>OZ035824.1:9055257-9655257 GCA_964034765.1 Knipowitschia caucasica | reverse complement strand
CTTGTTGCTAGTCCATTGTCTTGTCAACGTCCTGTCTTGTCTTGTTCATGTCTCTGTCTGTTTCCGTCCTGTTCCTGGTTCTGTATTTTGGATTTTGAGTTTTGTTTTTACCTTGGACTTTATTTTATTAAATCTTTATTTTGGCATTCTCGCATTTTGAGTCCTCCTCCTTCTCAGCACGTGACACTGGGGGTGCAGTGGCTGAGAGAGAAGGACTCCAGCCTCAAGCAAAGAAGCTTGGATTGGACAATGTATAGGCTTTTCCCACTGTGGACAACTGTGGGAAAGGGTGGTGTGTTGTTTGGACCCATGTTTGACACCATGGAGAAGACAGGGAACAAAAGATACAAGACACAAGAAATAAAAGAGTGAAAAAGAAACTTCCGAGTCCCAGAGTAAGTCTATTAAAGTGGCGCCAGGACCACATGGAATCACAATATAATTGGACTACAGCAAGTTTATCATCCACGTGGTGCAATACAAATATGTGCAGACATATTTTTACAAGAATAACTTTATAGAGGATAGAGCCATGTGTGCAAATGGCCAAACTTTGATGGCTTGTTATGCTGGCTTCAAGTTTTATCAAAAATATTTCACACAATTCCAGAGTAAGATTTAAAGTATATGAGAAAGTCATTCTATTAACAGATTAGAAGTAACACACATACATACAGAAGTAACACACATACATGAGTAACACACATACATGAGAAACACACATACATGAGTAACACACATACATGAGTAACACACATACATGAGTAACACACATACATGAGTAACACACATACATGAGAAACACACATACATGAGAAACACACATACATGAGAAACACACATACATGAGAAACACACATACATGAGAAACACACATACATGAGTAACACACATACATGAGTAACACACATACATGAGAAACACACATACATGAGTAACACACATACATGAGTAACACACATACATGAGTAACACACATACATGAGTAACACACATACATGAGTAACACACATACATGAGAAACACACATACATGAGTAACACACATACATGAGTAACACACATACATGAGTAACACACATACATGAGTAACACACATACATGAGTAACACACATACATGAGTAACACACATACATGAGTAACACACATACATGAGAAACACACATACATGAGTAACACACATACATGAGTAACACACATACATGAGTAACACACATACATGAGTAACACACATACATGTTACACACATACATGAGAAACACACATACATGAGTAACACACATACATGAGAAACACACATACATGAGTAACACACATACATGAGTAACACATATACATGAGTAACACACATACATGAACATGAGTAACACACATACATGAGTAACACACATACATATCTAGAAACAGAGGAATCTCAATTTGATTGAATACAAAAAATACAATAATACATCAACACTTAAATAAATTAGATTTTATCCAATTATATTATTAGTAGTATTGATAATTATCTGAACATATTTCTTACTCGTCCTTAAACATAAGTATAGATTATGTAAGTGATAATGTATAGTAAGCAGGACATTATCGGAAAATAAGTACCAACAGGGTGTGCGCGTTGGGGTCCGCTAACCCTTATTTTCCAATAATGACCTGCCAACTATACATTATCCCGCTTATTATACGGCTTTGTACGAACAGAACACACAACATAAACTTCAGTCCACTTTTATGAATGCTGAAAGGTTTATTTAATGACTGCAAATAAAATAGTTCCCAAAGATTTTCCCGTGGCTATACAAGTAACAGTTAGGCTAGCAACTTCCAAACTAGAACTCACTTGAACAGCATGAAAACTGAACAAAGAATTCTGAACATCAGCGGTGAGTGACCCAAACATACACTCAACCTAAATCCATAATCCGATCTTCTGCAAATGTTCCTAAAATGTCCCGGAATGTACTTCCGGGTCTATTTCAATTGCTTTTTCCTCGCATAAAAACAGTATTTTTGTCATGAAAACGTCAACAGATAATTCTGAAAACCTCCGTGCATGTGTGTTAAGAATGTATATGTATAATGTATTCTCCGATTGACATTTAAATGTGTGGATTGATTGGTATTTGTGTTTAATGAGCGTGGCTAGCTCCGATAGCGACAGTAGTAGCGACGAAGTGGCCGGAACTACTTGTGGAGTAATCTACACACCTGAATTACAAGCAGAGGGTGCGTTGCCAAAGGGCAGCGGTCGTTCTTGTTTTGAGAGGTCCGTTATCAAGACATAATGACTGGTAGAACGTTTAGAAATTACATTCAAATCAAGTGAGCGTTCAACTGCTGCTGGGCGGAGCTGTGTAATAACAATATATAATGCTTTAGTTTAAAATCAAAGGCCTTGTCTGAGCTCTTAATGATGCTTTGTCTAACTGACTTTGTTTGACCTTCTGTAATGAAACAATAAAAGTATGTGGCAGACAATGCTTCTTAAGGTTAATTTTTATGCAGTTGACCAGCTGAGCCACATGACGAACCGGAGCACAGCAGCACAACTACAGGAGAGCCCAAAGAATCGCATTTTTAAGATCAAGGTTGGAACATATACTGTAGGAACAAAGAAACTCTGGTATTTTTGTACATACTTCCATCATAAGTGGTATTTAAAGTGCTTCACATTAAGAACCCAATCGCCCACTCACACACATTCATAAACCATTCATACACCAGTGGAGGCAGACTCTGGGGGCGAGGCGGGTGTCTTGCCCAAGGACACAGGGCAGCATTCACCAATGGGAGCTGGTTTCACACCTGTGCAACCTGCAGGTCAATTGCTCCCTGCTCGACCAAAGATGTTTATGCCGGGAGCATTTGAACTGCCAACCTTTCTCTCTTTTTTCCATTTCTCTTTTAATACAAAAATGAACAGCCACTGTGTATATAATCTATTGAATTATATTATTGCTGCGTGCCAAAACATGTACGCTAGTCTCTCTCTCATTAAAGGATATTTATTTTTTGCCAAGAGTGCCTTTAATCTTATAGATAAAATTTGGGCTGTAACAAGTTCATTAATTACAACTAATAAATCTGAATTTTTGGGATTCAAACAACTAATAGGTTAATCCAAAATAAAATAATACAAATACAACAAATTCATTATCAAAACAGCAACACGATCCAAACTCGATCCAAGATATGTATTTATTCTACTTTTACCTTGGATCCAGGGAACCGACCGGACCAGAGCCAGTGAGTGTTGTCTGTGCGTGCGCGGTTCTGATTTAGGGGTGTCAAGTATGAACATTTTACCTCACGGTTATAGTGACTAAAATGATCACGGTTTTCAGTATCATTGGGGTATTTTTTTGTTTAAGTTCAGTGAATATGTTCAGAAAGCATTGATAGTCCTACACAAACTGAAATCGTCCACTTAACTATAATACACTATAATGTTGTGCCTAATTTCAATCTTAATTTCAACGTCTCATCTATTACTGGACTATCATTATCTATTGATCTATTAATCTATTGAAGAAAACAGGATCTTGTCAGTTTCCTGTTTTTAAAATATTACTATTCTTATGTTTTGCAATGAAATGTCTATTTTTTTGATGCACTTGACAATGTACTAAAAAGAGTAAGCAGAGACCTGATATTTTTTGTGAAGTTTGAGCTCGCCCTTGTCTGGTATGATGTATAGCTTATATAAATATAGTGCAGCCCATATATCAGAATCAGAATCAGAATCAGAATCATTTTTATTGCCACGTAAGTAACAGGAGGTCACAGACTAGGAAATTGCTTTGGCTCAGTGCAACAGTCAAAAAGAGATAATAAAAAAAAGAATAAAAAAACACTTCTAAAGAATAAATTTAAATTTAAAATAGAGTTACAGTTACTATTTACAATATACAAGTGCACATGGTGCACACAATGTAAGGTGACAGCAGTACAGTGAAGTAAAGTGACGTATGATGGGCAGTAAAGTGACTTTATAAAGGGCGGGGGGACAGGTTAAGAAGTGTTCAAGAGTCCAACAGCAGAGGGGAAGAAACTGTTCTTGTGGCGGGAGGTTCTAGTCCTGATGGACCGCAGCCTCCTGCCTGAGGGGAGTGGATGGAATAGTCCATGTGCAGGGTGAGAGGGGTCGGCTGTGATACGACCAGCCCGGCCTCGAGCTCGGGCGACGTACAGGTCCTGCAGCGATGGAAGGCTGCGGCCGATCACTTCCTCTGCAGAGCGCACAATGCGCTGTAGTCTCTGTTTGTCCCTGACTGTGGCTCCAGCGAACCACACGGTGAGGAGGAGGTGAGGATGGACTCGATGATGGCCGTGTAGAACTGCACCAACATCTGTGCAGGCAGCTTGGCTTTCCTGAGCTGCCGCAGGAAGTACATCCTCTGCTGGGCCTTCTTGATGAGGGAGCTGATGGTCGGCTCCCACTTGAGGTCCTGGGTGATGGTGGTGCCCAGGAAACGGAAGGACTCCACAGAGGTGATGGGGGAGTCCATCACGGAGGGTGGGGGCGGGGGGACAGTGCTCTTCCTGAAGTCCACAATCATCTCCACTGTCTTCTGGGCGTTCAGCTCCAGGTTGTTACCACTGCACCAGGACACCAGCCGGTCCACCTCCCTCCTGTAGGCGGACTCATCGTTGTTGGAGATGAGTCCAATGAGGGTGGTGTCGTCCGCGAACTTGATCAGCTTCACAGAGTCGTGGCTGGAGGTGCAGTGGTTGGTGTACAGGGAGAAGAGCAGGGGAGAAAGAACACAGCCCTGTGGGGCTCCTGTATTTATAAACCGAGAGTCCGAGACATTCTTCCCCAGACGCACTCGCTGCTTCCTGTCCGTCAGGAAGTCAGTGATCCACCTGCAGGTGGAATCGGGCACGTTGAGCTGGGAGAGCTTGTCCTGGAGCAGGGATGGCAGGATTGTGTTGAAGGCAGAGCTGAAGTCCACAAACAGGACCCTGGCGTAGGTCCCCGGGGAGTCCAGGTGCTGTAGGATGTGGTGGAGGGCCAGGTTAATGGCGTCGTCTACAGATCTGTTGGCTCTGTAGGCGAACTGCAGGGGGTCCAGGAGGGGGGAGGTGAGGGACTTGAGATGGGAGAGAACCAGGCGTTCAAATGACTTCATGACGACAGACGTAAGTGCTACAGCACTAGCAGCACTAGCTTGGTTTTGCTTTAATTGTCTTATTAGAAGAACCTAAAAAGTCGTAAGTGCTACAGGTCTGTAGTCGTTGAGTCCTGTGATCCTGGGCTTCTTCGGGACGGGGACAATGATGGAGGATTTGAAGCAGGCCGGGACATGGCAGGACTGCAGAGAGGTGTTGGAAATGTCCGTGAACACAGGAGTAAGCTCACTGGCGCAATGTCTCAGAGTGGCCGGAGACACGTGGTCCGGGCCAGGAGCTTTGCGGGGGTGCAGCCTCAGGAAGAGTTGTTTAATGTCTTTAGAGGCTATTGTTAGGCTGGGGGCAGGGCTGATGGGTGGGTCGTTAGAGTAGTGGGGGGTGGGGGAGGGAGAGGTGTCAGGGGCAGCATCAAAGCGACTGAAAAATAAGTTCAGTTCGTCAGCTAGCTTGTGGTCGTCAGAACAGGGGGGGGCTTTGGGTTTGTAGTTGGTGATCTCCCGTAGGCCCCTCCAGACAGAAGCAGTATCGTTGTTACCAAACTGCTCCTGTAGTCGTTCTCTGTGCCGGGACTTGGCTGCTTTCAGTTCTTTCCTGAACTGATATTTAGCTGCTTTGTAGCCGCTGCGGTCCCCCTCCCTGAAAGCAGACTCCTTTGCTTTCCTGAGCTGCCGGAGTTTAGCAGTGAACCAGGGTTTGTCGTTGTTATAGATGACCCTGGTCCTTGTTGGAATGATGCTATCCTCGCAGAAGTGGATGTATGACGTCACAGTGTCCGTATATTCGTCCAAACTATCTGTGGCAGCTCTGAAAAGGTCCCAGTCTGTAGATTCCATGCATGCGCGCAGCTCTTCCACAGCTTCATCAGACCACACTTTGGAGCTCCTCACTGCAGGTTTTGAGAGCTTTATTCTCTGTCTGTAAGCAGGAACCAGATGTATCATGGAATGATCTGAGAAGCCGAGGGCTGGCTTGGGAACAGCGCGAAAAGCTGTTATCCCACAAATATCCCACAAGGGCCAGTGACGTCCTCTCAAGAAGTAATGTCTCACACCACCGTCTGCTTTTGGAGAAGACACTTTGAATAACCGTAGATGGCGTCATTAGCAATAAGTGGATTTTGGTTATTGGAGTAATTTAGAAACATATCAGGTAATACTCCTAATTTCCTCCACCAGATAAACGTATAATTACACACACTCAAGTTGTTTATGTGAGTAGACTTTCAGATGTTTGGTAGACTTTTAAATCTGCTCTTGCATTGGAAAACATTAGTACCTAATCATAATTACTGACACTTAAAACAAGATCACAGAATTAAAGTCCCGGTTATGTGGTGTCTCACTTTTGTCCGTATTCTGACCTCTTTAGGAAAGCTAGTAGGTAGGTATGTAAGTAATCTTTATATATAATACAATTGACAGACCAACGTCACACTAATCTATCTATCTACCTACCTACCTGTCTGTCTATCTGTCTGTCTATCTGTCTATCTGTCTACCTATCTATGTTGTTAGTGGTGGGGGAAACCTGTGTACCTGTGTCCATCTTGCCGTCTTGTGCGGCCGGCCCCTCGGGGATCACACTCTTGACCTGGAGGAACTCGTCCGGCTCGTCTCCTCCGATGATGGTGAAGCCGAAGCCCATGTTGCTCTTCTGCAGCTCAGTGGAGAGGAACGTGCCCTTCAGCTGCGTGGGGTCTCGTGTGAACAGGGGCTTTTCTGTAGAGAGAGAGGGGGTAGAAAAAAGAGGTGTTAAAACGTGTTAACTGTTATCTTATATTTTTCCTTTTTAGGGTTATTATTTGACCTATTTGTAGTTTTATTTAAGCTGTTTCTCGCCCCGGGCCAGCTTCTTATTTATATTACTTTAAACTGGATGGACTGCTTGCGGAGTAATCTTACAAGCCTGATTTACAAGTACAGATTGCGTTGCCATCGGCAGCGGTCATTATTGGTTTGAGAGGTCTGTTATCAAATGAAATCGAAATTACATTGAAACAATGGAGCGTTCTACTGCTACTGTGAGGAGCTGTATTATATATTTGTATATTGTCTTTGTAAATCCAGATATGAGCCATATAAGGATTGACCAATCAGATGTCTTCAAATCCAATCAGAGGGCCCTCTAACGAAATGAAAATTAATGCATTGGCCGAATCACTAAATAGGTTGTCGCATCCAGAGAAAATGAAAAACGTTGCAGCTTTTAGTTCAGCAAACACTGAAGTTGTGATATTACATGGCATCTGTGCGTGACCTGTCAGACCTCTGAAGGGTCAGTATTGTGACGGGAGACCTTTGAGAATTGTCTACCCCTTTATTACTTTATTAATCCATTTCTGGGTTTTATGATTTCTGGCAATCAGAGTCTCACCCAAGTCTCATGGCACCAGTCCCTCAAGCCACCAGGAGATGGCTTCTCCCTCATTGAAGACATTGGCCTTGATCTTTCAGTGAGGACTTCAGGCAATATGGGATTAAGGGTCTTGCCCAGGGACACAACAACAGTAGACATCAGTGGGAGCAGATGACATGGGTCATGGTGGAATCGAACCCACGATCATTAGGTCCAAAGACCAGTTCTCTAGCAGCTTAAAAATAATCATAATCATTAATATAATTATAATTATTATTTTTATTATTATTATTATTATTATTATTATTATTATCATTATTATCATTATTATTACATTCCACATTCTTAATCCCTACCAATAAAATGGTAAAAAACACCTTTAGGAGAATTTCTTATTTTTCTTGTTTGTGTGAATTTTTATCCTGTCACACATCATTTATGAGAGCAGCAGATAAACGCACCTTTTTTGATTTTAGAAATGAAATTGGAATGACTGCAGGGTGGCTTCATATGGGTAAAAGTGATGTGTCAGAAGTACCTCTGTAAATGGTGGGGAGGGGCAGAGCAGACAGGCCCTGGCTCTGGATCTGTCTCTGCTGCTCCAGGCGCCTCTTTGCCTCCAGCACCGGGTTCTCAAACTGTGTCCTGCGGTTTATATGACTGAAACCCACAACATTACATTATAGATAAACAGAACACTGCACCAGCACAAGAATCTAACTCTCCAAGGTCATATAGCCTGAAGAAGTTTATGAGTTCGATGAGATGGATTTTCATAATTGTATACAGTATAAGGCTGGGACTTTTTTTCTACTGTCACAGATCATCCACATGTATAGTTAAACAGGGACGTACAGTAATATATAATGTTGTTTGAGTAGTGCGCACTTACATACAGTCCATTAAAAATTAAAAATAACAAAGGCTGTGATGTTTCTATCAATATTAAAATGGGCTGGTGCTGATGGGCAGCGAGACGAACGATCTCTTCATATTCTACTCAGTGGTGTCCATTAAAGATCCTCTGCGACCATTCTCCAGCTCTGTATGTGTCTTTAACAACATTGAAAATAATCATTTTTAATCAAATGACATTCTGGGATTGCTCCTTAATCAATCATTATTGGATCAAACTGTGCTTGTCTTAAAAAAGTAAATTATGTTCACTTTAAGTTTTGAACTCTTTTGTGGGATTAGTGAATTATTAAATTTGAGAAAGAGTTTATTCTAGTATTATTCTAATAGTGCTTTTGGGAAGCAAAAAAATCAATCACCAGGAGATGGCTAAGGTATCTGATGGGTGGATGTGACGTGAAATATACAGATATGGAAAAAAGGGACTGCAGCGGTCAGGCTGGAGGAGGACACATTTGGGAATATCTGGAAAAGGTAGTTACACATTCAACAATTTAGATTTGGTTTAGAATGTTACAATCTTTTTCATTACCAGTCATTGGTTTGATGTATACTGGACCTTTAACCCTACTTTAATATATACCGGGCTTCTGACCCTATTTTGAGGATACTGTGCCTCTAACCCTATTTTTTAACTCACAAAAAAAGAAAAATGTCTCCTAAAAACAGACTGGGCCTCAAACCCTACTTTGATGTACACTGGGCCTCAAGCCCTACTTTAATATATACTGGGCCTTTAACCCTACTTTAATGTATACTGGGCCTCAAACCCTACTTTGATGTATACTGGGCCTCAAACCCTACTTTGATGTATACTGGGCCTCAAGCCCTACTTTAATATATACTGGGCCTTTAACCCTACTTTAATGTATACTGGGCTTCCAACCCTACTTTAATGTATACTGGGCCTCTAACCCTACTTTAATATATACCGGGCTTCTAACCCTATTTTGAGGATACTGTGCCTCTAACCCTTTTTTTTTAACTCATAAAAAAAGAAAAATGTCTCCTAAAAACAGAACTTTTTTATCTAAGTGACTGCTACAAGTTTCAGTATTACAGCTCTTAGAAATATTTTTGTCTTTGTTTTTGCTTGAGCCAAGGCAATGGATTTGAACCGATGCTTTTCACATCATATTTCATCTTCTGTTGGAGTTTGCGTTGGACTCGTTAATCATATTTGCAGCAGAAAGCTGAGATAACACAGACATATTTGTTGATGCAGCCAAATCTATTACGACAGATTAGAGCGAGCCGTAATGTTTCCGCAAATAAAAGAGAAGTTCCATCACAGCGCTGTAGTCTGCGAGCCACAAACATAAAGCATGATCAGGTGGTTACTGTCTCAGCTAGAGCATTCTGCAAATAAGCAATGAGATCTAAAGAGAGAACATCCTCATTCATAATTCAGCCGGCAGTGTAACCCATAAAAATGCTTTTCTGTTTTACGACTGATGTAAGCACGTCCGCGGGGAGACTCACTCCACGTAGTAGCTCCCGTAGATGGGGTCGTCGATCTTCTCCCAGCCGTAGGGCAGCTCTGCGGAGAAGAAAGGAAACAGAACAAGATGATGTCAGCTGACGTTTGTGTACTACTGAGCGAGAATGACTGTGTCCCGACTCTAAATCAGAAAGGGGAGAGGAGAGGCGGAGTGCTGCTTTAATGGACAGACGGGACTTCGATCGGCCCGGTTCACCGCGCACTGATCACAGAGGAGATGTCAATACAAACAGGATTGGACAATGAGAAGGACTGTTTCAATATTCTCACGATGACTTCAGACGGTCCGGTGTTGTGCCTGTCGAGGGAGAGTAAATAGCTGTAGAATGTTAAAGTTATTATGTTAAAAAAGATGCAAGCATTTTGATAAAGGTTTTTTTTTAAGCTTTGAATTATGTTACAAGCTTTGATTGTCCATTCACACTAATATTAGTAACTTACACCACATCTAAAAGCTTGTGTCTCCGTCCTGTTATAATATTAAGTAATTGTACTGCTATGACTTCAGGCTCAGACAAGTTTTCTGCTTACCTATACGTAGGCATCAAAAAAAAATAAAAATAAAAAGTCAACCCTCCCTCTTGTGGTTGTATTGGGAGTTACAGGCAGAGAGCATTGTTTTTCCTTCATACATGTTTCACTATAGATGTTCTACTGAAGATATTATTTCACTTTCTAAAATGATGTAAAACAAAACAAATCATAGTGGTAATTCCTGGTACTTATTCCTGGGGTAATACAATCTGTGTGAATAATTTCTCGCTCTCACAATGGATATTTTTGGCCCCGTCACATATTTACATCAGCTTTTTCAGACACAGAAAAGTAAAAAAGGGAGGACCACCCTCATTCAGCCAATCATCTCTCAGCCCAATGCGTCAAATAGTGACTCACAGGGCTCTTACTTACAAGTATGCAAACAGGTTTTTATAATAGGATGTGGTTTGATTTGTTCACAACGTTTTATCTTTTGCAATACTTTTACTCTATTTATTATTTATGGGAAAAAAGTCAATTTCTTTGTTCTTCCCAGTGAGCTACTTAAGAATAACATGTAACCAAATTTTCAGCCCCTTTAGAAGTACCGGTAAATGTCACTCTTATATCCTAGAATGCATTGAGCTACTAACCTATTTAGTTAGTAGTTAGTGGGTGGTCTCTAAATAGGTTACTTGATGCTGGGTGCTTTTGGACACAGAGAACACACATGTATGCAGCTTGTTCCACTTTTAAAAGAGGGCATTATTTCTAAATTAAACCATGTTTTTGTCTCTTGTCATTTTAGCTATTTAATCCTTGCATGTTTGAGTAATCCTACATGGTCCTGAAAGCGTGGAAATCATGACTTATTGACCCTTTTTGTTCAAGAATAGAAAAACAAACTCATACAATCTGCACGCTGTTAGGAAAAAGGGCGATATGCGCTTGTGGTGTCAAGGATTGGGATAACGATATTCAGTATATTGTAGAGCTGCAGTTACGATCAACTATTTTCTGATTAATGGATTTGTTTTTTCTTTTAATCAAAACAATAACGTATTGATAATTAAGATATTGATGTAAATGGAAAAAAATATGTTTTTGTTTTCCACAGTTAATCTTTGATGTTTTTCCCTCTCTGCCTCTTCTTCTGTCGTCTCTCCTAAAGCCAAAGTTCCACATTTCGTAACTTGAGCGTTTTAAGGGAGTATTTTTCAACCAGTGTGCCGTGGCACGTTGGTGTGCCTTGAGATGTTTATCAGTGTGCCTTGGATGATCCAATATCACCTGCTTGCTCAAAATCATGTGAAAAGAAAATAATGGGAGTAAGTAAGTAAGCAAGTAAGTAATCTTTATTTATATCCCGCCTTTCACAGACCAGAGTCACAAAGCGGTTTACAAGTGTTTTTTTTTTTGTTTTTTGTTTTTTTGAGAAGATTTTTGAGAAGATTTTGTTGTGCTTGTCTGATTTGCCAAATAATACACATTGATGAGAACTACTTTGCTTTGTTAATAAAGGCTGTACAGCAGGCATGTCAAAGTCAAATACATCAGAGGGCCAAAAAAAAATGTTTGCTACGCGCCGAGGGCCGGACTGGTTCAATGTTTCTCAACATCCAGAGGCAGTGCCGGTGACACCTGTTGGCTCGATAAAATATGCTCTAAAGCCAATCCTCATACTGTACATATTAGATGTAATAGACATCTGAGAACATGAAAATAGTAAAAAAAAAAAAAAAGCTCAAACTTGGTGACATGTAAAAGAGCAGTCTGGACCTCTTTTCGGGGTGTTTTTTGATTAAATCTGCAGAATGGATTATACTTTGGGAAATACAAGTGGATGTTCTTCTTCAATGAACAGTTACGGAGAAAAAGAGACTAAGCAAGGATGGGGAAAGTCTAATTTGTTGGAGCAGCAGAAGACGAAAGGTTAAAAACAAATACAGACGTGATTTATTTTGTGCTCATATTATGCGTTATATCTTTTTAATGCAATGTCTGATATCGTTTTCACTTACATATAAATATAGCTGAGACAATAAGCTTTAAAATGATATATAGCTTGTGGCTTATGAAGTTCAAAATACATCTGCTATTGCCAGCAGATGTATTTTTTTCCTCGTTTGCTCGAGCCGGCGGGGGCTAGTGAGCTTAAGGGGTCAATGCATTGCCTCAATGGCAGGCAATCTCCCGGGGGCCATAGATAATTCATTCGCGGGTCGGATTTGGCCCGCGGGCCTTGACTTTGACACATGTGCTGTACAGTTTCAAATTTGTATCAAATTCAGTTGGTGGTGTGCAATGTGATTTTTTGCAATGACAAAGGTGTGCCACGGCTCAAAAAGGTTGGGGAACATTGTTTTAAGGACCACGTCTCATTTTCACCCGGATCTATTGCTCAGCCACTTGAGCTTGTGTACTTGCGCTGGCCAATGACAACGCGGGTGTTTCAGGGGTTTGATTGGTCAGAATAAAAACAAGTCAAATCGTCATATGGATAACGCACAATATTTTCCCGATAGAGCAACGCAATACCCTCATGAAATGCAACTAGGAAGAAGTTAGGCCTATCAATAATGAACCTGTCTCTATCATAATCCAAACATAATATGGGCATGTATCTGTACGTGGAATAACAAAAGCATCATCTACTGAATCCCATTGAATCATTTACGATATATTTCTGATCTCCTGAAACCTCTGTTCAAACGCACAGCGACCCCACTCAGTTCTATTATACTGTACATAACTGGACCCCCTTCTGAGAAATGGACTATAAAATCATTCTTACACACAGCGGCTGTGTTCCATGTACAAACCATTTGCACACTTTTGTTACTCACGTTGTCCCACCCATCTCGCTTTGGTTTGGACGGCGGCCATGTTGTTGCGTTTATCGTCTCCTCCTCTCCTCTTCCGCTTAACTTTTTTCCCTTCTCCCTCGTTCTCATTTATCTCGTCTTTCTGGGTCAAGACAGCCGCGCTAAGACTCCAGCGCCGGCAGTATTACATAGCCCAGCATGCAACGCAAAAAACCCCCACCTAACTCGGCAAGATGTTGTAAATTTGCCGTTGCGATTTTTTTGTGCTTTAGCTACTGCGTCTAGAGCGCAGCATGGGAGATGACCTGACAATGAACAGGGCGAGCAAAGGCGCAACAGTGCACGCCCACATGTTCTGCAGCCCGGTTCCATCTGTTCCCGTGCCACTCAGCTGGGTGCGACGGCTGCAGAAGGTTTGGGAGCACGCTGGGGGTTGGCTGAAGGGTTAAATTTGTGTGCGCGGAAATCAATTTGTCTTTGTTGCTGTAAATTAACAAGTCTAATTCTGTAACTACTTGAAGGTCTGTAGGTGGCTTCAGCAATGGCGAATTAATTCAACGTTTAGCAGGGCTGGGGAAAATGATAGCTTGAGAAACATTCACAGGAAAATTGAATTCAAGTTTTTCTCATTAACAACACGCACTTTAAAAAATGAGACAAAACCCATGACAACGTGAAATGGGTTGCAAAAGGGCCGATACAATATTCAATGTTCACTTACAGAAGCCAACCTGTTATTTTCTAAAAGACCACAGCAAAGAAACTTGCGACGAGGAAGTGAAAGCATAATGATATATGATTTTCATTATATACCCAAAATATATATAGCATTAGTTACCCCTGTAATTAACCCTTTTGCTGCAATCACGACAGTCTTTCATATGACTCTAAAAGCTCTGCACATCTAGAGATTGAATGTTTTGCCTATTTGTCTTTATAAAACAACTCAAGATGTCAGATTAGATAGGGAGTTAGTAAAGTTTATAACGCAAAAACTAAAATTACTTTCATAGATTGAAAAAAAGATTTCAAACACAGACAGATTGAAGAGATAATGTGGATAAAATCAAAAGGAAAGATTGACAAATATGTTTTTGGCGACATTTTAAACGACCAAATCAGCCTCTGATTTGACCATTCTACTGTGACGCCAGTTACATAGAAAATAAAATGTCCTCAGTCTGAAAAAGTGGCTGATGAAATCCCACATGATTTACATGGTTAACACAACATACGTAAATCACTTGATATAAAAAGAAATCGTAAAAAAAAATAGAAAAATAAAAATTAAAAGACCCTTGAAAAAGGTGTAACAGACATGATGGTTTCCGTCCATTTTTCTCTGACAATTAAACTTGAGAAAATAAAAATCTGGTCTGGTTTCACATTTAATTGGTTGACAATATGAAAGTATCACTTTGTTTCTACTTTGTGTAATTGTGGGCATCTGAAAATACGTAACAAACTTACGCAAAGCTTATTCCGTCAAATCATCACGTCCGATACATAGTAAAATAAACAGGGCCGCTATAGGAAACTTGTCTAATGTGTAAAACAGTTATGTTCTAGCAACTTCTAATGGACAGAGGTGGTGCTTGGAAACATGAAAAACATAAAATATCTTTTTATTATTATTATAAATTAAATATTAATTAAATTTATTATTATTCAAATAAAATTTTTGGCCTTTTGTCATACTTTTGTGCCCTTTAGTGTGAACAAGCCCATTTCCAAATGGATTTAGGTCTGGATTTTACAAGGACAATTTATTTTAAACCATTCAATTGTAAAAAAATTCTAATCGTACTGAGAATAGATTACAATCAAGTGGACTCTATTATCTATTATTATAATCAGGCTTTATCACGGACACAGATGGTTCATAGACTACTTAACCTATAGTAATTTGACCATCCATTCGTCATTTGAAAACTAAAGGAAATTGGTTACACTCAGAGAAAAGGAGGCTGAATAATTTAGCATGTTTCCTTTTTGATAAAATAGCAAATGCTTACGCCATTCTATCATTTTGCTCTCACTTAAGATCTGTGTTGTACTTGATAAAATGTGCAAAAGTTATATTGGTAGTTTTGCAACCCACGTACAGTATGTGTTATCACAGGTATTTTAGTACTAGTTTTCAATACTACAACCGATCCTAAAAGCATAAGTTTTAGTTCAGACTCAGCTGCAGGGCTCGTGTGCACTTACACTCTCTAAGCCGCACATAGACATCATAATTAAGGCCAGATCAGCGTCGTTAGTCACAACACCCGGCTCCTGCTCGGCTTATTAAAAAGGCCTTTCAGTGGAGCTAAAAGATCCTCAAAAGCAGCAAAATGGAAGATTTAAAAACCTATCCATGAAAACACCAACATCCTACTTTTGGAAGCACTAGCTCAGTGAGGTTTCTACAAGTTGGTTCTTTTATTTATTTATTATTTGTACTTGACAATTGGACTGCACATCATGTTATTTTGACGTATCTAGCTTTGTGGGAGTACCTCAGTAAGTTAGAGAAGTACGGTTTTCAAACTTTAGACACAAAGTTCTAGCCTGACTCTCGTCAGACCCTTGTAGTTCGCTGATCATCACACAAGGGTCTGGGTCTGCTTCATAGTGGATACATTTCAGAAGGCAGGGCCTTGTAAAAAAATCCTTGTTTGTGATTGGATAAACCACTTGTCTGTTATCTTGAATTACATGTTTTTTAAACCACACACATTGAAGCACACGACTCAGCACACGACTCCCATGGGTTGCCAAATGCCAGCAAGATTTTCCAGGTCTTTTCCAGGAGTTTGCTATGCGCTCGATCCCAGACCCCTGTTAAACGCCTCTGGTGGAGAATGGCGGAACTACAAGGGTCTGGCGAGAGTCAGGCTAACAAAGTACCATCTCAGAAGAAAGCAGGTACCACCGGATCTAAATATTTTGCCTTCCAGATACCATTTACCATTCTAGAGAAGGGACCAAAGTACATCTTGGACTATGAAAACATTAGATTAGCATGCGTCAGTACTGGAGTTATATAATTTCAATGGGGAATCACATTGTTCATATTAAAATGAATGAGTATTATTATTTTTGGCTATTCAACCACAGCTAACTAAGAAGCAGCTGAAGGGGTGCCAAAAGAACCACTACACTTAACGACATGTCAGACAAGGAAGGAGGAAAAAGCTTTTATCCACCACGGGGGAGAAGCCAATAGCTCCTTTTACTGAGCGAAAGAAGTACGTCAGTTGTGACTCACAGAAAAATGTGACATGGAGAAAAGTTCAGCTAAGGTTTGGTATAGTTTTAGATTGCGTCCTGTATACATTTTTACTTATTTCAAAACCTGTGCGTTTTTTATAGAATAAAACCATAGAACCACCAGACAGACAAGCAAAAATGTAAAAAAAGAACAATACAAAAGCAAGACAGTAGAAAAGTCACACACAATACATGGTAGAACACAAGACAACACTTACACACACACACACACACACACACACACACACAAACACAGGCCTTGCTGATCCTACACCTCTTCCTCTTTCCTACTTCTCTGAAGTCGCTGAAATAATTACTCTCTTTCCTCCATGTATTTCTTTTATACTTCTTTACAAAACTTTTCCTTAAAAATGTTCCTGTACTGAGATACACATCAATCTTAAAAGTATTTATAAATACACACAATGATTACCATGATTAACAATACACAGTATTTGTCCTCACAAATGGTTGTCTATGCATAAACTCTGATATATTTGAATTTCTAGGCACTAGTACTACTTTTTATGTATGGAAACCATATTTCAGATTATGAATTAGTTCCTTCCCCATTTTGATGATGAAGTGGGACTGAGAAAAGTTGGAAACGATTTCTCATGGTAATTCTGCAACAACTTTCCTTCCTAATGATCTTGCGGTTTCACACACACACACACACACACACACACACACACACACACACACACACACACACACACACACACACACACACACACACACACACACACACACACACACACACACACACACACACACACACACACACACACACACACACACACACACACACACACACACACACACGTTTTTGTTACCTGGTGGGTCCCTTTGACAGGGCCGTTCAGAATGGGACCCATAGACATAATCTTTTTTTACCAAGACTTTAAGTAATACAAAACAGTCAATAGAAACCAAACAACTATTTTAAAGGAATTTTATTTTAGATTTTGTTTTCGAATTGCAGTGATTCTATTTTTGACATAGAATTTAATGCCACTCCATGTCCGATGTCTAAGGTCATCTGGTGAGGCATTAATGCAGGCCAGGCAGTGAGACTTCCCAGGGACCTTTCCAGTCTGTATGAAAGGTGTCATGGTCTTCTCCACAGCCTTCACCTCAGATGCAGACCATGGCTTTCTTACACGTTCTAGGGAGAGAAATAAAAATATATTAGCGATATACACTCCCAGGGTGAGGACCAAGCAGCCTGGCTGTAATCCCCCACCTGGTACACTTACCAGAAGGGGCACTGCCACTACCATGGGGTGCATCTGGATGAATGGTTGAAGGTTCTCCGCTTGAAGTTTCTTTTAGCCCGTCCGTTTGTGAGAGGATCTCTACTGCTCTCCCTGTCGCACAGAAAATAAAAATACAAGTGGCCTTTAGGGGAAAAAAATCATACATATTTTAATAATATCAAGAATTACCTTCAGGCTCAATTTGTATCTGGTCGAGGCTCTTTCCTTCGAATTCCGTCACTCTTCCCTGCTCCATGGCCATCAACACTTTGCTGATTTTGGCAAGCTCCAGTGTCCCCTCTGGTAGTCTGTAATATTGCCTGTGGATGCGAATGTCATGGCCGAGGAAGTTGGCAAGTATGTCCATCTCATTCTCTTTCATATTGAGAACTGTAGACATAGTAGCTATGTGCTTTCTAAGTTTGGTTGAGGATAGCATCTCTGGATGCACCGCACCACATTCTTTGGCTACCTGGCGTAGGGAGTCTGATCCCCTGATGTGGGTGTCTGCGCCCGGGCGGGAAAAGAAGTATGGGTTATGGTCAGAGATGGAACAGGCCCTTCTGTTCTCCACCAGCACCTCCATCGAAGCAATCATTTCAGGAGTCAAAAGAACCGGCACTTTCCGACTTCTTTTCCCTTTAATTTCAATGCGTTGAAAATGCTGACACAGCTTTTTCTCAAGTTGGGACAGTCCCAGAGCAATGTCAGAATGGATCCCAGTCTTACTTCTTAAGGTAAAGGCTGTCAGTGGCATCTTTGAAACCTCACCTTCCCTTCTTCGATTGAAAATGATGACCTCACAAAGAGTCAAAACTGCCAGTTTAGACCAATGCTTAGACGTTGGCTCACTTATTAGGGTTTGCACATATTCAGGTCGACATACCTCAATATGTGCATGCATGGCTCTAACGTCCTCAGTCAGAGGGAGCAGGTCCGGAGTGTTCCACTTGGCTTGCCGGAGGGTCTGTAGGGCAGCAGAAGAAACACAGACGTCCCACCTCTTCTCAAAAAGCAGCCGGCTTCGTTGGAGGTTTTTAATAAATAGTTCATCAACACAATGCTCCATTTTTGAGTCACATTCAAGAATATCTGCTAGCTTTCTGAGGCTATGGCCGAGTTTGAGGGCCAAGGATGGAGTCTTGTATTGATTTGTTTCCTCATCATATCCAGCCACAGACCTGACTGCATCAATCACATGGTTAAAGTTGGAAGGAATAAAGAAATCCTTAATTGTTTTCAGTTTCCCTGCGGTTTTTGCTTCGTTAATTAACCTACCGACTTCTCTCATTTTTTGCCTAATGTAATCATGCTTTGTCTTATCATGCCCGTGTTTTAAGTACAGGTGCTCTCCGAGTCTCAGAATCCCCTTTTCTGCTTTGACAACACCCGTGACCTCATCCTGATGCATTGCCGAAATTAAAGACCACAGCTTTTTGCTGATGCCCTCCGGTACAGGCTGGGCTAGGGAGCAGAGGGACTGGACCCTACTTCTACCTGGTTTAGCCTGGGCATCTTTCTGTGAAAGCCGGCACCTGGCCACATGCCTCCACAGCGACTTTCGCTTAAGCAATGCCCCACAGTCTATACAGTGCAAAAACTCACTGGATTTAACTGGGGAATTTGGCTGTTTAGCTGGGACTAAAGTTCCAATGCCGGCCTTTAAAACCTCAAAATTGTGCTCACGGTTTCCACTATTCCTGATCAAATCAAACTGAAGTTTACGTGCTTTAGATTTCACAGGTAGAGCCAATGCTCTGGCTACGTCACTTTCATTTCCATGTTTTCTAGTCAAATGACGGGACATTTTGTGGCAGGACATTGAACAGTAGAGGCAGAAGTGTCTCTTGCTGTATACTCGCCCCCCATTTTTCTTCTTTTGCAGCTGCATGATAACAATCTTATTTGCCTTTGGTTCGTCACTTTCCGAGTCTTGAAGAAAAGTGTTTTTGATTTTTCTTTTTCCATACTTTTTTACAGGTTTCTTCTTGACAGTTAAATCGTCAGAATCTGAGTCGACTTCATCAATTAGGGACTCTTGACTAAGCTGCACAAACAACAAATAATTTGTAATCATTCTATATAACAATTTGAAGTCATGACTTGTAGTCAGCACTTACCAGTGGTTTGTAAGTGTGCGCTTCAGTGTGCTCCTCCATGATTTCTTGCAGCCTAATGAACCACACACTTGCACCTTTTTCTAGCCTGACACCTGATTTCCTCTGTTGTGCTGCTCCATGATTGGCTCCAGCCTGCTGGACTGAAATTGCCCCAGTGTGCCCCTCCTTGATATCCCGCAACCCACCACCAGGGTTCCGACACATAACACACTTTTTTCAGGAAAGTAAACCTCCAGGGGTCCTTTCCATATTTTTACAGAGACTGCATAAGGACCGTTAGAAAAGCATTACCCATTGATTATTAAGCTTGGACCAGTGGGGTCCGGTGTTCGGGCCCCACCACGTAAAACCAGTCCCCATGACGTGAGTGGAATCTCAGGTTATGGAACCCACCAGGAGTTGAAAACAAGTGCACACACACACACACACACACACACACACACACACACACACACACACACACACACACACACACACACACACACACACACACACACACACACACACACACACACACACACACACACACACACACACACACACACACACACACACACACACACGCCGGGGATCCTCTCATGCTCTAATGTCATTACCAGCTGATTTGTGCTGCTGATATTAGTAATCTGGAGGCTCACTGTACTGCCCAAGGTGAACGGAACCCTCACAACACTTCGGCGCGAGCTTAGCACTTTACCTCAAGGCGCCCCGCTAATCCTCCAACCAGTAGAAACGGCACGTGTACGCATTCCCAAACCAACCTCAAATACCACAATCCACCTTTAAGTGTCAGCCCGGCTCATCCTGCCAGTCGCGTGCCCTCCCCCCTGACGAAAAGATAGAGGCAGTTTCCATGGCGACCAGCAGAGAAACTCGCCTAAACTGAAGGCCTGGTCTTGTCTTTATTCCCTGCTGCTGGATTACTCGGCGCTCGAAAACAGCCACTGGTTTGTCATTTATTTTAAATGGGAATGACGGAATGAGATGTCACATGATGGAGTTGGGTTTTGTTGCCTGTGCAGGGTTTCTGAGGAATCTTCCAAAAAATATGTGAATTATTACATGTCTATAGTATATTATCTAATTCAATTATGGGTGCATAGTTTAATATATTACCTATCACTTCTGCATTGGTAATTCAGTGTGGGAAATGTATTAGCATAGTCACGGAAAAAATCAGAGATAAGCGCTGTTTTAGGAATAATGAATTTGAATGCAGTTAAAGCTGGTGGACCAAACTTTTTTTGTATTCATAAATAGAACATTGTGTAACTTCCAATAGAAAGAGTTGTGTAAAAACGACTTTGTAAATAAATCATACCACAGACTTCACAATCACCTGAAACATGTTCTTTTGCATACTTTAATCTTGTGCCCTGTGAGTCTCTATAGCCGCGTTTTCACCGCAGGAACTTCGGGGTAATTTTTTACCCGGCGCTGATTGGCTAAAGCTAGCGCAGGCTCAGACGCCAGCAGAAAGCAGCAAAACAACCAGCATTCAGCACTAGCCCAGCAGCATTAGCCTAGCAGACACCACTGGAAACAGCGAACAACAGCACGTCATTGATTCAGACGGGGTTTGAGGCATCGCGGCGAAATGAAAAGATATATTAAGACGTATCAGCTTCACCTCGAAGCACTGGGGATTCATCACACTCCAAAACAAGCCGGGAAAGGTTTTAAAAACTGAAGTAGGAAAACAAATGAGTTTGGCGCATGGATCTATAATAATAACGGGTTTGGCGTGATGAGTTTCGCTTTGGCAGGAATCAAAACTCATGACGTCGCCGAGTGGTCCTACTGCAGTGGAGACACGGACACTGAGAGGACTGAGAGAGTTCCACCCCGCTCCTTTTACCAGGAACTCCTGCGGTGGAAACGGCTTATGTGACACTTTGGGCTAAGAGCTGATTGGCTGAGTGAGGGTGGTCCTCTCTTTGACACTTTTCTGTCTGAAAAAAACGTATCTAATAGATGACAGAGAAAAATGCCGAGCACATGAAAAATACTGTTAGGAGCAAACTGTTAAATATTAAAAAAAAAAACTTTCTCTACTTAGGTCATGTGTAAAGTCTATCCAGTTTTAACTTCTATGCAAGTAAGAAGTAGATTGGTTCATGTGTGTCAGGCCTAACCCTTGACAAGCCTAACACATCTGCAGTTTTATTTTTCCATTTGCAACCTGACTATTATTGTGACAAACTTTGGAAAGACACGTGAGGAATTCGATTACGAACCTGTCCCAGGGCGTCTTTGGAGACATGTGTATACAGAATAATTCATATTTCTCAGCCAGGCATATCAAGAAGCAAAACGCGTTTGGCTGCCACAGTTCTTTTGCCTGATCAGAGGAAGGGACCTCGCTCAAAAGGACGACTTAAACATGAAGTATGGATGAAATGTAATTCAAGATAGGAACCAATGTTGCTGTTTCTATGTCTGATGCTGAATTTGGAGAAAGCAGAGCAGTTGATGGTTGATATTGTTCAGTTGACACATGTATATTGTAGCGCCACCTGCATGCGAAAGCTAGCTCCCATCAGACCTCTTACAGTTAGAGTAAGATGGGGTCTCTAACTGTGATGGGAGACCTCTGGGAACACCTATCTATCAAAATAACAAAACATAACAAAATTAATATTTTGGAGCACCCCTATTTGAAATATTTATTTTATTTTACATTTCTAAACGGTTTGGGGAGCTTTAGAATAGTGAGCCACGGGTTGATCCTTAGCAATAGGTTTATTGGACCCCTGCACTAAATAATGCAAATTCAGGTTTGTTAAATCTAGGAGATTATTCAGCGGTTAAGGACAACATTGTTGTTTTGATAAATAAAAGACATACATTGCTATATACTGTACTTTTGTCCTTGTGAGAGATCAGTGGATATCTATGTATTTCAGAGTGTTATGTTATCCGAGTGTCTGCCGTTATCAAACTCCATTGTATATTTCCAGTCAGAGGAGGACGCCCGCACACACCCTCAACTAATTTGACTCTGAACAGAATAACAACTGAATGAAACATGCAGGCCTGTTACTGCCGCTGATGCACAATTTAACATTAATATTCCAGAGCCGAAAAAACTAGAGCGTGCCAAATAGGAGAGGAGTGCAGAAACCAGCCTGTCCTGTCTAGACACAGCACTGGGGATGATAGTGATGTAAGCGAGTGGTAATGTTTTAGCACACAGGTCCATCCGTCTCTGTCACGCGTCCTCGCTACTGCGGCCTGCATCATTGCTTCATCTCACTCCAACATTTGTCATCCACCTTATGGTCAGGATTCCACCACTTCTGTCTTTATAGTCAGGTGTGACAGCAGCTGAGCGCCAATAAACTGTCCAAAGAAAAAAGTATGTAAAAGCAGCACATGGCTTGTACAGTATCACAATACAAACACATGCTCAGGCTGGGATGGTAGCTAGAAGTAGTAGTTAATGCAGAGAATTATGTTGGAATAGAAGTGAAATGACTTCTTTCCACACAAACACAATACTATGTACTAATATCTTGGTCAAAATAAAAGTCATATTGTATGACTTTTTTATTTTATTGTTCTGATCTGACCTCCTCCTGCAATCTTAAGGACGCCCGATCATCATAAGATACTCCTGCTGTGGTGTGTTCAGACTGCTCTCTTCCACTCAAAAGAGAGTCAGGACGGCTCCCATCTCAAATCAGGGGCATTCAACATGTTAGATTGGCTCGATGGTGAGTGGTGTCCTGTGAAGGGACAGGAATGTGAGCTTGTTGACTGTGAAATGTTTCCTGAAATGTAATCTGAAAGAGAGGAATACCTCACCCTCCATCTAACAGTACAGTCCATGCAGTAATAGTACAGCCTGTATCATAGGTAATGCTTTTTGAGTTCACACACATTACGAGATTCCATCTCTTCCTGAATGTTTGTGAGTGAAATCTGCTGGTGTGTGATGTGTTGATTTGTTGACCGGAGCTGTTAAACCTGTGATTTTTATCGCAGAGAGTGAGGTCTCTCAGATTTGCAACATCTGCGGATGATTTAAAAAATCTTACCATCGAACCATGCTTTAAGCATTGTTCATGTTAATTAGATAATTACAAAGTTAATTCTTTACCCACTGCCTTCTGGTGCATGTAAGGAATGAATGGACTGTTTAATTAATCATTGGTTTAAGAATCATTTAAATGCTCGCTGGATCACAGAGGGAGACGACAGGATGAGCTACTCGTAACTTGAGTTTTGTGTTTTTCAGAACTCACTGAGTATGCACTTGGACTGAACCCAAAGTAAGACCAACTATTACTGTGTCATGGTATGTCCATATACACATATACC
This sequence comes from Knipowitschia caucasica, assembly GCA_964034765.1. Taxonomy (NCBI): domain Eukaryota; kingdom Metazoa; phylum Chordata; class Actinopteri; order Gobiiformes; family Gobiidae; genus Knipowitschia; species Knipowitschia caucasica. Next base: position 9,631,094 of record OZ035824.1, on the reverse strand, counting down.
TCCTATCAAAGTTTGCAAGTTAATATTAACAATGTAATCATTTAAAGCTCCCTCTAGTTCTTCCTTGAACACCCCCTTATTCTATGCAGTGGAAGATTTCCAATTCATTGGAAACAGTCAGGCAGCGCTCCTCCATTACGAGTCAGTCATTACAGAAATACAAGCTCAGTTTTTATACGTTTTGAAAACCTGAAAACATCCAAGAGAGAAAATCAACAAGACAATACAATAAATTGTAAAAACACAAGCTAAAAAAAAATCTATGAATTTTTCTATGAATCTAAAACAGTTTGGTTCTATTACTTTTTTTTTTTAAATGCATGTATTTTTTGTCTCAGTTTTAGATCAGCTTTTTCAGACAGAAAAGTTAAAAAGAGAGGTCCACCCTCACTAAGCCAATCAGCTCTCTGCCCAAAGCATCAACAAACACCCAACTCTTTCTCTATTAGTTGCTGTTGCTGCCCCGTGCTACTGCCGCTGCTGAGGGTTAGACCTCATAATATCCCACAATTACTTTAGTGCTTATTTACCAGCATGAAAAAAAAAGAAGAGATTTTCATACATTCAACACAACCCCGCTCCTCCACACAAGCAGAGTTCATTCCAGAACACTTTACTTGTCAAACCAGTTCCATATTTACCCCTGCGCTTTATGAATCCACTGTTCAATTTGCTCCGTGCTCCTAAGCCGCAGCAGCGTCAAGACACGAGCTTAAGTTATGTAACAGGAAGAAACGACAACGAACGCAAGTAAGCCGGGACCGCAGTGACAAGCCTTTGAACCGAACTGTAGCCCCATCCAGCGCACAACTCACACACAGCTTCACATCTACAGCAACACAAGTCCCAACACAAGTTATAACACAAGGACCAACACGGCTGACAAGAAGACATGCCCCAAATCCAATATTCAGTCACATTCAGTCACAGAACTGAGGCGTTCCCTTCATGTACACACAGGCTCATACAGCTCTGTTAAGTATATTTGTCCGACTGGAAAAGACAGATCCATTATCACGGCTGTTGTAACATTAGCATGGTTTAGTGTGTGGTGAGCAAGAGTAAACACACTGATGTCACAGCAGAGGTTTAACCGACAGAAATAGAAGCAGGGTGACTGTAAAGACATCACACGTTACTATTTATAAATGTGTCATCTATCTGCCTGCAGAGGGACAGCAGTGTGCGGTTCGATTTGCATGGTCAGAAGAATCATAAACTAATGCATATATTTCACTAAACAGAAACCAGTTCTTGTGTTTTGTCTGCTATATGTAGTTTGTATCAATATTTAAAGCTCAATATTGACCTAGTGGGTTAGAGTTCTGTCCTTGGGCAGGATACTTCACCCACATTTGCTTCTATGATCCTGGTATGTGCATGAATGATTAGAGGTGGTCGGAGGGGCCGATGGCACAGACTGGTTGCCTCGCTTCTGTCAGTGTGCCTCAGGGCGGCTGTGGTAAAAGCAGTATTTTATCACGACTGAATTAATATTACCATATAAAGTGTCTTTGAGTGAAAAGAGTACTATATAAAACAAATGCATTATTATTATTATTATCATTTTTATTATTATTATTAAAACAATATTGTTTTAAGTTGGAGTACCTAACTTTCAAACCACTAAAAATACAACTATGTGAACAAATTCTGTGGTTTGAACATGCATATATTTTAGTCACATTTTGATCAGCTTTTTCAGACAGAAAAAGAGAGCGCCTTCCGAACACAAGGCAGGCACACAAAAAGTATGCAAAAGGCAACAAGAGGACTGAGGTCTGATTTGTTCACAACATTTTACTTTTACAGGACTTCGTTGGAATTAACTGTATGTGTTATTTTTGAAATAAGAAAACTGTCCACAGACTCCCAAACAGAAATGCTGGTCTGTGCTTCTCCTTCTTAAATATTTTCATTTAATTTTTCATATTTTCATTTCATTTACAACAACATTCTTATTATTTTTTAATTCACTGAAAAGGTTAACTGCTCAATATTCTTCCCTAAAAACGTAGCATCTGCAACGTCACAGATACAGTCAAATTCCATATTCAATGCTATAAACTTATTCCCGCATTGTCTGTTTCATGGTTTGATTATGGGACCCCAGAATACAGCCTCTGAACTCGTGGGCTGCCTCTTCGGTCCCATACCACACTGCCTCAACCCCGGGCCTACAGCTTGACTGGCCTGGCCTCCCCGAGGAGACCAGGACCATCATCACTTTTTCCAGGACAGTGATGATGTGAGAAATTGAAGGTAATTCATGGAAATTCTTTAACATTGATGGACATTCGTCATCTTCCCCCCATAGACCAATGTCTCCTATGTGTTCGTTCTTATTGCATTTCCTATTTTTGAACAGTTTGATTCTCTGAACTGTTGTTGTGGAAAAACTTGGTGAAATCATACGAGACGACTGCGGTTGTGAATTATGGCTATACAAGAGTAAATTAAATTGAATAAAGGGGGACATTATCCAGAGTGTTCTTACTGTATGTATATAGCAGGCAGTGTATATACGTAGTTTCATAATTTGCTATTTGCGACTCAAATTGCCGTTTCAACAACACGGCCTCCTGCGTTCTTGTGCAATCCAATCTACGCAGTGCTGCCTGGGATGAAACCCGCTCCACAGACCCCCCCACCCGCCTCCACCCGCCCCCCAGCAGTAGAGTGTGTGCAGGAGAGACAGAGGGGGAGCAGGGTGATTAGGATTCCTGACACATTTGGGCCTTTTGCTGGGCTGAGAAGTAGATGAAGGGGAGCGAGGAGCAGAGGGGGAGCAGGCGGAGGAGGAGGTATTGATTTAAAGTGCTGCCGGAGAATCACATCACTAATTCTGTGAGTGAAGGCTGGGACAACAGCGGGGGACTGTACACATCTGATTGGAACACCTCTGAGAAACAACCTGTACCCAATCGAAGGCACCGAGGAAAAACAGCACTTCTGTCAACAAAGTTCGCTAGCAAGCCGCAAAGTTGTGCTCGGTGAGGGAGAGAAAGTCCCATTTATGTAACTGTTCTCAGCCACATGCTTGTCTCATGTGATAATAATATAATAATAATCGTTATTTGTATAGCACTTTTAAAAACAATGTTAACAAAGCACTGCACAGTCAGCATCATAAACAATAAAACAGCCATAATACAAGGTCAAAATAATTAGATACAGGAAAACACAGCAGACAGAGCAAAACACAAGAAGAGAGACACAACAAAGACAAAGCAGACATTAAAATACAGCATGTGTAGATTAAAAATAACAGTTAAAAGCTGTTTGATAAAAGTGGGTTTTAAGAAGTGATTTAAAAGAGGATACTGATGGTGCTAGCCTTATCTCCTCGGGCAGGTCGTTCCAAAGCCGAGGAGCCCGGACAGAGAAGGCTCGGTCACCTTTCGTCCGGAGCCTCGACCTTGGAACAGTCAACAAGGACCTGCCCGAGGATGTGATGGCTTTTTATGTGATGGCTTTTTATGGACACATGTCTGTTTCACACTCTACCAGAGACAGAATTATCAACATGCACCGTTTTCAAACGTTAATAAATCGGATTTATAAAACATTGCATTCAATTCAATTTATTTTTGTAAAGCCCTAAACATAATCTAGCTATAGCCAATTTGCTATAATGCTTGGCTTGTAACAAGGGCAGACGTGTTGCTAAGACGGTTGCAAAGGTAAGCTGGAATTTCCCCGTGAAAGAAGGCATCCGATTGGTCCATCCTTATATAGCTTAAATGCATCTGGATTTATGAAACAATATCAAAATATAACCATCAGGATCACAGAGCCACAGATTTTCTAAGGCCAAACTGGTTACTGAGCTGGAGTCAATAGGAGCCAGAGCGAGCTAAACTGAGCTAGCAGGTTAGCATTGTCCATTTATATACAGTCTATGACACACGCAGTACTTCATTCTTCAACTCGAGAAATGCACTTTACTAAACTAAGCAGTTTAGTAAAGTCTAACTGTTTTCAGACTCTCTGACCTTGAGATTCACACACTCTTGAAGCGTAACACAGGTGAGAAACATGAACATACGGAAACTATACAGAATTATTGTGAATACAAAACAGTAACATGAGCGACCTTGTATACAACCTACTGGCTGTGCTCCAGGTGGAACAGTAGGTCTATCCAGAGCTCTCTCTCCCTTCCACACTGCTTGCGTCGCATGAGGACCATTTTGGCTTTTTATTTTCCCCAACAGCTAGTCTAATGCAGTGAGGTTTTTATTAAATATCGATTGCTCCAGAAGTGAGGAGAGCACACTTTTAATTTCCTTATGTTAGGCTACGTATTGAAAATGTTTTGTATTATTCAACTGACATAAGGTGGGAACAGTAAAAATGTTGAAAAAGAGCTTACGAGTTTATAAGCTGTGTTTTACTTTGCGGCTGTAGACAATTTAGCCAAAGAAGGCCCTGAAAAGGAATGGACCAGGACTAAACCAAATCCTTGTGATAAAAGAGCTCACTGTGGGACCATGGTGACCGCACACAGCCACAATGTGATGAAACAAAAGCATGAAAATCACTGTTATTATCATCAGGATTATGTGACGCAATAATTAGCGTTGACATTTATTTCTCCTCCATCTAAACAACAAATGTGGAAAAAAATAGATTAAAAAAGACCGGAACGATGAGTCACGGCTCGACGTAGGATGGCGGAAGCTCTGTCCTCTCACAGACTCAAGGAAAACTGGGATCACAGAACAGAACCACACAGAACCACACGATGACCCGACACTCACCGTCCTCACGGCACTCTTCCGGGGGCTTTGCTTTCTTTGCCAGCCGAGGGTCTAGCCACGAAGTCGTTTTGGTGTTGTGACTGCATAGAGAGAGAAAAAAGAAGAAAGCTCAGGTCAACAAGCGGTCACGGTCGGGGACAGATAAATTGCCAATGACCCGAGCGGGGCAGAAACAAGGGAATTTCAAAGGTAAACTAAATGATCATTAATCCGCTAATTAGCCGGCAGCGCTAATTGCCCCAGTGATGGGTGAGGGCGAAAGGGTGAGTGTGCACGCTTAGGGGAGGAAGTGCTTGGCTAGTGTGATTAGAAGAATAACTTATATCAATTATTCAGCATGCGAGCCAGAGCCGTGGAGTTTATGAAGCCTGCGAGACACAAGGCTTTTAAAGAGGTACCGATATATCAACGTGTTTACTCTGAAAACGAAATGAAGTGTGTCTTTAGTAGCTGCAGAGTTTTTAGAAGCTGAAAAGACAAATATTGAACAGTGTTAATGCGAAATGCTTACGGTTATTTGATGAAAGCAGAACAACTGTTGTCGTTGGCAAAGACAAGCAGTTCTTTCTCCAATGTATCTTAAGTGAGCGTAACAAATATATTACAGGGTCATGCCTAAATGGTGAATGGTAATTATGTAGTCTTGGCTGATAATTAGAAGATCTCTCAGTGTTTTGTGAAGTATTTGAGGTAGTGTTTTAACCCGTAATCAGTCTAAAGTTAATGCCATCAATCAGCTGTTTAGGAAATGTGGCACTTTTATTATTGCAAATTGATTCTAATATAAGAGTCTGATTTAAACAGGGTCGTTTCAATCTGCCGCTTACCGGTTTGTATCACTGGCTGCATTTCCATCACACAAAAGTCAAAGCTGGTCCCTATGGCACAATACAAATGAAACATACAAGCGCGGTGCCTGACCTATAGCCGCTGTTCAAAGTGCACCGTGTTTGTCCCAGCCGCAGCGGCGCAGGGCAGACCACGGGTGAACTCTATGTACTATACATGCAGGTACGTGACACCAGGAGGCCCGTGTGTACTCTACAACAACTATTACTGCCATGGAACACTTATAGAGTGTCTATGAGCTCGCGCCTAAAGCTGGGGTACCTTACTTTCAAACCACAAAAGATGTAACTAGTTTCTCGCTCTAAAAAGAGTTTGGTTTTGGTTCGCTATGTTTTTTTCATACATGTATTTCTTGGCTTCTGACACATCTTTAGATCAGCTCTCAGCCCAAAGCCTCGAATAGGGACTCACAGGGCTCGTTCTTGCAAGTGCGCAAATATAAAATGTATTGTTTGTACAGAAAAAAGTGATGTCTTCCTAATAAAAGCTGTGAAATATTTCTTAAAAGTTAATACAGTTATACCTTGTTTATCACGAGAGTCTGGTTCCAAAAATAACCTGCAATGAGTAAAATCGGCAGCTACTATGTTTAAGGCTGGAAACCACAAACTTTATGCACTTTTCTAACGAACTCACACCTGCTGAAGTGTAAGGAGATATCAAACCTATTTCTTTTGACAGCTGCAAAAAAAAAGCAAGGGCACGAAAGGTGGACTATTGCTAATGCTGCTATTGTTTTGTCTTGAGTTGATTAGTAGAGAGAGGACTGTATTAATATCAGCATCTGCTTCTTGTATCACCGTTTCAAACCATGCACATTCAAAAAAATGTGTGCAGGTTTGAAATCAATAATTCAATCGATCCATAAATATTTTCAGCTTAAAAAAAACCTCAAAACACATTAGATGAACAAAAATATGATTCCAAGCAAATCTCATTGCTCACTCAAACTGGAAATGACAAGTATGGCTCATGTTTGAATTGTCATAATAACGTGACATAACAGGACATTGTAAAACGACCGGTGGACATGACCTTTCCTTCCTTGTGGGGACTTACTCTATGAAGTACACCTCCCCCTTCTCCGTGTAGGCCATCTCCCAGTTGTCCGGCAGCGGGCCCAACTCTTCTTCGTTGAGGTCGGGCACTTTGGCGGGGGACTTTGCAGGGGATGTGGGCTCCTCCTCTCCCTCTGCTGTGGGCTCAGAGGAGGCTTGGAGCTGACCGCCATCCACGCCAACCTCCCCAGAGGCATCTGTGCTCTTGTCCTCATGCTCACTGGACTCTGCAGCGGAGGAGAAAAGAAAGGGGAAAAAAAAACACATTTGGCAGTGTTAGCCTCACAAAATACCACTCATATGCTGACCTGGATGCACACGGCATGCACAGTGAGTCAGAGGAGCCGTGCCCCGGGAGAGAGGCCATACACTGCAAAAATACAAGTATGTGGTAGATATGTGTGGATATCATATTCAGACTAACTTCAATCCTTATTTAAGTACATCATCATATCACAGACCTGAAAGATGACCTGTTTTCTTTCAACCGCACCTCATCCCTACATCCAAAGCACAGAGAGTTTTGCTCATAACTGTTTGTGTTGGTGAAAGGATGGATACTTCTGATTTCATATGGCCAAAAATGGTATCACAATATCAGATGGAAATGTCCCAATAAAGATATAATTCATCATTGATATAGCGCTGGAAAAAATATTCAAAACGGCGCAGCTTTATTAAACTGGCTCACATAAAAATAGTATGTACAGTGCCTTGCGAAAGTATTCGGCCCCCTTGAATCTTTCAACATTTTGCCACATTTCAGGCTTCAAACATAAAGATATACATTTTTATTTTTTGTCATGAATCAACAACAAGTGGGACACAATCGTGAAGTGGAACAAAATTTATTAGATAATTTAAACTTTTTTAACAAATAAAAAACTGAAAAGTGGGGCGTGCAATATTATTCGGCCCCTTTACTTTCAGTGCAGCAAACTCACTCCAGAAGTTCAGTGAGGATCTTTGAATGATCCAATGTTGTCCTAAATGACTGATGATGATAAATAGAATGCACCTGTGTGAATCAAGTCTCCGTATAAATGCACCTGCTCTTTGATAGTTTCAGGGTTCTGTTTAAAGCGCAGAGAGAACCATGAAGACAAAGGAACACACCGGGCAGGTCCGAGATACTGTTGTGGAGAAGTTTAAAGCCGGATTTGGATACAAAAAGATTTCCCAAGCTTTAAACATCTCAAGGAGCACTGTGCAAGCAGTTATATTGAAATGGAAGGAGTATCAGACCACTGAAAATCTACCAAGACCCGGCCGTCCCTCCAAACTTTCATCTCAAACAAGGAGAAGACTGATCAGAGATGCAGCCAAGAGGCCCATGATCACTCTGGATGAACTGCAGATAACTACAGCTGAGGTGGGAGAGTCTGTCCATAGGACAACAATCAGTCGTGCACTGCACAAATCTGGCCTTTATGGAAGAGTGGCAAGAAGAAAACCATTTCTCAAAGATATCCATAAAAAGTCTCGTTTAAAGTTTGCCACAAGCCACCTGGGAGACACACCAAACATGTGGAAGAAGGTGCTCTGGTCAGATGAAAACAAAATCGAACTTTTTGGCCACAATGCAAAACGATATGTTTGGCGTAAAAGCAACACAGCTCATCACCCTGAACACACCATCCCCACTGTCAAACATGGTGGTGGCAGCATCATGGTTTGGGCCTGCTTTTCTTCAGCAGGGACAGGGAAGATGGCTAAAATTGATGGGAAGATGGATGGAGCCAAATACAGGACCATTCTGGAAGAAAACCTGTTGGAGTCTGCAAAAGACCTGAGACTGGGACGGAGATTTATCTTCCAACAAGACAATGATCCAAAACATAAAGCCAAATCTTCAATGGAATGGTTCACAAATAGACGTATCCAGGTGTTAGAATGGCCAAGTCAAAGTCCAGACCTGAATCCAATCGAGAATCTGTGGAAAGAGCTGAAGACTGCTGTTCACAAACGCTCTCCATCCAACCTCACTGAGCTCGAGCTGTTTTGCAAGGAAGAATGGGCAAGAATTGCAGTCTCTCAATGTGCAAAACTGATAAAGACATACCCCAAGCGACTTGCAGCTGTAATTGCAGCAAAAGGTGGCGCTACAAAGTATTAGCGCAAGGGGGCCGAATAATAATTGACAAAAAATGTAATTTTGATATCTTTATGTTTGAAGCCTGAAATGTGGCGAAATGTTGAAAGGTTCAAGGGGGCCGAATACTTTCGCAAGGTGTATATGTATATGTATATGTGATTAAGTTGTAGTTGTGAAATCCCAATATTTCAGTACAGATACAATGTTGACTAATTTCATTGTTTGAAATGCAAAGGCCAACCTTATGAAAAGCAATTACCCAGACAGACTACAGCACTAAATATAGAGTTTTAGTGTGAGTTTATTTAAGTCTCATGCACAATGGGCTTATATGACATTGAAGTCTGATGTCTACAGACCTTACACAAACTTGAATAAACAATAATTTTGTACAGGATACACAGTCTGTTGTCTCCCAGGCTTGACTAAAAAAGAAGCAAAGGCAAAAACTTCATTGTGATACATCCATTATGTAATTTCACCCTCAGGCCGCCAAAAGACCTCTGGATTAGTACAGATATAACTGATCTAATGGAGAATCTACTCCACTCATTAAGGCCCAGGACTCTAGACATTTCTGCAGAGAAGCTAGAGCTACTGTGGTTTGTACTGAATAACCCTAACCCTAAGATTCAATTTAATTTATTTTGTAATGCATGAGCTACATAGAAACACTGAACAACATTGTAACACAATTGTTTGTTCTAGTCTTGCAGCAGAATCCTGTTCTGTAGAAAAGAACAGAGAAATAACAACACTACAGTTCACAGACCACAAGTTGAGCAAAGGAAAGTCTGGTGTGTTTTTCTAACGAACATCAAAGCCACTAGAGCTCAAATAGTCAAGCACCAGTCGGAACTTTGAGGTTCAAGCATTACCTATTTGCCAGAAAGAACAAGCATTAAAAACAAAAACAGATGCATGTTCTTTTATTGTAGTGTTGGCGAGATGGCGACTGAGGACACAAGTAAATGACGGGGGGAAAGCAGCAATGTCACAAATGGACAAATATAGAGCGACAAGTTCAAAGATCATGCGATGAGTCAAAAACCTGGGGAAAAATGGGACGCACAGACAAGCTGGTGACACAAAAACAACCAAAAACACGCAATAAATCGCAACGCGCCTATGTCGCAATTTCTAAAAATACCACTGCGTTTTAATAGTATGGAGAATGATGGTGCTGTCCGAAATAGAGGATGCAGACGAGGGAGAGGGGGAGGTCAGAGGAGCGGGGTAATAATAGACGTGAATAGACAGAAGCCAGAGGACAGAGAGACGCAGGACATATACACGGGGACAAAGACCGCAATGAGGCTCCGGGCGGCCATCACGGGGAGAACCAAGGTGCCCCCGGTGTGGTCCGGCAGGGTGGGGCGATGGAAACATGAGCACATTCACAGATGAGAGGATAAATGTGGATGATAATGACAAACCAGGGGGTAGTTAGCACAGAGATGAGTCTAAAGTACTGGGATGTTTAACAGGTAAAGTGGTTCATTCTTCATGACAGCCGGAGGGGGGTGTGGCCTATAAAGATGCACTATGAGTCCCACAAGCTTAACAGTTGACATCCAAATCCAAAAGAAAGCTACAGTACTTTCACAAAACCACTCAAGTCCAATGGATTCATACTGCAAACCCACAGAGCCTCTTGTATGGGGAATGGTGGTCCGCTGAGGCTCAGGTCTGGCTCTTGGACCTGGCGGAGGTTTGGACGCTCGGCTTCATCTCTGCTCTGGGTCCTGTGTCATCCCCTGTTGTTGCAGCATAGACTTTATATAGATGGATAAAGCTCACCCTGTCACGCCGCGGAAGAAATGGTTGTGTGTAAAGCAGGCATGTCAAAGTCAAATACATCAGAGGGCCAAAAAAAATTTTTTGCTACGCGCCGAGGGCCGGACTGGTTCAATGTTTCTCAACATCCAGAGGCAGTGCCGGTGACAGCTGTTGGCTCGATAAAATATGCTCTAAAGCCAATCCTCATACTGTACATATTAGATGTAATAGACATCTAATATGTACATGACACGACATGAAAATAGTAAAAAAAAAAAAAAAAGCTCAAACTTGGTGAAATGTAAAAGAGCAGTCTGGACCTCTTTTCGGGGTGTTTTTTGATTAAATCTGCAGAATTGATTATACTTTGGGAAATACAAGTGGATATTCTTCTTCAATAGACAGTTACGGAGAGAAAGCGACTAAGCAAGAATGGGGAAAGTCTAATTTGTTGGAGCAGCAGAAGACGAAAGGTAAAAAACAAATACAGACGTGATTTATTTTGTGCCCATATTATGCGTTATAATTATTATTAATGCAAAGTCTGATATAGTTTACACTTACATATAAATATAGCTGAGAAAATAAGCTTTAAAATGATATATAGCTTGTGGCTTATGAAGTTCAAAATACATCTGCTATTGCCAGCAGAAGTATTTTTTTCTCGTTTGCTCCCGCCGGCGGGGGCTAGCGAGCTTAAGGGGTCAATGTCCCGGGGGCCATAGATAATTCATTCGCGGGCCGGATTTGGCCCACGGGCCTTGACTTTGACACATGTGGTGTAAAGTAATTGGCACCAGAAAGTTTATGCTCAAATCAGCCTCTTCCGCATTAAGGCTAGCACTATAGGTGACATAAGCACTTGGTAAGTCCACTCCTAATATACGGCCTAGGGTTAAACCACAGGGGGTGAAGTTAATTGGAATAAAGTAGACACAAGCACGCAGAAGATGCCTTTTAACAAAAACATAATAGCATGGTTAAGTCCAAGATTTTCTCTCTTTTTCCTGAATATATTACTTCATATTAAATCGAAAATAGAACTGTTAATGAACCAACATCGAAAAGCAGATATTGAAAATGTACCAGCACAAAATTGAACAGTGCCATCCCTTGTTATGATACAGAGATGCAAAGGGTTAAATATGTAACTTCCAAGCCTAATTCCAATAATTATGTGTCGCAGCTAATGCCTGATGTCAATGTTCTTTGAAAGGGGTTGGCTATATCTGCTCCCAATGAGATGCAATATCATGAATTTTCTCTGAGGCATTATATTCTGGATCCAAATTTACCTTCACTTCATCAAAACAATGAAACACAAGCAGTGCCCGCATCCGTTCTCATTACAAGACAAATATTAGTCTATTACTGCAGCCACTTAAATGCAGGGGTTTGAATCACATCAAGTCTATATTCGCGACATCTTAAAACGACTTTTTGAACAATTCATTTAAATTAGAGGAGGCCGTTTATCCGTTTCTCTTGGCGGGCATCTAAACGTTCTGCGTGATGGACGATGGAAACATAGCCACCGCACCTTTTACGTGTCAGATTTATCTCTTCTTCCAAGAATAATCAAAACAACCATTAGGGCGACTCCAGCGTGCCTCCCAGCTTTACTCAATCATCCTTTGGAGGGAGAGGCTGCATTCAATGATCACACGTCCATCTCTGATTCTCTCTACACCTCAAATAATGTTGAGGATAAATCGCCAAGACAAGGCCGCTGTTGCAACTCATTTAGGAGATGGGGAATGCGGAGTAGAAGCGTCTCAGCGGATAACGATGCAGTGCTCTCGTACCTGCAGTGAGACACTCAGTTTCCATAGAAATACCCATTTGTTAGTTGCATATTCTTTGTTAACGCCTCACGTATGTCGTCACTAATGTGAATAATTAATCCTGGTCAGACAGGCCCGTGCTTAAAACAGTGTACTTATTTAGAAATATTTCTCATGGGTTTGAGCAAAAGAATGTAGAAGAAGCCGATTTGAACATAAAGCTGGAGCCAATTTCCTTATATGGACATGTGTTTGCCGCAACGGGCCGACATGTTGCTAAGTTGGTTGCTAAGACGAACACTGAGAACCTTCACAAAGCTGAAGTCACAGTGTGGACTATAATGTTGATCATGTCTATGTTATATTCTTATGTTTGTAAAGGGAAGTACTGTAATGTTCTTATGTTATGTTTTCTGCTGTTTTTACTAAACTCTGCCTTTTGTGTCTATGGCTTTTAATAACTGTTAATATTTCTATGTTTATGGCTGTAACATGAACTTATAATAAAGTCAAATACATAATAAATATTTACATAACAATGTCTCTTTAATTTCTTTCCTATTGTTATGGCCTGACACGGATTTGAATTGTAAATTGTCTGAATGTACACTTTTTGAGTGACGCTGCCACCCCCACCCTATTTAAGACGGCTTCTATAATGAAAAATAAAACATTTGCTTCTCAAAGGCCCACAGCCCAAACATTGCCCATCTGTAAATATAGCATACAGTGTGCGAGAGTTCTTTCCTTTTCAAAGTTTGGCTTAGCTGTGTGCAGGGTCTGCACTCATGTCACAAAGTCTGATGAGCAAAGTTCTCTGCTTTTTAATATAATACAATACAATATCCTGCCATGGGACCGGCTTCTGGCTAAATTACATGGCATATTTTCATGGACTTTAAATGTGCACCGTCCCATTCAAATAAATCAATAAATGTATGATGAAGTGAATATAATACAGTTCAAACACAATTAAAGTGGGTTTTGTACCTGGAGTGATGGCCACCCCGTTGCCGTTGACCACCGGGCTCTCCTCCTCCTCCTCCTCGGGCGGCTCCAGGCTGGCGCGCTGCTCCATGTTGCTGACGGACTGGTTTCTCTTCCTCTTGCCCTGGGCACTGGGCCGGGCACCGGGTAACAGGGCCTCACTCACATTCAGGGGAGGGGCCGCGGGGGAAGGCTCCGCTGGAGGTTTGGGCGTCCCGTAGAAGTTATCTGCAAGGAGGAGGGAAACGGATTGTTTCAGAGTGAGGGGAGGAGAGCAGAGGATTTCAATTCAATTCAAATCACAACAGCAGTCGTCTTGGAGGACTTTACAAAGTTTTCCAACTGTTCAAACACAGGAAACACACTACTAACAAACACATAGGAGCCATTGGTCCATTAGGAGTGGAAAGACCAATGTCCATAAATGTGCAAAACTGTCCATAAATGTCCATAAATGTCCCAGATCACCACTGTCCTTTGACCCTCCTGCATTGGCAAATCAAATAATCCAGTAATTTTTAAAGCAGTCAAATAAAGAAGGTAATTTTAACTGTGAAATACACTAAACAAGTGTATCATAAAGTTAGCACACGTTTTACACATTCTGAGCATCCAATGAATTCACCAAAATGAAGACAAAGGAGCGCTTCATTTCAAAGACATAATTTAGGTGGACAGCTTGCATGGAGATGCTATTGCTTTTCTTAATCATTTTTGAACTACAAAAACACAGGTAATGCAAAAAATCTCGCCGGCAGTTTGTAATTACAAACTGTACATAAGAAAGGACTATCATGACCAGACTATAGTCCATTTTGATATTTTTACTTTTTAGTTTATTACAGATTTTCATGTGCTAGACCTGTGTGTGTTTGTTTCCATTTGTGTTCATGTTTGTTTCTGAAAATAAAACATTTTTTTTAACTCTATGTAAAGGAGCAGTCTTGGCTAGAAAGATAAATATGGAAGCAAACAAAAACATAACTTTTGCTCTTAAGATGCCACCATATAATGAGGCTGCTTAGAATTAAATCTAAAACCAGTATAGATAGACGGGCTTGAGTCATATAGGACTTAAGCTACCACTAGAAACTGCCCATATACAGTATGAGCAATAAGAGAAGCCAAACTGATCCAGGACCAGGTCAGATAATGAGACTCCTGGCCTGCTCCTCCTGTCATCACGTCTTAGTGTACAAACCCACCAAAGACAGCTATTAAGGCAAAGAAGTACAGAAAGCCGCATGACTTCTGCCAGAGCAGATAATAATAGCTGCTCATTTGTTATCAGATCTCATCATAACTGACTAATATCATGACGGTGCAAGGAGGAGGAGGAGGAGGAGAAGGAAGAGGAGGAGGAGGAGGAAGCCTGAAATAATTACACTCAAATACAACAAAACAGCGGTGAAAGAACGCTGGCAGATAAATGTGCCTCCAAGGGGCTAGATGCTGTCCTTTTGAAAACAAATGACTCTCTTCAAAGTGGAGGAAAACTTTGCAGCCAAATGATGCATGGGGGATTATTTTGGAATACAGGAAGAGCATTGTCACCAGTCATGTTACAGAGGGTCTCCGAATGTTTGTTTAAGTGGCAACGGCAGGCACAGATAATTGGCCATTAGGGTAAATCCTCATGGTACAATGCTGGCAGGTGAATCAACATTGAGATTTAACAAGACCATGGGTCATAAACCATTTCATTCACAGAAAATACTTTTTGATTTGTCTCTATGTTTACTGTTGCTGTGTACAGGGCCGGTCCTGTCCCAATAAGCGGACAGAGCACCTGCATTGAAGCCCAAGGTCAGAAGAAGCCCCCCCAAGGTCTTTCCTTCCTGCTGCTGTCAGACTGTACAATAAGAACTGCTGAGCCTGTAAATTTCATTCATCTGTAAATAAGTAAATTCTTAAATCATGTGCAATGTGCAATACTGCTCCTTCAGAATGTCACTGAACAATGTCACTTTAATTATCTACTTATTATCCTGCACTATATGTACAGTACATAACTCTGCACTACTACATGTATATATTTTTTTGACTGGTATTGAAGCATTTCCAGCATCTACAGCCAGTTATGCTAGTTAAGAAACATAGCTACAACTTATTTTGTATATTTTGTGTGCTCCCTGTGTGCTCTTACTACTGTCCTGTCTGTGCGCTGCAACATCGAATGTCCCCACTGTGGGAAGAATAAAGGAACTCTTATCTTATCTTATCAAAACTCCCAACAAGTTATGAAATATGTTATAATGCATTACTATAGAAATTGAAAACTAAAATCTAAAAGCATGTAGACCTCAACCAGTTTATTTCTTTCTTGTAATTTAATAATGCTAATACTAATAGTCATAATAAAAATAATAAAAATAATGGACTAGTGTTATATAGCTCTTTTCTGGACATTCAAAGACAATTCTCATGGCAATATTCATTCACTACTACAGTAGCCACAGCTGCCCTGGGACATACTGAAAGGCGACCAGAATATTCCCCCCTCCAACCACCAGCAACTATTCACACACACACTAGACTCATACTAGGCAATGTACGTGAAGTGTCTTGCCTAAGGACACAACAACAGTTTGGCACTTTACACCCACTCTGGCGCCTAGTGTTGCAAGAGCTCTCCCATCACAGTACTAACCAGACCCCGTCCTACTTAGCTTACGAGGTCTGCTGGGATCTGGCTTTCACATACAGATGACGCCACACATTTACCCTTTATTTAGCAAAACAGTCCAAAAGAGATTCATATTCTTAAAAAATCTATTGAGCCCATCCAATGTCACCAGGGATTCTTATTTGAGATTTAATGTTAGCCTCATGATTGAGTGAATTGCAGATGCGTTGGTCCCTTGAAATTCATTCTCATTTCTCTAATTTATTCATTCATTCGAGTAGAAATAGTAACATTCATCCTAATACATATAACATACACAAGCATAGACTTATACACAAATACATAAGCAATATCTATACAGCCCTCACCATGTGTATCTTTACAAAATGTATTTACGACGCCGTTTTGCTAAAGCCCCCCTGAAAAGCTAGACCCGGCACTGGCTGTGTTACATATTCCCTAACAGATGTAAGATCTATATTCACAAACAATCAAACAACACAAAACGCAGGGCGCCTATATAATCTCTGTTAGCCCCCTTTAGGCATCACTAGAAACGTGAAGTAATGAAAATAATGGCTCCTTTCATGACGTTCAAGGATGCTTTGAGCGTAGAGTGGATGCATGGACCAAGGCAGCTCTCCGGTTAGTGTCACCCGAGTGTCCCATGTCCCATTATGCCTAAAACACTCCACAGACACCTTATATAATGTGTTTTTTTATTGTAGAAAAGCGAGATGGTTCAATAGGATGCGAGACATGAAAAAGCGACTGCCATGGACACAATTGTTTAACCAATCACCGGCGTTGCGGAGTCAATGTTTTCATAGTGACGCTAAAGTGGCTTTTGAAATGAACCAGCAAAGTGCTATGAAGCTGTATTGATTAAATTTAAAATGAGACTTAATACTTTTTTAAGAGCTTTTAAGCATATAATTGTTCTGTTTTTCTATTTGTCCACTTAATGTTCAATGTGTTCTTGGGAAATGCTTTATCTCTAGAATGCAGTATATAAATTTGATATTATTAGTAGTGTATGAGCTCATTTTTGCTGCAAGAATTGAATCAAATATTACTGTAATTTTCAGACTATAAGCGGCTACGTTTTAAAATGTCTATAAACCCTATGATTTTGTATGGTGTTAGAGTTGGGCTGAGTTTATGAACTCACTAATTTGACTCCAAGTTTTAGTAGCTCTAGGACACTCGTTTATTGTCAAAATATCTCGGTAAATGTTTGCCTCGTATTCCTTGATTACAGCAAGTCAACAGTGCGTTATAATAAAACAGTGTTACATTACAATAACATGAAAAGTGATTGATTGGATTCATTTCAAATTTATGAACAAGAATCGATTATAGAATTAACATAAATTACGTATAATACATACTATAGATAGAAACCTACATACATCGAAGGGTTTCCTTTTTTCACTCCTGGTAAAGCTCAAAAAGGAGTGGGAAGAAGTCAAGCTTATTGTGCGGCTTTTATGTGGACAATGTGTACTTTTCAAATTCAGCTGGTATGGTTTATTTACAGGTGCACTTTATAGTCCAGCTAGTGGTGTAGGCAGTAAATTCTGTAATCAATTATTTTTAGTTTCTCTTTGTTTAAGTACATATTTTAAAAACACAAAATGCCATGGGCGAGCAAAACATTTTCAAGCACAGAAGTATTTCTTTCAGTTTTCCACTAAAAGATTATTTGTAACTGAAGTAGATTTTGTGTTTGATATGTTTTCTGTCAAAGTGGGGATGAGTTGTACACGTCTGTGGCCTTTGTGAAGAAACACGCTGAATAGCCCTGGTCTAAACCAACAGAAAGGGCAGAAACAAATATTTCAAATAATCTGCCTTGAACCTCCTCAAAAATGTGCTTCAGTTCAATTCTGATGGTTTTCCAGGTTCCCAGCTGAGTATTCATCCAGCGCCACTATTTTCAGCAAAGAAGACGATTCAGATTTGTATTAAGATTTATATTTTTCTAAATAAAATGATTTTCAGGTATCATAGATGAGAACTATACAGCAAAGATAATAATACTATCCATCCATCCATCCATTTTCTTCCGCTTTATCCGTTGCCGGGTCGCGGGGGCAGCAGTCTAAGCAGAGACGCCCAGACTTCCCTATCCACACACACCACCTCCAGCTCGTCCGGGGGGACCCCTAGGCGTTCCCAGGCCAGCTGAGAGACATAGTCTCTCCAGCGTGTCCTGGGTCTTCCCCGGGGCCTCCTCCCGGTGGGACGTGCCCGGAACACCTCGCCAGGAAGGCGTCCAGGAGGCATCCTGAACAGGTTCGTTGGAGCCAGCAGGACGACATCATCCGCAAAAAGTAGAGATGAAATCCTGTGGTTCCCGAACCGGACCCCCTCCGGCCCCTGGCTGCGCCTAGAGAATAATAATACTAATACATTGTAAATATATGTCGCCTTTCTGGGCACTCACGGTCGCCTTAAAAAAGGTATCAAAGTAAAAACAAAAAAATATTAAAAGAAGACAATTAAAAATGGACAGTATCACAGTGAATAAAAAGGCACAATGTATGTTGTAAACACAGGAGCATGTTCTAATGTCATGCTATACAGTAGTTGATTCTGTGGTGGACTTGAAGATCGGGCGCATCTAATGTGTGAGGTTCCACTCGGGTCCTCGTCGGGTTCAGGTGTGTACATGAATGCCTTCTTTTAAAAAGACATTGGATTGTTCCTGAAAATACAGAACTATTTTCCAGAACAAATATGTCTAAGACTAAGGATTATTGTTAAAGTGAATAATCCTCCATTTACATACTCCCCATATACCGTACATACAACTATACTATATATCAATTGCACTAGAATTTACAGTATTTTATTCTTCCTCCTTTTAATGCTAAAGTCAGGGATTTTTGTACTTCAGTCTTGCTTCTTAATCGTGCAAAAGTTTGAGATTCAAGACTTATTTCCATATTTTGATAAAGATAGAGATTTGCTTCTTTTTGTGCTAGAGTTAGAGATTTTATTTTATTTTGCTATAGTTATTATTCATTTATCTTGTGCTGTGTGCTCCTCATTCCTACTGTCTGTAACTCATGAAGCAACACTGAAATTTCCCACACTTTATAAGTCACTTTACTGCCCTTTATAAAGTCACTTTACTGCCCTTTATAAAGCCACTTTACTGCCCTTTATAAAGCCACTTTACTGCCCTTTATAAAGTCATTTTACTGCCCTTTATAAAGTCACTTTACTGCCCTTTATAAGATAAGATGTGCTTTATTTATCTCACAGAGGAGAAATTTACAACATACATAAAGCCACTTTACTGCCCTTTATAAAGTCACTTTACTGCCCTTTATAAAGCCACTTTACTGCCCTTTATAAAGTCACTTTACTGCCCTTTATAAAGCCACTTTACTGCCCTTTATAAAGCCACTTTACTGCCCATTATAAAGTAACTTTACTGCCCTTTATAAAGCCACTTTACTGCCCTTTATAAAGTCACTTTACTGCCCTTTATAAAGCCACTTTACTGCCCTTTATAAAGTCACTTTACTGCCCTTTATAAAGCCACTTTACTGCCCTTTATAAAGCCACTTTACTGCCCTTTATAAAGTCACTTTACTGCCCTTTATAAAGCCACTTTACTGCCCTTTATAAAGCCACTTTACTGCCCTTTATAAAGCCACTTTACTGCCCTTTATAAAGTCACTTTACTGCCCTTTATAAAGCCACTTTACTGCCCTTTATAAAGTCACTTTACTGCCCTTTATAAAGCCACTTTACTGCCCTTTATAAAGTCACTTTACTGCCCTTTATAAAGCCACTTTACTGCCCTTTATAAAGCCACTTTACTGCCCTTTATAAAGCCACTTTACTGCCCTTTATAAAGTCACTTTACTGCCCTTTATAAAGCCACTTTACTGCCCTTTATAAAGTCACTTTACTGCCCTTTATAAAGTCACTTTACTGCCCTTTATAAAGCCACTTTACTGCCCTTTATAAAGCCACTTTACTGCCCTTTATAAAGTCACTTTACTGCCCTTTATAAAGCCACTTTACTGCCCTTTATAAAGTCACTTTACACAATACAATACAATTTATTCTTGTATAGCCCTAGGTCACAACAGAAGTCATCTCAGAGGACTTAACAAAACCATTGAAATCACAAACACAGGTCAGAGAATCAACAGTTAAAACACATGAAGAATATAAAGCACACACAGAAGAAAATGTCCATACATGTTGTAGAATGCTAAAGTGTCCTGATCATCACCAATCCTTTCTGTTGGACACTAACTGTCCAACAAGACCCTCCTGCATCGACAAGGAAAAACTCTTAAAAAACCCAGTGGGAAAAAGTGAGAAACCTTGGGGAGAACTAGGGAAACTTTACTGCCCTTTATAAAGCCACTTTACTGCCCATCAAAACGTCACTTTACTGCTGTCACCTTATTGCACTGCTTACTGCATATTGCTCTATTCTTTACCTCTCCTCTTTGGCTGTTGCACCCAGCCAAAGCAATTTCCTAGTCCGTGACTTCCTGTTACTAACATGGCAATACAAATTATTGTGATTCTGAATAAAAGATCTCTTAAAATCTTTATCTTTATCAGTGCATGCTGCCTCTCTCTCTCCCCCGCGCAACTGCCTGCTGCCTGACGTACGCAGAGGAAAAGCGAAGGCCGGACTTGAATGAAATGTATCACTTAAAAACGCGGCATAACACAGTGTAGTGTTACATGAAACAACGATTTGGAACAGAATTGGCCAAACCTCTGATCAAGGCTGCGTTTTGGCACAACGCGGAATTGCGAGGTTTGTCATTCTCATACCAACACTGTGATTGCGATGTGATTTTTGATATACTGTATGTTTAAATAGTCTAACTTTGTGCAGAATAAGAATAACCACATTTGAAGCAATTACAACACAATCCCACATTTTTCACAGTTCTAAAGTGAAACCAGACATAGAAACGCTTGAATTGAGTAGTTTTTATCTTTTCTCACAACATTCTTATAGCCAGACCCGAGTTGTGCAACACATTTTAGAAGTTTATATGAATTAAATTGAAATTGAATTTAAATAATACTTCTGCCCAACAACAAGATGAAAGATCAGCTCCATTTCAAACTGAAAACTTTTAGAAGTTGTAAAAATATTGAAATTGTAAATACATCAACACATGGAGAAACTGTTGAATATTTATATGTATACACTGTATGTGCAGTCGGCAAAAAAGTACTTATGAGTGTAGAATGTATATTTCAGCTCAAATTCATGAATGACATGGAAATTAGTGACTTGTTCTGTTGACAAATCTTCAAATGAATCTCAAATCAAGAGACATTTTCATATAGTCGAGTGACATCCCAGTCCTAATAATTGCAGTCTTTGCAATTTGGTAATTACGACCACGTGAATTGCGATTGCGAATACTATTTGAGTGCATATTTTACACAACTCGTCTCCACCAGCCGTGCGCTTCATTGATCTCTGGTGTGGCCTACACTGAACATCTGCACTTATCTGGAGGAGCGCCCCCTACAGGTCAGTCTGGCCCTCCGCCGGCTGCACCGTCAGCCACATACCGATGGGGGATTAGCTGCTACATTTACCCACAGCCGCTTCTCTCTCCCTCTCAAACGTGTGTGCTCAGAGGCTGCATGTTTGCATGTTCTGCTCGTATCTTTCTGCTTGTTTACAGTGGATGCTTCCCTCAGTGCTGCGCTCTTATGCCCGCTGGGGGAAAGCTGTCTTGTTCTGGGTGGCTGAGCCGGAGGTGCTGCAACTCAATTTGTACTACACGCCCCTGGAAAAAAAATGCTGGGAATGAGTCATAAATGAATGAAATATGATTGATAAATAACGTAATCCCATACAGTGTGTAAGGTTTAGTAAGTGTGTGGTTTTACAGCCTTGAACTATAGAGTTGCTACTTCACCGGTTTTGTTAAGTTATTTTTAGAGTAACTTTCTGTTGCATCAGAAATGGGATGTGAAAGGTGGAGCCTTGAAAGCCCTAAAATCAATAACAGAAATAAAAATATATAAAGAAAAATATGTAGGTCCCTGTATTAGAAGTATCTTGCTGTGTTGGTGCCTAAAGAGTAAACTCAAATGTAAGAAAGTAAGTCAGTAAATTAACAATTGAAAAATGTAACGGGAAAGTACATATAGAATCAGAACACATTTATTGCCATTTGCAGAAAAAACTACATTGGAATTCAAACAGGAGACACCGGGGGCACCAACACCACAAAGCACACACACACACACACACACACAAACAAAAATAAAAAATAAAAATAGCGAGACACAGTGAGGCACATTTAAAACAGTGTGCCACAGTGTGCCTTATAGTAAACTTAAATCGAGCTAGCTAAAAAAAATCTGTGTAATCTAACCCTTCACCTCATACTTAAATTGCTATTGAAAAACATTACTCCAATTTTAGTTTTGCACGTTCTTAATAAAGCTAATTATCGAGCATGGACGGCTTCACAGCAAGAAGGTCCTGGTCCTTTGATTCCACCTCCACCTCCAGATGGGGCGGTTTCTGTGTGGAATTTGTATATTCTCTGCAAGTCTGTGTAGGTTTCCTGCTGGTTCTCCTGTTTCCCCATGCTAAAAACATGTACAATAGTTCTGAATATAATGAGTGAATGAGCAAATGATGGTGATGGACAAAGTTTTTCTCTGGATTCCAGAGACATACAATGAAAAGTAAAGTAGCTCAGTAAATGTTTGTGTCACTCTCACTATTCTGGGCTGTAAAAATCTATGGTTTAGGGCTCTCTGTGATCCTGGTGTTTATATTTTGATATCGCGAGAGTAAATCCAGATATGAGCCATATGAGGAAATACCAATCCTTAAATGCTTCCCCGCAAATGAAGAAGCAACACATAGCCCCTGTTACAATATGAAGCTAACAACACGATAGAAATGCCCATAGAAGAAAATTGGCTCCAGCTTATGTTCAAATTGGCTTCTTCCTCATTAAGGCTAACACTCTACTCCTGATATGCAGTACGGTCGATGTGTAAAGCGCTGTGTGTGACCTCCATCTGTGAAATGCGCAATATAAATAAACAGGACATAATAACAAACAGACAAAAATACTTACATTATTGTATTCTGCCCTCAGTAAAGCAATAGAGGCACATAATATGAAACTACTAATATTGAAACCATATCAATATTTCAAGAGCCACAACCTGGTAAAAAATAAGGATTTGCTTCATACCGTATGTTGAAAAGAAACTTTTTCAAAAATGTATGTATCAAAATATAGATCATTATGATGTCAGCTAAAGTGGAAGTGCCTTGCTCATGTGCCTTTAGCAGAGAGATCTAATTTTAGTATTCGAAAGTTTTGAAAAGCGCTTCCCGGTGAGACATAAGGAATGCGAAAGTGAGGTCAAGTTAGAACTGAGGAAATTATTACAAATGAATTTAAGTGGATACAGTATTGACCTTTTCCTGTTGCAACTATGGCAACAGTGTAGTTATAAATCACCACAGTATAGAATCCCATCTGTTTGTGCTTCTGTCTGTAAATAAAGGGTAGATGTTGAACGCTGATGTGAGCTCAGATGCCTCCAGGCCAAAACCACAAGTTTTCAAAGCAACCATAACATTCTACTTGAACATAAGGAGGCTGTAGGTATCCCAGCATGCACTACGTGGGCATGAACATCCCCTCAGGTCATCCTTAAACTTCCACTCTGCGGTTTAAGCATCAGAGACGATTCCACGGCACCTGGGAACAGAAGACTACAAGAGCAGGGCACGGAGGACAAGCTTCTGCCCTGTCAAACAAGCTTACGGATGAGAGGGAACTCTACCGTTGTGTTCAGATATTTGGCAGACAATTGTCAACACAAACATGAACTGTGGAAGGAATACACCAGCTGTGTCTTTTCACTCGCTCTCATTGGCTCTCCGTCTCTCCTCTTATAAAATATGGGCATGAATACCTGTGTAAAGGTCTAGTTCAATGTTTTGCGCTGGACGGCCCAGTCTGCAAATTATTTTGTCCTGATTTGCTTCAAAAGGTGTAAAATTATACAGAATAGGTTGTGTTCATATGGTTCCTATATACGGTAACTCTATGGGACGGTACGGTGGCGCAGTGGTAGCTTGCTCTCCCTGTGTCTGCATACGTTTACTGAGAATTACAGAGAAATTAGCTCAAAACTAAACATAGACTTAAAGAAACACTTTCTATGTGCTTTTATAATTTGTATGCTCTTATAGTTGTACTGCGTTTTTATATGTTTGTCTCTGGCACACTGGCTTTTTACAGTATGCTCAAGAAATTCAATGTGTTTTTTAAACTGCAAATGGCCAATACGTTTTGAATAGATGGAAAATACTGATCTGCTTACTCAATGAAGCCCAATAGGGAAGTGCTCATGGACAAGGTCTTGCTGTAACTCGCTCTGGCTCCTATTGACTTACATTGTAGAGTAAACTACTCTCGCTCAGTTATCGTTTCACAATCACCATTTTACACTTAAAAAATCTGGGGTTTAGGGCCCTCCACGATCCTGGTGTTAACCGCTTGATATTGTCCTTGTAAATCCAGATAAGAGCCATACCCCGCTCCCATCTCTGTATGGAGTGAGAGACATATGCCCAAAAAAAAACAAAAAAACAATTGTAAACCGCTTTGTGACTCTGGTCTGTGAAAGGCGGTATATAAATAAAGAAGACTTACTTATATACTACTTTACCAATCAAAAGTCTTCATTTTCTGGGTTTGTTTTAGCATAATGCTAGCGATATGTTAGTTTGCGTCTGCCCCTGTTACGGCTCATTGATATGATTGAGACTCGAAGTTTGACATTAACAGTACATGTGAATATAAGATTTCAGCTGCCTTCCACCACAACTTTCAACTATAGGCTTATTGTAATGTTGTGATGTCACATTAATGCCCTTTTGTATGTCACCCCAAAACCGCTGCTTCTCATCCAATCACCTGAGCAAAAATAGGCTAAATAAAGCTGAGCGTAGTTAAAAATATCCATACTTGTGTGAAATCTGTGCTCTCATTTTCTGTTTTCCCCAAACACCTGTCTGGCAGATGCACAATGTTTCCGGCACAGCGGCCACACTTTTCCCAGGGCTCACCTTCATAGGTTCCACTCTCTAACAGGGCACCACTTTGCTCCAATTCCATAAACCGTTCCACGCTCACAAAGTTGTAGTCCACCCCCGGCACTTCCCCTTCTTTAGGCTGCCTCGTTGTACCTGCACAGAGAAGAAGAGACGAGAGGTCAGACCACAGCTAAATAGGGCACTTGAGGAAGAAAGAGGAGGAAGTTAGTTAAAGAGCAGCGGATCTGAAGAGTGTTTACAAAGTGTTTTTGTCAGGGGAAGTGGGAGGGAGCCGGAAATGGAGAGAAAGAGAAGCCGGGAGACTCATCATCGTACAGTATGTAAGGGCCAAGTTTCAAGATTCAGAAAACTATTGAGTTACAGAACAAAATGTAAGCCTATTTGCAATATATTATTAGCTACACCAACGAGGATGAAGCACGGCCAGGAAGTGAGTGTTTTCACCCGAGAGATACAAGGATAAGGTTGTCTTAATCGGGATTGGTACATGTTAATTACCTCCGCCTCTGCCTTCGAGGAGAGGTCATGTAATATGCTGTGTTTGTTTGTCTGTTTATTAGATACTTATTTCATGCCTGAACTTAAAAAAAGTTATGTGTGGATATGTACGACGTTTTTTAGGAAACCTCAGTAATGGCACAATGAACATGAATGATCTTGATGCAGGATGTATTTTTAAAGAAAACTAAGGAATATGTTTCTGCTTTCTGAGACTGTGTGGTTTGGTAACATCACAGACAAAGAAAGGAGAGCTCTATCCAAGGTGCTCCGCTCTGAAAGAGGACTGTGAGCTGTGAGCTGCCTGTTCTGGAGGTTCTTTATAAATCTAGACTTAAACCGAGCTTTTAGAAAAAATCAATGACTCTTCTGGCCACCCTGGAAAAGCCTTGTTCCAGCTTCTTCCCTCTGGCAAAAGATATCGTTCACTGAGATGCAGGACATCTCGATATGCTAACAGCTTCTTTCCACAAGCTGTTGAAGAGAGCACTTTAATGAGCTTGCACTGGTATTGTTTTAGTCGATCCATTTCACAGTGTCAATTGTTTACTGTTTTGTTTGTTTCATCCCTGTACTTTTAATCTTGTTTTATTTATGAACTTGTCTTGTGCACACTGAGAACTTTTGCAAATGTATTCCAATGTGGTTTTACTGCAAATGGCAAATAAATGAATCTGAATCTGTCTTCAATAAGTATAAAATAGCTTCAGAAATAGCTTCAATATTGTTGCAGGAATTTTTCATCCAACTGTGTGACTGAGATCATCACCCTATCTCTAAGGGAGCGCCCAGCCACCCTGACCTTGGTCTGTGAAATGCACTATATATAAATAGAGATTATTTACTTACCACTGTGCCTATACTCTTTATGAGTGTGGTTGTAATGTGACAAAATGTTAAAAAGTGCAAGTTCTATTATCACAATTGCTACCCCTGTAATTCGAAGGACGTAGGAAAAAGAAATCAATTCATTTAATAATACACTTGAGAAAATCTTGATAGCAGTGACGTGCTGTTTTATTGGGCTACTTCTATCATTCAAAAAAATCAAATTATATTGTTCACGTGGTGTTTTCAATACAGACATCAAAATCAGAAAGTAGCATAGCAACAAAAGGAGTCTCAATGAAAAGGAAAATACAATACATGTACTTTTAAAATCAATACTAAAGTGACAGTCCATGCATTACATGACTGCAATATCTTCATTTTTGTTGATTATCTACATAACACATGAAGTAGAATCCAATTTAAAACTATACGAAATAATGAGGCCATAAAACTGCGAGGAATGTAATGGGAAATAGCTGTCACAGAGCCGACCTACCAACATGGAGCTTATTGCTATAATGAGAGAATCGATATGCCATTTTTCCTGCAGCCGTAATTCAGAACTCCTTACACTGCAAACAATGGAGCGCCGATTGGAGTATTGTCGAAACAGCGGGAATACACCAGGCACACATCGCTAAGAAGCAATTACGGGCGTTTCTTTGAGATCTCCATCAGGTGAGCTGTGCCCAGAGGTAGGGGAGATGGTGGAGTTTAACAAGGTGGCATGGGTCTTAAAAGAGACATCGACTCTCATAGTTCCTACGTCAAAACCCGAGCTGGAGTTGTTTGTAGATCGATCCACGCAGATATCAGGAACTTCCGGTACAAACATCTAACTATAAGTGAGAACTACTCCTCACAGGTTCCAAATCAACTCTATCTAAATCCCCAACCCTCAGTATTTGCATTAATGGCTGCCTGGTTTCCATGTCTTCACACGTAAAAAGTTTAGATGTTATACTGGACTCCACTCAATAATACCATTTGTACAGCCTTTTTCCACCTACGCAAGATCTCCCAACTCCACCCATCTTTCACCCGACACTCAGGTCCTGGTTCATGCATTTGTCACTGGACTATTGTAACGCCCTTCTCACTGGTTTCCCCCAAAAACACATCTAACGTCTCCAACATGTCATAACTATGCTGCTAGGAACATCACCCAAACAAAATCAACAGAGCACATCACTCCGGTTCTCATCCAACTCCACTGGCTCCCCATATCCCACAGAATCCAGTATAAGCTCCTCCTTCTCACAATCAAGCTCTCCATAACCTGGCCTCCTTATACCTGAGTGACCTGCTCCACCCACACACCCCGTCCCGCTCTCTCCGCTCCTCATCTGCTCCTTACTGTCCGATCTGTACGATAAAAATAGCCACGATGGGGGCGAGAGCATTCAGCCACTCTGCCCCTAAACACTCTACCGCTTGACCTGCGACAGTTAGACTCTTCGGTCATTTTCAAATCACATCTCAAAACCTACCTTTGTAAACTGGATTATTTTTTGTAATTTTACAATGTTTTATATTCTGGACTTTTAATAATGTGTGTGATGTTTTTTTTTTCAAATATATTGTAAGGCGTTGTTGGGCGCTATGAAATAAAATGAATTATTATTATTATAAGCGAAATTGGCAACATAGCAGCTTCTTTAAAGTTGAACTTCACTACAAACAAGCAAAATAAGTATCTAATTGATGCAAAAATAGCTACATTTCTTTAGCGTTGACGCGAGTATAGCCAGACTGTGTTATTTTCCTGATTCAAGTAGAGTCACTCCCCAGCGTTGTCTGACGGCCTAATTCAAGTGTTCCAAAACTCCTTGTTCATTTTGTTGTCTGATGTATTCTATGACCCCTTGTCGACAAACCGGCTTTCATCACTGTGTAGTTTAACCAAAAGATGTCTTCCCATCTCCGGGTGAATGGAGAGGTCCTTCTTCAAGTGTAGGAGTTCAGACATATCAGTGCTGCGTCTCCAGTATTAGACTGTTCTGCTAAAGTGAGAGCTGAGTCGAAAGGCAGAACTCTCACTTTAGTCAATCTCTATGTTTCTCCCCTAAAAGAAGAAATATTAGGCATTATTTATGGCCATTCAAAATTATAAAGAGACCTTTTCTGTTTTTAGAATATGAAAACATTTCTTCTGTAGAAAATATATGGTGAAACAAATATCAAGGTTAAATAATCCGGCTGCCCTATGTTACCACCAGAGGGAGGGGTACAAAATTGAAAGTAACCTGCTGCAAACACTAAATTGTAATGCATGTAATTTCATTGAGTGTGATGCCATTGTGGTATAATGTCAAAACACTATTAAAGGAATGAAACAGGAGCTTTCAGACAGAAGGGGCATGTTTGAGCCAAAAGTTCCTGCTCATAGAAAGAAAAAGAAACTCTAGGTTTGTTTTTGACGATGAACATTTTTGTAATATGGTTAAAAGTAATGACTGGGAGCACAAGATCGCAGACAAGGGTGATGAGCTCAGTCACACTGGAGGAGCTTGGAGTAGAAAAGTTGCTCCTCCATGGCGTAGAAGCTCGGGAGTCTGCAATGCATGTCTCTATGGTAATCAATATTGTTTTACTTAGAATCTATAATTTAAAAAAATAACTAATTCAAATCTAGCTGTATCTTTGCCAAAAAACACTCCATAAAGGTGTACTTTATTTATCCCCTTAGGGCAAATATGGATTTAGGGTTCAATTATGGATTTGCCCTTGATATTTGTTTTCCACTATTGAATGGTGGGTCAAATGCAGAGGACAAATTTCCCTACGGCTAAAACAAAGGCTAATCTAATTTACATTGGTTGGCTTGGTTTTCTAAATTGGTCCAACAAGCCATTTATTCTATTACATTAGTTATCATAAACTATTATTACAAAGACAAGCCAACCAGCCCTGAGGAGGCTTTTCCCCACCGTGGCCGCCTGCTCAGGGACTATTATAGCAGGTAAGAACAGCCTCTGTGTCTCGCGTGTCAAGCTGCCGCACTGTGACCATAATTGTGGAGTAGGTAGTTGGGAAATTAGAACGGTGGGGGGTAGATGTGCGTTCGCCAAAGCTCGTATCATCCTCACGCTCTTCTCCTGCAGATGTAATCACTACATCTGCAGCGGTCATGTGTCACCACTCTGCTCGTGCTCTGATGAACCAGGGGTCTCAGCAGCGGGGCAGAGGTGCTGACTGATGCATGAATAAGAGCCACGTCACAATAACAAAGGCAGGAGGTCTTCTGCTTGAACTGTGTAAAGGATGTACTTTTGTTTTATCTCAGGAACTAGTTTTAACGGATCGTTGAATGCATCCTTTATGTGAACTACTTTAGCAGCATATTCAGGCAAACTGTGTCCAGGCCTTTAATGGTTGGAATAATGTGTCTTTTGCAGGGATCTCTGCACAATTGTAATAACTATAGACCGTGGAACATCGCTAAATTAGAAAATCTGATGGGATTACAGTAAAATGATTGAACGATTGTGGTGAGGTACAAAGATAATGTGTGATACGGGACAAATGTAAGAAATAAAATGATGTTGATGTCCATACCAATCATTTTACAATGGGATTCTTCATGTGATACAAATTGTATTTTACAGGACTGTATTGATAATCAATGAGTTGGGCCATTATTCTTTTGATTTCAATTGATACAAATTAGTTTAGTTCCAGTAGTTTTTACATTTAACAAAACAAAGCTCGGGTGATGCCCCTGGAGAACCTCTCCCTAGAGATGACAATAGTTGGTGCAGAGGTTAGCACTAGTGCTTCACAGTACAATGGTCTTAAGGGAAAGTTGCAGTTCTATGTTTTAAGGCTGTAAAACCCCTCACCACACACTTTATACACTTCTCTAACCACCTGAACTATGACTGCTCCGCGAGATATCAAACATGTTTGTTGCAGGTTGAGTGCTGCTGCAGCTGTCAAATGCTGTGCATACACTGGAAATATAGCGCTGCGGGACAGGAGCAGGACTGAGGGCTACAGGAAGGCCGCGTAGTCCTCTGAACTAAAAAAACTAAAGCTTTCTTCTGACTTTCAAAGAAGGTAACTATCATTTCACACTAGCGGTTTTATGATGTTGGATATGACGTTGACACACACGGCGGATCGATTGAATGAAAGGTGAAAGTCGGGGGCTTCGATGCACCAGTGTTCGGCTTTTGTCATCACAGAGAAGTAAAATATAAAAATAAAAATATTTGTACTTCTACAATTATTGTGAAGCGCTTTGTGTAGCCTGGGTGTGTGAAATGTGCAAAATAAAACATGACTTGCTTGCTTACACATTGAGTTGCTAACTTAAAATACTAATTCTGCAGTCATTACAGAATTATCAGTCATCAAACCTCTTCTCAGCATGTTTAAGTCTTTGTAAAGTTCAAGAAACAGTTCATCGATACTAAATGAGTTGACAACCATTTTAATAATTGATTAGTTAATAGTTAAAGCGATGAAGCCATCAACTCGTGTAGATACAGACAAACTCTTTCCACGCAAGGTTCGAATATTGTATGTGTTTTTCTGGGAACTTGCGTCATCTGCAAATTAAGGCTCTGCATAATTTAATCAACTATGCAATATTGGCCAATTAGAAATTCTGATGAGATTACAGACAGTACAATATCTTACATCCTCATGGTGATGTACAAAGATAATGAGTGCTTGGGACAAATTTATGATCTAATATTGATGTTGATGATTGTATCAACTTTCACTTGAATTTCATATAGTTCTAAACCGTTGGACTGATTCTTCAATTCATACAAATGTGAATAATAGCAGTATGTGCAAACAGCGCAGTCTCATTTGCATGTAATTCCATTGTAAATCCGCATCTATAGAGAATGCGTTTGGAATGGAGCCCACAGCATAATCCCATGTGCAGCTGATCGGAGCTCAGTGGGACACGGAGGCTCCACAGGTGCGAGGGAGCGAGGTGCACTCTCCCTCAGCTTTCGGAGACTATCTTTGCTAATCCCCACACCTCCACGCACTGTCCAGCCACATCGATCCACCATTGTGTTTGCACTTGGCTTGACAGGTACTTGCTCTGTTTTTCATTTGCGAAGAGAATTGTCTACATGCTACAAAGAGTCGATGAAAATTAAAAACTACAAAGACTCAGCCCTCCTGTATTTTTTTTTCTTTTTACGGCATTACACAAGGGTTTATGGTAAAAAAGAAGACTGTTGGGTATAGCGCCCAAGAAAACATGACAAACTGCATTTTTTCTACAGAATTTTTACGTTATATTATTTATGATTTGAATGCTTGTGTAATTGTTTCTATCTAGTTTTGTTAAGCACTTTGATGAACTGTGCTATACAAATAAACTTGCATTGCCTTGCCTTGCTGAGTATGACCGACCTTGCCATGTGAAGGCACCAACTTGGTTAGTGCTGGGCGATTTTGCAAAAGAAAAAAACAGATTCACAATTTGAATTGCTTTGAATAAATTAATATGTACAACAAGTAAAGGGTTGTAAAAGGGTTCTAAAGTTAAAACATAAATGCAGGTTCAGAGCTTTAAAATGAGGGATGACATGAGCATAATGAATTACTTGGTGGAGCTGATGTTATTGTCTCACTATAGCTACTGTGTGGATGTAAGATAAAAGTGAGAGAACGTTGAGGATTTTGAGCTTTAAAATGAGGCTTTGTCCACATAAATGGCTAAAGTTTGGCACACACAACAACAGCCCGGGCCAAGGCTCATGCAAAACTATTTGTATGTTGCACCTATATGTCTAACCTATTCTTCCTTTTTTGGTCCAATAAAATCGAGAAGTAGCAAAAATGACTAAAAGAATAGAGTTTAGTGAGGAGATCAGATTATGCTCTTATAAAAAAACAGCTTTGAAGTGGGTTCAGTGAAGACAGAACTTTGAGAAACGTATTTAGATCTAGGAGACTTTCAATTCTTCACAATATTTTTAATAAGAAAAACATAAATATTTTTTTTTTTTTTTTTACTGTTTTTTGTAATAATTAGATGGCATCTAATTTAAAAATAAATAAAAATTGCTTTTTTTAGCACACACTGCTGAGGAGGTGGAAAGTTCTGTTGCGGTGGATAAGGGGCTAAAACAGCAAGAAGAGAGCCTCAAAAGACTTTCATTTTCAGTCCGTTGGATTTGCTTCTTCTGATCTTTGTCATCTAAAATGGCTGCGCAATTGAGAAGAAAAAATAGGATATTCTTTGTGCTCAAATATGTAACAAAACCAGCGGTGGATTGGCACAAGCTGCATTAATCCTCTAACGCTGGTGCTGATGGTCCCCGCACTGGGCAAGGCTATTGATTGTAGAGATCAGACTGAAACGATTCTGCTGCCCACACCAGGGGCGGCTGTGAATACTGATGGACTCCTCCTCTGGACGCTAAAAAGAGCAGCGGAGGTAATTGGCTAAACGGCTCCGAGATGTGCAGATATAGCCAGAGTTTCTTTCTCTTCACACTTTTCAGTCAAAGTGCTTTTAGAGGATTAGCCATTTAACTCCCTAACTGCGCTCTTTTGGCTCCCAATTAGCATGCTTAAACAAAAGTGCACATTTTTATTATTTC
The DNA here is from genome assembly GCA_964034765.1 of Knipowitschia caucasica. Taxonomy (NCBI): domain Eukaryota; kingdom Metazoa; phylum Chordata; class Actinopteri; order Gobiiformes; family Gobiidae; genus Knipowitschia; species Knipowitschia caucasica. Next base: position 9,598,134 of record OZ035824.1, on the reverse strand, counting down.
ATGTCGGGTGCCATCCACCACAAGCGCTGATAGAGATGGAGAGGACATGTATAATTGAGTATGCTTGGATCAGGGACAGTTCAAAATCTAGGCTGGTTATGAGAAATGCACGATGTTCATATTCACTAACGCGTTTATGTACTGTAGAGCTGTTTTATTATTTTCATTATCAAGTACATTTTTTTTGTTTAATCAATCAACATTTTTTATTTCAGAACACGTGATAACACAAATCCACCCAACAAACAACAACATAACATATATTCGAACGAAGTTTAGAACAAAATTGTCCAAAAACAATCCATAAAAAAGAGGTGCCCAAACCGGTCCAGAAAGGGCCACTGTGGCTGCAGGTTTTCTATCAGACCCAGCAGGAGCAGTCTGGACACCCCTGCCATAAAACAACAGTAGAAAAGCAACACATACACACACATATAGGCACGCACATGCTGTCATCTCCTGCAGGACACTCTGTCTGCTCTGGAGAGCAGCTTTAGTGACAGACTTATTCATCCTTGTTGTGAGAAGGAGAGGTTCTGCAGGTCTTTCCTTCCTGCTGCTGTCAGACTGTACAACAAATAATGAGGACTAACAAATACTGTGGACCTGACCTCATATGTTGTGCACCGTGCAATATACTGAACTAATGTCACTGTGGTTACCAATGCTACTGTACTTCACTCAGATGTGCAATAATAACTTTAACAATGTCAGAATGTGCAATAAACACATGTGTTACTGTCGCTTTACTGAGTCGCTGTGTCCCAGACTCATCTGCTAACATGTTCAAATGTAAACATACAAGTCTTGCTTCTTCATCATGCTAAAGTTGGACATTTTAGACTGCTTCTTTTTGTGCTAGAGTTATTTTTTTTAATTTTATTTTAGTATATAGTTATTATTCTTTTATCTTGTGTTGTGTGCTCCACATTTCTACTGTCTGTAACGTGAAACACTGAATTTTCCCCGCTATGGGACGAATAACGGATGTGTTACTCTTAATCTTAACACACACACACACACATACACACACACACACACACACACACAGGGTCCAAACACGCTATGACCCAACATTATCCAAGATGTTGACATTAAATGCAGAGTTGATATGATAGACATACGCACTTTATGAATCGGATGTCAAAAGTGTACGTGCAGTTACTAAACAGCACAGTACTGAATTGAATGTATTTATTTGATCAAGGACAACCCACAATAAACACAAGTCTTATAAAAAAAGAAAGAAAACATGTCAGCTTTCAGTTCCTGGAGAGGCTGATGCTGTAATTTTCAGAACCAGCAGTGAAGAAGTGAAATACAGTGTAGTATTTTGAGTCTGGTGATTCAGACATCAGGTTTCACGCACACGTTTTGTCAGGAAAAAAGGACTTGCATGTGAGGCGAGTTGGTAAAGCGAGAAAGGGTTGCCGGTTTGAATCAGGCTCATGACATCGACATGTTGGGCAAAGCACTTAACCCAAATCGCCCCCAGTGTCTTTTTACTGGTGATCGAATGTGTGTGAATTGGCGAGTGGTTCACTGATCTAAAACCCTTTGAATGGTTTTTAAGTGGATAATGTGCACTATAAAAGCTGAGATTTATCAAGAAGGTTGTGGGTTTGAATCCTGGACACAGGGCCTTTCTGAGAGGAGAGATGAGAGATGAGATGAGACTTCATTAACTCACAATGGAGAAATTCAGTTTGATGAATAAATATCAAGGCTGGCTGCGTAGCGTACACTATTTTCATATTTCCGTGCTCCTTATGACAGTTATTCAACAGCAAAGAGCAAAACAAACATATATTTCGGACAGACATTGTTGGAGAGACACAGTATATGCGGAAAACATGCAGATCTTTTTGACATTACTACTTTGACCAGCCTCGTCCAATGTGGCGTGTCAGAGGGGAGTGTGGGTGGCGGGTGGGGGGATAGATCATAGACTGAAAGAGAGAGAGGTAGACAATGTAGTAGGGAGGGGGGAGTCCCGCAGCTGGTTCTGGAGTGGAGTTTGCATGTTCTCCTCGTGTCTGCATCTAAAAACATGTAAAAGACCTCCCTTCTCTTTGGGGTTGGACTCCCCTGAATGAAGAGAATCTGAAATCTAATCAGGCATTTCCAACTCACTCTGGCTCCTATTGACTTCAGACTTATCAGAATAATTATTTGCCAATGAGGACATGTATTTAATAAATATTTTTTTGACAGTTTTAGCCAACTCTATATTTCTATGTGAGAATTTTAACTGGAAAAATGAACTAGTTTACTTTAGTCACAATCCCCTTTCGTACATTTTGCTTATGGCCCAGATGGGAATTTGCGACAGTCACTCTATAGCGGCGGCAGGGCTTCTTGAGCTCTGGTGTGCATCGAGTTTCAGATCTGGAGATGGCTCCCTCCAGATTTTGACAACTCACATTTGGACAGCACTGAACAACCCTCACTTCATACACGCAGGCCGGAGAGACAAATAGAGCCAAATTGGATGTTGTGAGGCATTTAGAGAGCTTCAACTGACCAAAACAATGATCCATGTTCACAGTGGAGCGAGCGGAGGATGTCACCGCAGCTCATCTGGGACTCATGTCTAAATACTCACAAGTTCACTGAAAACTTGCTTTGCTCTTTTCTGTCACATACTACATTTGCAATTGTAGCACGTGTCAGCGATGTGCCCACTGGGTTTCATGCATCTCGGCTCCAATCCCTTCTGCCAAGGCCGACTACAATAACATGATTTAATGGACAAAACATTGAAATAATCTACTTTGCAATATTCTACTTTGATGCCTCTCAAACAATTACAATATTGCAACAATTGAATTCAATGTATGTTTGTATATCCCTAAATCACAAAAGCAGACATCTCGGAGGACTTTAGAAAGTTATTAATTCTCCAAAAACAGATCAGAGAATCAAACCGTTCAAACTAGTGCTGTCCAACGATTAAAATATTTAATCGCGATTAATCGCATGAATTTCATAGTTAACTCGCGATTAATCGCAAATTAGTCACACATTTGTATCTATTCTTTATGTCCCTTGAATTAATTAAAATAAAATAAAAATAATAAAATAAAATTAATAATAATAATATAATAAAATAAAAAATGAATGAATAAGTAGATAAATATAATAATAACATGAATAATATGTGCATATGTGCATATAATGATAATACACAAGTCAGGGTAAGCGAAAGCTTATTTTAATGCATGACACGTTTAGTTAAGAAAAACACTTGGGAAAAAGGAACAAAATAAGAGAGGGAATGGGCCGGGCGTGGGCTCCCTCCCCCCCTTTTTGGGGTGGGGGCCTGCTTGGGGGTCTGTGTGTGTGTCGGATTTGGTTTTGATGTTGGCTGGGTTCCGCTTAGCTTGGTGAAACTTAGGCGGGCAGACTTTATATCTTATCTTATCTGTGGGGTGTATGTGTGTGTGTGTGGAGTGTGTGTGTGTGTGTGTGGGTGTGTGTGTGTATGTGTGGGTATAGACCATAGACTGTATAGAAACATCATGGTGTCATTATGATGATGATAAACAATCTGTAAATATTTTGTAAATTTGTTCATGTAAATACTCTGTTTCTCTGTTTACTTTCGGTATATCTATGACTGTATACCGTTTGCTTGTATTGCCTTTTTTATTAACCCCCCCCCCTCCCCTCCTCCTATGTGCCCTTCTGGGTTTCTTCTTTGGCCCCCATGTATCTCCAACTACATATTGTTTGTAATCTCTGTCTACAATGTATCTGAACTAGTCCTTTTCTTTGTTTCTATTTTTTTTTCTGTATATGTGTTTGTCTGCAATAAAAATTGCGCGATAAAAAAAATGACGCCGTTAATATTGATTTGCGTTAACGCGTTAATAACGCGATAATTTGGACAGCACTAGTTCAAACACAAGAAATTGTATATATAAAATAAACACATAGCAAATCTTAAAAAATCTCTTTTTTTATTTTTGTTTCTTGCAAAATGTTATATATAAGGCCAAAAGCCTTTATTTTTGACCACATCGTATAGTTTAGAAATATTGTATCGAATTAACTACCCTGTATCTAGATATGTAATGTATCAGCGGCTAACAGCCAAGCAGCATGGTGGTGCGGTGATTTAACTGCAATAACGTCCTGGGGTTTGATTCCCCTACGACTAAAAACATGTACAAAAGTCTACCGTGAAAAAGAGATTCTACATGTTTTTCAGTTTGTCTTTCCTGGTTAAATAAAGTACCATTAAAAAACAGGGCAGGGCCGTGATTGATACATACGTCTATAACGTACCAACATAGAGATTGGTTGTGCGTTTCCAACTATTATATTAAAGTAAAAGCTCAAAGAGTGCAAATAATTTATGCCTTGTCCAAACAGAAAAAAACATATCGCTTTAATTAAAGTTATAGACACTTCCCTTGAGTCGAAGCTGACATTTGGACTTTCCATTGGACTTTATGTTGTTACTAATAAAGGATCAAATGGGCCGTGTGCCAAAATGGTGCTTGCCAAATCCACTGCGAGGTAACAAAACAAGCGGTGAGGAGATTTACGGCTTAAATGAGTCAAATCTATCATGGCACACAAACGCTTTGGAACAGCCACTTTGGAGAGGTGAAACCATCCTTCGCTTAACTGCTTAGACTCTGCACTCGGTCTGACTGGTGGAGGACCGGGGGCAGATTATAGCTGAAGCATAACAAGGAAAGTCCATTTGAGGAGCTGGTTACAAAAGCGGATATACTGAAATAACTATGGAGTGTAAGATGATAAGGGACAAAGGCTAAATAATAGAAGCGCACAGCGGGTAGAAAAGGAGAAATTGGAAAAGTTATAACGGCGAATGAGAACGCTTGTTTGTGCAATTAGGCAGAAAGTGAGCGCGAGGAGGACGGCTGCGGGGCTAGGTGCTAAAAATAGTCTATTGATGAAGTGATTATCATAATAGAGGGAGGAGGTGGTCAAATAATAAATCACAAGTCTGGAGAAAGCAGGAGCAAGCGCTGTGTTGCTCATGTCGATACACATTCATACGTTCGCTGGTTTGTATGCAACACGAGGCGAGGCGCGTTTATGGTAATTCCGGGGTCGTGTGATGAAGATGTTGGGGATAAATTACATGTAGGAAGAAGGGGAAGAGGAGGATCCCGGCTGCGCGGAGAACAGCGGCGGTGTGGTCTCTGGCGGGTTCTGGAGCATAATCCATCAGCACAAGCAGGGGATCGAGAAGAAGAATCTGTTTGCTTACGAGATTTACTAAAGATTTACAGTCAAAGCTTGCAGGAAAACAACCCAGCATGCTCCGATAGGTCATACCACTTCATTTGTTGCCTGTTATAGATTGTTCTCAGAAAAATATAGTATTTTTCTATGTGTAGTATTCATTCCACACAAAAAAGATGAACAGCTATTCTGTTACATAAAAAGCTACTTGTAGCTACAATTACAGAATAAGGAGGTGGTTGATTGGTTTTGTGATCAACATGTCTCAAAAACTCAAAATCTATCACAACTTTGAATACTAGACATTAGGTACTCACTCACACATGTGTTTTCTCCATTCACTTTGAATGGCCAAAACACACAGTTAACGTGTAGTATTTGAGAGTATTTGAAAGAAATAGAAGCGGAAATTTAGATTTGTCAAAATGGGAATAAAATGGATATATTTTTTCCCAGATTGTCCATCCCTAATGAATTCAGACAGATCAAGTAAATTGTGATTTCAAAGCCAGTGACTATAGTCCACAAGTGGGCCACTTTAGTTCACCAGACTTGAATCCTGAATCCTGGCTGTTCTTTGGCTTTTAAATGCTTTCAATATGTCCATATTATACATACAAATTATGTTGACGAATGGATTCTAAATTGGTGGAGCTGAAAGTACCCCAATGGCTACTTTACTTCATGACAATACATGTTTTAGAATGTTTACACAAGCTATATTCAAAATGTTCCTATCTTCTCAACAACCCTTTTGGTGCCTGTGATGGATCTGCCTCTCTTATGATGCTACATTTATGTAGAGGCCGTAGTTATATGCACACATTTTCATCAAAGTCAATCTGAGTATGCTATTGTTCAAACACAGGTCCTCTACCCCGTCCCAACTCACTCTGTCTCTGTCTCGCCTCGGCACTTCCTGCTCCTGATTGCGTCCCACGTTGGTGCTCTTGTGTCCTTATTACAGTGTTCTAACGCGCTCCCTCTCCTGCTTGTTAGCTTACTCTTCCTCTCTCCTCCTCATCCTCCTCTTAGGTGAGCCTTTGCTCTCTTTGGTTGGCAGATGTGAAGCGTGACAAGTTGGTCAATGGAGACGTACGATGAAGCATGCTTATTTACACTACAAAGAGCCGCGCCGCAGACGTAGCGCGCCAACTCTCCCGACAGGATTGTCTGCTGCCACGACAACCTCGCAGCTCCCGGCAACGCTCGCCATGGAAACAGGCATCCGCGTCGATACTACTCGGGACAAAATGTAAGACAGATATGACACCGCAGAGAGGCATGTAGAGTTTTTCTAAGACAGATGTAACCTTTAAACGTCTATAGTTGTTCTCAAAACAACGGGCTAGCATCATATCAATCAAATACTGTCAGAGAGTAACTACAGCTTCAGACACTCCATAACTTTACCTGTCAGGTATATGAGCATATGAAGTACATTTTACTTTCCCCCGTCTGGATGCACATTTGAGCCATCCTTTCAATGTCACCAGGACCAACCAAAGCTGTGGTTTGGGGACTCATCTCCATATGGTAACCCTACACTGGAAGATGGTGGGGACCAGAGAGGCCTGGAAACAAACCCACCAGTCTCCATATCATTAGTTTGGGAATTGTTTCAGAAAGCAGTAAATAAATAGTTTATTTTTGTCGAAATGTGTTGAGTTTTGCCAAGTACCAAACAAAACAAATCATATTACAAACACAAGGGATTAGTAGGACTGAAGTTCACAAACATGACCACACCTCAACCTTCCACTTCGCCACACCAACAAACACACCTTGCATATATTCAAAGTCATATCAATTACCCAAAATCCATATGTATAGGCCTCTCCCAACAAGTGTTCGTCTATGTCAGAGGTTTCAAAGTGGTTAAGGAAAGAGCAGATTTTCATTCCAACCAAGCAGGAGCACACCGCACTCCACCCATTTCCTCAATTATCCAGGTAAAGACTGGACTCACTTGAGGAAATGGGTTGAGCCTGCAGCCACACTGGGCCTCTGACAACTGGTTTGACACCTCCGGTCTATGTACCCCCTACCCCCAACCCTCTTAGAATGTAAGGTCCATTTAATGTGGCTCGGTGAATGAGGGTTAGACCTTTTTTCTCAGAAGGTCACATCTTCCCCCATGTTTCAGCCCTGGTTGGGGTTTCTCTGGGCACTCGACCTTCCCCCATGAAGGGGAAGGTCGATTGCCCAGTCCCCCATATGGACTATTTTGCAACTAAGGTCCTCAAAGGTTTCCCCATCAGCAGATTTCTCCTACATGGAGAATAAGTATACAATTACCTACACTATAAAATGTTGTGATGTCAATGAGGCCGATGCTCAGTACTTGGGACGTTACTGAAATATTAGCATGTTCGACATATTTCAAATGTATGAGAGCTACATGACGGCCTTGTCATCACTAAAATATTTACATCGGAACATGCAGTACAGAACATGATGTTGTATTTGGCAAGAAAAAGAACACTTAAACGTGTGAAAGTGCCTCACAGATATCATGCATACCAAGATATGGAGACATTTTGTACAGTTTTTGATGATGAGCCTTTCTCCTTTTTCACAAGCATAACTAACGAATTTACTCACATTGAGGTTAATTACATTAATCTGTGGTATATGTGGGATGTTAGATCATATTTTTTAGATATACCATAATTTATAATGGTAAATGCTCAATCTATGGAAGAGATGGCAGTGCAAGTGTTTTTGTATAGCACAATTTATACACAAGGAAACTCTGGCATTAAAATCATAAATAAGCACAGCACATTAAAAAGAGTGAAGATACAATCCTTCAGTTGTATATAGTTAAAGAGCTGTTTTCAACCAGGATTTGAACATTATCATAGTAGAAGCCTATCTCACATTTTCAGGAAGACTGATATTTAGGCTCCATAAATCTGAAACGCTGCCTCCCCCTGTTTAGTCTCTCTGGGCCCCAGCAGGAGATATATGCAAGACATTCATATATCAGAAGACTGTACTTGTCAAACTTGTGGTGTGCTGCATTTACTCTGTTGTTTACGTGCTATGTAAATGTGTAAATAAAGTGTACTTGGTGTCTTCATAAAAAAGTTGCCATGTCAGTTGGGGTGAATGCAATAGTGGGTGATAGCCGCTTTTATCTGGAACCATTCATCTACCGAACCAGCGTCAACAACAACAACAGTCTGGAATGTTTCACAGCTCGAAGTCTCCACACCTGCCGGAGAGGAGACGGTCTGACACTGAGAAATGAGGCCTGTCCTGAAGCTGGTCCATGGGTGGAGAGGAAGGGCTCTGATAGGCTGAGAAAAGATTCTTTATTACAATGTGGATGTGATTGACTGAGGAGGACTCGCAGGGTAACTTAAGGATGGTGCCAGTGGGTTTATGGTGTAAAGAGTTGTCGCAGGGAGTTGTCGCAGGGAGCAAAAAGATAGAATGTGCTTGTTGAGATCAAGTCAGGGTGGGCATTCTCAACCACATGAAAGTGCTACAGTAGAATGCTACTACAGTGCTACAGTATTCATTCAGGCTGCTGCAGGCTGCTATATGACCTGGGGCTGGGTGACAGAGAAATACATCAGTTTGTGCCTCTGAACACCACTCAATCCTTTATTCGCACTAGAGGTCGTTTCCCAGTGCAGGCCTTTGCTGAAATCTTGTGTCGACCAGAGACAACAGTGGAAAAAGGTGCTGTTGTGTTTCAAGAAGGGGATGACAGGAATGTGTTGATATAAACTTCAGACTTTGAAAGTGCACAACACCAGGGAATCCCAATGCTAAGGACAACAGCACATGCAAAAGCCCAAACTTTAATAGTAAGAACTTTACTCTTGTTACACAGCCGGTTATTCATTAAGACATATTGTCCCTTGTATGACTATTGGGGTGGTGACTGCTATATTTGGCTGTAGTATTCACATTGGTCATGTCTTGGCAATGAGACTAGGACTCGGCAGGTTAAATGCCTTGTTATTTGGACACACCAGCCTTGTCACTTGTCACCCTTGTTGATTGTAAAGAAAGGGCACCTTGGGGTTTTTGCGCAGTGGGAAGGAGGCTATAGGCACAAAAGATGAGGGAGGTATTTTGCCAGATGTACCTTATAAAACAGTTATGAAAGAAACAAAAGCGGCAAGAACTGGAATTATATCTGTTTTTGTGAGTTTTATATTGATTTATTTCATTATTATATTTCAAACGCGTTTCCACATTCAACAAAACAAACAGGATACAAAATAATCAAAAATAAGTAGTTTGGAAAGGGATTAGACAAAGCAGGCTCAAACACTCTCCGACCCTACACTTCTATCACTTGATCTTTCTGTGTTGTTGTTGTTCCTTTCAATAAATCCATCTCATCAAGACATGATGGAGAATATAACGAAACAGCCAACTAATCTTTCTATCAAAACAGTGACATGGATGTTACTTAAACATACTGCAAAGCAAATCGTTTTCCTCTAAACCAAGGCCATCTCCCGCAGACGCCATCCCCTCCGCTGACACCTGTCCGGGGCTTAACATCGGGAGCGCTATGCAAACATAACCACTTCATTAATCACCTCCAACATTTGCTACGTTGGCTCCGCTAAATTCATACCATTTCCTCAGCACGTTCTTTCATCTGCGCCTCGCATTAATCCCACGTGCCAATCAAACTGCAGGGAAGCGCCCCACACATCAAAACGTGTCTGTCGAGCCTTTAACAAGAGCGAGGCAGCAGGCAAATCCCCCCATAAGGAGCCAGTCCCCGCGGAGGACGTGTTACTCTGCCTCTATCTCGCACGTCGCATCCTGTCACACATTCTACATTATTTGTTTACTAAAGAAGAAAGATTACGCATTATTTTTGTCCATTAAAAAGGATATTTAGACATAATAAGCCCAATTGTCCAGACTATAAACCGCTACTTTGAAGTCCATTTAACTCTGCAGCCTATATAGCAATGCGGCCAAGCATGTACTGTACTTTGAGTCAAGAATGGATTTACAGTAGACACAGCTGTTGATCTCCTGAGTTGATGACATAGGGCACATTCCTGCTTCCCGGAGCGTTTATGTGAACAGCATGGAAATCCACAGGGATAGTTTTTATGTAATGAGTTGGACTTATCATTATGGCTGGATTACTGAATCTCGAAAACTCTGAAGTTCCAACTTTCCCCTCGCAAAAATGGAAATGAATCAGAGATGAAGATTTTGTAGATATCACCAAGTTTCAGAGATCGTATGAAAGCGGCATGAGACGGGAGCTTTTAGACAGAAGAGGTAGGGTTACAAGTTTGTGCCAGAGGTTTCTGATATTAGCTAAGGCAAGACTTTAGGTAAGCCTTCTTTAAACATGTTTGGGTTTTCAACAGCCACACTTGAAAGGAACAGATGTAAAGCAATATTCTACGGACATTAAAATGGATTCTTTCTTAAGCACATAGGCCACAGCGGCGCACACAGTAAAATGCATGATAAAATGTCCTTCACAATCAGGCAAGAGCAACCAAACAAGGCGGCATGAGATTATAACAACTGTTGGCATTTGCGGCCCCCAACACGCAACGTCGACTGTGAAATAATAAAGTAGTCTCATGTGGTTAAGTAAATAGTCAGGCCTAGATAAAGTGTGTGGGTGATGAGGGAAGGCACTGAAATAAATTGCATTCACACTTTTTTTTCCCCTCTACAAAACATTTTTATTTGGGGAGCTTCGTAAATGTACTAATACTGAATATCATCAAAGAAAAGGTGGGTTTTGAAGCACAGTATAAGGTCTAATCTAGAAAGAAATTGCTCAAAGAACTAAAAATGGGATCACATTTTTTGTTTTCATTTTTGTATTTCATGTTTTTTCTATAGTTAGTGTTTTTTCACGTGTCTGTATAGTCCTTTAGTAAGCCGAGGCGCAAATATAGATTGACTGATTATCAAAGTAAGACCCTATGCTTCTGTTTGCTATACTAAGTAATTTGTGAATCACTGTATTTGAACATTTCAAATCTCAAATCACAATTGCCAAAAATAATGTTATGAAAGAAATGAGTAAGCCAAACATGTAGAGTTCAGTGGGCAGACTGAAAAGAAGCTGCTTCTCTGTGGAGTTAAACAATTACAGCATGCACATTTACCTCAAATGCTCCGCAGATGGTTGTGGGAGAGACTGGAACATGCGGACTGTTCTTTGGAGGTTGAGATTCTGTTCTTTATTATTTTTAGTCAGGAGTTCATCTGAGAGCTTATTATTGCCCATAAAACAGTCCCACCGGCGGAACTGTTGTGTGGTGCACAACGTTCAAGTGTGAAACTCTTAATGACTGCACAAGGACACACACACTGTCTGGCTGCAGACAAGTCAATGTGAAATATTAATTGTTTGTCTGAATCCTGGAGTAAAAAGCCAAATTGTTTTAGTTAAAAATTGTGTCTGGTTCATTAACTGAGAGTGTTTGTAGAATTAGTGCTAGTCTTTCTTGGCCTGGTGTTATGAGGTTGAAGTTTGATTGAATCAAGTGCTCTACTGACAGAAATTCAAGCTCTTCAATTTTATGATGTAACCAGAGTGTGTTAAAACTAAAAGCCAGCATCAAGTTTTCATAAATTGTCTGATAGCAACACTGGAGGGATGCAGCTGTGGCTGGAAAAACATCCTCAGAGCAATACGTTATCTTTCACAAATAGATAACAAGTGTTCAGTAATTAGGTAATCTGTTATTCAACTCGTCTTCATCAACATTGAAACTAGCCTATAAACCAAAAATAAAAAGTCTATATTTTGTATTAGGATGATGAGCAGTGGGGCAGATTATTTGGAGGACAAGGTTGGACCCCAGACCTGCAATAAAGTAACGCCATTTCCAGCCAGAATCAGAATCCATTTATTGCCATTGCAAGTAACAGGAAGTCACAAACTTGGAATTTGCTTTGGAATAACGTTGCAAACAAGCAAAAAGATTTCACGACATGCATAAAAAAATATATAAATACCATAGACCTTATATTAGGAGTGGACTGACCGAATGCTGATGTCACCTGTAGTGTTAGCTTTAATGCAGAAGAGAATTTGAACATAAGCTAGCCGGAGCCAATTTCCTTTTATGGGCATTTCTTCCATAATGAGCTTCGCGCTCGGTGGCTCAGTGGTTAGCGACTAACCACTGAGCCACCGTGCCGTGGTATGGGTAATACTGCTGCTGCATCAAATATTATCTGCATTGAATCAGCTTTTTGAAACAATTAGTCCACGTCACCCGATCAAAAATGTAAATCTATGTTGATGCTGTATGTAATGTTATTATAGTGTAGGTGTATGTGACCACTCTTTGCTCTTGTGTTTAGTGTAAAACCCATTCTAACGCCATAGCAATCATTTCCATACCCCACTTCTAGCTTCATTACTACAAATAAATCTTTTCCATGGTAAGCCTCAGCACCCCAAGCACACTGTGAGCACTTCATTGACCCTGCCTTTGCTCATCAACAAGCCCACCCCCTGTGCCGTCTCCAGGGGCGGATTCCCTGATGAGTGGTGGGAGGGGGGCCCCGAGGAGTGGAGGAGGAGAGTGAATGTGAAGTGACAGGAGCTGCATGTATTTATAGGCAATGTGAGTGCAGAAACGTGCCACTTACTGTTGCAGCTATTTATAGTACAGCTGCGCTATACTGATGCATGGAGAGAAATGGGAAGGGGGGGGGGGGGATAACCCTCGGAATGACTTACGAGGCTCCCCCACCGCCAGCCACATTCACAGCACGTTCGGCCTCCAGCTCCACACACTGCAGCCAGGGCCATATACTGCCCTCTGCTCATCATCCTCTACTCTTCACCCCTCCTTCTCACCTGCACCGTGTGTATTATGGTGAGGTTGTTCAAACGCATTCGGCTGGATAAGGAGAAAAGAATAGGGCTACGGGGGGCCCCCTGGAGCTACACGTGCACTAACAAGTGGGATATTGGAATGGCTTTGAATTGTGTTTCAAGTGTGATGTTTTGTCTCTTTTGGGAGTTTATAGACATAGCACATCTTGTTGTATTTGTCCAATGATCTATCTAAAAAGAACATTTATTGATGAAAAGAAAGAGCTCATGGATTCACAAAGCTGCACCTCTCAAAGGCATTCATTGCTTTCTCCTTTCTGCCATACTGTACAAAAATCTTATAAACACAAGTAAAAATGTGGTCTTCCTTTTGTATAAAGGTTCCTGGTCGTGCTGTTTGAATGACCCACCATTACAAGTATATTCAAAGCCAAACATAGGGAAATGAGCGCTAGTGTTTAGGGATAATATTCAACATATACACTAGCCAAATCTAACAAAGCGGCACGAACCGGAAAGCAGCTGAGGGGTGCCATAAGAACCCCTTCACTAAATGACAATCTAAGTGAGGAATCCAAACAAGGGACATGTACATGTATCCACCAGGGAGGAGTAAAAAGCCAAATAGAGTGGCCTCTCTCACAGATGTAGAATCGAGTGTTTCGGTAAGTTCCTACACACTGAATAACAATGGAAAATTTGAGCTGGCTTTTTCTTTCAGATTGTGCCCGGTAAGAATATTTTACACAACCTCCCCATCAACTTTGAACTTTGTTGTTGATGCATTTTTTGCTACCGCCTCCTTTATATGATGACCTGGTCATCATATCAAGCATCATATCATGCATAGTGACCTGGTCATCATATCAAGATCAACATTTGCAGGAGAATAAGCATTACTCAAACATGCATACATCGCATTAAAAGCCTTCTACATGAAAGTGGGTGAAGTTGTACGTTCTGCACAAAGATCTCCCTTTATACGTAATTCTTCAAAAGTAGTTCAAGCAGAAGAAACTTGATTTAGATTGTGCTACGTCCAAAATCACAAGGGAATTCTGGACGATAACTTTTCTCATCCCATAGCGTGCTGTCCAGAGCGGTTTGTCGCTTTCATGTGATGCTGTTATTTTGGCTAAGTGATGTAAGTGTGCGCAGGGGCCCTTGGGTGGGCCTCTGCCTGTCCTTGGGTGGGACGCAGACAGAGCGCTGATGTGGAGTGGCGTTTACTCATCAAAGTGACGCAATGGCAGTGACAGGCTGGGCTGAGAGCTGCGTGGACCTGGGGAAAAGAAGCATCCAGGCAGACCCGCAGAGAGGAAAGCAGGCTCGAACCCGGCACAACACATGTCCCAACCATAGACTCTATAGAGATGGACCATGCTAACCCCAGAGCACAATGAAGCCCTATAGGGACGTACTCATGGATGAAGTTTGGTTCCAAATCGCTCTGGCTCCAAATGACTTACATTGAAAATTAACCTGTGTCACACTCACTCATTTATGGCTTAAAGAATATGGCATTTAGCACCCTCTGTGATCATGGTGTTTTTATTTTGATATTGTCTTTGTTGAACCAATTAGTGGGGGAAACCTCAGCTTGCCCTAGGAAGAAATACCCAGAGGAAATACCCATATAAGGAAATTGACTCCAGCTATCTTATGTTCGAATCAGTCTCTTCCACATTAGGCTAACACTTAGGGTGGTGTCAGAACTTAGTCTGTTTACTCCAAATGTAGGCTCTACGGTACCAACCAGAGCTGCTGTGTCACAAGATCTCCTCCTGCACGGAATATTCATGGATAGTGATTATGGATATATATTTTCATGCATAGTGAAATGTTGATCCAGTCAAGTCTAATATACAAACGTGCTCTCAGGAGACATTCAGGAGGAGCTTCTAATATCACTGTGAAGACAAATATTGAATAAATAATGGATAATCCTCACATAGATAATCATAAGCAACACGCTTGTTGAGCCTTTCATTCCAGACATGTTATGAACTACGTTGCTCCCAAGTTGCTCCTCGTAGTGAAAACCAAAAGCACATCACAGCACTCGAGTTTTTACGTTCAACCATAAATTACAGAAAAAGTCTGCGGTGGTTTCGAGGGGCCGTATTTTTCATTCGCTACTTGTGCAATACCATAATGCATTGTACTAGAGTATACAGGTTTATACTTTGCTTCTTTAGAAGATAGATTTATCTTGTAGAGATAAGTGTAGAGTTGTGCTACAATATTCACGTATCTTGTGTTATGTGCTCCTCAAACCTACTTTTCTGTAACTTGTAATGCAACATAGACATTTCCCCACTAATCTCGTCAAACTGTCATATGAGAGCTTAATATTAGCTTCCATAAACCTTCCAAGATGCATAATTTAAACAAAACAAAGTCAAATGTGGAAAAGATCTCATATTCCTTGTGTCCAATTCAAAATGGTATAATTCTAAACAGCCAGCAGATGGCCATCCTTTCTATAGTTTAATGCAACTATAGAAATGCACAAAAGCATTATTGAATCAATAGTAAATTGCAGTTATTCTAAAACAGTTAAGAGCATGTTCACAAGGAGGAAAGTTTTAGATTCCATGCATTTGATGTGTCCTATTCCAAGGACCAACAGTAATTTTACATAATTTGGGAAAAGTGTCTGGGTTTACATGCCTTTTGAAAATCTCTTTGAATTGAACTCCTTAATGTATCTGTTTTTCCTGTCATCCGCAAACCGCTCTGATGCCGTTCAGATGCGGCAAATTGGTCAATAACCTACAACATACCGATCTGAAGAGTCCGGATTTCATAACTAGACTTCAGCATCGGCCTTATCAACAAATAAGCAGTTCTCCACAATAATTACATCTGAGTCATTGTCACTGGTGGTAGTCATTCAATCCACTTCTGTAAGCTCACCCATGTATGTGTACTCAGGTGATACAATATATGCTTTCAGTTTATGGTCACTGAATGTCTGAACAGTGCAGCGGCCATGACAGAGCTGCAGTGTTGAATTCCATCCAGAGCTCATCACCCAGCTGTCACTCCACCTTCACCCACAATCACAGCACCAGCCAGAGGAGCAGGGGGGAACATAACGTACAGTAATTTCTGGACTATGTGATTATATAGCACTGCAGCCAATGTATGTATTTTGTTGTATTGGAGTATACCCCGGGGCGCAGAGAAGAATCTGAACACAGCTGATTTGAACGGTGCATTAATTTGAACGGTGCAGAAAAGGCGATGAAATTCTCTGTGTTTCCCTGTCTTCTCTTGCGGCAGGGAAAGGCAGGGAAATACAAGGAACTAGAACTGATTGTACGGAGCAGAGTAAATGAACAGCTTATTTTGAAAAGCTGTGCAAAATGTAAAATTGACAATAGCCTGATCTAGCATACTGGATTTAAAAAAGGGCAAAATATGAGAAAATAGAAATATCCACACAGCTATGTTGCTCCCAAGTGTCTTTTATTTACAGACCACTAGTGTAACGTTTCAGGCTGAGACACACCAGCCCTTTCTGGAACAGGTCTGAGGATCCTGGTCTAAACGCTCTTGTGTCACTCCTGTAATAGTATGATGTCATTGTACTACTATGACATCACGCTCAGAGCAGTTTTCTGCATTTCAAAACAAAAGTGTTACCCTCAAAATGAATTACAAGTTTTAAGAATTGTATCAAATTGACCTCCTGCCCTTAAATGTTGATATAAATTAAGCCATTTTATGAATTCTAATTTTACGGGTAAGTCCCACTTTCCCTTCTCTTAGCTATAGCTCAGAATCCTATATCCATAATCATTTATATACTGAACCTATATCCATAATCATTTATATACTGAACCTATATCCATAATCATTTATATACTGAACCTATATCCATAATCAGATCCCCTGGAGATGTGTCCTATAATGTTCAATTAATGTTAATATCTACTTCCGGGTTTACCGCGATCGCTTTTTTGTGCTTTAAAACGTTATTATTGTCATGAAAACGTTAACAAATAATTCTGTTAAAAGATTGTGTTCTCCGATTAACATTTAAACGTGTTGATTGATTGTTACAGAAACGTAGGCGCAGACCAATCAGAAAGGAAGGGGGGAGCTTGGGTCGTTTATTTCAAATCATGTACCTCTCTCTCTTTTTTCTGACAATCTCCAGACAATCACTTTAAATTGCTTTTGTTAATTTCACTGGGGATACAACATTCTTTACAATTGCATGCAGCTGGTACCGTTCAAATTTGTTTAGAAAAAAAACAAAAAATATTTCACCCCTCTGTATGGTGGCAAAGGGAGGAGTTTCATATTCATAAACGAGTTTCATATTTGTTTCACCATGTATTATCTTATTCGTCACATCCTAAAACATGAAATGAAAAAGTAAATAGTTGGATTGCCATTTACTCAGGGCCAAAAATAATGCATGATATTTCTTCCTTAAACAAACCAGATCTGTTAGGTAGAAGACTAATGGTACCAGTCTCTCCCTGAGCGTCATCCTTTGTCTCACGGCCACATCCCTCTGAACGTGAATTTACCAACCACCTGACCACCAGAATAATAACATAGCTATGTTCTGATCACCGACTCTGTATCTGTCTGTGAATCCTCCACTAATACCATGTAGCGTCTGTGTGTGTATCTATGGTTTCTCTTCTGTTGTCTCGGTATCTGTTTTGTAACTATGTTTAGGGTTATTAAATGTCTTCTTTCATGTCTATTTGGTTTATGCGTAATATATTAAGGCTTAAGCCATAACTAGATTCTCGTTATAACAAGGTCAGAGTCCACATATGGCAGCCCATTGTAGAAGGAGACAATGGGCCACTTGCTCCAGGCTTCAGGACTCTCCAGAGAAGCTGATTCACGATGTGTTTTAGTATTGACAGCAAGCAGACTTACTCTCCAGTCTGTGTCGATCACCCTCTCCCCCCCCCCCCCCCCCCCCCCCCCCCCTCTTCACCCCTCAACTGGCCCAGAGGAGGAGGGCCTTTGTATGTGTCCAGTGTGTAAATAGCTTCATCAAACGGTGCAAACATGACAGCGTTATCATACGTGGATGTCCGCAGTGCATGACGAGATTGAGCTGATGGAGAGAGGGGGAGAGAGGGGAGAAGGGGTGGTTGCCGTGGAAACCCCTGGCGGAGAGTGCAGACGATTGACGGGGAAGAGAGAGCAATGGATGTGAGAGACGCAAAGATTAGGTGGGAATAGATGACAGGGTAATGTCTGTGAAATATACTATCTACGCATGGACTGTGTGATGGCAAGCGACTAGTATTCATGCAACCCTGCCTGTGTCTATTCATATGTCATATGTCCCTGTTCCAGGAAGGAGCCGGGCCCCCCGACACCTACAGACAATGGCGCAAATCACTGTCCTCCCTTTCGCCTCTTGCATATCTATCGGTCTGTATGTGTGCATCTTCTACATCCTGCTGCCTGTCACACCCTTGTGTCTTTCGCCTCTTGCATATCTATCGGTCTGTATGTGTGCATCTTCTACGTCCTGCTGTCTGTCACACCCTTGTGTCTTCCGTGTCTTGCATCTGTATGACCTGCATTTAGACCATTGTCTGTCTGTTCGCACCCCGTTCCCAGACGGCGCCAAACGCCCCCCATGCGCCTCCTCACGGGTGGCCCCCTCCAATCTGTTGTGGGCGGGACTGTCTCTCGTGTGTGTCTTGTATACAGGAAACTTGGGGCTCTGCCCGCAGAGCTAGTACATGCTGCCTTGTGTATGTGCTGACTCTCCGTACGTATGTTAACAATAAACTTACGCTTTTGATCAGACAAAGACCTTTGAGTTTTCTCCTTCATTGGGTAGAAACTTCCTTAACAACTGTCTTCAAATTGTGTGCGACAAAATCTACTTTTCTATTTTTTCCGGTATATAAAGCGGAAGTCAAATCCCAAACAAAATTGTAAGAAAACAAAAATGCTTGCTGGTAGATTACAGTAAAACCCAAGATTCCACTGTTTACTGTAAGTCCATGTATAATTTTCTATAAAAAAAAAAAAAAACACTTACTATTACACAAAACATAATACCTGTTTGAAGAATAAAACTAGACAGAAAAGTGGAATATTTTTTAATTCATTGCACCTTTACAAAACAGTTAACCTTGCCTGCAAGCTGAATTCTCGCGGGGCTTATTTGTGAGTTCACAAACACTCGAGAATACTTATGATGTACCGCTCCCGACTTACACCTTTTGAGGTCGAACCACTGGGGAAGCTGTGCGAGCCAATCACGCGCCAGTTGGGGAGTTTAGGGCGGGATATCCGTGTTTGACGAAACACAAGAAGTGCCGGGCCGAGGCCGAAGCAAAACAACATGCTGACGCAGGAGGGACGGCACGCGTTGCTGAGGCTATCAAGTCAGGTTTTAGCAGAATCTCCCAATTTCTTTTTGAAAGATGAACAGCGGAGAGCTCGCTTTGTGCATTTCTGGACGGCAACCTTGTAGGCGGGGCACACAGCGTCACTTTCGCCCAATCAGCTTGAAGTATTCTGCTGCTTATCCACTTTCCCCGAGAATGGATTCTCCGGGAGAAATCCCAGATTGATATGAGTGGAGAACTCGTTAGAGGTTCTACCCATTCATCAATCTGGCTCTTGCCAGGTTACAAAACAGTCTCTGCTAATAGAAAATTGGTTTGTTCCTCTTGAACAGTCAGTTCCTAAGCAAACAGTCATATGGGTATATATTGAGACAAAATCCATCTGCTACAATTTGAACCTACTCAACCCCAGCTATGGAAACCAGCAGTAACCAGCAGAGGCACTTCTCTTCATCTGGAGTGGTGTCCAGACACATAGCAACAACACATTGCACTCAAGTGTCACAATATTCAATAATGGAGTTACAATACTCTGACCAGGTTGAAGACAAATTTTAAAGGTCTTAAAAGTGCTGTAACCAATTTTGAGCCACAAATTAAGGTCACCGCTGTGTCAAATTATAAACACTATTCCTACTCAAGGGCCTTTAAAGGGCAGACACCATTTACAGTATTTAGTGTTGTTCAAATGTTCAAAAGGGGAAAAAGTATTGCATCCAAAATTTCACAAAACTCAAAGAAATGGTGACTGGCCAAATATTGTCAAAGTAACAGCAAGGTCTAGGTGGTCTAATAAATCACTACAATTACAAATATTACCTGAATCTTCAACGTGTGACACATGTAGTTCCTAAACTTTGATTACTGATGACTTTTTGTCATCAGCGTTTTCATTTGAACAAATGTGAGTGAATAAATATACATACCACACTGGCAACCCAAATGAGAGCCTCATCCTGTTTCTGATAATCAGACTGATAATTGTCTGTCCCTTTAAAACTGATATTAAATCCTATTGTGTATGTTATCACTTTTTAAATGTATTCATTTATTTGACAGGTTTGAAGCTACAAGCTAATTTTCATCCGCAGTCCCTGGGCAGAGGCAAAGTGACAGCGGGTTTACAGTGTGCAAAGAATTACTAAATAGAATGTCCTTGTTAGCATTATTATGCTAAATTAAAATAGATTGAGATTATCTAATTTACATTTATATTTTTCAAGTATAGAATTGTGCTATACAGTTGAAATTCTTATTTTATGTTTGTGTGCTCCTCATTTACTGTTCTGTAACCTGGGATGCAACCCTGAAATGTCCCCACTGTGGGACAAATAAAGGATCTCTTTAAAAAGTATACCCACACATGCTCTGCTCACACAAAAGCCTACCTAGGGCCATATAATAATAGTTAGAAGACATTATTGATGGCCACCTTCCAAATAACTGCTTTAAAAGGCTTTACTATTACTATTGTTCTGAGGATGGCAATGACATCCGGAGAGCGGCAATAACTCTTCTCTGAGCGTAATAGGCATATTATCAGTAAATATCTGGCCTCATTTTGTTACTTTCTTTGTGGATATCTGACTTAAACAAGACAGTTGTTCTAGTTGTGTCTCACTCCTGTTAATAAGATGAAACTGTTGTTAATGAAGCTGCCTTGAAATGTAACATCTTTGTCCTTTTGTCAGTGCGGCTCTCTGCTCTCTCTGGTCTTTCTCTCTGGTCTCTCTCTCTGGTCTCTCTGGTCTCTCTGGTCTCTCTGGTCTCTCTGGTCTCTCTGGTCTCTCTGGTCTCTCTGGTCTCTCTGGTCTCTCTGGTCTCTCTCTGGTCTCTCTGGTCTCTCTGGTCTCTCTGGTCTCTCTGGTCTCTCTGGTCTCTCTGGTCTCTCTGGTCTCTCTGGTCTCTCTGGTCTCTCTGGTCTCTCTGGTCTCTCTGGTCTCTCTCTGGCCTCTCTGGCCTCTCTGGTCTCTCTGGTCTCTCTGGTCTCTCTGGTCTCTCTGGTCTCTCTGGTCTCTCTCTCTGGTCTCTCTCTGGCCTCTCTGGTCTCTCTGGTCTCTCTGGTCTCTCTGGTCTCTCTGGTCTCTCTGGTCTCTCTGGTCTCTCTCTGGTCTCTCTCTGGCATCTCTGGCCTCTCTGGTCTCTCTGGTCTCTCTCCGGTCTCTCTCTGGTGTCTCTCTCTGGTTGCTCTGGTCTCTTTCTGGTCTCTCTCTGGTTACTCTGGTCTCTCTCTGGTTACTCTGGTCTCTCTCTCTGATCAGTGAGACATTGCCAATTGTATGATCTATTCTCTCTTCTGTTGAAATTGCTGACTGATTGCTGATCATTCCATTCATCAAGGAGGTGCAGATGAAGTTTGTGTGTGTGCTTATGTGTCCTAGTTCTGTATTATTTTATTGTGATATAAAAAGTCAGATTGTAATTGAGTTTGGACGTGGGGGTGCTCATAAGCTTCTTGCTTTAGAGCAGAATGTATACTTTTCAGATAAATGAATACAAAAAGGTAACAGTCTGGTATAGAACCATAAATAAGACCTGTGTTCGCACATTTGAAAACCACTGATGGAGCTGTTTTCTTAGGGCAATATTTACTTTCCCCATCATCAATATTCAGGGAAACCAGCGCAGCAGAGACTGGAGCTCATACTCACAAGGGACGGTGCGGAGATACAGGTTGTCCCGGATGATCTGCTGGTGGTCGTGGTCCACGGAGCCCTTGGAGAAGCGCAGGTTGAGGTAGTGCCGCAAATCTTTGTCAACCACACCCCCTGGACACAAACAGGAAAAGAGATTAGCCATTGTGTGGAAGGAAGAGGCTTTTCCAACGAGAGCCTTCTTCTCCTGCCATCCTCCACACGTGACATTCAAATGCTGAAGTATATCTGCTGATTTAACCCAAGATATGTACTTAATTTCAAATGTGTGTGTATAAATGCGTAAAATGTTATATAGAGAAAAAAATAGGCTTATAATTGTATGTAAACCTCTCTCAACAATACAAGAACATTTACATTTTCTATTTTGATTAATTGTTTAGCCTTCGATGACAACTCATGAAGGCTAAATGGTCGTATAAAACAAAAGCATATAAAAACATTGTAAAACTAAAGTGCTTTACACGTTGAACAGTTTAATGTACTTGTAAAAGGGAAGTGAGTTATTGGAGAAAAATGTAGCTTCCTTATTATGAGATGAAATTCTTTTGGCACACCTTGGTTTTTGGAAGGAGATCAGACTTTTGTGAAGTGGGTGGTCACAGGAGGTTGTGTGTTGAACCGTGCGTCTCATGGTTTTCTGCAGATTTGACTGTGTTGGCTGCAGCTACATGCCCTGACTGCACTTTTAAAGAACACATATGGATTCAGGAGGAAACTCTGGGACCCACTGGACTTGGATGGAATGGGTTTGTTTTAAAGGACACATGATATGCAACACACCAGTAACCTTCTGCACAAACTCTCCTCCCCCAGAGCAACACAGCACTCCATAGTGAATAGACCACATTTGTCACATCGTGGATAAAGAGCAAAAGGTTTTTCAGCGTTTTTTTAAAAGAGACATATTACACAACATTATCTCTTATTCAAAACAGGGGTGTAACTGCAATCGGTGTAGGTGGTAACCTCAGCAAAACTTGTTGACTGTTTCAATTTAATAAGCCGCTGTTATCTTGGTGGGTTACCAAGAGACATACACCCAAACAGGAGTCATGTTGCATCAACACTGAGTGCAAATGTCCTGTATGCAGACCGGCTGCGGCCTAAATTGAGAAGCCTTTTATTAAGGACTGTCCCCATTTTCTCCTGATAAAAAAAAAAAATGCAATATTTAATTAAGTTAATTGCATTAATTGAAACTAAAAAATTTTAAATGTGAAATGAATAATAGCCTTGAGAAATACCTCGGTAATACCAAAAAACGCAACCATCAGTTAAAGATCTTTTCACTGTGATAACCATTATCCAGAACAAACCTATCATTTTTATAGCCCCATCAAAGGTGATGAAACAAGCTTCTGTTGGCGCAAATCAGTCCTGCCATCATTTTGTCTAAATGCTCCGATCTAAAACTTGATCTGTTTTGACGGACACTCGAAAGATTCTGTTTTATGCCTTATAACAAAAGTATTGCATTCAACTTTGCATTCAAGCACCACTTTTAAATAGCAACTAAAATAGCAAACTGTAACGTCCCACTTTGACCACTAGATGGTGATATTTTGCCACTTTAGATCTTGTCAGTAACTAATATACACATAAATCTGTCTTTAGTGTTTGTGCTTAAGTTTTTTCCCATTTTATAATATTCATTATGAAAATGTTTGTTGACAAATCTATTCATAGCCCTTACTACTCCTAAATAAATAAGATAAATGCACAAAAATTAAGATAAGAATAAGATGCATAATATTTGCTGGTTAAAGGAAGTAATGGCTAATATGTATGTCCATGGGAGCAACTATTGGCAGTAACTATTTATAACTGAAACAAAATACACAGTATAGTGTATGTATCTGTATTGTGTGGATAAAAAGTAGAAACAACAATGTCTTTAAATATTTCAGACTGTGTAAACATAATACGTTCAATGAAGCAACAGAGCAGACGTTGGCAGAGTATAAGTCCCATGAATAAGTCATAAATAGCATTACTTCAAAACAAGAAGATGCGTCTCTGAACTGGTTTGGAGAAAGGCTTTTTGGTCCAAATGAGAACAAAATATAGTGAGTCAACTAAACAGGATGTAGTAGTAGTTCTCTGAATGACTGTGAGCTCACTTGTTATAGCAGCAAGGCAACTTTCTGAGTCATGTAGTGAAAGCATAGTCACATGTTAGTCAAAATGAGAGATGTTCCATTGGTCTTTTTGATGAGACACCCATAATATGAAAGACGGCAAGAGAAAAAACATGTTAGTATTGGATCAAATTGAGAACTTAAAACGTATCAAAATCTATCGAGATAATGAACATATTTCTATACACTGTACTTCAGCTGCTGCGTTCTATTGTATGGAACAGATGTCATGTGGACGAGTTGCCAAATATGCGTGAATATAAGTAAACATACAGCCAGGTAAATGATCAGAGAACAGGCTTCGGAACATGCTTAAACAAGGCATTAAGTTACAACACCAGTCAAGGGCTGTAATTTATACAATACAATAGTCTACTTATATTTCTCACTGTGAACGCACATATGGAATTCTAATGCAAGAAAACAAACTCCAACACACATGTATTGAGTACAAGTATTTTTCTTACTGATAAAACGGATTATCACTATTCTGAAGCACTACATAAACCACAAATCTATCACATCGATCATCTATCTATTTTTCTTCTGTAGTCCTAATGCCCCTTCCACAGTCCCCCCCCCCCCCCGTTTTTAAACTGGCCGTTTAAATCTAGAGACGTGCCAGCTTCAAAAGCCAAATCGCTTCAGCACTAAAGACCTGAAGCTAGCCTGAAGAAGCCCACAAGCGTTCCAAACCAATCTCAGCTCCACAAGTGCTGTAGCCGCCATGCATCCTCTCTCCTCTCTCTCTCTCTCTCTCTCTCTCTCTCTCTCTCTCTCTCTCTCTCTCTCTCTCTCTCTCTGTCTCTCCCTGGGGCAACATAAGGCGAAGTCATCACCTCTTTACACCCCCCCCATGCACCACTAATACCTCCGGATGCCACGCAATATAACGAATGACACCCCATCATTCATTCTTACACAGCAAACTAGTCAAGCGCCAGCGTGGGGCCTACATCTGCGAGAACAGGAGCTCAGCCTCACAGACATACATGCAGCATACCACCACAAAGACGCCTCTATACGCCACTGCACACGGAGCGCCCGGTCGACATGAAAGGGGAGATTAGGAGGACGTTTGCCGTAAATGTGCCCCTTCGTGAAATGACAGCGTCCCCAGACAGCAAGAGCAAACAAAGGGAGACAGTTGATGTGGATTAACATAGCAGGGTTGTTGCATGGAAACATCATAAGAGAAATTAAAGAAATGTAAGACAAAAGGTAGTAAATCTAAAAGGCACCTCATAAGCTTGCTCGGTTGGTAGAAGAAAAAAGGCTGTAGTTAAAAATCCACAGACAGGCTGTCCTCCCAAGCGTCCTCTACATCCACAATCCAGCGCACGTCCCCATCTCCATGCTCGTATCTCTCACAGTCCCTGCATCATCCTCATCCTCCACCACGAGTAAATGGAAGCTACTCCTGCCAGCAGCACCGGTCCACAGCTGAGGGGAGAATCCAAAGCAGAGGCGCGAGACGGGGGAAGGGCGAGCAGAGATGCCGGAGGAGTGCGGAGAGGAGAGAGGAGAGAGGAGAGAGGAGGGAGCAGAGAGGTGCCAGTGGGGAGCCGGGCTGGAGTCTTGGAGAACACAGGGGCTGTACAATGGTCCTGCAGCAGCCTCTATCTGCAGCTGCTGGTAGTGCACAGGGTCCAGACAGGAAGGCAGTGGTGGACCCACATGCTCCCTGGCGTTTCTGTGACGCTCAGGTGCTCTCCTGAGCTGACCTCGAGCAGAACATCACTGAGAGACCAGAGGAGCAGATGCCCCATGCACATACTACACAGCTGTAAGTCTGCAGACGTCAGACGTCAACTGCTGATGTCAGGTCTGAGGTCACAGCGCAGACAAACAGGCTTTTTTGCAGCAGCTGCTGGATGTGAGCAAGTGAACCAGCGTGAGACTGCATGAGCGTGGTCGTTAACTCGCTTGATAAATAGATGCTGCACTGAAACGACGAAAAAGACAGTATAGATTTCTTAAAAGTGTTACAACTCAAGGGAGAGAGAAGAGAACAGCGATCAATCCAGCTCTCATTAAGAACGACAGTGCTCAGAGCAGCAAGGCTTGTCCATGCAGGTCACACACACAGCTGCCCATTAACTGACCCCAAACTGCTCCCAAAATCAACAAACAGCCTCCTTTATTCTTCAGCTCACAGCGCTGCAGTGGGGTCTGGGGCCTTAATCAGCGCCGCAGTGCTACAGTGACCACACTGAGCTGTCGGCTGAATTTATATGTACAAAATCTCCACTATTATGTGTCTGCCCTGGTTCTGCCGCCATCAAACAGGACTAGGGCCAGGACAGCAGCCGGACAGAAGCTGACATGAAAACGTTGAGCAAGATGTTTGCAAAAAGAGGTAACTTGTTTCATTAACAGTAAACATTCATTTAATGAGAAGCATTCTTCCTCCTTCTAATGATGTGGTTGCTAGGCGACACAATACAAGCACATTTCATTCACTAGAGGACCATGTTATGCAGCTCAGGGTCAATAAGACTTGTTATCACAGGGTCCCAAAAAATTGTGAAAAATAAACTGACTGTGAGAAGTTTACTTTCAGTTCTCTTTGAATGGACAGGGTCAGGGGGAATAAGGGCAAATATTCTACAAACAGTCCACATACAAGAGTTTCTAGTGAACAATTAAAGAAGACAGAGCAGATAAAAGGCAGGATGTGTACTCCCCTGTAAGAATGTGCTGTGCATGTTAAGAGAGCTGGGCCTTTACAGACACGGTGCCTCTACAGCCCTGAGCAGGCTCCTTCACCTCCTCCTGCTCTGTGACCTGAGCCAGACACCTGCTGGCACCGACCTCCAGCTCACACAATGCAAGCATACAAAACCAAACAGCAAACTGTGGAATGTCATGAATTCAATAACCATCATCAGCAGACTAGAGCAAACATTTTATAAAGATCATAAAGGTCTCAACTAACATCATAATGTGCAACGAAACACTATCTCCACACAGCTCCAGGCTAAGTTAAGTCAAATGCCTTCTCTTCAGGATAAACCACCACTGACTTGAACAAGATGAGAATAAAACCGACTGTAGACTCCACTCTGGTACACGACAGGAGCTTCAGCGGCCATTTTGTTTGATTTGGGAAAACATAATTAAGTCTGACATGCTCAATTTCCCACAGAGGGTCCCGTGGAGGGAACAGGAGTGTGGACAGAAGTGCTTCTTCTGACTAAGTCTTATAACATTAAAATGGGCTGAACAACAGCACTCTGATGCCCAAAATGCGTGGGCTATAACCACTGAGAAATAAGAAAAAAGCATCTCAGCCAAAAATGTTGGACTGTAAAACAGTATTTTACTTTTTCATCAAAATATGTAATTTTTATGCATCCCCATTTCATCCACAGTCAGTTTTGTATATTTTGTGTAGTGCCATCGTTCTTTATACAAACTTAACATTTTATGCAAAGTAAATGCATAAATGACATTAGTAATAAAATGTTGTTTTTAAAAATGAAAAGGTCTGGTCTGAAACATACAGTTCTCAACAACAAATAGATTTTACATTTTTTGTAAAAAAAATTGCCGCGTGTATACTTCAACAACATCATATAACCGCTATTATTATATGACTTGGATCGTTCGCATGCTCTGATTGGCTGATTTGCGGTCTGATATTTTCCCATCTCGGACCGTTACCATGACAATTGGTCCGCAGCGCGTATCAAATTTGATATCTTTCCTCAGTGAAAAAAAAAAAGAGCGATGACTGGGAGCATTCTCCAGTGAAGTCTATTATCCGGACGAGTTGGAAGAGCCAGAGGAAGTAATAACAGCAAATAACGACGAAAACACAACTCCTAACACTCAAGAAGAGATTAACAACTTCTTTACAGACCAGAAAGGTAAAAACACGATTAGGAAAACCAAGTCGGACTTGAACATACTTCACAAATATCTACAAAGCATTGGTAAAGACACAGAAGAGATAGAGAACTTACAGTGGGCAAGTTCTCCATGTCACCATTAGACAGTTTGGTTGCATGTGTTTTTAGTTGAAACCGATTGATATTTGCATGAATTAAAAACAGTCATATAATAAAACATTTATTTGGTCTTTTTGTACAAACCTCGCCACGGCTCGGTCTGTACAAAAAGACAGCGGTCTGATATTTCTCTGTACAGACCTCGCGCTCGTGTAATAAGCCGTTAGTATAACATGACAGTTATCTTTATTCAAAGTCAGTTACTCAAACTTTTATGGCTTGGATGCACCAAAGTTATCAGTCCTGCTCCTGGCCCTCAGCACTGCTCCTGCCTCTTTTACAGAGTATGCACAGCTTTTGACAGCTGCAGCAACGCTCAGGCCGACAACAAACAGATTTGATATCTCCGCAATCGCACTTCAGTAGTTGTGAGTTCAGGTTAGAAAAGCCTATATATTCTGTGGTGAGGGGTTATACAGCCTTGAAACATATACTAACTGAAATATCTTGATTCACATTTACTCTATGCGTCATGATACGAGATCAGAGTTAGAGAACCAGCCTTTAGCAGAGACAGGCAGCTAAGGACTCTAAACAACTGTTTGGACTTGTGCGTAGTAGTCTACCTGCTCCATTAAAGACTATCAGGGGAGATGTGGGGCTAGGTGGGCCTGAGTAGTTGCCATGAAGACAAAGCAGCAGCAGACACAGACAGGCTGATCGATGGCCTGCCCACACTCCCGCAGGAGGCTACACCGGCGACCAAAACAAGACAACATAAAGTACCGGCTCAAAGTGGCCCTATACAGCACAAAATCAAAACAAAAAAGGACTGAAGCAGCGTCCGAGGCCAAAAAAGAGAGGTGGCAGCACAACGTGGCAAAGGGTCTGAGTCACCAGGAAAGCTGACCTTCACTAATGATGGTGCAGCAGCAGATCTGACACGTGCTGCTGATGGGACCAGATCCCCACTGTTAGAGCAGTGTGAGGGGTGTTTATGAGGCCTGTTTGGAGTCAGGCTATTTCAAGACTCCTTTCAGAAGTTGTGCAAGGGGCCAGAAGCGTGCAAGGTGTAAAAGGTTTGGATGCAATAATATCAACTTTCTGGTCAGTTATATATGGGTCAGTTTTGTTTCATTTTTGACTAGTCTTTTTCTGTAATTGTGTGGTTTGATTATGTATGACAGCAATTATACAACTATTTGAATCATTCTAACCGATGGCTGCTTATTCCAACACAAAATTGGCAGAAAGCTAGTATTGAGACTCTGAGTGAGTACAGGGCCAATGGAGAGATAGAGTGGTGAATAACTAACATCAGTGCATTCAACACACTTTAAACTGATATCAGACCTGCTAAATTGTGTATACATTTTTATAGAATAATGTGAAAAAGTTTGAAAATGTATGGGACTGGCTGTTTCCAAAATCTATATATTTTAGTGGTCTATTTAGTGTAATACTACTGGCTAAAGAATACTCTTATGAATGCATTTTGTCTCTAAAACATTGAAATTGGAGTTTTTTTTGGAAACTCTTGTTCATATTTTGTTCACATCTATCATAATCCTAAAATGGATATCCCTTGACAGTCAGGTGCTGGCAGGGACCATCAATCCAACTTGATCCTGGTGTATGAGGCTATATCGGTCCACAGCCTTCCTCCAGCCTATTGTCTGTGATCCCTGCCTTAGACCTGAGCCTGCTGTATTTGTGTAGTTCCAGTTTGCTGTAAGTGGCATGACTGGCCCCTAAAATGATGTATGCATGCAGCGGGAGAGGCCTCATGGGTTGTTCCCTGCTCTTCCTCTCTTTGGCAGGGAATGAGCTATTTGTCTGCACCGTTTGTAACCAAATTATTACAGCGGGCGGTCCGGTACGTTATAAATAGTAAATGAGCAAACCCCTCAACTAAAGGTCTTCTTATTGATCCCCTCTATCCTCCAACTTGTCTTAATGATGATGTTCCTCTATGTCTTTCTCCCCACTGCGGTGTAATCAGACATTTTTAGATTTACCACCGGTGACCTACTGGAAAGAGCAACAGGTCCACCATGCAAATGAGCCATGTGTCTTCTTTATTGTTTGGTCTGCTTTAGAGATTTAATCAATGTCGGTAGATTAGCACTGGATTGATTGAGAGCTGATGTCACCACAGTGTTTTCTTGAATGCAGAAAAGCTAGCTGAAGCAGGCTATGTAAGCGGGAATGTGGCGCCGGATGTATGCACATTTTTTTGGTAGCAATAGTCGAATTACCAAGATCCAATCAGGCTTCCCGTCAATTCGCCGTCAGAGAACTCCTGATTGGTCAGTTGTTAGGGCTCATGTCATGGAGAGCACTAAACCATGGATTTTTTTAGGAGTGTGACACAAAAAGTTACTGAGCTAGAGGAGTATACTTTTCAATGTAAGTCAATAGGAACAAGAGTTTTAGAGCAAAACTCCGTCCAAGAGCACTTCTCTATTGAGCCTCATTGACCTTGCAAGTTCTATATACAGTTTTTGATCTGATGCTTGTGATTATTCTACTTCACTCAAAAGGACTCAATAAAAGAGCGTTCATGGCTTTGACTTCCCAATCAACTCATGTGGAGCTTGATGTGGAGCGGGCAAAATGGTGCATCATGGTCCGTCATCACAATCAGTGGTGGAATAAATAACGACATAAAGGACAACACTTAATTTTTTTAAGAATCCCTCAATTACTTAAGTGCGTTGGACAGTCTACTTATTACTTTTCCCTTCCCTGCTTGTGTATCTGAACTTTCTACTAGAATTCGACCGATCTGGGTTATTTGAGGCTATTACCGATTCTTTCAAGGTTTGAGTGGCTGCTGGTCGATATAAATGGCCCCTTAAAATTTTAAAGGCCTATTTGTATTTTTTCAACAAGTGCATTTATTGGTCAAGCAAGTACTACAAAAACATCTAAAACCTCTGGCCAAAACCTTGGCTTTTTACTTTCTCATGTGTATCCCTGTTGACCCACCAAAGATAAGTAGTTAATACATACATTGCTGATAAGACATACAGAGAGGAAGAACTCAGAGGTTCTTTTTAAGATAAAATAAGAATTCCTTTATTCGTCCCACAGTGGGGAAATTTCGATAAATTTTCGATAAATTTCGATTTGCCGGACAAAGACAAAACACTGTGTTTTTAAACCATATTACGCACTGACAGAACCAGCTCCATAAATGTAACTGACCACACAATAATGAAAAACGAATTCCATTCACCTGAGAGAATTGTAATGGCCGTTCTGGGCCTGATGGTGGCGCTGTGAGGATTTGACAGGAAACACTATACCAGACAAAGATACCTCCCCCCTGCATTTTTAAATTATTATTTTAAAATTATTTGTGTGGTGTATGTCCAGATTTGGACTTTGCTTTATTTATGTACAGGTGAAACATCAACCAAATGTGCATTCACTTCTATAATTCAACTGAAACTAATATAGGGCTCAGTACATGGTGAGATTTATAAAGTGTCTATTTATAATAATGTTTGACAATTAGGGCTGACAGCTTGTAAAACCCTCAAATAAAACATCTCAGAAAATACATATATTTAAGTCAATAAATCATAATAAACAATTACTATGTCTATATCATTGTCTATATCTATGGTTTGTGTGGGGGGCGACAGTAGCTCAGTAGGTAGAGCATTGGCCTTTGGGCCTGAAGGTCGTGGGTTTGAGCCCACCTTAAGACCTACTTCACGACTCCCACTGATGATTGCTGTCGTTGTGTCCTTGGGCAAGACACTTAACCCCACTTTACCTGAAGCCCCCACTGAAAGATCTCAGCTCCTGTGGACTCACCACCTGCAGGAGGATCAGTGAGGGGATGGTGCTCTGTGACTGGGTGCAGCTCTAACTGCCACCCCTCGACCCAGAAATGGATTGTTTGTTGTTTCTATGATAAAAAGTTGAATTACAGAAATTAAATAACTTTTGAGTGACATTCTAATTTCCCAAGTTTCTCCTGTATGTAAAATACAATTACTACAATTTATTCTTGTATAGCCCTACAGTAGGTCACAACAGAAGTCATCTCAGAGGACTTAACAAAATCATTGAAATCACCAACACAGATCAGAGAATCAAAAAAAACACATGAAAAATATAAAGCACACACAGAAGAAAATGTCCATACATGTTGTAGAAT
The DNA here is from genome assembly GCA_964034765.1 of Knipowitschia caucasica. Taxonomy (NCBI): domain Eukaryota; kingdom Metazoa; phylum Chordata; class Actinopteri; order Gobiiformes; family Gobiidae; genus Knipowitschia; species Knipowitschia caucasica. Next base: position 9,565,823 of record OZ035824.1, on the reverse strand, counting down.
GCTAAAGTGTCCTGGATCATCACCAATCCTTTCTGTTGGACACTAACTGTCCAACAAGACCCTCCTGCATCACAAGGAAAAACTCTTAAAAAAAAAAAAAAAAGAGGTGCAGGTGTTAGCAGCAGCCTTTTGGGGGCAGCACTGGCGTTGTGAATGCTCCGCAGCAGGGCACAGGCCATAATCCCTCTCATTCATATCAGAGCTCTGTGAAGCGATCAGATTAGTGCTTCTGGCTAATCTACTGTGGATGAATGAAAGCCTGCTGCTGCCCTCCGCTGTGCTCCCTGGCTATGGAGACAGGATTCACCAGAGCAGGAGGCTACGCTTTTACTCTTTGACTGCTTCCATAACAGCTGCTGAAAACTCGTACATATGTGTTTACTACAGGGGACCAGTTCAGCAAAAGCATCAGCCCAAAGGAGTTTATCAAAGCACTGCTGTGGTGTTCCTATTAAAAAGATGTGAGTTACTTTTCAAACTATGAAGAGAGAGTGGAACTTTTAAAAAACTTGCACTGGTTAGACACGGCAATGCTCATCCCTGCAGCTTCCTGATTGGTCGAAATGAATTCAAATCCTCCTCATTGGTTTAACTATTCTCCTCCAGCAATTTGTATTGGTTGTAGTTATACCAAGGGGAAGGGCTGCTTTAAATACAGTGTTCCTTCATTTATTGTAGGGGTGACTTTCTAAAAAATAAGCCAAATCCGCAAAGTAGCAGCTATACATGTATTTTTTTAAGGCTGTAAAACCTCTCACACACTTTATACACTTTTATAACCACCTGAATTCACGACTGACGATATCAAACCTGTTCAATGTAGGTCTGAGCGCTACTGCAGCTGTCAAAAGCTGTGCATACATTGTAAAATACAGCTGCAGACGACACCGTGCTGAGGGACAGGACTGAGGCATACAGGGAGACCACAGTAGTCCTCTGAACTTTAAATAAAAATAAGATACTAGCGGTCATATGATGTTGTTGGAGTGTACACACAACACCTAAAATTTCAAACAAAAAAATCCATGAACCGCGTTATAGTGAGGAACCACTGTACATCTTTGTTGTAAAATACTTACTGTACATAAACGTACAGTGCCTCATATTCAGAAAATACATTATCTTGAACATGAAATAGAATTCATATTCCTGATATCACCTTTAGCAAACACAAATGTGGGATGTTGAATAATGTCTTTAAATCATACATTTGTAGATGCCGGAAGAAACAATGGGAGGATACAGCATACATAATGTGGACACAGCACAAATCAATAATATTCTTCGATCCATCATGCACTTTGCAGAGAGTAATGTTTGTACAAAACAAAGAGGCCCTTTTGGCAGGTTGATTATTGTTTTATATTAAAAAGAACTTCTCAAATAGGGCTGGATTTGGCACATTCACCACATTAAGCTAACCAAAGAAGACTACTCCCCCAAGTGGACATCAGAGGAAGCTTCCTTAAAGCTGGACGTTTTTTTTGTTTCATGAATAAATGAAAGAGTCTTGATTAAGATTTAAAAAGATTAAAATTGTGTTGAATCAGAGCACAACAGGCTGTCATGATCTTATAAGAAAACATTATTCTTTGATATTGTGAGGGCTGATTGACTGATTGAGGACTGGTATGCTCCTTTTCACTTATCTAAAGAGACCAAAAATACATGGATGCAAAAACTAGTGATAGCACCAAACTGTTTTGAGAGGTGGAAATAGTTAATTATTTTATTAGGTACTCCAGCTGCTGACCACTACCCCCACTCCACCCCCTCTCTCTGCTCCCCTCTCATGGACAAGACCACATCCACCATCAGGATTTCTGCGGCACTGTCTCTATGTACATGTGTCTGTTACTTTTGTTGCAAAGATGGCAAGATCGTGTATAATGTATCATGAGGACAATAAATGTAATCTTGAATCTTGAAAACAGGCAAAACAGTAAATATTCAATCACTCAATCAGGGGTTTTTATAAGGTTTATCTCATTCAGTGCAACAAAAGTGCTTTGTAATGACATAAAAAACAAACCAAACACATTTACAAACATAATAAAACAAATGAGGTAAAACAATCATTAACAAAGAACACTTTGAACTCAACATTAAAAGATTAAAATATATAACACCTACAGTAGATGCACTGCGAAATAGAACGGTTTTGAGCCTGGACGATGAGGCATCTTTAGGAAGACTGATCCTGATCTCTAGGGGCATACACCTGAAAGGCTGCCTCCCTATGTTTAGTCCTGAATCTGGGGAAGAGCTAGAGGCCAGTCCCTGTGCTCCTCAGTGTCCCAGCAGGCCAGTCCCTGTGCTCCTCAGAGATCAAGTTTGTTCATACAGCACTAACATGTCACCAATCTACTTTAGTGTGAGGCCATGGAGCGACTTCTACACTGGCATAGCTGCTTTATTCTCTGAGCCACAGGAAGCCAGTGCAGAGACCTGAGAAATGAACTATTGTGATTGTACTTCCTGGTATATATTCAAGACGCAGTATTTCCAGTAATGCGTATGTATGTATTCATGGTTTCTATTATGCTTGAATAAACAATGCCACAGCTTCCATACACTCATGATCTCATACTAGTATGATCTGTTCCACTCACAAGGCTGCATTTCATTTAAATATCTGAACACGAGGGACAGGTTTACAATGAAAATACACAATTCTAATCATAAAAAGAGCTTAAAGCGGAATGCAGAAGCAAAGAAGCGTTTGTGGTCTTAACCTTCTTTCACAGCACAAGCACCGACCACTGCGCCCGGCACGGTGACACAGGGGTCAGCGCTTGTGCTTCATTGCGAGAAGGTCCAGGGTTTGATTCAATCTCCAGACAGTATGGATTTTGCATGTTTTCCCCGTGTCTGCATAGGTTTCCTTCAGGTGCTATTACATGTGACACATAGTTAGTTGTGCTCTGATCACTCAATAGCAAGAATGTTTAAAGATTCATTATGCTAAATCATCCATCCATCCATCCATTTTCTTCCGCTTCATCCGTTGCCGGGTCGCGGGGGCAGCAGTCTAAGCAGAGACGCCCAGACTTCCCTATCCACACACACCTCCTCTAGCTCGTCCGGGGGGACCCCAAGGCGTTCCCAGGCCAGCTGAGAGACATAGTCTCTCCAGCGTGTCCTGGGTCTTCCCCTGGGCCTCCTCCCGGTGGGACGTGCCCGGAACACCTCCCCAGGAAGGCGTCCAGGAGGCATCCTGAACAGATGCCCGAGCCACCTCAACTGGTTCCTCTCGACGTGGAGAAGCAGCGGCTCTACTCCGAGCTCCTCCCGTGTGACTGAGCTCCTCACCCTATCTCTAAGGGAGCGCCCAGCCACTCTGCGGAGGAAGCTCATTTCGACCGCTTGTATCCGCGATCTCGTTCTTTCGGTCATTACCCACAGCTCATGACCATAGGTGAGGGAGGGAACGAAGATTGACCGGTAAATTGAGAGCTTTGCCTTTCGGCTCAGCTCCCTCTTTACCACAACGGTCCGATACAGAGACCGCATCACTGCGCACGCTGCACCGATCCGCCTGTCAATCTCACGCTCCATCCTCCCCTCACTCGTGAACAAGACCGAGATACTTGAACTCCTCCACTTGAGGAAGGACCTCTCCACCCACCTGAAGAGGGCAAGGCACCTTTTTCCGGTCGAGCACCATGGCCTCAGATTTGGAGGTGCTGATTCTCATCCAGCCCAGCCGCTTCACACTCGGCTGCAAACCGTCCCAGTGCATGTTGCAGGTCCTGGTTCGTTGGAGCCAACAGGACGACATCATCCGCAAAAAGTAGAGATGAAATCCTGTGGTTCCCGAACCGGACCCCCTCCAGCCCCTGGCTGCGCCTAGAGATTCTGTCCATAAATACAGTGAACAGAACCGGTGACAAAGGGCAGCCTTGGCGGAGGCCAACATGCACCGGGAACAGGTCTGACTTACTGCCGGCAATGCGAACACAGCTCTGGCTCCGGTCATACAGGGACCGAACAGCCCTCAGCAGAGGACCCCGGACCCCGTACTCCCGGAGGACCCCCCAAAGGACACCCCGGGGAACACGGTCGAACGCCTTCTCCAAATCCACAAAGCACATGTGGACAGGTTGGGCGAACTCCCATGAACCCTCGAGTATCCGATGGAGAGTATAGAGCTGGTCCAGTGTTCCGCGACCGGGACGAAAACCACACTGCTCTTCCTGAATCCGAGATTCGACCATCGGACGTAGCCTCCTCTCCAGTACCTTGGAGTAGACCTTACCGGGGAGGCTGAGGAGTGTGATCCCACGATAATTGGAACACACCCTCCGGTCCCCCTTCTTGTAGAGAGGGACCACCACCCCGGTCTGCCACTCCATTGGCACCGCCCCCGATCGCCCACGCGATGTTGCAGAGACGTGTCAGCCAAGACAGTCCTACAACATCCAGAGACTTTAGATAGTCAGGACGGATCTCATCCACTCCCGGCGCCTTGCCACCATGGAGGCTGCCAACCACCTTGGTGACCTCGGCCAGGGAGATGGAAGTATCCGCCCCAACATCCTCAGCCTCTGCCTCCTGGACGGAGGACGTGACGGGGGGATTGAGGAGAACCTCGAAGTATTCCTTCCACCGCCCGACAATATCCCCAGTCGAGGTCAGCAGCCCTCCACCCGCACCATACACGGTGTTGGCAAAGAACTGCTTCCCCCTCCTGAGGAGCCGGACGGTTTGCCAGAACCTCTTCGAGGCCGACCGATAGTCATGCTCCATGGACTCTCCGAACTCCTCCCAGTCCCGGGTTTTTGCCTCTGCAACAGCCCGGGCCGCGGCACGTTTGGCCTGCCGGTACTGGACAGCTGCCTCAGGAGTCCCACGAACCATCATATGCTAAATCAATGCTCAAATATTGTTCCTCACAGACCTATAGTTGTTTTTAGATCCATCCACGCTATCATCAGGAACTTCTGGCATACATTTGTAATTCTGTCCCATCTGTCTAAAAGCTCAGTCCTGTAATAGTATGTCATTGAACCACAATTACATTACTTTAAAAAGCAAACATATTGCCCCAAATTAGTTTTAGCAATGTCTTATGAGAAATCGATAAGATACCTTTATTTGACCCTGGGAACTGGGGAAATTACATTTACAATCACATTTGCAGAAGATGATTTTTAAATATGGAAAAAACAAGAACAATCCTCCGAATGCTTCTGTTGGCAGGATAGGGATAGGACAGGGCAATAGCATTATTTACAAAACATTTCTTCTTTAACTTTCCCTCTAATACATTCCTACTGCAGTGTCCACACAGTGCAGAGAGTAATTGACCTACTTGAATTTTAGCTGGGGCACAGATCTTTGGACTTGGCTGGCTCAGCTGAGTGTGATCCTCTGAGCCGAGCTACAGCAGCTTCTACAGCCTCAATAAAATCACGGACCGCTCTGACAGACGCTATCACCCAGAGTTATTTATACCAGCGCTGGAGACAGGATGTTATGCACTGATTCTTCAAGCTTCTCAGCAGCCACACACAGAAGACCCGCTGTGGACTGTACTGTAACACAGACATAGCATGGACTCTACAACCTGCCACAGTCTGGACCCGTTTGAAATACTCAAATCATATTCAAAGAAGGGATGGAAGTGGCTCAGTTTGTAGAGCCTTGGAATCACAAAACCTTCTCCACCAATTCCCACTGATGTCTACTGTTGTAGGACAAGGGACTTAACCCCCACTTTGCCTGAAGTCCCCGCTGAAAGATCAAGGCTATGCTCTCACCGACAGAGCAGCCATCCTCCTGTGAACTCATCACCAGGAGAATGCTGGAGGATCAGTGAGGGGCTGGGGCTATGTGAATTGGGTGGCAGCTGATTGACGCCCCCCCGACCCAGAAAGTGACAAAGGAAGAAAATGTATGGGTGAATATTTACAGAGCTTGAGATTTGTCCGTTCTACATTTTGTATCTAAATATTGAGTGTTTTATTGTCTGAGAACTTGTCACAGATCCGCGTATGTGGCAAAGGGCGCTTTCAGAATATAAATTCAATTGAGCTGGGCCTGGTTCGATACCGACCTTGCAACATTGAATCAGAAGAGCCAGAGCGCAAAGATGTGTTTTGGAAAAGAGGCCCATTAAGGACAACGCGATAAAACTGATAAAAGTGGTCTGTTTGTGATCTACAGCTCTGAAAGCTTAGAAATAAACACATTTCATTGGGCTATTGAGGTATGGACAACATTTCTCCCACAATGACGTCATTTGTCTGGTTTTGTCCAGGTTGTCTTCTTAGAACTTTTATTATCGTCAATATACAGGATGTAAACAGGGAACATCTGATAACAAAAATGGGTTCACTTTGTCCTTTTTATAATTGCTATTGCCTGTAAATCTATTATTCACAATTCCCAACACTTATAGCACATGTCCGAGTCGACCATGTTTACCGCTTTCATGTGATCTCAGACACTCAGTAGTTCCAGTTTCCCACTCGGAAAAAAGGGGATGAACGCTGCTCAACTTGGAAACTAACTGAAACTCTGGATCTTTAATACAAAAAAATATATATATTCCTAATAATCCTAAAAAAAATTATATTTATCTAAAAATCTATTTTCTAGCTAACCCCTAGTTACAAATTTCAATCACACAGAAATTCTGGACAGTTTAGTAGATTAGTGGTTCATAATGTGGTGTCTGCGATAGACCCAGGCCAAAAATATAAGTGTTGGTCTATAAACAGTCTTCTTCATCATCTCCCACAGATTTGAAAAGGTAAGTGTTTTATTTGATTTCACACAATTCTTGTTCAAACAATAGCACACATTTCAACAATAGATTTGACGCAGGATAAATAAATAAAAATATGGTGCTTGAAGTAGAAGAACAAAGCAAGAAGAGGTTTCATGACTCAAACAGAGCTGTACTGTGTGTATTTTTAATCATTCAATCAATTTAGATATTTAACTAAAGCCCTGTTTCCACTCTACCTGGTTGCGTTTCCATTACGCTTTAGTCTGGTACAAAATCCTAGCAACCTTCCTACAAAAAAAACAGTATCCAGGGAAATTCCTTGGTGACCATGGCTCCCAGCAGCGCTCTGGTCAATCTCTGTCAGTTAGAACATTTTAGTCCCAGCTTGGGCTTCATAGAACCAGGGCCAAGAGGGACAAAAAAGGACCTGGTATCACTTAAACAGGAAAGAAGAGCGAAGTAGAGTAGGGCCAAGTAGAACCAGTGAAACCTGGACTTTACTGATAATGAAAAAAACAGATAAATAGATTAGATCAACACATTTTTTTGTTTATTTCGTTGTAGTATTGTATTGCATTTTGAAAGCCTGAAGTGTACAGCAGCATTATTTTTAGCAGCGGTGTCGCTCTAAAAGGTGTGATAACAGAGTAATTAGGGTGAGCCATATGTTACGACACCATTCACCATTTTCTACATCCTGCTTTTACTCTCATCACAGAACCAGTGTTTCCCTCAGTCTTAAAGGAGATTGTCCAGGTACGGAGTCCACACCTGATGAAGGGGGTTTGAAAGTCCATTTAGAAGCATTTTCCTGTATTCTGGTACATTTTCATTTTTGCAGTAAATTGTTTTGAAGTGCATTAACAATTGAACCGTCAGAAACACCCAGAGCTGCCACAACTAACTGATACTGGACTTTCAAACCAATATGAAATTTGACACTTGGCTAGAAAACATTTTAGTTCTGACAGTTGTTCTGCCTGAATCAGCTCTCGGTCCAAGGAGTCAAATAGTGACTTACGGGGGTCTTTTTAACAAGTATGCAAAAGGAAACCATATGCCAAAATAGCAAAATATTAAAAACTATAGTTTGAGATAAAATATTGATATTGTGGGCCGCTGCATCTTTGGAGAATTATTTTGAAGGCAGTGTTGCAAACGAAAAAGTATGCAACACATTTGGGCATATTAACTAGAATGATATATTAGTACATCTTTAACATTAAAACATAACACAAATCGTGAGGAAGGCAGGCACCAGAATGTCGTCGACTGATTGTTTTGAATCATTAATTCACTTTACTGCACTGATGATGTCTACTGTGTGAACATGTAGCAATTTTAAGAAATGTTATGTAAATTTAAATTAATGCCTAATTCTATTTTAAATTCTATTCTATAAAAAAATTGATTCTGATTCTTTGTTGGACTGCTGAAATCTCTGTAGCCCTTTGGCAACATGGACTTTAGTGTGTGTTCGCCCTTGTATTGTTGTATTGTGTTCCTCGGTTTGTACAAGCCCCAGTTCATATCGCTTATGTTATTGTTTGACACTTCCTGTGTTATTTCTATTTTTGTATGTGTTTTGTGTCATATGCTGCTCAAACGAATAGCCCCTGGTGGGATAATTTAAGTAGTCTGAATCTGAATCCATCCAAAAACAGAGTCAGTGTGCCGGTGTGGTGTAAGTGCGAGTACGGTAATAATAATCAATGGCTCTTCTGGCCACCCTGGAAAAGCCATGTTCCAGCTTCTTCCCTCTGGCAGAAGACATTATTAACTGTTGTGCAAGACATCTCAATATACTCATAACAGTTTAAACCAAGCTCTGTAATGATCTTCCGCTTGTATTGAAACTGTTGATTGATTTCACAGTGACAATTATTTCTTGTACTTTTTATATATTTGTCTGGTGCACCCTGGGATACTTTTGCGCATGTGTTCCAATGTGGTTTTACTGCAAATGGCAAATAAACTGATTCTGAATCTGTGTGTTCTGGTGTCCACAGGCAGCTGCACAGAGCGGAGCAGCCCCACATGTTAAAGGCTGCGTTAACATTTGGACTTCATGTTGTTCTCCTCTGAGCTCTGAACTATCTCGACCATCCCAGGTGATTCAAAAGTCCCGGGGTCGTCCCTCCTCCACACTGCGCCACAAAAATGCGATTTGGAAAGTGAGGAGGGGGGAATTACATTTGGAGATGGTAATAACAGCGAGGGGTGCAGTGTGCATTTGTCATCCAGAGCCGGCCGCATTTTTAGATTCTGTTTGCTGCAAATGTACAAAGCAAACGAGGGCAGCAGTTGTTACACGTTGAAATAGATTTGTAATATGACTGTAAAAATAACTCCAAACGAGATGACATTGTGTTTTTAATATCAGATGAGCTACCTGGGTGTTTAAGGACAGTCGGCAGATACTACTTCTCTACTGTACAGCTACAAGTTTTCCAGAGCAGACAGGAGCAAAACTATATATAAACTTAAAATCAATCAATCATAATCAATTATATGGGCTTGTTCACACTAAAGGGCACAAAAGTGTGACAAAAGGCCAAAAATTAAATTTTAATAATCAGAAGATATTATGTTTTTCATGTTTCCAAACACCTCCTCTGTCCATTAGAAGTTGCTAGAACATAACTGTTTTATACATTAGACAAGTTTCCTATAGCGGCCCTGTTTATTTTATCTAACGGACGTGATGATTTGACGGAATGAGCTTTGCGGAAGTTTGATAGGTATTTTCAGATGTTCACAATTGATTCAGAGATTCTATTTTTTTACACAGAGTAGAAACAAAGTGATACTTTCATTTAGTCAACCAATTAAATGTGAAACCAGACAAGATTTTTTTCTTTCTCAAGTTAAAATTTTAGAGAAAAGAGGACGGAAACCATCACGTCCGTTATGCATTTTTCAAGGGTCATTTAATTAATTAATTATTTTTTATTTTTTAACGATTCCTTTTCATATCAAGTGATTTCCTAATGTTGTGTTAACCATGTAAATATTGTGGGATTTCATCTGCCGCTTTTTCAGACTGAGGACATTTTATTTTCTATGTAACTGGCGTCACAGTAGAATGGTCAAAAAAGAGGCTGATTTTGTCGTTTAAAATGTCACCAAAAATATATTTGACAATCTTTCCTTTTGATTTTATCCACACTATCTCTTTGATGTGTCTGTGTTTGAAATCTTTTTTCCAATCTATGATAGTAATTTTAGTTTTTAAGTTATAACCTTTTAAAGTCGAGATACTTCAATTGACACTTAACTGTGAACACACTCATATATAAGTCTAATCATCATCTGACAATACTCATACACATGCCAAATAATGCTTTCATTATAAACACAGTGAAATGACCTTCTAAATTAAAGTCAGCAATTATGGACAGTTTATCCAGCTTTCAGTCAATACAGGTAACCTTTATTTGGTTAAACATATATTCAAATAATCTCAAATGTGCTAAAAATATTTTTTTTATATAAGTCAATACAATATTGACTTTTAATTTAGTACTATTTTTTCTGGTGTTCTTGTTTTAAATGCTTATTGAAAATTTGCTTAAAAGTTCTATTCCTCTTGCTGCAATCTTCCACATGTTTTGTTATTGTCACTCATTTTGAAATAATTTGCTCAAGAAGGTGTGAAACTTTATCGTATGGCACTAAAATAGATCTGGCTTTCCAAAAAAGGAATTGGTAAAGGGCAAACTGTAAGCCTTTCAAATATTTTTCAAATAGCACATTTTGCAAATGAACTATTGATATTGTCAGTGCGACCCCTTGTGGTAGAGGATGGAATTTGGACACGTCGCAATCAGCTGTTGATTCCTATAATAATTCCTATTATGTGAACAGCAAAGAGAGACATAAGGAAATGCGGGATGAAAGTGCCTCAATGGTTACTTTGTATTCACAAGACAGAGGGCCACATAAAACGTCACAGTGGGCCACATTTAGCCTGCGGCCTTATTTAGTTTGGATGCCCCTGAATTACAGCGTGAAAACCTGCAGCCAATGTGCAATTGCTCTACAAAACGACTTTATACATATATACAATGGGGCGTGTAATTAGAAAAGACGCCAACGCTTTTGTTATTAAATTTTTCCTTACAACATTGGCGATGATCTATTTTGGATATTCAGCCCACTTAAAACGCAACCTCCTGTTTTGGTTAACTGGCACGCAAATAACACTTTTTGTATTAAACCTGACTGAAAGAGCACAGTTTACAATCCAAATAGCCCCCAACTGTGGGGTAGCATTTAACGATCATTCCCCAGACCAATCTACTTTAGGAAGGGTTGTTTTTTGTGTGCAAATCAAACAAAGCATTCTTCCTCTGCACTTGCTGGGCTGTTGGTGTGATTAAAAAAACATCAGTGGGTGGTATTTCCAGCGCTCTCACCTCCGCACTAAGACACAGATTTTTTCTCACTCGGCTCGGTGCGCACGGCTCACACCTCGAGGCACTCTATCAAGGCTGCCTGACGGAGCCCAACACTCAGCTTCTGCCGGCTGCTCCGCAAGGACACCGACGTCAACCACTTCATTCAGTCCCAATCGCGCTGTCAATTTATCAAGGGAAAGTGTGTCTTCGATAGGATCTCTAGGTAATAATAAAACTTTATGAACGACTACAACTCTTGAAGTTTGCGAAATAAATATGGCAACTGTACAAGTCACACTGCGGGCCCCAGGCAGGGACAGATGCAGTGCCTTGTGAAAGTATTGAACCTTTCAACATTTCGCCACATTTCAGGCTTCAAACATAAAGATATAACCAATCTTTATGTTTTTTTTTTTTTAACCAATAAAAAACTGAAAAGTGGGGCATGCAATATTATTCGGCCCCTTTACTTTCAGTGCAGCAAACTCACTCCAGAAGTTCAGTGAGGATCTTTGAATGATCCAATGTTGTCCTAAATGACTGATGATGATAAATAGAATGCACCTGTGTGTAATCAAGTCTCCGTATAAATGCACCTGCTCTTTGATAGTCTCAGGGTTCTGTTTAAAGCGCAGAAAGAACAATGAAGACAAAGGAACACACCAGGCAGGTCCGAGATACTGTTGTGGAGAAGTTTAAAGTCGGATTTGGATACAAAAAGATTTCCCAAGCTTTAAACATCTCAAGGAGCACTGTGCAAGCAATTATATTGAAATGGAAGGAGTATCAGACCACTGCAAATCTACCAAGACCCGGCCGACCCTCCAAACTTTCATCTCAAACAAGGAGAAGACTGATCAGAGATGTAGCCAAGAGGCCCATGATCACTCTGGATGAACTGCAGATAACTACAGCTGAGGTGGGAGAGTCTGTCCATAGGACAACAATCAGTCGTGCACTGCACAAATCTGGCCTTTATGGAAGAGTGGCAAGAAGAAAGCCATTTCTCAAAGATATCCATAAAAAGTCTTGTTTAAAGTTTGCCACAAGCCACCTGGGAGACACACCAAACATGTGGAAGAAGGTGCTCTGGTCAGATGAAACCAAAATCGAACTTTTTGGCCACAATGCAAAACGATATGTTTGGCGTAAAAGCAACACAGCTCATCACCCTGAACACACCATCCCCACTGTCAAACATGGTGGTGGCAGCATCATGGTTTGGGCCTGCTTTTCTTCAGCAGGGACAGGGAAGATGGCTAAAATTGATGGAAAGATGGATGGAGCCAAATACAGGACCATTCTGGAAGAAAACCTGTTGGAGTCTACAAAAGACCTGAGACTGGGACGGAGATTTATCTTCCAACAGGACAATGATCCAAAACATAAAGCCAAATCTACAATGGAATGGTTCACAAATAGACGTATCCAGGTGTTAGAATGGCCAAGTCAAAGTCCAGACCTGAATCCAATCGAGAATTTGTGGAAAGAGCTGAAGACTGCTGTTCACAAACGCTCTCCATCCAACCTCACTGAGCTCGAGCTGTTTTGCAAGGAAGAATGGGCAAGAATTCCAGTCTCTCGATGTGGAAAACTGATAGAGACATACCCCAAGCGACTTGCAGCTGTAATTGCAGCAAAAGGTGGCGCTACAAAGTATTAGCGCAAGGGGGCCGAATAATATTGCACGCCCCACTTTTCCGTTTTTTATTTGTTAAAAAAGTTTAAATTATCCAATAAATTTCGTTCCACTTCACGATTGTGTCCCACTTGTTGTTGATTCTTGACAAAAAATCTAATTTTTATATCTTTATGTTTGAAGCCTGAAATGTTGAAAGGTTCAAGGGGGCCGAATACTTTCGCAAGGCATTGTATGTGTGAAACCAACGCCGCAAACAGCTGTGTTCTATGGTTTCACATCATAATCAAGGAAAATAAGTAATTGAAGCTAGTTTGTCATTGAAATCGTATTAATCGTTTCTTCCTTGGGTCTGTGAAAAAGATTACAAACTTACTTACAAACAGGATTAAAACTGGATAATATTTTTTCTCAATTGCACCACCTCAGCCTCCTTCCCTTTGCGCAAAAACAAAGACATTTTAACCTAAAAACATGGGGGGCCCTTCCACACAGAGCGACACAGACTGGTGTGTCCAAACGACTCAGCATTTAACCCGCCTTGCGATCTAGTGTGTGCGGTGTCATCAAAAGCCCTGGTTCATTTAATTATTAATAGTATAGTGGATAGGAATAAAATGGCTCTTTGCTTACCTGAGGGTCAAGTGAAGAAGGTTAAAAAAGTACACAAGGCTCACACAAGGAACAGTACAAGTTTGGGGTTTTGCACGCGCTGCTTTATCCTTTATAAAGTTATCCTCTTAAAAATTATGTTTAATTTTTTTTACATGGGATTCTCAGGAGTTACGGGTGCACTCTGCGGTAAGTTTAGAAGAAGTCGTAAGTTTTGACCCTTATACAGTATATTTTTCCATTATATTATGACACTTGATGAAAAGCCGATACGGGTCATAACAACAAGCCAACTTTCCCAATGTGGTCCTGTCTAGACAAGCCATTTCAACAATGCCTATTACGGACTTTTTTGTGCGCAGTATTGCTCTTTTTGTGTTATAAAGAAGATTTGAAAAGGTCCATGTAATACAGCGAGTCTTTGTTCTAACCCCATGTCACATGTATTGTCTGGAACTTGTGATGGAGGCAGATCAAAGCACAGGAGGCTCCGGTCAGGCTGAGGTCAGTGTCTGGCCCTGTCTGTAAGTGCAGCGGAACCTCACAGGGACACACTCCTGCCCCTGTCCCACACTGACCTCTCATCAACACACCTGGAGCTCAACTCACCGCTCTTCACATTTGATTGTGATTCATCAGCCACATTTGAAACAATGCACTGAATAATGAATGAGTTCAATGCAAATCCAGTTCACTAACATTCATACATCCATTATTAATGCAGCACTATATAAGTACAGTCCTTACTATATGAACTGCACCTGCAACATGTTAAGGTAAAGTCTTTTTTTTCCACATATAGGCTGCACTTGAATATAAGCCGCAGATTTTCATGTTGTAATGTAACACTTAACCAACAGCTGATGGAGCAAAACAAAGCCGCACTCTTGACTCTAGTATAAGTCCAATTTATTTTGACAATAAGCGTATGTCCTAAAGTAAACTAAACTAAACTAAAAGTCAAAATAATACTAGGTTTTTTTTTCCTGAAATTTCCCCACTGTGGGACGAATAAGTAAGTAAGTAAGTAAGTAGTAAGTAATCTTTATTTATATAGCGCCTTTCACAGACCAAAGTCACAGAGCGGTTTACAATTGTTATTTTTTGGGCACTTGTCCTCTCACTCCACACAGAGATGGGAGCGGGGCCAGTACAGGAGGCGCATGCCAGACCTATTGTACATATTTTTAGTGGTAGGGGAAACCGGAGCACCTGGAGGAAACCTACGCAGACACAGGGAGAACATGCAAACTCCACTCAGAAATAATAAAGGATCTCTTAATCTTAATTTTTTTGGCAGTAGATCCCCAGTATTTAACCTTTATTTAACCAGGACAGTCCCACTTAGCTTGCAGAATATTGTTATCAGGGGAGTCTTGGCCCCAGAGAGAGGGGGTGGGTGAGGGGTCAGGGAGGGTTGTATGGGCGGACTATTGTACATGTTTTTGCTAAGGTGGCGGGAGAAACTGGAGCACGACAAAAGAAACCTACACAAACCCGGGGAGAACATGCAAAATCCACACAGAAAGGCCTAAAGAAAAATGAATGAGCAATAAAACAAAAATCAATATTCATCAAGTTTGGTGCGAACAACACATGTAAACAGGTGTGAACTACAGTATCAGAGGTGGCACTCCAAGCCCCAGGCAGGTACCAACCTCTCCAATTTGGCGTGCCATGTTATTTTTTCAAGATAATGTACAGACAATAAATATTGAGGTCCAAAATATATGGTTGTATTATCACTTATTGAACCTAAAGTCAATATAACAATTATTTTGACAGGTCTTCGCGGATCAACACAAGAGGTGGGATTGAGGTTTGGGGCACAATTCAATATTATTGCGATTCTTAACGTCAAAGGCATTAAATAAATAGGATAATAGAACTGCTCAATGTGTTTTGTTATGGTCTACACATTAAATTAAGTGCAAAAACGTTATCCTTGAACATTCAGGACACAGAACCTTCTACAGTAAAGCACCACAACAAGCGCCCCCTTGTGGATGTAATACGCAAAGGTAAACACAGAAAAATATTGAATAAAATATCGCAATACTGAATCGATTTAATTGTGTACACAAAATATTGCAATACAGAACAGATTTTTTTTTCCCCCACCACCAATCAGCACACTCCTGTGCGAATGCAAAATACTACTTCACAGTTTGCTTGACAGGGACATTTTGGCAGAAAAGGGCGACTCTGAATCTTCCTCCTCAATATTGAAATAATAGTGTAACATGAGATTGAGAGATCGTCACGTGGCGATCAAACGGGGATAACGTTTGATCGCCTTTTGTTCATTTCCACAAGGCCGTCCCAGCTGCTTCAGTGAGGATGCACCCACATAGCAGTGCGTCAGTGGGGGCTAGCATTCAGACTTACCCTGACAGACAACACATTTTCCATTACTTTTCCCATGAGCCTTGGAAATAGCTACAAGCAAATCAGAACAGCTGTGTGTGAAGGTGCAGCCTTGTTTTTGTTGCCAGTAATATGTGACATGAGAAAGATTGCACTGAATAAACCGAGTGAAAACTTTCTCCGAAACATATGTGCCGATTCAAACCGTGACCTTGACTTTAACATGTTTTTTTTTTTTTTTACTTTTTCTCTCCTTGCACAATGAAGTTGAAGTAATTTCGGCATTCCAGACAAATATTAAGCAATCGGCTGCTCTTAAGGTGCTGCTATTTTGGCACTTTGTAATGATGTTTGCAGCGAATGGGGGAGAGGCGCGAATCAACGAGAAGTGTACTGTCCAGGATAAAGTCCATTCAAATATCAAGAGCATATGGGAATTTCGGACAATTTTATATTTTAACATTTACTTTTGTTGTGATAGTCCAGGGGTATTGTATTTTACACACCAATTAAAACGACAGTCTGTGCTAAAAGTTGGAAAAAGTCAATTCGGTAGAGCAGAATATACTTGATAACACAGACCAGAAAAACCCAGTTCATCCTCCAAAAGTTTCTCACATGTTTTCTAAATTAAAGACACTATGCTGTGGTCGGTATGTTATTTTCACAAGGCTCTTTCTGTTGGGACGAACATTTATTATTTGTGGGAAAAGCAGTTTGTTATCCCGTCTTTAAAGCACCAAAAATGTTTCCAACAACCTGGAACAAAAAAATTGGAAGTGTGCGTGGATGCATAAAATGTATATATTTTATAATGTGTATATACTGTGTATACAGGTGAGTCTCAGGAAATGTCATTATTATCTTATTAATCTTTTCTAAGGACACAATACTATACGGTCCATAGTTAAAAGGAAATGTCCGATACACACAGTATATTGCATATTGAAAAATAGATAAATTGAAAAAGAAAAAAATTATAATAATGGTCCTTTATTTCTGTAATTAAACTTAATACATGAATATTAAAATAGAAAGTGTCATCTGCCGAGCCTTTGTCTGTTTTAATGTTGATGATTATAGCTCACAGTTGTTTGGGGGATTTACAGCTGTGAGCCAATTATCAACAGTAAAACAAAAAAAACTGAGTCTGGTTTCACAGTGTAAGCTGAATTACAGACTTTTATATATTCTATATTACACAAAACTTTAAATAGAATCATATGTACAGTCTAACTTTGTTTTAATGTTGGTCTGTAATTAACAATTATTTTGATGCATTGCGCAATAATACCAATCGCTCACGTCACAAAACCTCTTCTTGGCACGTTTAAGTCTATGCAAGTTTAAAAAATGATAATTGATGACTTAATTAGTAGACAACTATTTCAATAACGGATTAGTTGTGATTGATTGATTACCTTGTTATTGCCCTAGTTTAGAGAAATGGTAATCCTGTCCTATATATGCACTTTAAACAACTCCTATAGGAAGTGAACTGTGGCGGAGCGCTCCTCGCCTGCTCCAGTCTCAACCTGCCTGATAATAGCCTGTTAAGATGTTCCCCTGTGTGCATGCATGGTCAGTCACAGTGTAGACAGGACATCCATCTCCAATACCAGGCCACCGACAATTCCGCCGAGTGTGGCAGCATCTGTCTGTGTCATAAATACTACCTTGACTCTAATCTCCAGTCAAATAACAAAGAACAAAGAGACAGCGGAGATGGCCGAATGTTCAAAGAAGACGACTAGGACTCAAGGACACGCTGGCGAGCTGACGCTGGAGTACGCGGAGCGGGAGGGAAGGGGACGGCGTGCAAAAGCCAGCAGCAGACTCATGTTTATATGGATAAGAGAGGAGGCAGAGACGCATTAGCATTTAACCCCTCGCACCACGCTCCGCAATCACTGTCAGCAGCTCTAACTCAATAATCAATCCTGCTTCAAGCAACACAGACAACAACACAACAGAGAGGAGGCTGCAGAAACAATGTAGGGGCTTTGGGTTAGCTTCAGATTTGGTTCATACCTGGTTTAGAGATCAGGACCACATTTATGCCTTGCTTACTGACTTTGTTCTTTAAAGTGATAGTCTGGAACTCTAAATGAATTACAAATTTTAAGAATTGTAATAAATTGACCTCTTGCCCTTAAATGTTGATATAAGTCATTTTATTAATTCTAATATTACGGACAAGTCCCGCCTTCCCTTCTCTTAAGCCTGGTTCACACGAGACGATTTTAAAATTGTCGGCCGATTTTTCTCCGTGTAAGACCCCACACGGGGAGATTAAAAATCCTGCGTCTAACCACTTTGGTCGTGCAGTGTGTGGTGCGTAGCCACACGGCAAGATCACGCAAGCCACAAACATCACACACGAACCGACCCCCCCCCCCCCCGAGCATTCCCAGGTCAGACGGAAATCTCACAAAATCTCTCGAGATCAAGCGTGACTTCAGAGTAAACAGTCATGGCGGACGAAGAGGATGCAGTGGCGATAGTGTGCAGTTTGTTGTTAACAGAGAAGACACGTAATCCAAAGAAAAGGCAATGGTCAAAGCCATGCTGCTGTGTTTTGGTTTTTTTCCGGTGTTTCCTCACCGGCTTGTCACCTCGTCTTCTTATTGGCTACACGCCGTAGTCATGGCAACGCGCTCGCTTGTCCTCGGAGGACACCACACACGACAAGAAATCGGGCCAAAACAATCCAACATGTTGGATATCCCCGATTTGAGATCGGGAGCAGTCCCGATGTCCTTCCGAGCGACGAGTGCAGTCTTAACACACCACACACGGCAGGATAATCTGTAAGATTTTGTTACGGAAATCGGAGCGTTTCTTAAGATTGTCGTAAGGGGTAAATTGGGTCTAAATCGGCCTAAATATCCTGCCGTGTGAACCAGGCTTTAGCTATAGCTCAGAATCCACGATGCCGTCCACTTTAACCAATCAAGTCATGCCAAGGGCTGTCAATCATCGGTGCTCATGCTCGTAGCTGCTCATGCTCAGTTGTTTGTTTTCACGGAGCCTCAGAATCAAGCCTCCATTAGGCTCTGGAACTACATGAAAACTGAACAAAGAATTCTGAACATCTGCGCTGAGTTACTCATTCATATACTGAACCTATATCCATAATCATTTATATACTGAACCTATATCCATAATCATTTATATACTGAACCTATATCCATAATCATTTATATACTGAACCTATATCCATAATCATGTATATACTGAACCTATATCCATAATCATTTATATACTGAACCTATATCCATAATCATTTATATACTGAACCTATATCCATAATCATTTATATACTGAACCTATATCCATTATCATTTATATACTGAACCTATGTCCATAATCAGATCCTCTGTAGATGTGTCCTGTAATGTTAATGAAAACGTCGACAAATAATTCTGAAAACCTCTGTGCATGTGTGTATTAATAATGTATATGTATAATGTGTTCTCTGATTAATATTTAAATGTGTTGATTGATCTCCCCCCTGGACTGCCACCTTAACGTGGTGGGGGAGTTTGAGTACTCGGATGATCCTGGGAGCTATGCTGTCTGGGGCTTCATGCCCCTGGTAGGGCCTCCCATGGCAGACAGGTCTCGGGTGACGAGTCAGACAAAGAGCAGTCCAGAAGACACCATGGACAGCACTCAAAAGAAATCAGTGACGTCGCCCGGCATGGCGCAGCCGGGGCCCCACCCTGGAGCCAGGCCTGGGGTCGGGGCTCGTAGGCGAGCGCCTGGTGGCCGGGCCTTAGCCCACGGGGCCCGGCCGGGCTCAGCCCGAATGGACGACGTGGGCAGTCCCTCCTGTGGGCCCGCCACCCGCAGAGGGGTCCGTGGTGGCGAAACGGTGCAGAGAGGACTGGGCAGCAGTCGAAGGCGGAGACCTCGACGACCCAGTCCGCACACACAACAGCTGGCTCTTGGGACGTGGAACGTCACCTCACTGGGGGGGAAGGAGCCCGAGCTCGTGGGGGAGGTTGAGCGATACCGACTAGAGATAGTCGGCCTCACCTCCACACACAGCTTGGGCTCTGGAACCCAACTCCTTGAGAGGGGTTGGACGCTCCACTTTTCTGGTGTTTCCCGCGGGGAGAGGCGGCGAGCTGGGGTGGCCATTCTCATTGCCCCCCATCTCAGCCGCCACGTGTTGGAGTTCTCCCCGGTGAATGAGAGGGTCGCGTCCCTCCGCCTCCGGGTGGGGGATAAGTCTCTCACTGTTGTGACGGCCTACGGGCCTAACAGCAGTGCAGAGTACCCGGCCTTCTTGGAGTCCTTGGGAGGGGTACTGGACGGTGCACCGCCCGGGGACTCCGTTATTCTCCTGGGGGACTTCAACGCCCATGTGGGAAACGCCAGTGACACTTGGAGAGGGGTGATCGGGAAGAGCGGCCCCCCTGATCTGAACCCGAGCGGTGTTCAGTTGTTAGACTTCTGTGCCAGTCACAGTTTGTCCATCACGAACACCATGTTCGAGCACAAGGGTGTCCACCAGTGCACGTGGCACCAGGACACCCTAGGCCGGAGGTCGATGATCGACTTTGTTGTCGTATCATCTGACCTTCGACCGCGTGTCTCGGACACTCGGGTAAAGAGAGGGGCGGAGCTGTCAACCGATCATCACCTGGTCGTGAGTTGGATCCGCTGGCAGGGGAAGAAGCCGGTCAGACCTGGCAGACCCAAGCGTATAGTGAGGGTCTGCTGGGAACGTCTCGCTGAGCCCCCTGTCAGACGGACTTTCAACTCACACCTCCGGGAGAGTTTCTCCCAGGTCCCGGTGGAGGAGGGGGACATGGAGTCCGAGTGGACCATGTTCTCTGCCTCAATCGCCGATGCGGCGGCTCATAGCTGTGGTCGCAAGGTCTCTGGTGCTGGTCCCGGCGGCAACCCCCGAACCCGGTGGTGGACACCGGCAGTAAGGGATGCTGTCAGGCTGAAGAAGGAGTCCTATCGAGCCATGATGGTTCGGGGGACTCCTGAGGCAGCTGTCCAGTACCGGCAGGCCAAGCGTGCCGCGGCCCGGGCTGTTGCAGAGGCAAAAACCCGGGACTGGGAGGAGTTCGGAGAGTCCATGGAGCATGACTATCGGTCGGCCTCAAAGAAATTCTGGCAAACCGTCCGGTGCCTCAGGAGGGGGAAGCAGTTCTTTGCCAACACCATGTACGGTGCGGGTGGAGAGCTGCTGACCTCGACTGGGGATATTGTCGGGCGGTGGAAGGAATACTTTGAGGTTCTCCTCAATCCCCCCGTCACGTCCTCTGTTTCAGAGGCAGAGGCTGAGGATGTTGGGGCGGATACATCCATCTCCCTGGCTGAGGTCACCAAGGTGGTTGGTAGCCTCCATGGTGGCAAGGCTCCGGGTGTGGATGAGATCCGCCCTGATTATCTAAAGTCTCTGGATGTTGTAGGACTGTCTTGGCTGACACGTCTCTGCAACATCGCGTGGCGATCGGGGGCGGTGCCAATGGAGTGGCAGACCGGGGTGGTGGTCCCTCTCTACAAGAAGGGGGACCGGAGGGTGTGTTCCAATTATCGTGGGATCACACTCCTCAGCCTCCCCGGTAAGGTCTACTCCAAGGTACTGGAGAGGAGGCTACGGCCGATGGTCGAATCTCGGATCCAGGAGGAGCAGTGTGGTTTTCGTCCCGGTCGCGGAACACTGGACCAGCTCTATACTCTCCATCGGATACTCGAGGGTTCATGGGAGTTCGCCCAACCTGTCCACATGTGCTTTGTGGATTTGGAGAAGGCGTTCGACTGTGTTCCCCGGGGTGTCCTTTGGGGGGTTCTCCGGGAGTACGGGGTCGGGGGTCCTCTGCTGAGGGCCATCCGGTCCCTGTATGACCGGAGCCAGAGCTGTGTTCGCATTGCCGGCAGTAAGTCAGACCTGTTCCCGGTGAATGTTGGCCTCCGACAGGGCTGCCCTTTGTCACCGGTTCTGTTCACTGTATTTATGGACAGAATATCTAGGCGCAGCCAGGGGTCGGAGGGGGTCCGGTTCGGGGACCACAGGATTTCATCTCTGCTGTTTGCGGACGATGTTGTCCTGTTGGCTCCAACGAACCAGGACCTGCAGCATGCACTGGGACGGTTTGCAGCCGAGTGTGAAGCGGCTGGGATGAGAATCAGCACCTCCAAATCTGAGGCCATGGTGCTCGACCGGAAAAAGGTGCCCTGCCCTCTTCAGGTGGGTGGAGAGGTCCTTCCTCAAGTGGAGGAGTTCAAGTATCTCGGGGTCTTGTTCACGAGTGAGGGAAGAATGGAGCGTGAGATTGACAGGCGGATCGGTGCAGCGTGCGCAGTGATGCGGTCGCTGTATCGGACTGTTGTGGTAAAGAAGGAGCTGAGCCGAAAGGCAAAGCTCTCGATTTACCGGTCAATCTTCGTTCCCTCCCTCACCTATGGTCATGAGCTTTGGGTAATGACCGAAAGAACGAGATCGCGGATACAAGCGGTCGAAATGAGCTTCCTCCGCAGAGTGGCTGGGCGCTCCCTTAGAGATAGGGTGAGGAGCTCAGTCACACGGGAGGAGCTCGGAGTAGAGCCGCTGCTTCTCCACGTCGAGAGGAACCAGTTGAGGTGGCTCGGGCATCTGTTCCGGATGCCTCCTGGACGCCTCCCTGGGGAGGTGTTCCGGGCACGTCCCACCGGGAGGAGGCCCCGCGGAAGACCTAGGACACGCTGGAGGGACTATGTCTCTCAGCTGGCCTGGGAACGCCTTGGGGTCCCCCCGGACGAGCTGGAGGAAGTGTGTGTGGATAGGGAAGTCTGGGCGTCTCTGCTTAGACTGCTGCCCCCGCGACCCGGCAACGGATAAAGCGGAAGAAAATGGATGGATGGATGGATGTGTTGATTGATTGTTACGGAAACGTAGGCGTAGACCAATCAGTAAGCTTGGGTCGTTTTTTTCAAATCATGTACCTCTCTCTCTTTTTTCTGACAAACTCCAAACAATCACTTTAATATAGGAAATCAACACATTACATTACTTATTTATTATAAACTCTCCTAATCAAATTGTTGGTTTTCATTCACAAACACAGGTGAAACTTGACAATATATTATATTATGCATAATATAGACAAGGACTGTATATTGATGGACAATGCTAACCTGATAGCTTGATGAAGCTCAATTAGGAAGTGCTCATGGAAGAAGATTTTGGTCCAACTCGCTG
The DNA here is from genome assembly GCA_964034765.1 of Knipowitschia caucasica. Lineage (NCBI taxonomy): Eukaryota > Metazoa > Chordata > Actinopteri > Gobiiformes > Gobiidae > Knipowitschia > Knipowitschia caucasica. The sequence goes on along the minus strand of OZ035824.1, from coordinate 9,542,865 downwards.
TGGCTCCTAATGACTCACTCCTCTACCTCAGTAATCATAAGTTAGTGCTAAGACAGTTGCTAAGGTAATCTTAAGTTTCCTCCGTGAATGAAGGCAATAGTCATAGGTTCAAATAAATACATTTCTTGAATTTTACTTGACACAACCCCGGCCATGTCTTATACAAGGACAAAGAAGGATGCGGAAGGAGGCATTTTCGGATGATTTGGGATGCGGCCTCAGCATTCTGGCAGTGGTCAACTAAATAAATTCATGGTTGACTCAATGCATACCTAAGCTCTGCATCGATTTGTCGTCTATACGGGGCCAAGGTGTGGTACTGGCGAAAGCTTTCAAAACTATACACTATGTCACTAAGATACCACCAAATATCTAACTTAACTGCACTGCTGGGCAAAAAATCAATTTTATTATAAAATCAAGTTTATAGGTCAAATTAATTAATATTTTAAAAAATGAAATTTATTTAATTTTCAATTCATAATTATGATTTAATTCCCTGTTGTTTACGCAATTTAAATAAAAGCACTACATATATATCTATTCAAATAAAATAAACAATCCATGTGCATTGTGAATCTAGTTTTTGGGAGGGGAAAGGAACCAGCTCATAATCACCAACACATTTCAGTAATAGTCGAACAGCGTTGCTTTAGCTTTTACAACAAGGTACAGCAGGTCTATATTAGATGAGCTGGAGTTGGCTGGATGACACGATGAACTTGTGTTTATATTGTCAATGGTGCCATGACTTTTGACAAGCCTGAAACAAATGTTGCTAATATTTCTGGAATTATCTAGTTTGGCTTCATATTTGTTAATTTCTATTAGAAATACCACATTTCATATCATTCTGAAATACATTCCAAGCAAAGATATAACATCTCAGTAACAACAGGCAGGTAGCCCCCATCAAAAAGCTATGTAGTGCACCTATAATAGTACTGCACAACTTTTCATGCAAAGCCACTTCACATTATTCATTCACTGCATTCGCAGTGGTGGCGCCGACAGAAGCGAGGTGCCTATTGTGTGCCTTTGGTCCCTCATGATGTGGTCCAAAGAAAGAGAAGAGAATGATCTAAGCACGTAAACCCGGCCTCTTTTACCGTCAGCAGTGAAACGGTCCCCCCCAGCTCGTGGGCTGCACCCCCTCCCCGCCTGGGAGCCTCTTCAGCCCTGCACCACAAAACCTCAGCCCTTGTTCTACAGCCTGAGTCCTGGATCTAGAGCCTTTCTGTCCAGGGGAGTGGATCCCTATCACAATATTGGCCTTCCTGAGGTTTCTCAAAAATGTTTTCCCTGTTTTTTGTTTTGAGCCGTTGCTTGCCGATGCAGAATTGTCTAAGGACAGCGACAATCCAATTCTGTTTATTATTATTATTACATCACTGTTGTTGACACTATACTATAACTGTGATCACAAAACTCATCTAAAGTATACAATTCAAAATAAATGACTGATTGCATGGTTCCTAAGTTGTTTTTCTTACAAGAGAAATGCTTCAATCAAAAAACATACAACTTAAAGAATAGCCTTTGAAGGACACTAGTGCACAGAACAAAAAAGTTTAAAGACTGTCGAAGTGTTAACAGCATTTAGCGTCACGAGCCAATATAATGCTCATTTCACGCTTGGAAACTCATTGCAGTGGAGGGTTATTAGAACTTCAGCTAGGGCCTGGGAGAGGCTCATGACGACTATCTGCAGTGCTGCTCCCTCCATTGAATCTTCTTGTCGTATATAGACTCGTTCTGCTTATATAGTGTCTGACAGAAGCAGGTCACTGAGTTAACTCACGAATGGACTGTTATAGTGGTTAGGGACTTGAGCATACCACAGGAAAAGTCTCCAGCACAAACACTGTCACAAGAGGGAAGATATTTGGACAGGAGCTCTGAGATTTCAATGTTTGTGGTCCATTTGGTAACATTACAGAGCAGAGGCTGTGCGTTGTGATACCATTGAAAACTTACATGGGAACAAATGCATGATGTAAATAAAGATTAAAAAGGGGTAGGATAACACTCGCACACACTTCCAGTAGTAGTGAATATCAGTCAAAGCAGGCCATTGAAAACAGGTCAAACACATTTTGAATTCATTGCAAAAAGTACCCTGAATCTGACAAGTAAAGTATACTTTTCAGTTTCAGGGTACTTTTTGATAAATTGATACTTTTTATGTATAATAATGAATGTATCGGTCAGTTATTCTTACCATTAAAGACACATTTTTCACACAGTAGACCTTGCAAATTAAAGTTGGGATACCTACTTTTTGCACCACCGAAAACGCAACAATAAAATCCATGTAACTAGTTCCTGGCTCTCAAAACAGTTTCTATAACTTCCACATGCCTGTATTTTTGGCCTCTGTCACATCTTCACATCAGCTTTTTCAGTCAGAAAAGTGAAGAAGAGAGGACCACTCTTTGTGAATCAGCTCTCAGCCCAAAGAGTCAGACTCACATGGCTCTTTCTTACAAGAACTTATGAACAAATGACTTGGCAATATGTGAAGCCAACTCTCACTTTAGCCTCTTCTGTCTGATTTATAGTAACTGCTGATGTTAAGAAGCTACGCACAGCAAAAACTCTTTTGACGTTAATCTTATTAGAAATAGTTGCTTTTGGAGGTAGTGAGAATGTATATATTATAAAAACACATTTGAAGCCAAAATGTGATTTAGGCAGTGTTTAACTTGTTATGCATGATTATAAGTTAGACCTTTAAAGATATACATTTGTGTTTGGGGTAATATTGCTAATACACTACTGTACATTAGTAAGAGTAAATATGGGAATGTATTTTCATCTATCTATCGGCAGCTCTTTGTAAATGTTTGTGAATAAAATATACTAATTAAACAACGTGGATATGGTTGAAAATTAACACGTACTTTTGATTGACTGTGAACCATTCAGACGATGTTTTGGTATGTCAAATTTGTGCCAAAAGTAAAATATTGCTGAAATAAGAAAAGATTGTAGGTGCAGAGCGGTAACATTCTTGTACGTTTATTCGAAAGACTACATTTGCTTCAACAACCTCTTGTCTACATCATCTTCCATGTTTATAATGCCCATAGAAGCATGACAGTTCAAATGGGGGGAAATGAAGAAACACGCAAAAGTACTTCATGAATCCTGACCTACTTTACCCAAAATGCCTCAGATCTGTTTGAGAACCCTTTTGAGTATAAAGGACTGTTTGTGAAGCTGGGGTCCTGTAGTTTTGGCCTCTTGATTACTCATATACTATAAATTATAAGTGGGGACAATCTCTACTCAAAGAAAACTTGTTTTTTTGGATAATACAAATGAGGGTCTAGTTGGTGTCTGGGGGTTGGCTCAAACAGACTGCAGAAAGACTAACTTTGGAGTTTTAGGAGGCACATTGGTTAGCGCTTGTGTTTCACCGCAAGAAGGTTCTGGGTTTGATTCCACCTCCCAGACCGGGACTTTCTGTGTGGATTTTGCATATTCTCCCTATAGGTTTTCTCCGGGTGCTACTAAAATCATGTACAATAAGTCCGGCATGCATCTCTTGTGCAGCGACCATGCTTCCATCACTGTGTGGAGCGAGAGGAGAAATCTCCACAACGCTTTGTGACTCTGTCTGTGAAAGACCCTGCATAAATAAGGATTACCAGTTACATACTAAGGTCTAACATTGTTTCACAGCTGAGGCAAACGTACCTGATAATGATCATTTATAATAATAATAATAATAATACATTTTATTTAAAAGCGCTTCTCAAAACACCCAAGGACACTGTACATGGCAAAATAAAAAACATTAAAAACAGAAGCAACAGAATAAAACAACAGCGCATTATGGGATGGTGGGTGCGTGTGTGTTAGGTGGGGTAGGACAGTCTGAACAGATGGGTTTTGAGTCTGGATTTGAAGAGTGGAAGAGAGTGGAAGTAAAATACCTATTCCATTCTATTCATCATACTGTATGTCTCTATTATGTTGTGTTTGTGAGTTTACAATTCAACATGTGCTCGTATTCATCCCAGAATGTTTGATTTCACTGAAACAAGAGGGACACCTTTAATTCAATCTTTCATATTTCCATGAGTTTGTTAGTCACATTAGATTTATGGGTTGATAACAACTAAAACATCCAGTTGTTCCATCCCTGTAGATAGAATACTTTCAGAAATGCTTTCAAAATGATGTGTTTTGCAGCCTGATTGTTACAGTTAGCTAGATGGTTTGCTGTAATTAGCATAGCATAGCACCAAAACCTCATTAGCCAATTAGTCATAAAAGCAACAACAACATCCAGCTGCTGTGAAATATCCGTGTCATTATGATTACGCAATGACAGCTACAATATAATCATGTCTAAATGCACACTGTCTCGAAAGGGTCCAGTTATAAACACGGCCTGCTTAGTGCTGGTATGTCCTGAACCAGAACCGGGACTGTACAACGACTAGTGGCGTGATGTCTCGCCCGACACACCCCCTCATGCTACGGCTAGCGGACCAGCCACGCCGCGGTAAACAAACGCTCTCCTCCAAGACATGTTCATTACACAGGGGCAGCCTCTCATTACCGCTGATAGACCTGGAAAACAATTAGAAAACACACCACACCGCACGCATGACATCTCCATCATCCTCCTCCACCACACGCACTCACACACGCTCGCTCCCCCCGCCTAAGTGCTGCCTCTCTCGGCTACAGCAAGCACGAAGCTCACCTTGTTTGACACATTTGAAGCGGACCGGGTCTTTGCAGTGCTTGATGACGGCCAGCACGTCTCGGGTGGTGAGTCCGGCCACAGGCATGTCGTTGACCTCCAGCAGCAGCTCATCCTGGGCCACTTTGCCGCTTTGGATGAACCCCTTCCCGGTCTTCACCTCTCCGAAGTAGGGGAACTGGCCGATCTCCGCGCCGCCCCTCAGCTCGAAGCCCAAGTCGCCTTCCTTCCCGCGGCTTATCACAGCTTCGTGGACTTTGTTGGTCCAGTGGTTTTTCTTCTTGAGGCTTTTCGACATGGTTAAGACACGGCAGTCCTCCAACTATCGAGGCTGCCTCCCCTTTGTACGCGCGCTCTCACATCGCCAGCGGTTCCATGTCGAGCGACGCACGCCAGGCGCAGTGTCCGCTCCGGCTGCGAGGCGAGATATTTTCCCCCTGTGCTGTCTGTGTCTGGCTCTCAAGCTCTGGCTCTCGCAAACCACTGGGAGAGATACTGGCGGATGACCCGGATGTGAAGCCTGAAGGAGGGGAGAGATGAATGGTTCTGGTTCGGCGTAAAGGGATGGAGAGGAGGTGCTTCACTGGCTCCACTCACCGCCTGCCCAGGGGCGCGTCTCCAGGCGCTGTGGTCACACTCACACACGTTACACCCGCATACAGCTGTTATGGCAGGGGGCAGGCTCTTTGGCAATTACCACAACTAGAACAGAACTACGTTTTTTGCATGTCTGTGTTATTCAGGGTTTAAAAAGAACAAAAGAAAGACAGGAAAAGTCAATTCAGGCAACATGAATAGCTGATGTATGTCTCAACGATTTTTAAAGAAGACATAATATTATGTTGTGCTCTTAAAGCTGGGGTACCTAATATCCATCTTACTATAGCTCCTCAATCTCAAAGCAGTTTGGTTCACTAGTTTTCACATGAATGTATTTTTATACTCTTTCTTATCTTGTCTTGTCACAAAGATTAGAGAGCCTTTATTTGTCCCACAGTGTTGCAGTGCACATACAGGACAGTAATAAGAGCATATAAAATATGTATTGATACATAGCTGTAAAGGCTTCTTAAATTTCACTTCAGGGACAGATATGTAGGCTTAATAAAAACAAATGTATTCATTGCTCCTATAAAGTATAGAAGCAATAAATACATTGTTTTTTTCAAACCAATTCTCACTCTGCTAATCAGCTCTCAACCAAAAGCATCAAATGGTGACTTAGGCTCTTTCTTATGTATGCAAAGATAACATGTTTTCTAATAAGCTAATGACAACAGGATGTGGTCTGATTTGTTCATCGAGTTACTTTTACAAGACTCTTTTGGGAGAAAACAAAATGTATTATTAATGGGAAACGTATAGATGTCTCAGCTTCAGCTCTCCGCACTGAAGAGAGACAAGCGCTTCTATTTCTTGTCTCTACAGCACAATGGTAACCTCTGGCTCATGAAATTGATTTGATTCACCATTTCTCAGAGATTATGAAGGATAACTCAAAAACTTTAGGTAGGTGTTGATGAGGCTGAGAATGTTAGTTTATGCTGCACAAATAGACAACATATGATGTAAGTAAAATTACATGACATTTACAAAAAAATCTCATAAAAGGCCATTTTTGTTTCAAAAAACTGTGTTTCCTTTCAAATAATCCTTTTAAAAGAAACTGCCCATATGACCTTGCTTTTATCATTCTGGACTGCTGTTACCTCAGAAACCTCTCCGTCCCCTGCGCTCCTACGGCAGCAGACTTAGTCATTTCCAAAGTCAGGACACTCACGGTGAGGCATCTTTCCAGCACTACGGCCCCCATCTGTAAAACCGTACGAGAGGAGCTCAGGGCTGCAGAGATCATTCATGTATTTAAGAGCAGGCTTGAGACACACCTTATTACAGTAGTTTTAGAGTATGTCTTTTATGTCATTTCATTCTTTATGTTACTGGGTTTGACTTATTTTATTTATAGGGGGCGACAGTGGTTCAGTTGGTAGAGCATTGGCCTTTGGGCCTGAAGGTCTACTTCACGATTCCCACTGATGTCTGCTGTTGTTGTGTCCTTGGGCAAGACACTTCACCCCAATTTACCTGAAGCCCCCGCTGAAAGATCTCAGCTCCTGTGGACTCTCCACCTGCAGGAGGATCAGTGAGGGGCTGGTGCTCTGTAAATTGGGTGCAGTTCTGACTGCCAACCCCCAACCCAGAAATGCATTTAGGGGAAGAAGATGGATGTTATATTCAGACATGTATTGTGCTATGGTCCTGTACTATAATTTCAATACTTTACTTTGTATTTGATTGCTTTAGTGTTCTCAATGTTTCCTCTGGAGGAAACATCTATACTGTATGTGTGTGCATGTGTCTGTGTGTTAAAGCACTTTGTAAATGAAATGTGATTGATTGATTCAAGGCTTCAGAGCTTCTCCTTCCACCTATCCCTGCCCCCTCTGAGCATGAATATTCTAATAGTTCTAACATCAGATAAAAAAAAAAAAATGTCATGTTAAAAATACAACAAAGCCATTTAGAATATTAAAAACATGACTGAAAATCCGCTGCTGAATGACTACAATGAAATGCCTGTCAGTTCAGCAGTGTTTGAACAGGAAGTCAGTGAAGTCGATCTATTTCTAAAATTCAATCAATAAAATGTAACCAACTTTGCTCCTCTGACACCGAGATCCTTGCATCAAATCTAGCGTCGCCCCTGCTATCACACTACCCTCTTATAATAATTGCTTTCCCATTATAAAAACCAGTCCAGAGCGGCTGCTGAATGACAAATCCTTTAGTTGCCATTACTTTTTCATATGCAGTTCTATTTGAAGCCAGTAAAGTAACATTTCATTTAAAATTCATCACTCAAGTCAAAAGCCGCAGTGGATGGCATTCGCCCTCCACGCCACTCTCTGCGTGTGTGTGTGTGTGTTTCAGTACACAACTGTATATTCTCCACACAAAAACACAAGCGCGTAAGTCCACGGTGCATCTTCCAGCCGTAAATAATCCATGGGTGTGACCAATGCATCGCAAATGTGGCTTCTCGGTGTTGCCTCAGTTTTTTTTTTTTGCATTTCTAAGAACTAGTTGAAGGATATATAACATTAATGTTTCTTGGGATCCATGGAACATAATAATCTCTGTAATCTCTCTCTCTCTCACACTGTTAAAAGTCTATAGTGTGTATTTGTATATTGGAATTTGGCTGAGATGTTTTGTGCGTGTCTTTATGCTTATTCCTTTTGTGTAACTTGTGTGTACTATATACCAAAAGCAAATTCTTAGTTCTGCTGTTGCTTTCAATGACCATAAGAATAATAATTCTGATATGGAAAAAAATACTGTTTTTAGAGAATCAAACTAAGAACCGATTTCGTCTCAGTTCCTCCAACAATAACAACAACAAAAGCTTGGTGAGTTTCACTTACATAACACAGTGTCAGCAGATAAAGCAGATGTCTATATCTGGATCTGGTGATAAAAAAGACATCAAAAGAAGTTGTCTAAAATTAGTACAGTGCTGATTTAAGATGCTTTTATTACTGTCCTACAAAATGCACATGAGATTACCTCCTGTCTCCTGTCATTTTGCCATATTTTTTGTATGTACGGCAGACTCCTATGAATGCGTTTATAACACAAAGCCTATACATGCTTAGTGTGCTATAGCTATAATTGACTGCCATTGTTTGCGCGCACACACACACACACACGCACACACACACACACACACACACACACACACAGGATATAGCCATAATTCTCTGTTATGGTGGTATTATTATAGCAAAGAAAAGTACAACCCAACGCAGGCTGCCAACGACAGAAGGCAAGAAGGCAATAACACGACACAGGCTGTGCTCTCCCAAGTCGAATTTCAATAGAGATTTAGCAGGGATTTTACCAGCCTCTATAAGCACGCCAGCCCCTCCTAATTATGCACCACCGCAAATGCAAGCTCATGTTGTTACAGTAAACAAGTCAGTCGTAGATATACTGTAAACATGGAGTATATGTCTACGGTGCACGTTTTCATTTCACCCACAAAAAAAGACAGATTTGGCAAAGAGTCGAGACGGGGAAATAAACAGCCATGTAATATTGAAAAGTTGGAAAATGGGCGACAGAGGAGCAATTCATAATGCAGCTGAATAATAAGCTAATTAGAGGAAATTGCTGTGGGGAGCTGGCAACCGATCCAGGCTTGCTTTGCATTTATAATTGAATTGTGATAGTTAATACTAGGTTTTCGACTTGAAGCGGCCCTATTAAAGTGAGTTGTTGGAGTACTAAAGACAGATCTAGCACATAATGATGTAATGTATAGATTGATGCGTTCACGGGATCTCAGAAGGCATAACTTTGAAAACGTGTTGTTTCCCTGGGGACAGTAGCTGAAAAGTGATAGAACATTTGCATATTTGTCTTGGTGAGAACTTTATGACTTGATAGATAGTACATCCAAATACTAAAACCAAAAATGCTAGCTTAAATGTGTCTGCAAATATCAAATATCAACAATCATAGAAACATACAAAAACGGTATGGGTGGTTTGTTGTGGATTGGTCCTTAACCCTTTCATGTTCACGCCTCAAAGAAAGCAATGTATTTTATTTTTGGGGGGATTTTCTAAGATATAGGAGCACTAACAACATAAATAATTCGTTTTTTTGAACCCGTATTTTTTTAATTCGGAATTTACCAAATGGTTGAGATGTAGTTTGATGCTAAAAATGCCTAAAACCAAGTAACATGCCCCAAAGAGGTAGATAAATTACTCAAAAAGTGATCTTCCAAAGGACTGAGGAAACCATCAAAGGGTTAAGATGAATAAGGATTTATTTTGTTGTTATGTGGTAGATATAAAACTGTTAAGAGTCAAAATATTAAGTTCATAAAGTCTGCTCTGACAACAGCCTTAATCACACAAAACAAGTCCTGTGTAAAACACTTCCTCATCCCGGCTCCCTCTGCTGTTCACATAAATATATAAGACAAAACAAAAAGACACATTGGCCACATCGCAAAAGTAGAATTCAAGAGTTCAAAGAAGTAGAAAAAAGTAATGACTTAGTGTCCAGCCAGTACTGTAGGTAAGTTGTAATGTAATGTAATGTAATTCTCATCAAGAGTCCATAAAATTGTCAATAAAAGGTTCCAATTCAATCGAGGCTTATGGAGTAAATAGTGTGGTGTGTTCATTGCAGTGGATCCTTAAGTTCCTAAAATGTATGCATGTGGTGAATTGGTAATGTCCCCAACTTTCCCCAACTGTTCCATACTTTATTTTTCACTTCTGATCATAAGTAATTAATATTCATAGATATATAAAAAAAGATGGAATTAGCCCTTGGGCTAATTAAGGCATATTTTCATGAGTAATGTATTAATATGCACTGTCCCTTCAATAAATCAATGAAATACAAGGTATAATAGCACATCTCACAGACCAAAGTCACAGAAAGAGCTTTACAATGTTTGTGGAGCTCCATTCCCTCCACACAGTGATGACAGAAGCCAGAAGTTAAAATCTCTGGCGCATGGAAGCCTCTGATTATCACCATCCGTTGGAGGACCCTTACGCAGACACGGGTAGAACATGCTAAATGAACTCAGGATATGACCGTTTTCAATATGATTTTCAATTATCATTATTAACTTGCAGCATTGTTGGTTGTGGGGTACCGAGTTATGTTTTTCTAAATATTTACCCCAACACATCAGTAGAAGTTAAACAATGTTTTGACTTTACATTAGGTCCAGTTTTAGTTAAATCCAAACAATAAACACATTTCAATTCCAGAAAAATCAAACCAGAAAATAATAGCAAAACTAATGTCAAATAAATGTAATGTCAAAATACAAAATGTCAAAATGTCAAAATACAAAATCCCTTCTATTCTTTCTTCCCCCGACCAGTTCCCATTTTTATCAATCGGTTCCTGACCACAATGATTTTGAAGAACAATGCATCTGTGTCATGTCTTGGGATCATCTTTTGAGACACCTTTCCAGCCATATCATTTCTAAATTAACTTATTTTTTCGAATGTGCTCCTTTCCTTCGCCCCAAATGACTCCAGAGTAATGATTTATTAATGGTCTGATAAAAGTGGAGGCTGCATTTCAAAGTGGTTCAGAGCCGGATGAGACGAGTGCTTTGGCTCTGCTTGACTTGGACATGTTCTCCCAGTCGAGAACGCTCCACTCTGTGAAGATGTTACAGGCTGCTGTTTGATCGTTATCGCCAACTTATGCTCTAATGCCTCACTAAATGTCTTATTCTGAGCTTTAGGCCAATGCTCAGCCCTTCTTTGACATGTGTGGGTGTGCTCTTTGCAACATTGTGGTCAAACTGAAGCGTGATGGTTGTGGACGAGCCACAGAATATTTGGAATCAATTCAGAAGTTTACATATCCATTGCAATACTTATAACAAACTGATACAAATACAAAGTTCCATTTTTATTTTTGCCTATGTGGATATTAGTCCGATAGATTTCTGTCACTGATATACATTTATATTCAGTACCAACGATTCTCATTCAAAACACCATGAAAATGATCTTGAGTTGAGTCCAACGGAGACATGGCTTTCTGGAAGAACACATCGTTCAATGATTGATTTGATATTGGTCCCACTGTACGTGCCTTTTATAATTGAATCGTTCATTTGCAAAAACAGAAAAGTGCCATTAGACAAGATATTTGAAAGACTTTGCCCTTTACCAAGTAGTGTTTTGAAAAGCCAAATTTTGGAGCCATACAAAATATAGTAATATTTCTTCAGCAAACTTTCAAAAGTACTGCCAATAACAAAACATGAAGACCGCAACAAGAGGAATAAAACTTTGACAAATGTTCAATCTTTCTTTGTAAATCCACTTTCAGTTCACATGTCTGTCCACAAGAGGGAGGCATGGAACACCAAGCATGGATCTGTTATGAGACTTGAGGACAACAAAAAGTTCAACTGTGTTGCATTTTGAAAGTTTCTAAAATGAATTAGTTTTATGATCTGGATTCTAGAAGGGCCCTACTCCGGCCAATGGTTTCAATCCCAAGGGAGTTGTGGTGAAACCATATACCAAGCTGCATTTCCCGTCAGCTCACATTTACCCCCATTAAAACAAGGCAGAGCAATTTGTATAGAGCAATTCAACTGCGGATAAATGTAAAGTATTTCAAAATGGTGAAGCCGTGTCACTGAGCACATTATCCAAGTGTCTGGATGCACCAAGACACTCGAGTGAAGAGGATCCATCTGCACAACTCACTCGTGTTGAAGCCAAGCACCTGGCTCCACGGCCTCCTCTACACAATTACAAGTGTTGGAATTAAAAATAGATTAATCTGACAGTATGGTGGCAAGTTGATCAAGAAAGTTCTTTAGTAAAAACGTTCTACAGTGACAATAGAATGAGTCAATTGTGAACAAAAAAGACGAGACAAATATCATTATAGGATGCCATGGTTTTACCACAGCAACTTTTATTAGCAAAATTATGGATATTAGTCCGATAACGTCCCCATCCAATGGAAACAAAAGGTTGTGGTGGTGAAGATATGCAACAGGAGACCATTACAGACCATAATAATCAATACAACAGTGCATGTAGGTGTGCACCATCTACTCAGCGTCTGCTACAAGGCCGCCTTTGGCATCCGCTTTACCGCTGTCATTCTGCAGTGTTCTGATCAGGAATGTCATCTGGAGGCCAGCACACAGAGTGCACAAATCAATCTGTGAGAGATCAGCTTGTTTTTGGTCAAATAGAAAAATAAAACTTCAATAGAGGATGACTAGCTGGTTGAAATAGTCCCTTTTGTTTTGTGTACTCATTCACGCATCATTCAACTCAAGCCGACGTAATCTGAAGTTCACATTCACCCACACTCGCTCTGAATGTTAGAATAAACAAAGTGACTGGATCAACACTCCTTATTATGAAGACAAGAAAAGAGATGGTCAAGAAATTCATGAATTTAAAAGAAACTATTGAAAAAAGAAAAGAAAACACTGCAACTAAGGCATGCAAGGCACAAGCGCCTACAAAAAAGGTGTTTGCTCTAAGAAAAAAAAGACAAGGACCCATTTGTATATAAAATTTTAAAACAATGGACAGTTAAAATAAGCACGTTTTAAAAAGTGTGGAAAAATTGCCGGCCTCAAGACACTTGTACAAATATTTTACACAAAACGTTTCTTCTACACACCGTCTTTAAAACTTTTAGGAGATGTACATAAGTTAATTAGGGAGGTTAAAAAGTGACATTCTCAGCAGTGTCCGAGAAGATCTCCTCCGGTCAGACGCCGTTACGTGATGAGCTAAAACAAACGCTTCACAAGACAAAAGAGGGATACGGTTAGCACTTGAAAACTCCTCACAGACCTTGTAAACGCAGTTTTATTTGCAATTAAGTGAACGCAAAATCTAAGTTAATTATTTTGTTCTGGTAGGCACCTTTATTCTGTGTGCGTTTGGGTGGGGCCAGGTAAAGTGCAGTTCCTTTTAATGACAGTAGGGGGAGCCTCAGTGTAATGTGGAAGCTGACCTGGGTTTAGGCCCATCAGTTTTTTGACTGGCATTTTGTGGAAAACAGCATTGGATGTGGAATTTAAACTGTTTGTTTGGAAACATGAAACCCGTGCCTCCATTAAAACCATATTTCTTCATTATCCAGTAAGTATGGACGTTCAATTTGTTTATTTTTTCAAGAGCACACGTCAAGCTAAAGCTAGAGCCCAGGCTGCTTACAGTGACAAGACACATAACAATTGCCACAACAATTGGTCAAAAAACCCAGGTCAGCTTCCACATTACACACTCATGTTCCCCCTACTGTCATTAAAAGGAACTGCACTTAACCTGGCCCATAGGTGCTTACCAAAACAAAATCATTAACTTTAGCATTCTCTCAATGGGAAATAAAACTGCCTTTACGGACCTCCCATAAATACTGAGCGCACCATTAGAAAAGGCCGCAGTCCTTGAGGTTGTTCTTGATGATGACGTCGGTGACTGCGTCGAACACGAACTGCACGTTCTTGGTGTCTGTGGCGCAGGTGAAGTGGGTGTAGATCTCCTTGGTGTCCTTCCTCTTGTTCAAGTCTTCAAACTGACACTGGATGTAAGCCGCCGCCTCCTCGTAAGTGTTGCCTCCTGCGGACGCAAGACACACACGTGACCGACGAGCAAAGGGTCTGTGGCGCTCTGAGGGCAAGTCCCGAGAGAGGTTCAGATAGATATAAAGTATATATTACTTTCCAACAGGGAACAACTTTTACAAGCTACAACAAATCTACTGTGTGAAAACTGTTGAAAAATGTTGAAAACGAATTTCATTTATATATGGTAAAAACTTCCACAATTGCAAGTTATTTGAACGCAATGATTGTGTCCTTCAGTGTGCGGCATCTGCATGGGTCAAACGCACGCACATGCCGGTTCAAAGGAAAACACACACACCCGGGTCAAACGCAAGCACACGCCGGGTCAAACGCATGTGCGCATGGCAGTCAAACGCGCACACACTCCGGGTCAAAAGCACAAACACGACGGGTCAAACGCACGCAGACGCCGGGTCAAACGCTCGCAGACGCCGGGTCAAAGGCTCACCTGCGTACTCCGGGTAACAGATGGTCAGAGGACTCTTCTTGATCTTCTCCTCAAACAGATCCTTCTTGTTCAGGAAGAGGATGATGGAGGTGTCCGTGAACCACTTGTTGTTACAGATGGAGTCAAACAGCTTCATGCTCTCGTGCATCCGGTTCTGAGGAGAAGACACAGCAGCGTAACCATCAGGGACATGTGGAGACACTAGGGCACCATCAGGGACATGTGGAGACACTAGGGCACCATCAGGGACATGTGGAGACACTAGGGCACCATCAGGGACATGTGGAGACACTAGAGCACCATCAGGGACATGTGGAGACACTAGAGCACCATCAGGGACATGTGGAGACACTAGGGCACCATCAGGGACATGTGGAGACACTAGAGCACCATCAGGGACATGTGGAGACACTAGAGCACCATCAGGGACATGTGGAGACACTAGAGCACCATCAGGGACATGTGGAGACACTAGAGCACCACCAGGGACATGTGGAGACACTAGGGCACCATCAGGGACATGTGGAGACACTAGAGCACCACCAGGGACATGTGGAGACACTAGGGCACCATCAGGGACATGTGGAGATACTAGAGCACCATCAGGGACATGTGGAGACACTAGAGCACCATCAGGGACATGTGGAGACACTAGAGCACCATCAGGGACATGTGGAGACACTAGAGCACCATCAGGGACATGTGGAGACACTAGGGCACCATCAGGGACATGTGGAGACACTAGAGCACCATCAGGGACATGTGGAGACACTAGAGCACCATCAGGGACATGTGGAGACACTAGGGCACCATCAGGGACATGTGGAGATACTAGAGCACCATCAGGGACATGTGGAGACACTAGGGCACCATCAGGGACATGTGGAGACACTAGAGCACCATCAGGGACATGGGCACAAACTAGGGCACCATCAGGGACATGTGCACACACTAGGGCACCATCAGGGACATGTGCACACACTAGGGCACCATCAGGGACATGGGCACGCACTAGGGCACCATCAGGGACATGTGCACACACTAGGGCACCATCAGGGACATGTGCACACACTAGGGCACCATCAGGGACATGTGCACACACTAGGGCACCATCAGGGACATGGGCACGCACTAGGGCACCATCAGGGACATGGGCACGCACTAGGGCACCATAAGAGACATGGGAAGCATTTTAAGAAGTCTGCCTGGCTCTACATTTACCACTTTATCTGAAAACAACTTGGTCAACAAGAAGCAAATTTATACATGGTGGTTAAACTCCCAAAGGTTGACTAGTAGAGATTGTTCTTATTAGTTATCACAATACAAGCTCAATATTCTAAAATTCAGATAGGCGAAGAGGCTTTATATGCGTTTGTACTGTTCTCGGCTGAAAACATATCGCCTTCACGTGTTTCAGTCCCATCCACGTCTGTCGCCATGTCCCAAAAGTCGCCCACTCTGTGAGAGTATCCATGGCGACGTGGTCACTCGCAACTTTGTCCAAGAAGGTGCAATACAAACGGAATTCATTAAGCACTTACTAAAGGTAATCTGTTGGCAAAGTTAAAGGCTTGTTTGGCAAAAAAAATAAACGGTTGTGATCTGCCTCAGCTGATCACAAATGAAGATCTGAATCAGCGCCCGCCTAATATTTACAATAATCCATCAAATCTGGCTTTGAGTCTACGAATTGATTTCCTAGTGAGGTCAGCCCTTTCCAAAACATTTGACCAATTCCCTTTGTGTGTTGCAGATGTCAACATTTTGCCAAATAAAAAGGAGGGACCAGCACCACTAGTAAACATTACCATTTCCTCGTCTTCGGCCAGCACAAGGTCATAGTCACTGAGCGCCACGCAGAAGATAATGGCCGTGACCCCTTCAAAACAATGGATCCACTTCTTCCTTTCTGATCTCTGCCCGCCCACATCAAACATTCTGAGGAGAGAACACAACAGTTATGAATATGCACCAGGCCACATCCGGTTCATTCAGACACAACGGGGGTGGGGTGGGCGGGCGTGGTCTCACTTGAAATGGAGGTCCTTGAACGTGAAGTGCGTCTCCACAATGCCGGTGGTTTTGACCCGGGTCCTCAACACGTCCTGCTGGGTGGGCACATAGGCTCCGTGGGATATCCTGTCCAGGTCATTAAGGTAGCTTTGAACAGAACACAAAGTCAGTGAGACAAAAGAGGCGTAGATGTGTTGCCAGGACAAATATGGGGCTATGGTTTCCTCTCATGCCAACAGCTCCCAGAGACTCTCAGAGATAAGGTCGGCGCATTTGGAGTCAACAACTTTCTTCAAAGAGAGTGGCCCAATAATAATTAGTAACCAACAAACATGGAGCCCACTTTCTCAAATGCAGAGGACTATAAAGTGCATATTTATGTTTACATTTTAAAATAACCCTTGGTGACGAGGTGAGGTATGGTATAATGCAGGCTAACTAGTTGCTTGCTCTCACAGTTTGCCTCAATCACTAATTTTTCCATACATGTATTATTGGCCTGAGACAGACGAAAGGCTCTTAGGCCAAAGGGTTAAGGTTATAAATATGGCGCCCCTAAGATGTTGCACACTGTCTTTTTGCACAATCTGAGTGATTCTATCTGTACCAAATGTGACATGTGAATTTCTCCATTGTGAGATCAATAAAGTTTATCTTATCTTATCAAATAGTGCCTCACAAATGTAAAAGATAACATGTTTTCTAATGAAGACGGAAAGTTGTGGTCTGAGTTGTTGAAAAAAATTTGACTTCTACAAGACCCTGTTGGGACTAATAAAATGTAATATTTATGGGGACAAAAAAATGATGTGTACCTCAACTTTAAGCAAGAAAGAACAAACCAATTACACACCAAGCTAAAAATGAACATTCAACACTGCTGTGAGTGATTTGGCAGGTAAAGAATAGAAGAATCTCTGCTGGCATTCAGACAAGGAAATGATAAAAAAAATCATTCTGGTGACGAGGCATTGGTATTAAAGCTGGACTACCATTTCTCATAAATAATGCGTTTGTTCCGACAGAAGTCAGATCACAACATGTCTTTTACATACTGATTGGCTGAGTGATGGTATTTTCCTTTTCACTGATGTAAAGTGGTGACGGACTAAAAATAAATGCATGTGAAAACTAGTGATAGAACCAAGCTGTTTTGAGCCAGCAACTACTAACATGGATTTTATTACATTTTATTTGTGGTTTCAAAGACGGGTACTGCATCTTTAATAGATAGATATTTGATATCGCACATCAACACGACTAGTTCAGGGGTGCAGGTAAGTTTTGGATGTGGGACATGTCTCTTACAGTTTTCTCAATTAATAATGACTGGAAAAAACCATTCGTTCGGTCTATGGTTTTTTTTCCCAGTGGGTGTGTATCTTTTGGCCCCCCTGATCGAAGGGTGCACAGACGAGTGCTTGTGCGTCCTACTCACTATGCGGCGGAGTCGTTGAGCTGGTACTCCCGGGAGCGGCTGAAGCAGGCCTGGACACCTCCATCTTTCCACAGTCTCTGGATGACCCCCGCCAGCTCTCCGGTCATGAAGCCCTCCTCAGCAGAGCCGGCCAGCACAAAGAGCTGCCGCGCATCGTCCTGCACACAACAAAGCAAACCAGCGTCTTTACTGCTTGGTCTGATTATAATGCAAATAACAGATGTTTTTTACACTATAGTAAAAGACCAAAATAAACTATACTATGAACTTAAGCCACGTTCACTTAAACTAGGTCAGATAAATCCATACATAGAATGACAATGCTGAGCTGACAATCCACAAGATCAATGAAGCCCAATAGGGAAGTGCTTATGGACAAAGTTTTTCTCCAATTCGCTCGCATTGACTTACATTGAAGAGTAGCTCAGTAACCGTTTGTCACACTCGTAATTTTGATCATAAAATAATCTTTTTTAACACTCCCTGTGATCCTGGTGTTTTTATTTTGTTATGAGCCATCTAGATACAATTGATCAATCCGATGCCTTCATTCATGGAGGAAACTCCAGCTTGCTATATAGGGAAATTGGTTCCAGCTGGCTTCTGTTCAAATCAGCTTCTTATGCATATGGCAAATGATGTAAACACTCTGTCAGTCGCCTCCTAACATACAGTCTATGTTCCATCCCATCTATTAAATTTGTGAAGGATTTTCCCCATGTGAACCGGAGCCCTATACTGTAACATCACTGTAAATTACAACCAAGTTCAGACACAGCAGATCACTGCATACACATAACTTACACTAAATCCAAATTTGAGCGGGAACATGAGGAAATGTATTATTCTTAAAAGGTTTTTCTAAATATCCCTTAAAATAGGAATGTAGAGCAGGGACTGAAAAGAGCATTTTCAATCTAAAACCAAGCAAAGACATTACAAATGTATCCTAATGTGCGGCGGAAATATTTCTAATCCTGCACATCACATGGATATGGAGACATTTACATTTCTCTCATACATTTAGAGACAATTCTTGTCAAGGCACAAACAGGAAATTGATAACTGAACAAACATCTAGAAGATCACCAATCTAAAATTCTTGTAATGGTATCATAGGGCTGAATTTTTGTTAAATATATGACAAACATTTGTAAACTTTAAAAAGTACTTTAAAAAGTCATTTTTCATTCATCTTCTATCATTTTTGTCTAGTTTTATGCACTTGGTGACCCAGATGGTTGTCATTTCAAAAATATTTCTAATAATTTAACAATTGATAATTGATTAAGAATTGTTTATGAAGTGGCACTTTAAGCATGCTTTTACGGACGACTACAAAACAAACTACAATTATTCAAGAATAAAACAAAATATATTGTTGCAAAGGATTTTAAAAGACTTTGCCAAATTGGGGCCATCTAATTTGCCGTTTTGATTCATTTTCAATAAACGACGTAGGAAGGTTTGAAGGGAAACGACCCATAGACCATGTGAGTCATTCACTTCACCAGGAGAAAAGACAAAAACCATACAGGATATATCTCATTCCAACTCACCGCTCTGGCAGGATCGGCAAAGTCAATCTTCAGACGCCCCATCGCTCGGATGATGGCGATAATTGACTGGATGGTGTTGCTATAAACCACGGCCTTGTACTGCTTACATTCTTCCTCAGAGTACCCAGCCTCGTGGATGATCCTAACAAACAAATGTTATTACTTGACATTATACAAGAATCAAAACTGATGAAAATAACAAAAAACAATCAAAAAGGTATTCTAAACATGTGCCATAGATGAGAAAAATATATTGTGTTATTAAGACTGGCAGAAGTGGAAGCCAAAACAGAACAGTGGGCATGTTGTTCTCTGCACAAACAATAAGGCACAAGCCAAGTGTTGCAAAATATTTGTCCATTAGTCACTTACTTCATCTGTTTAACAATTGTACTTTTTCCAGACTCGCCAGCTCCTGAGAGAGACAACAGATGATCAGACAAATTAATCACACATGGATCAACAAAGTGTTACTTGATAGTATTTTTTTCTTCTTAGTAGTTAATATTATTCCAATATCTGCGTTGGCTAAAGTGTGATTCTAATGTTAGCCGCTGTATCATAGTCAAGTATATTAAATGGCTAACTTAAGGCTAGCTACTGCTGGCACTCAGCGCAATTGGATTAATCAAGTAAAGCCTTGAGTCAATGAGATTATACGTAGTTTATACATGCCTGGATAGTACACGCCGCGCACATCAAGATGGTTATTATAATCCCTAAACAGTTTGCTGCGCATCATGTAAAGGATTAGGATGAACTCAATCTCAAGTTATAATTTTATGTTTTTTTTCTTGTGGCATTAGAAAACGCGTATAACAGAATGTATTGAATGAACAGTCCTTAGACGCTTTGCAAGCTCCGTACACAACATTTTAATTAACCGCTCACCGCGGGGACCGACTTCCCCCCCAGGTGAAAACTTATGCTGGTCCCATATGATACACAGACACACAACATATTCAAAAGTAAAACAAACATAAGGTCCAATGATATGTTAAGAGCATAGTTCTCCAAAAGGCCTGCTTTACAATCGACAATAACAGTATCACACCTCCCCAAAACAACCATACTTTTCCTTAGTGCGCTTTTACAATAATAGACACCCATAAAAGAGATGATTCAACTGAAGAGGCGATCCAATATAAATACATGATTGTACTCGGCAGCTTTAATCTGAGGTCATTCTCACACTCAGAAGTGTTCATCAACAGCAGCGTGTCATTTAGAGATTGCATTAGAGTAAACGCCATGAGAAAAGGCCTACGATGAGTATGGACTTCCTGTGCATCTCCACTGTGTAAGCCATTAAACAAAACAGATTGATACACAATGTCCTTAAACGTGACGTGATTGCACTTTCACAGTAAATCAACAAACAGACCCCAAATGTGCTGCAGGTGTCCAGGAAAATTCTGCGGAACCATGCAAATTCAAATCAGCCGTCTCAAATGACACGTGCATAAATACATGTGGCAGATGTCAGTTTCTAGATTTTGTAAGTGAAACAATAAGAGTGGGAAAAGTCAAGGGCAGTCTCCTTCTCAGCATGCACTACCTGTTGTGTGCATAGTTGCCAGAGATGTTTATTCCTGTCAGCAAAGCGGCACATGTTGCTATGAGACGTGCTGCCAGTGAATGTGACAGCACTGGTCATCCATACACTGATGCAAGCAGGGTGTAGCTCTGTCTGGTCACACATTGATGTGGACGGTGAATGTGGAACCTAAACACTGGCTCTAGAGCAGTGCAAATCAAACGTGGGGCTGCTTAACTATGGCCAAATCATAATAAATAATAATTTTTACTATGAGACATTTTATACCATTCAAGATATCCAGTCAAAATGCTTAACTATGGCTAAAATCGTAATTTCAAAGCTTTGTCATTAGTCCTTTTAGACCATTCAAGAGATCCAGTCAAAATGAAGCTATGGACAAATGATATATATTTATGTTTTACTGTGAAAGGATGGTGTGTATGAGGTAAGTGTCCAGGTTTTGTTGAGTAAAGCAAAACATCTAAAAGCTACGTGCCACAGCTCACAACAAGTTGCCTCAACATTTGGCATTGAAGGACAGGTCAAAAGCAAAGGGCAACATTCCCCATGGGGACAATAAAAATGCACTGAAACTGTACACGTGCATTTCTATTAAAAACAATTAAAAGTAATCAATCTATCCATTTAAAAACATCCTATACAAAAAGACAAGCTCGCATATGCTAATCAGTTCAGCTTGCTAGTTAAAGAGCTAAATCCCAGACAGTATTTAACGATGTGCAGGCTTAAGCGACTAATCCTGACTAGCTTAAGGGAGCTAGCTAAAATGCTAATTGCTAAATTAGCTTAAAGAGTGTCTTTGGTTAACCCGACCAGCATTACAATTAATCACAGTGGAATTAAAGTGTTGCATATACAAGTAACAGGTAAGGAAACACGTGACTAACAACTTTAGGGGAAATGACTTAATACTAGCGTTTCCAAGTTTCTTATCACGCCCTAAAAAAAGTCTCTGGCGCAGAAGCACGTATGTATTCACCAGATTTAAGGGAAATGACACAACAGGAGATTTAAAAACGACAAAACTACATACGTGCCATTATGAGACATTTTTTAAGGGTTAATTCAGTGTACGTGCGGGCTCGCCTCGTCCTCTCCCCAGCCCGAGCCCCTCCATGTTTCTCACCGAGCAGCAGAAGCTTCACCTCCCGGGCTGCCTTCTCCCCATCGTCCCGGAGGTTTCTGTCGATCATCTTGCTCCTCTCCTGAGCCGCCTTGTCATCCGTACTCAACGTGCAACCCATATTATTTCGTGTTCAGACCCCGATTTCAAAGCGAAGCAACCCAAACTTTAGCTACAAGTGCCAGAGCGACATGCAAAGGCTAGTTAGTAGTTAGCATTCAGCAGCAGCAGCGAGAGGAGGGCGTCTGACTGGAATCCAACCCGCGGTTAATCTCCCAAATTTCGGGTGGATTTGTAAAAAGCGGTGCGGGGAAAGGCCAGGGCACCCGCAGAAGGCTGTTGTTGTGAGCTGGCCCGGGCTCTGCAGCGTGGTGGAGCAGGCAGATGCGGGGAAGACGATCAGTAAAAGGGTGTAGTTGGCATCATCCGTGGGTCGACTCTAAACAGATCGCTTCCTGTTCTTTGCTCACACCGCCACTCTGCGCATGCGCCGCTGTGCAGAAAGCTACTTTTAAAAATGGTCACTTTGCAAAGGCTGTAAAAAAAACTAAGGGAATTTTTCATTTTCACTGTTTTCTGTGAAGTAGAGGCCCTGTAGTTTTGACCTCTAATGACTAGACTGCAAGGCAAGGCACGTTTATTTGTGCAGTACAATATACAAGGTATCTCAAAGTGCTTTACAAAACAAGAAAAGAAACATTTAAAGCCCACAAGACATAATAAATAATCACAGCACATTGAAAGAAGGGAAGTACAATCCTCCTCTAGAATTAACAATTGGTGGCATGTGTTCAGCCCTCTTGTATGCTGTGGCTGTTTTTAAATGTGCTTATAAATACATTTGAATCTGGTTCCCCGTTGACAGCTGAGGAAGAATTAGCCACAAATGAGATTCAGAGAAAATCAAAATTTCATGGAAATATAGATGAAGCTTTTTCATCATTTTGGGTTTTATCTTATTGTTGGAGTTCAAATTATAGTCCTGATTTATCTCAGCGTGAATGGAAAATAGAGGGACACTTTTCCAGGAGTATGTTTTACCTATTGGCTAACAAAACATACTGACATCCCACGCACTCCCAGAACATCAGATCCACAAGGGGTGAAGTCAGGTGCAGCGGGTTAGTTTGGTTCAAACATCGCTTAAAGATTTCGTTAAAAAGGATAAGATCTTTTATTTGTCCCTCAGTGGGGAACTTTCAGGGTTGCATCACCAGTTACAGAACAGTAGAAATGAGGAGAAAGGGGCGACAGTGGCTCAGTCGGTAGAGCATTGGCCTTTGAGTCTCAAGGTCGTAGGTTCGAACCCACCACAAGCCCTACTTCACGACTCCAACTGATGACTTCTGTCATTGTGCCCTTGGGCAAGAAGCCCCCACTGAAAGATCAAGGCTCCTGTGGACCCACCACCTGTGGGGGGCTGGTGCTATGTGTACTGGATGCAGCTCTGACTGGGTGCAACCCCCTGACCCAGAAATGGATTAAGGGGAAGAAAATGGATGGAAGGAATGAGGAGCACACTGCACAAGCTAAATCAACAATAACTAATTAAAACCAAATCAATTCTCTAACTCTAACATCAAAGAAACAAGTTCAAAATCTCTATCTTAAACATAATAAATGAGTATATGATCTCTGCCTATGGCATAACAAGAAGTAAGTATAAATTACTTTGTATTCTATTGGAAGCAATATGTAGTTGTATGTTTACATATGTACATTTTAGCAGCAGTATGTTTACATCTGTACATGTTAGCAGTTGTATGTTTACATATGTACATTTTAGCAGCAGTATGTTTACATCTGTACATTTTTGCAGAAGTATGTTCACATCTGTACATGTTTGCAGCAGTATGTTCACATCTGTACATGTTTGCAGCAGTATGTTCACATCTGTACATGTTTGCAGCAGTATGTTCACATCTGTACATGTTTGCAGCAGTATGTTCACATCTGTACATTAGCAGCTTGAGGCTCTTGGACAAAGTGACCCAGTAAAGTAACAGTGACACGTGTGGTTCTATATTGCACACGTGAGATCAGGTTGGAAGTGCTGTAAATTAACTCACTCCATTATACTTATGATTCACTCTTGATATACTGTATGTGTCTGAAAGTCAAGTTTGTGTTTTAATGTGCAGGATGTGCTGTGCATGTGTGAATGCTCTTTAGTTTAGTATCTGCCTTTACAACTATCTCTAGCTCTATTTTTCTTAGAGCTGAAGCGAGATCCTCATTTAAATTTGGTTACACCTCAAGTAAAAATATTCCCATTATCTTCAGTGATGAAAAATAATCAATTTCCCAAAGTTCACTCTTCACAGACATTGGTTAGATTAGATTCCCCTGACTCTCACTTCTCGCACACAAAGAGGCTGCAACCAATGAGTACAAGACCAAAAACTCATGTCATGAAACAGAAATATCACAAAATAAATTTGGGTTGCGACAGAAATCAGCCAACCTTTAGATTTATTCCTAAACAAGGCTCAGAAACCTCAATTCTTGTTGCCTATAATTGGCTTTTGACATTTGGGATGGCAGGCTACATTTACCATATACCACATAGATTTTATTAGTACTTTAAAGCAAATGTTATTGTTGACCAATGATTTTTAATCTTCTGAAATGAAAGCTGGTGCGTGTGAATAATTGTTATTATGGAAAGCAGTATCATTTGCAGGGGAGCCTTTGTTTTTCCAGGAGGTATAGGTGTACAAAAGCATTCCTCATCCCAGCTGTCAGCACTGATTTGCATTGTAGGATTGCAAGTTTACTCAGTTAGACAAACACGGCCTTCTTTGAGCTTTTCAGATTACACTGTTACAACCTGGCTTCTCCAACTAAATATTGACTCTCATATTGTTTGATGTCAAAATGTTTCAGAAGTTAGAATCAGCGAAGAGGAGCAGGTATAAGTGAAGTGCGAGGCCATCTCCAGCTCTCCTGACAAGAGACAGCGAGGCACAAATGAGCATCACGCCCTGTGGTCAACCCTCTGCAATACCACTTCCACACATTCAAATGACTGGGGGAAACGAGCGCGGCCGTCCATGCAAAGAGAGTCCATTTATACAGCAAAACATGGTAAAAATACAATGTTAAAGTCATTATGCATGGAATAATGTTTTTGTCTAATCTCATGCAATAACAATGAGTACTTATATTCAGTATATAAACCTACATTAACCTAATTAACCATATAAAAGGCTTATGGGGCTGTTGGCAGGCATTAGTCATCTCTCATACTTTACATGTATTTTCATTGCAGATATGCTGCGTGTTATGCAAACTAGCCTCATTATTTCCCCAATGTATGAACGAACATGGAAAGATTTTCATGTAGTGCAGTGTAATGGCCTCTTTATGAAACCAAAGGCCCCAAACCCAGATCCAGTCCATGTCTATATGGGATCTTTGTGATTCAGGGGAGTATAGCATGTGTGTTGTCGCTGTCATGGTGACTGACTCCCATCATGCAACAGGAGATGTTTGGTGATGGAGCAGAGCGTCATGTCAGCACTCTGTTGGTAATTAAAGAGCTGGCAAGACGAGAGTGATCTCCAGGGGTAGTGCTCATTACATTGGATTACAACCTGTGATAATAATGTTTTCAGACATTTTCTATGCAATTATGCTCACAAATACATACATACATGTACGTACATACATATACACATGTACATACATACAAACACACATACATACATGTACATGTATGTATGTAAATTATAATGCCAACAGAAAACTATTTCCAACTACAGACTCAGATAAACATTTTTCATGCAATACATTTTTTTGAAAGGCCTAACTTTCCCCAGGTTTGAAAAAGCTGACCCTGTGATTCTTCAACATAAATTCAAGGAAAGAAAATAATTAAGGTTATAACATTTTTGCTCTTCTGTGTTTGAAATATAATTGAAGTGAGACCAAGTTTCAGAAGCCAGGTGATTTTGGCTCAGCAAACTAGTTTGAAAGGTACAAAAGGAAACATCCTTGACAAAAAAAAGGCCTCACCCACTAACCTTGTGTGGGAAATATCTTCCACAAGGTTTTTTTCATGTTTTTATTCATATTCTCTAAGAAAGGCCAGGAAGTCATACATTCTATCAGTGTGCACAATTATTAACACGACACTTAAGGTAAGGTACAGTGTAGTTATTTTCACAGGGCAATGTGTCCTCTGTATTTGACCCCGTACAGCGCAGGGAGCACATCTCCAAGTGTTGATGCTCGGCTTGGGCCGGAGCTGGGGGATTTTAGCATGTTTACCGGAGCAACCAGAGGAAACCCACACAGACATGGGGAGAACATGCAAACTCCACTCAGAAAGAATCTGTTCCAACTAGGATTCAAACACTGGAAGCGAGAGTGCCCAAATCAAAAAGAATGTAATTAACAATCAACAAACTCCTCAAAAGAAACATTATTATAGCGTTCACACTGAAAAAATTAGAGCAAATAATGTAGACCATAATCAATGCAAAAACATGTCACCTCTCTTTGAAATTTACAGCGTGTGGAGCACTGTGTTATTATGACATCTAAATAATACATCTGTTCGTTGCTAACACTGGCAGAAAGAAAACCACAAATCCTTTTCTTTTCACAAGTAATTAGTAACATGACCTTTTAAAATAGGCTTGGCCTTAGTGTGACCTCTTTGGAGGAAAGGAAAGGCATCCCACATTCTTCTATCTACAAATGAATGTAAGGCTAGGGACAAATACAACGCTGTGGTAGGTCTTGGGACGTACCTTTTCTACAGAACAGCACGGACTCTTTGTTGGGTAGAATGGAAGAAACTACAATGACTTCTATGATCCAAAAGTCACAGAAATGACCACTAGATGGCAGCAGACACATGGAATAGACCATGTTACATTTCGGAGATTCAAAGCAATCATCAGGATATAAGTCAGAATATCTTTATTGGCTACTGTGGAAGAAATGTCTCATAACATAAGACAATGAAGGAAAGTGCATTAAAATAAAAGCAGCTACAACAATGACAATGATGTAAACGTGTAATTATGTACACAACTCTCACAGGTTGTGTATTTTTTTTCATCAACACACCCAGGTCCACAGATCTTCTATTTATGTTTAGCTCTGAATTTTGTGTTATTTTAATATTTACAGTGTATGGTTACTGTAAAAAGAAGCAGTCCGGTGGTGTCTGATTCAGCGCCCTCAAGTGGATAAGAGGACTGATGCAACCTGAGGAGATGAGATTGTAATGTAAAGTAGGATTCTGAGGTAAGTAAGGGACCTTTTTGCATTACCAAATCACCATGTACACTGTTCTTGCCAACCAATTCTGTATCATGTAGTTCTTCTCATAACAACAACATTAAACAGTCTATACAGCCAAATGTAAGTATACTTTAATTGCTGGACTGTAAGCCGCTACTTTTTTCTAGTTATTTGAGCCATGCAGCCAATGTGTGCATGTACATTTTGTTGAAGCCACCATGTCCAACATTTCTGGATCAGCTGTTGATCTCCAGAGTGTTTATGTGAGCAGAGCAGAGTTTATGAACATATTATGAACACTATCATCTCCTCCTTCCTTTTTCTGTCTGTATTATTAGGATTTTGACTGTAGTCATTTCATTGCTATTGCTTTAATCATCACAACATTACAGCGTTACATTACACCATGAAAATCTGTGGCTAGTGTGGCATATCTGTGGATAAAAATCACTTTATTTTATAACGTAGCTGAACATACAATTATAGACAAGGAAGTAAGGAGTGTGAAGTGTGCTCCATGCTTTGCCCATAGGGAGAATTCCTCTTTAGCATCACATTCTATCAACAGCCCAGGTCTATTTGTACAGTTGTAAGACTGGAAATAATTGTGAATGTCTTTGCTCTGTGTGGAGTCCATGGCTTTTGCATAACTAATGATAAACAAGTGTATATATTCATTTACCCTCGGGTTGCAGAGGGGTCAGAGCACTGGTGCATTATGGATCATGATGTTTGTATCACAGGAGCAGGGAGACTGGTGTCACCACTGGCCGTAGGTCTGGGCTCACGTAAACAACAAGAAGAAATGGATTGCTTTTTGCTATAACTTTGTAATGTATGGCATTCCCAAAAAAAGGGTAATATTAACACGCTACAAAGGTCAGAAACGTTATTTGATATTGCATTTTGTTTTGTTTTTATATGCCACCTCAAGATCAGCAGAGGAGAAAAAATCTGCGCCAATGGTGGGGGAAAACGGAGCACCCGGAGGAAACCTACGCAGGCACAGGGAGAACAAACAAACTCCAATCTGAAAGGCCCGACCTTCTTTCTGAGATGCATGATAATCAGTGTGTATGCTGCAATAACACACTAACAGAATTCAAACAACCAGCTCATATTTCTATTCTTATATTAACGTATAGAAAGAAAAGCACTTGCATATTTTAGACATATTTTAGACAGGAGACTCTCAGGTGACCCACGCAATCAGGTAAAGGACACTTGGGGGTCTGCGATAGTAAAAGTGTGCTCAGGCGAGGATACATGGTGGTGATGTCTTTTGTTATGGGCAACAAAGCCTGTTAAATCAAGGCTGTGTATTAGGAGTGGACTGACTGAGTGTGACATCACCAAAGTGTTTGACGAGCCTAGACTTAGCCATCCGTAAACTCCGGTCAATTATTAATTCCCTACAGGTGCGTCTATTGGCTGCGGTTTCCTCGGCTGGGGGTGATGGTGACGTCAAGATTTGGCGCCAAAAATTACTGATTGTAGTTTGGCATTGGTGGTGAATGGGATAAAGTGTAAACCGTTCTGGTTTACACTTTATCCCATAATATCAAGAAATGTAAACTGGAGAAAGAGGAATGTTTAGCTGGCTCTACTCTCCACGTGCTCCGTTAGTGGCAAAGGAGATGCCTAAAGCTAGGCTAAATGCTAGGGCTAGGCTAAATGCTAAATATCTCACTCACTC
Organism: Knipowitschia caucasica; assembly: GCA_964034765.1. Lineage (NCBI taxonomy): Eukaryota > Metazoa > Chordata > Actinopteri > Gobiiformes > Gobiidae > Knipowitschia > Knipowitschia caucasica. The sequence continues at coordinate 9,513,879 of OZ035824.1, read as the reverse complement.
GGGCGCAATCATAGACTGTATATATTAATGGACGTAGTCACGCCTATCTCCGCCGTTCTAACTAATGAGCCAAAAATTGAGCTCTCATGGAGTGATTCAAAATGGCCGCGGGGGCCTGAAAATGTGAGAAAACGCATCTGCGCATGCGTCAGCCGGTACGAGCCCCCGTTAATTTAAACGAGTGACTTCAAAAATTCACAGCGAGTAAACTAGAGTGGTCCAAAAAAATTGACTCCCCTCAGCATTGACACACATGTGGAACGGAGCTTTGGGCCAAGAGCCAACTTTTGGTCCATCCTGTAAAGGTGTTTTCGAGAGGTAAGAAGATGCTCTATGTTAGCATTGGCTAATTCTTATTCCACACTTTTGAGCTGGGACCCGCCCCCACTGGGCGCAATACATATGTCACGGTAAACTCAGATCCAATCGTTTCAATCCTTAAAAGTAGTTGGCCTTAGTACGAAATGAAATTAGTACGATGGTATGGTAAGACTATGTCTTCCGCAGCGTTTGCTTTGCGCCATAACAAACATGCTGCCAAGACGGTTGCAAAAGCAGGCCGGAGTTCAATCGTTTTCATAGCTGCACCAAGCCCCGGTGATCCAAGATGGCGCCCTATTCAAATGAATGGCTTGTGCCCAGTAGCGCATGGGACTTCATGGAGACCGGGAGATTAGCTGAACTCGCCTATATTTGGGCATCGTGTGGTCCTCCCGGTTCTGCGCTGTGGATTATCTCCCATGATGCGTCGCGCCAAACGTGCATGTGTGGCTTTCATGCACGTGCACAGAGGGGCTCGGCCGCGCTCTGACCAATCAGAGCTGGTTCATCAGAGCAGCGGAAGAGCGGAGTCAGAGCGGGAAGGCAAGGAGCAGAGTTTGTGGCAGTAAATTGTGGATTTAAAGAAAACCGAAGGATTTAAGAAGAAAAAAAGTTCAGGATGACAAGGGACACTAAAATCCCCACAAAATCCGACCTTTATGAAAGCTGTAGGTTCTCTGTCAGCTGAGATCGAGCTGTTTTAATATGCATTGAGTTCTATGGGACTTTTTTCTGGTTAGCCCACGTGAATTTAGTTTGCTGTACCACGGGCGCCCCCTGTGTCCATAGGTGGGACAGCTGTAAGCTAGCAATACCCTATCCAGTTATTATTATAGATCCATGAGCTGCACACATTACAGCAGAAACAAAGAAGGAAACTCAGAGTGCACAAATCAAACAGGATCTACTATTTAAGATAATTGATAATCAAATTAATATAATGAAATCATTATTAATGTAATTATATGACAAAATAGAATATAATAAAAGTGGAGCTATAATTGAACTTCGTTTGGAGGAATGTACAGATATTGTATATTGTACTTTAGCAGCAGAGAATATGAGCCGAATAAACAATAGTAATAATAGTAGCAGGTAAAGTGACTGAGTGTAGTTATCAGAACAGGTGAGTGAACTGTTAATGTTTCAAGTGTATTGTCCATTGTGCTCTCTGACCTGACATTAGTCCTGCCCAAAGAGAGGAGGACCTAACAAGTTTTAGTTTTAGTTAAAACTTAAGTTGAAACTTGCCTGTTTCACTTGCACCTTGGGAAGTACGCTGTCCCTTTCTTTGGGCAGGACTAGATGGACAAATATAATTACTTCATGGGAGAGGGGGCAAAACCTTCTTTTCCTGAAATGTCCGGTCACAAAGTAAAGAGTGCAAATGGCCTCTCGACATCCAGCTCGAACCCTGCCCCAGAGCGCAGCGAGGTGCCCTGTCTGAGTATTACATACACAGCCTCTCTATCCAAAGAGAAAACGTACGTGCTTCTTATTCTGTGACCTCCTTTTTGCCGCACCCGCCCTGGGGCCAAAGAGTCGAGAGGAAGGAGCTTTATTGTTGCCGTCTCCACCACAAGAAGTGCTAGACAGCCACTTTTATGTAACACTCTTCACACTGCTCATCCACATGTGTTCCCCAACTGTAACCAATGACATATTGAAAGCATGAGAAAATGTGTGGAGAATCTGGCAACAATTTCATAATAATATATTTAAATGAGGGGTATTGGATTGTACACGCCCACCTCATCTGTCTATTATTCTTTTGCTGTATTATTTGTTGGTGTTTTTTATATTTGTTTCTCAAATGTAGTATTTTGTGTGGATTTTTTGTTTTATATATGTTTTTAGACTATTATTATTATTTTTTCCATATGATGTTCTTGGCTTGAAAATATGTTTGAGTTGTAAACATGCTTCCGTATGAGTTTGAGGCAGTTACTTTCTAATGGGTGAAAGTTTGCCCCAGAGCGCTGTGTCCTCTTTTTACCCGTAGTGCCATTATACTCATACATGCCCTTGAGAACCTATGGCTATTGTAAACACAGTAAAAGAGGAGGCTTTAATGTAGCCTTGTCAATTTGTGCAACATGCTATATCCGGGCTTATGCAAGAAGACATTCTCCACTGTAAAAAAAAAAGATTGCCAGTGGCCAGTAAGAACATAGGCATAACTGCACAGAATGAAATAAAAATAGATTAGGCATGCAGATAATATGGAAACAGATTATCTCTAAGCACCGCTATGGCACAGCGGTTTGTACACTAATTTTCAAGTTTGAAATATGGATATAAATATGTTTTTATGGAGATGACATAAGAACATTAAAATGAATGAAATACATGGGAATAGGTTAATTCATTGATTACAGTTTGTCAGAATCAGAATCAGAATCATTTTTATTGCCACGTAAGTAACAGGAAGTCACAGACTTGGAAATTGCTTTGGCTCTGTCCAACAGTCAGAGAGAGATAATTAAAAATAAAGAATTAAAAACACTTCTAAGGAATAAATTTAAATTTAAAATAGAGTTACAGTTACTATTTACAATATACAAGTGCACATGGTGCACACAATGTAAGGTGACAGCAGTACAGTGAAGTAAAGTGACGTATGATGGGCAGTAAAGTGACTTTATAAAGGGCGGGGGGACAGGTTAAGAAGTGTTCAAGAGTCCAACAGCAGAGGGGAAGAAACTGTTCTTGTGGCGGGAGGTTCTAGTCCTGATGGACCGCAGTCTCCTGCCTGAGGGGAGTGGTTGGAATAGTCCATGTGCAGGGTGAGAGGGGTCGGCTGTGATACGACCAGCCCGGCCTCGAGCTCGGGCGACGTACAGGTCCTGCAGCGATGGAAGGCTGCGGCCGATCACTTCCTCTGCAGAACGCACAATGCTCTGTAGTCTCTGTTTGTCCCTGACTGTGGCTCCAGCGAACCACACGGTGACGGAGGAGGTGAGGATGGACTCGATGATGGCCGTGTAGAACTGCACTAACATCTGTGCAGGCAGCTTGGCTTTTGCCTTTTCATGTCCAGCTGCCACAGGAAGTACATCCGTTTGTAGAGGGGTTATAGCCGTCTACGTGATAGCGGCCAATTTGCTTTTCACCCCCTTTGAGAGCGTGTTGTATTGTTAACCCTGTGGTTTTACAGAGGTATTCGAGCCATTTGATTGATCCGTCAGAGAAACACTTGTTGGCCCCGTTATAACAGCCGTCATATGTTAGAGCTATTGTGTTTTTCTCCAGGAATACCGTTTTGTAAACACCCATACAATAACTTGGGAGAGTTACAAACGTGTACGGATCCACCTCTGTTCCAGAGAGTAACATTTCACGATAGAGCAGACACCCACGTCTGAGAACAGCTACGTCATTGAGACAATAGCGTTGCATTTCAAATTGTAGATTGAATTCTGTATGTTTCACACTGTCATACCACTCGTTGAATTTAACTTTCTGCGCTTGATCCATTTTGTCAACGCCGTAAAAGGCTGGTTCAGGGTAGGGGCCTATATAACACTCATTTTCTTTGGTGTTAAATAAATGAGGGAAATGACCCTTTTCTAGGTCGTCAAACCCTAATGCTTCAGGTATACGTGCTAAACGCATAGGGAGAAAACTGATCGAGTCCAGCCATCTTTGTCTAAGTCGCTTGTCATACATGCAGAGCACACGTGTGCCTCTCACAGTGAGACGTGGGGTTAGCCCCTGTCTCGCGAACTCTTCAAGAATTAAATAGTTGTCGAAAGCCGCTGCATTGTGTGCTATGAATGTGTAATCACGAAACTTTGGTGTTCTAAAATATTTCAACATTCGTTTAACACAACCATCGTGTGAAAAGTTATATTTATCACCATCCTGGTCAAGCGTACAGACTAAGACGGGGACGTGCTTGTTACCATCGTACCTTGTCTCAAAATCATAAAAAATGTAGTTGGTTGTCTCTTGAACCACTTTTAAAGGCTTGATGTAACAGCTATGTTGCTTTTCACCACCTTCAGGGAGCTCAGCATCACAGTGGATGCATATTGGAATTTTACACACGTGTTTTTTAGCTGTGTTGTGATACAGATGTTTACATTCTTCACAATATGTCACAGAAAAGCAAGGTATTCTATCGTGGACGGGGTCAGGGAGTTTATGCTGATTAAAGCAGTGGATAGATTTACAGATGCGTTTACACAGCGGACATTTAATTGTTTTGTTTTCCCCTGATGTCCCACACTGTGTGTAACAGATGTTACATAGGTATTTACAGAGATGGTGCAAACTAGCACCGTATGGCTTGAGACAGTATTTGCACACATATGCACTCCCAAAGAACCCCGTTTTATTTTTGATATGATAGTAGTGATTCTCATAAAGGTATAAGGCTATTGTGCATTCGTGCATTCTATCCTGTGTTTCAAATGATTGAAGACGTTTAGTCGGTGGATTGTTATGAAAAACAACAATTTTTTATGTTCAACAGATTCTCAAACTTTGACACATCATTCAGTGTCACGTTTGTTTGTTGATCCAGACCAACTGCGGCTTGCCACTCTTTGGCTTTATCGAGTAATTTACTATGGGTATAGTTCGCATGAAATGCATGGGCTATACACATCGCAAAACACAATGCATTTTCGGTATTGTGAGGGTTATAAAGAAATTTACCTTTCTTTAACAATATTGTGTCGTAGGCTACAGCACCAAGTTTGAGCCGCAGACCACCACCACTTTGTGAATGTGCTATACTCACTATTAATGTCATTTCATCTTCTATAATGGACTTGTCGTTACTTTGTAACACTTTTTCCACTTCGTCTAAAAAATGGTCAATATTGTAGTTATTGTCAGAGTTCAAAATAACTTGAATATCGTCACTAAGCGAGGGCCCTCGTAATGCAACATTCATCACACATCCTTGTTCTGCATTGTTTACAGCCTGTGTTATTAACCCTGTTAATTTTTCATTTACTCTTTCACAAGCCTTTACGGTATCTGTAGGGTCTATACCTCGAAAATCAATGTGCTCAGACATTACCGTGGTGTTAAACTCTGATATTACGTTAACATGGACCTCACCACCTGTTTGTACGTTAGCGGGGACATCACTTTGTTCAGTAATCTGTACAACACCACCCACTTGTATGGTCTCGTTACCCTCATTAACATTACCCTCCAGGGGGTCTGACTCTGTGTGAACTATACAATTTCTTGAAACATTGTTGTGTCGACTTAAAACAGAGCTGCGTGTAGGTGGTTCGTCATTTTGCGTATCCATTTCTATAGTTTGACTATTAATACCTACACAGTTGTTTGTAGGTTGTTGTATTGTGGGTTGGATAGTATCTTTACTTATTGACTGGTTAACATTATCAGCATTTGAGGTAATGTCTGCTAGCGGAGGCCTTTCAGCTATGGTCGGTGCTATTAACCGTTCTGCAGCATGGGATGTACTTTGATGATTTGTGCGAATTAGTCGATCAATACACGGATACGTGTTACGCGTTGTTTGATAATTAGTACGAATTAAACTATCAGTGTTACGCGTTGTTTGATAATTAGTACGAATTAAACGTTCCACTGATGCATAAGTGTAAGAGCGCTCACCATAATTAATTCTTATTTTTTTAGGAAGTTGAGAGGGTGTTGTAGCGTTAGGTCTTTTAGTGTGCTTCACAATCGTAAGCATTTTCGATGGCTTTCAAATGAGAAGTGTTTTCATTGATTTGCTCTATAACAGCCGCTATAGACGTGCTCGCTTGGTTATCCACTTGTGCAATTCTATCAGCTATTACGTTTCCCGTGTTTTTAAGGTGGTTGATTTCAGTAGTCAAATTTTGAATTTGTATTTCCCCGCGTAAGGTTTTTGTTTCTAATTCCCTGTTGTGTATAGAGGCTTTCGTGTATTGAGTTTGCAATTGTAGGACCTCTCGTTGAAGCGCGCGTGTCTGTAGTTGGGCTCGTTGGCCTCTAGCGCGTAGTTTAGCTCTGTGTATAGTAGCGTTTGTACGCTGATTTTGCAACACCAACACTTGTTTAGTAACTTTTACGTGCTCAGTTTGAAGATGGTGAACTTGTCTCTTTAACTGATGTATTTCGTTAAGTATACGGGCCTCTGTGTATTTTACTTGTTGGTTCACAGTTGCTAGACACCTCTCTGTGTGTAGCTCTGCACTAACACAACGTGCCTTGGTTGACTTCAATTCCTCACGTATGTTGGAGAGCTCTGTTTTCACAAAAGTTTTTTCACTAGTGCTGTTTAACAGATGTGTGTTTTCTTGTAGAGTATTCACCTTTGGTGTTAAAGCATTCTTTACAGGCCCTTTTGCTGCATCAGGAGCTGGTGCGTGTTCAGGTTCATAGTATTCCTCACGGTCCGGGAATGGTGTTCCTGCGTTTAATACATCTTGATCGTTGTTTGGTATAGCTTCATCGCGTATAATGGCATCAATGTCGAGTGTCGCTATAAAATCGATTATGTTGAAATCCTGGTTTACTGAGGGCTGATTCTCTGTGTCTTCGTCACCCTCTGATGAGCTAAAATAGTGAGAAGAAAATTATAACCACTATCATTATAAAATTATAATATGTAACTCACCTTTTATCATCATCCCCGTGATTAGTTATTTTGTGTCCGTTGCGGCGTGATAGAATTGCTCTAGAAAAAAAAAAATATATACCTCTCATAAAACTTGTTATATAAAGTTAGTATATGTACCGACTTACGGAGCTTTATGTTGATTTAATTTATGCATCAGGGGCATTGACTTGGTGTTTAATTTACCTGTGCTGTATAAATGAAATAAAAGTATTAAACATCTGATTAAGACATTAAGGAAAATGAGATCTTACCTTATTTCATCCGTTGGCTGTATACCTCTCGTAACTTTTGCTGTTGGAGTTAAATCTTCATCGGTGTTATAATGTGTCAATAAACGACCCTTTCCTAGAGATAAACTAAATTAAAACATTTAATATGAATACTGAAAAATGTTATAACTTACCTGTATTAGACATATTGCATAACCTTCTCTTAGACAGTCGCAAAGCGTTTGAACCATTGAAAAACTTGTAACAGACCTCCCACCCATTCTGATTTGCTAGTACGACCTCGCAACTGTCATCACTATCAGACACACACACACGTGTCGTTAACAGGGAGGACCTGCAGCTTAATTAGTTTATTGACCTAACTGCTTGTTTTAGAATACACCGTGATCATAAAAACACTTTAGACAACTGTGAAAGCATTATCACACACACACAGAAGCTAACTCATTGAAAAAAACAAAGTGCAGTAACACCTTTCACCACTTGCTCAAGAGCGCCGTCTCTTTTCTGGGGATTTTAGGGTGCAGTACCACCTTTTCACCACTTGCTCAATACTGGTACCTATACTATCTACTAATGTGCATTGAGCTCAAGTTTGTCAGATCAGTACAAAACAAATCAAAATAAAGTTACAAGCAAAAATAGAAAGGCAATTTATTTGTATAGCACATATACACAAGGCAACGCAACGTGCCTATCAAAGCAAGAAATATGATAACTATTTATTCTAATAAAAATGCATTGCAATGATAAACTGCTACTGTGGCTACTGCTGCCAGAAGTGAGGCAACCAGTGTGTGCCAGGACCAGCGATCATACCAGGTAATGTGGGTGAAGTGTCTTGGGACAGAGAGATAGTCTGGCATAGTATTAATTCAACTCAATTCAATCTATTCTTGTATAGCCCTAAATCACAACAGTATCTCGAAGGACTTAACCAAACCGTTGAATCAAACAGTTCAGACACAAGAAAATCGATGTTAAAAACACATTGGTCCATAAGGGGCAGATGACCAATGTCCATAAATATTGATAAATGTCCATAAATGTTGTTGAATGTTGAGTGTCCTGGATCTAGTGGATTTAGTTAGACCCAGACAAAGAACAAGGTGAAAAACCTCTGGGTAGTCCAAATCTGGCCCTACCCTGCCTAGAAGGTGTTGATTCAAATAGTAATAAGGATATTAATGATACACTTTCATAGAAAAAATATCAAAAATAGACGTGATTCAAGAATCAATTGTGATAATGTTTATTATTTCAACTACAATTGCAGCAGTAAAGTGAATAAATAAGAAGTCCAAAAAACTGTCAAATATTCACACTGGCATAACAATATTATAGTTTCATCTGCCTTAATCATAACACCGACAGAAACTACCCAAATGACACTGCTCGAAAGTTTACATACCCTAGAGCTGATGACATGCAAGAAAATGGCTTCCCTTTTGAAAGATGGAGAGTAGTATAATAGTACTTGCACCACATCAGATAAACATGAAAAGAAAGTGCATTTTGTTCACACATTGGCCCCACATGTTGTAATGTAACACTTGTCCAACAGTTGATGGAGCAAAACAAAGCCAATAGACAAGTGTTACAAAAGGATTTGGTGTTTTTCAGCTGCATTGTTGATGATCAAAGGTAAAGGCCAATACCACAATAAAATCTGAGGAGGCAAACATTCTCTCAGGTTAGTATATGCTTACCTTGACTGTTCGCTTTCATGACTTATTCACCAATATACTTTGAAACTACTTATGTCATTCAGCTACTTAAACTTGAGTCAAAATAGCCCTAATCCACCACAATAAAAACACATACATTGGCCACACTGTTTTATAGGCCGCAGGGTTTAAAAGAAATTGCAAAAAAGTAGCGGCTTATAGTCCAGCAATAACTAAGTTCGAGGGCTCTAACCTTTTATAAAACAGAAATGGCAGAAAGCAACTTCTTTTTAGCAGTAGTAATTCAATTGTAGTCTATATAATAACTAAAGCTAGTCATGGAGAACACACATTTCTTTGGAGAGCTACCTAAAAGGGGGTGGCGAGCTACTGATAGCTCCCAATTCACAGGTTGGAGACCCCTGCTGTAAGTACTATCAGATTATTCTCTATTTTGTTTATACCATATACTACATGTTGGACTGGTTCTGTGATATACTAAATACATTAATTAATTAAACTACCATCATATTCTCATGTTTTGAAGTCAGATTCTGGGATGAAAGTATAGATTATTTCAGGGTTTGTACACTGATGCTGTCATTTGGGAGGACCTCAGCATTCATAAATATCAATGTGTTCAGCGCGTTGGAGATTGTTATCCTCCAGGGGGCGCCATTGCCTCTGCGCCCTGCAGATCAGTACCTGTTTGGAGAAGACTGGAGTCACTTATGGCTGAAACTCTGAGTACACACATCTCCTGTAGTACAAGTACACATGTATCTAACACCTGTAGTACTAGTACACATGTATATATTACCTGTAGTAGTGGGGTTTGAAGGGCCCCTGTTTGCTGACCCCTAGGTATTTGGCCTGTTCCGTCGTCAGCTCTGTGAGGTGAGCGTCGAAGCAGCGCAGGTGGAGACTGGCCACATACTCATCTGTAAACACAGGTGTAACAGCAGTATAATCCACAGACACTGCTTCACACACAGTATATAATGCAGTAGATAAAGAAAGACATTTATACATTTTCCATCACCGATGTTAGGGTATCAACTCATTTTCAATATGTGATGGATGTTGTAACTGTAGAGCTATAGCTATATTGTTTACTTCCATTAATTGCATTTTAAGCATTTCTTTTTTCATTTTAGTTACTAACAACAGTTACGTTAAAGTTTGAACACCTCGTATCAAATTCTATTCAAATCACCAGTGAAGCAAAGGAGATCTCAAAGGACAGGTTACAGATGAGATATTTCCAGATAATAATTTTAATTCTTGTCATTGGGACGACACCTACATGTGAAAGCCACATCCTGTTTGACCTCTGAAGCTAAGCAGGGCAGGTCCTGGTTAGTGCTGTGATGGGAGACCTCAGACACACACGTTGGCGGCGGCTGTGGCAATAAAGTACCAAACTGTTGTGACCCAATTTGGCCCAAATGAGCCAGGTGTGTGCCAATGTTTGGTGGTGGTCAGAGGAGCAGAAGGCACTGAGTAAAATACCAATGACATGTGATGGGTCTTTGCATCCAAATAAGTCCAATATAAAATGTATCTGTTATTATTATTTCTAAGTAATAATTCATAATCATCCTCATTTAAAAGTAGAAAGGTTTGTTTAGAACTAAAGTTTGGGCGCCATGACGATTTATTACCTCCGTCTGACAGACCGTACCATTCAAATGAAGAATATCAAATCATTACAGAAGTGATCATGTACTGCTGATGTGATGTGTGCAGTTCTCGAGCGCTAAAGAAGTGACACACGCCACACTGACCCATCTTCTTGGGCAGCAGGTAGACCTCTTGCTTGTAGCGTCCGTCTCTGGAGTTGTATAATTCCATGAGAGCCAGAACCTGAAGCAGAACACCAGGGTAAACCATCAAAGGAGGAGAGAACGTGTTTGAGAACGTGGGAAAGACAGACCTGTGTGGTGGCAGTGATGGAGTGGACCAGAGAAGGCACTGTGGAGCAGCTCAGGTTCAGCAGGCCGCCCTGACAACACATGGAATTATGTGAGGAGTATCATATAATAATAACATAGATAAATATATAATCTATTTAGAGTGTACATTTTATTTGAAACAGAGGTGCTGAATGTCATAGGTAAATCATTTGTTAACTAATGTCGTGTGTTTGAATATGCAGAGGTGAGTACACTTTAGTCAAACAATAAAAGTTCAGAGCAGTGGATCATTATATCAATCAATCAATCAATCAACGTTTATTTGTAGAGCGCCTTTCCTACACAAGGCAACGCAAAGCGCTTCACATCCCCTATCACATCATGCATAAATCAAACACATTAAGAGCACAAGATATATTAAAAACATTAAAAATTAAATCACAAAAATTAAAAACCTTTAAACATTAAAATCACAGATGGGACTAAAATCATAAATAGTCACAGTGCATTAAAAAGATTAAAGATAAAAACAAAGATGAAAAGATAAAATCATTCAGTTGTATATGCGCAGCTAAACAGAATTGTTTTGAGCCTAGATTTAAAAGATGCCAGAGTAGACGCCTGTCTCACATTCTCAGGAAGACTGTTCCAGACTCTAGCCGCATGAATCTGAAATGCAGTTTGCCCATGTCTAGTACCGACTCTGGGCACTAACAGGAGTCCAGTCCCTGTGCTCCTCAGAGTCCGGGTCGGTTCATATGGCACAAACATGTCATGGATGTACCTTGGCGCGAGACCATGGAGAGACTTGTACACAAGTAAAGCTGCTTTGAAGTCTATTCTCTGAGGAACAGGAAGCCAGTGCAGAGACCTGAGAACTGGACTAATGTGGTCGTACTTCCTAGTTCTGGTCAGGACTCGAGCTGCTGCATGTTGAATGTACTGCAGCTGTTTTACAGCCTGTTTGGACAGACCTGTGAGCAGGCCATTGCAATAGTCTAACCGACTGGAGACAAAAGCGTGTATAAGAGTCTCCAAGTCTGCCTTAGACACTATGTTTTTAATTTTAGCAATGTTTTTTAGGTGGTAATAAGCTGCTGATGTTACAGATTTTATGTGGCTTTTGAAATTTAAGTCTGAGTCCATTATCACTCCTAGATTTCTGACCTGATTTGAGGGTTGTAGAGAGAGAGCCTGGAGGTGACAAATAACGCTCTCTCTTTGTTTCTGGGGTCCGAAAACAAGTATTTCAGTTTTGTCGGTGTTTAGTTGGAGAAAGTTATTTTGCATCCAATCACCGATTTGCTGGACACAGTGAAGGAGCGAGTCCACTGGTTCATGCTCTCCTGCTGTCAGGGACACATAGACCTGAGTATCGTCAGCGTAATTGTGATAAGAGACATTATTACTGTGAATCAACTGACCTAGAGGCAACATGTAAATATTAAACAGAAGAGGACCCAGGATTGACCCCTGTGGCACTCCCTTATAGCAACTTGTTGAATCAAGAGTGAAAAGTATTGTGTTGCTGAGAACGATCTACAGGAAAATCTCCATAAGCTGCAATAGTGCGAGTGTAAGCAGCAAAACCCGTTTACAGGTGTCTTTTTCTTTGTGATCAAAGCCATATAAAAATCTCTCAGGATTTCTATCACCAGTTTTCCTATGCATGTATTTGTTCGCTCTCTGTCTTACTAGTTTGCAAAATATAGCATGTATTCTATTAAACTAAAGTCTGATTTGTTCACAAAATATTCCTTTCTCTGTTGGAATAAAGAACATGTACATTTTTTTATCACTGGTTTGTTCTACCACCGGTGAGAAAAATAACCTGCAATAAGCCAAATAGCAGCTCTGTTTTAAGGCTGTAAAACCCCTCACCAAAATTTTATACACTTTTCTAACCACCTGAACTCACGACAGCTGAAGAGCCATCGAGATGTCAAACCTGCTGCAGCTGTCAAAAGCCGTGCATACACAGTAAAATACAACTACAGAGGACACCGCACTGAGGGGCAGGAGCAGGACTGAGGGCTACAGGAAGACACAAAAATGTACTCCTCACTGTGAATAAAGTTTTACTGTTAAGTTGTTGTGTTTTATATATTGTGTCTCTGTGTTTTTATGGGTCCCCACTGTGGCTCTGTCTGCAAATGAAGTTCCTCACGGATAAATAAAATTGTTTGAATTGAATTAAATTAAATTATACTAGAGGTTACATGGTGTTGGTTAGGGCTGCGGTTAGAGAAACTAGAAAAACATGCATAACGTCACCAAAAAAAATCTGCAAAACAGCGAGGCCGCAAAAGGTGAACCGCGAGCCCCCATATTAACCCTTTAATCTTCCCTCCTTGAAGAAAGCAATGTCATTTAATCATTTTTTTGTTTTTTTTTAAAGAAGTAGAAGCAGCCATAACACAAATAATTAGTGTTTTGTTCTTTGTTTTGTTTTGTTTTTAACACCTTGTTTTTTTATTACAGAGCTTTACCAAATGGTTGAGATGCTTAAGATAGATGATGTGATAATAAAAAGCATTATTGATCTCACAATGGAGAATTTTTGTATTCTCCATTGAAAGAATTATTTATTTTTTTATTTTAATTTGGTGGTAAAAGTGCCTAAAAACCCAGAGAGATGCCACAAACAGGTATATTTCAGTTCCAAGCTTCAAGTAGTAGATAGTGACTCAAAACCATTGAAGGGTTAATAATGAGACAAAAAGGTTAGGTACCCCAGCTTTAACACAACATGGCGGTCAGTGTGCGTACTGTCAGTCCTCCTCACCTCGGCCAGCAGGAGGATCCTCTTCCCGTCGGGCCACACCACATGCTGCACATGGGGCCGCACTCGGACCCACTGCAGCTCAGGCGTGCGCAGACTGGCCTGCAGTGACGGACACAGGGTCAGACACACACGTCACAAACACATCCAGACACACAGCAGCATTTACCAGGTCGATCTCGGTGTTGGAGTGGCCCATGTTACACACAATGCAGCGGTTCTTCATCCGGTCCATGTGTTCACGCATTACCACATTTTTGTTTCCTGTGGACAAAAACGTGTATCTGTCATTAAAGATATACAGTATAATATGCAAATTGATTTCTTTCAGCTTTTATCCAATTCACAACATTGTTCCTTCATCAAAAAACAGTTCTGGAGTTGTTTTTAGATCCATCGACATTCATATCAGGAACTTTTGGCACAAATATTGTATATAACTCCCCCACCCCTTCTGTCTAAGCGCTGTAATAATGTGATGTCATTGTCCTGCTATGACATCACACACATTTAAAACAAAAGAATTGCCTAGTAATAACATTCTTTACAATTAGTTTTCAAACAGTAATTTTCAAATTTGGAAGTCAATGTGAAAATTGAAGTACCCTTCATACTTGTTTTTCCATATATTTTTGCAATATTTCTTCTTGAGGTGACTTAAATAAATGAATAAAATAGAAAATGTACAATAACCTGTGCATGTGATGACCATGTCCGCCTGTCGCACCACCTCCCCCAGTTTGATCACCTGAAAGCCGTCCATGCTGAGATAAAACACAAACTTGTCAAAAAGAGGATTTACATTTAGATAACGGCCGTGCAGAGAGATTGTTTTTACTGGGAACAACAGCATGATTAAAAAACAAACATTTTTGATGCACTGCTTTGTAAATTACACAATGAACAAACATTAACTGTTAGCTTCCACGACTCATTTGCCGTTTATCTATTTTGACAACAACTGTGCGTCCTGCAGCTACTAAAACGGGATACAGTCCAAATAATTAGTTCATAAATTCTGCTCTGACAACAGCCCAAACCACATTACTAACAAGTCACTTTTAATCAGTGGATCTGCTTGTGTCGACTTTCTCTGCCGTTCACATAAACATGAACCACAGCCAATATATGAGCTGTGCCCAGGAGATAATCTACCACAAAAATAATATATGCATTGGCTGCAGGGTTTAAATATCCTGAAAAAAGTAGTGGCTAAAAGTTGAACAGACTATTTTATCAGCACTTAAGCTTGGGATGCAAAACCATGAAATATTAGATGAAAGAAGTGAAATATCTGTATTAAGCACAATAAATTCCCTCTTAAACACTGACATTTCACCCCTGTGGGAAAAATAAAGGATCTCTTAATCTTGATATATCTTAGTGAATGTGGATATTTGGTGAAAACACAAGATTCCATTCGGTTGTGATAGTGTGATGCTTACACAGCCTGCAGGGCACATATGGGGTCCACCTCGGTCACGTACACCACTGCTCCCAGGGCCTTGAGAGCGGCGCTGCAGCCCTTACCCACCTGTAAGCACCGGAGGTCAGTCTGCAGTACCACACCTGACCACAAGTCCGCTCACCAGGAACCCACCTCTCCATAGCCACACACCACCACCTGTCTGCCCCCCAGCATTACGTTGGTGGCCTTCTTCAGCCTGGAAAACACACACACACACACACATCATGCAAGAAGATGAAGAGCTACGATTCACATTTAAATATGAGAGGGACAGGCTACACACATTTTTACACTTCATTTGACTTCTTAAACTCTTAAACTAAACTGCTGTTTGCTCGATTCTATAATTTCTTTTCCTCATTGATTTCATACAAAATGCTGTTACTGTGGCTCCACCTGCACGTGGAAGCCATATCCCATCATGTAGAAGCTGAACATGGCAGACCCTGGTTTGCATCGGGATGGGAGACCTCTGGGAACACCAGGGGAAACAGTGGGGTAGCTGTAACTGTTGTTGTGTTCCTAGGAAAGACACTTATAGTATGAGTCTGGTGTGTGCGTGTATAATTCAGAGGGGCCGATGGCATACACTGGTTGTGTGACAGTTTTAGCGTCAAGTAATTATATATTTATGGTGTGAATGAATAATGCTGTGAAGTGTCTTTGAGTGTCCAAAATTATTATTACTATTATTAATTGACATGAGGAAGTCAGGGACAACACTGTTATTTTGTTGTGTTGTGGTAATGTGGATGAAGTGCAGGTGAGTGTATGCATGAAACTTTTCCCTGTAGTCACCACCCCCTTTTACGGCTACAGATAGAAGTTTTTGTTTAAACTATCAGTAATATGGGTTTCCTGTGTGTACATGTACACTTTATAGACTGTATATTTTGTTATGATGACATACTTTTTTATAACTTAACATTCGCAAGAGATCCTTTGTTTCTTTGGCTATAAGATGTGAACTATTGTTTATTAGTTAGATAGTTAGAAACATTTATAATTTATGTATTTATGTGTTTGTATGGATTTGTGGCTGCTGCTCGACACCTGAACTACAGGGATCAATAAAGTATCTATCTATGTACAGTATGTATTACGTTCTAACTTTTTCTCACAAACTACCACAAAACTGATGAAAACAAAACTAAGAAAGATAAGTTCCATCCAACCCTTCAAAACTCAATCAATAACTGATACATTTTAAGAAGACATGCAGGTATTACCCATCCAGTATGGACTCCTTGCAGCAGTACAGGTTGTCAAACTTCTGCTTGGTCACGCAGTCGGTCACGTTGATGGCCGGGACGATGAGGCGGCTGGCCTTGGAGAGCTGGTACAGTCTGGAAGAGGCTGAGGTGGTCATGGAGCTTCTGAAGGGTCAGGGTTAGCGGACACTGGACACTCACCTGTACACTCCGGTCACACTTTCCTCCACGATCCCGTTGAGCTGCTTGAAGATGCTCGGGTATTTCTTCTGGATCCAGTGCGTCATGTCGCTTCCGTTGTCTAAAATCTGACAAATAAATCTATTGAGTGTGTTTCATTCATTAAGGAAGACTGTTTTTTATTGAGTTATTCATAGCTTTTTTGCTTGGCTCCTTGTAATGGCTCCTTTGGCCTAGACAGAAAACCATAATAATAGATTTTCATAAAACACAAAAGTGGTTATTTTCAATGCTTTTGTGTGCGTATTATTTTTATGTATCTATTATTTACATGATCCTGACCAGAGAGTTCAAAAACCTCCAACTCATCAAATTGAACACATGTCACCTTTTGTTATTTGAGCTGAGAGCTGATTGTCCTGTATTTTTTTAAAATCTGTTTTGTCTGAAATCTGTTCATGTGAGTCATGAATGTGTTAGATATTTGATTACATAGTTCTGCTGTATTTGATTTGAAGGTTATGGGTACTCCAGCTTGAAATTCCTTCTAATTTGCAGGAAATGTTTTATTCAACTATGTTAACATGAGGTTGTTTTTATTTTAATGTTACTCAATAAAGAAGTAGAGGTTTATGTTATGACTCCAGACAATTGTCCATTGGCAGAAAATGGTGCAAAAAGCTCCATTGATAATAAAAGTTGCTCCTCCATCAAATATTGCAGGTGTTAGTTATTCCAAGGCACGGGACTGATTAAAATATAGCATTTATGCAAAATACCTAATTTAAATGACTCTACATCGTTATATGGCATGGTAAATATGCATTACTTCAATAATAAAATACAACAAAAGCTTATACTTTTACTTAAGTTTGGAATAATTCAACGCTTTCTGCACTAGTAGCTATACTTCTTGTACTTGTAACTGGTATTTTTGCCACACATGTATTAGCTTGACGTGGGGTGTGTTTGTTTCCAAAATACACAGTTGGAATTATTTGCTAATTTTCTGAAATAATCAACATTCTACATTTAAGTCAAAACATGTCTCAGAGAACACAGTTGCAGGACACCAGTCTCTCTTCATGGTCCGTACCATGTTGGGCTGCCAGCAGGCTCCACTGATGCACTTGTCAATGCACCACCAGAAGTCCTCTTCGCTCTGTCCCCTCCAGGCGAACACAGCTACACCTGGGGGGATCACAGAGGTGTTATAAAGGTGGGTGGGGGGAGCACAGGTGCAGAGTATTGGGGCTGCTCTGACTTGCTTCGGCGAGAGCTGCGGCCACACGGTTCTGGGTGGAGAAGATGTTACACGCCGCCCACCGACACTGGGCCCCCAACACACAGAGGGTCTCTATCAGCACCTGCAACAAGAGAGCTGTTTCAACACATGTCCCATCATACACTGCATACAGTTGGGCAATGCTAACCCGCAAGCTCAATCAAGCCCAATTGGGAAGTGCTCATGGATGAAGTTTTGCCTCAACTTGCTCTAGTTCTTATTGACGTGTACAGAAAACTCCTCTTCTTAGGAGTTTACAACAAGAATCTTGTCTGCTCCGTTATGGCAAAAACGCAGTCGGAAAAGAAATGCCCATTAAAAGGACATTTGCTCCAGCTTGCTCATGTGAATGACTCTGGTGTGTGTGTGTGTTCTTCTGTCAGCCGGCCCAGGGAGTTGTGGCTACAGCAAGAATTTATCTACCACCAAGTATGGAGTAAATAATTGTTTAATTAAGAAAAAAATGAAAAATATTCTATTTCACTGAGAGGTTTTATTTGGGGCTTTTACAGCTGTGACTCAATCATAGTTGATGTACGTCACTTTGCCTGTCATGAGTCTGTCATGTAACATATACCACCCTCTGCTGCTGTGACTTGAAGTGCTGTTGCATTTTAATACTATTGCTAGCTACTTTTAGAATGATCTATTTATTTGTTTTATTTGTATGAATGCATGTGTTTCTGCTGCTACTGGACATCTATCAGTTTCACATTGTAAGTTGAATGACAAAATAATAAAAGCAATATTCTAGTTTTTTAGTTTCAACTGTTTTAACTGATTGACATTACTGAAAAAGACGCTCTATAACATTGATACTTCTATAAGGTAAACCAAATCTTCTATTCATACATACTTTCTAAGTTTGGTGGATAATTGCAACGCAAATTCTGACCACTAGATGTCGCTAATTCAATGCAAATATCTCACAAATGCCGGTAGGCGTTTTGATATTGTTGAGACTAGTATTTTTGCGTTTTGCCTTATCTTGAAACCTTCATGAAGACAATTTGAAACCACCGGTCCCTTACAGCAGTGTGTGCAGTGATGTGAGTACAGCCCACTATCTTGGCTCCAGCTAAAGGCCTCTCTCCTCCTGCCCTCCTCCTCAGCTCCATCAGTGCTGGCATCTCTGAGAACAAAAAAACACACATAGATTTGAATTATTATTATGATTTTTAATTTCTATCAGACACTGCACAGTTACCTTGTTCTGCCAGTCTGATTTCTTTTCGTCCAGACGCCACATTTTTTATGTCTTTGACGCAAAAGTCATTCAGGCCTCTGGAGGTCGTCTGGACTATGTTTCTGGGACTTTCAGGATCTGTGAAGTTGTCACCATTCACTGTAAAACAAAGAAGTAATTACTGGATTAAAAGCTGAGGAAATTGAGCTGTTTTACATGAATAGAGCAGAGCAGAGTATATGAACTTGACTCCATTTAGATGCTACAGGACACAAGTTCATTGTTAAAAACAGATTGGTCAATGAGTCAAGACACAGAAGCTAAAAGTTCAGGTGATGTTTGCTAACGTGAGCTAATGTTCATTGTCTTATTTATCTTTAGCTTTGTCCATAAAGAGTCAACAGTGCGTTAAAACACATTCGGTGTTTTAATTCATGTTGTGTCCAGATAAAACAGTCATCTTTGTGGGTTTATCATTTAATTATAACATGGGAAAATGGGGCTTATATTCAGGTGAGGCCTATATGTGGAAAAAATTGAATTTCTTTTAAAATTGAGCTGGTGTGGTATATATATTGGTGCGTTTTCCGTCCAGCAAGTACAGTAATGCCGCTTTTCCACAGTATCAGTACGATACGGCTCAACACTAAACAATACGGCACGGTCCAGTTTGCGTGCTTTTCCATCAAAAATATTACCTCCTAGTATGTCCTCAGCGTAATGCAAGGCTACCAACAAAGTCTTGACTGTACCATAGACAAAGTAGTATAGAGCAATGTTCCCCAACCCTGGGAATGTAAGGGTATTACAGGAAGTACAAAGATAGGAAGAGGGTAACATGAACTACTATGGCATGTTATACATAGTTCCCACAGACCAATGAATGTCACATGACCTCCTCGGAGACGCCATCTTTGATGGCACGCTGCTGTGTTTGTGCATTCCATTAAACAGAAGAATGAGAATAAATGTAGATATTCAAACGCAAATTGGAAAAAAAGGGCAACTTTTGAGCAAATAATTGTATATTAATACAATGGCACCACAGTTTAACGTGCTACGGACATGTTTTACATATTTGATCAAATTATGCAGCAAAAATTAACAAGCAATGCAAACATTTCTCAAAAACTTTAGATTTAATACCAGTTGGAGCTCCATTTAATTATTTTAATTATATTAACAATTAATTTAATTAATGCTAATGCCACACGGACACTCTGGATTGCTGTTATTGTTTATTTCCGCGTTTTTGACCGTATGTTTTGGTGAATGGTGGGCAACTGATTTTTCCAGGCGTAAAGAGCAGTTTATTTTATGACACAGATCTTTTTACAGAAGCAATGCTGTTTGTGAACATTGTTTTAGCCCACCATAGAACTATTATTATCTATTTAATACATTTACGTTGCCCTCGAGAGCCTCGGACGCGACACCGATCCTCCTCATAATAAAGTAATCTAACGCTAAATAATGAAACTCTCAAGTTACCAGCTATCAGCATACACAAGTTAGTACTGAGTAAATTACGTCTGTCAACACATTATAAGATACGATACGCACCTGACACAAAGTGCTCCGAGCATATTCTTGCGTGTTTTGAGGGAGTTTCTTGCCTGTTTATCTTCGCAAGCCATAACCTCCGTGGTTGTTCTGACAAAAGCTTAGTCTTCTCACATTCATGAAGTCTAATGATGGGTATACTGTAAAATCCAAGTTTAACTGAACATCCGGCACGATTAGAACATCCATTGACCCAGCAGGAGACGACCATTTTCAACTTTATCACACGTTTCAGCTTCTTTTTCTATTATTTGGCCCCCAGAATGCCAAGACAAATGGCGCCGGGTCGGCAAATCCCCGTATGTAGTGACGTCATGTCATAGATCATAAAAATGATCTATAAGTCTGTCAGTACCAATAGCAATACTTCTTACTTTTGCTTTGATTTTGGTTCAGTCCAAGCATGTACTAATTTTGTTCAGGAAAAAACAAGACTCAAGTTAAATACAGGTAGTAATTTGGTCCAAGTCCCAAAATTATAAAAACAAATAAAATGAAAGTAAAATAATCCGAAAACAACATCGTAGCATGTTGTTTTCGGAAAACAAAACAACATCGTAGCAAGGGGCGACAGTAGCTCAGTTGGTAGAGCATTGGCCTTAAGGCCAGAAGGTCGTGGGTTCAATTCCCACCTCTGCACCTTCTCCATCGACTCCCACTGATGACTGCTGTCGTTGTGTCCTTGGGCAAGACACTTAACCCCACTTTGCCAAAAGCCCCCACTGAAAGATCAAGGCTATGCTCACAGTCAGAGAGCAGCCGTCCTCCTGTGGACTCACCACCTGCAGAGGGTCAGTGAGGGGCTGGTGCTATGAGACTTGGGTGGCATCTCTGATTGCCACCCCCCTGACCCAGAAATGGATTAAAGGGTAGAAAATGGATGGATGGATGGAACATCGTAGCAAGAAAAAGATGGAGACCAAATAGTTACAACAGTGAAGCAAAAATGTCAGAATGAGTTTGAGTTTGTTTCCCAATCACCACAAATATTGGGCCCTGTCTATGTTGGCAAAAGGGTTCACAGGCCACAAAGGTTGGGAACCACTGCTATAGAGCCTCAGTGCATTGGACCGTACGTCATTAAATCATTTCTATAATTCCACATATTTTGCATTATAAATGTTTCTGTCTTCAGTATGTGGTCTGTTTGCATTGTGCCACATGTGGAGTGAGAGAGAGAAAGTGTTGAGCCTGGGAAGTAAACTGACAAAGCATCACAATAACATGATTAAAAACTCGAAAAGCACGAACCTGAGGAGGTTTCATTGGAGGAGTGAGAGCGAGAGCCCTGTGGCATCAAGGTGTGATGCTGGCCACAATCCTGGTCCTGGTCACTCACTTGTATTTGCTGTGAAGACAATCAATCAGTCATTTACTAAGCAAGACAGTGAGTCGTCTTTATTTTGGGCTTTGATTTACTACATCTGCAATAACACATAGTAACTTAGGATTTACCTCACAAGACGCACAAACTGAACAGCATAATACCTGTCCCACAAAGGATTTGTTTATTTATCTTTGTTATTCTTCTGTGTGTCTGTGTGTGTGAAAAGGTGGAAGTGACGGAGGCCAAAAAAGAGATGCATGTAAAAACAAACTGTTGCCAGAGCAAATAAGTTGTTAGGTCAATTGTAATACACGGTTACTCACAAGATACAGCTCGCAAAAGAGTCAGTGATTTTAACGTTTTTTAAAATCCCCACAAAAAACATCTCAGGAAATTAGAATATTTTGAAAATGGAGCCACAGACATCAACATCATAACAGACAAAGGCTTAGCATATGTCACTTTGCATGTCATGAGTCTCTGTCATAAACTGGTGTCACATTTGAATGACAGAAATAAATACACTTTTAGAGCGATCTAATTTTCTGAGTTTCACTTGTACCTGTACTACATAGGCCGCAGAGATCACAGGAGTTGAAAAAAGTAGCAGCTTATAGTCCAGTAAGTACAGTGTAGGTACAGTGTAGGTACAGTGCAGAAGTTCTTTGCTCTCGTAACAGTTGTATCCAATGTATTCTTGGCCTCTGTCACAACAGCTGAACAGAGAAATGAAAAAGAGCGACGCAATCAGCTCTCCTCCAAAAGTGGCAAATTCTTTCCTTCAAGTTTACTCAAGATATTTAGATTTTCTGGTAATATGAACAGAGCCCGATGTGGCATGACTCTTGACTCTCAATGGGAAAATAAATCAAGAATGTCAAAACCGAAACTGAAGACTGGACTGAATACATGCCAAATTTTCGATTGTTAACTGCTTTTCAATAACAAAATCCATCTAAACACTGCGTCAAAAGCCTTTTTGAGTGAAGAAACACAGAATTACCTTGATACAGAGGGCCTGCACTGACTCCTGCTCCTTGGCTCGCCCCAGTCCCACAAAAGAATAAACTTTCCTCATGTCAGAGTGGACCCTCACCTCCCCAAACACCCGTCCGATGCACACTGTGTCCTGCAGCCTGACTCCACCACCACCACCACCACCTCCACCTCACCCCTCCCTCCCCTCACAGCCCCAGTCCAGGTGACAGGTGCAACAAAGAGCGCAGTGAGAAAAGTCTGAATAAATGAAGTCTTTGTGAATGAACAGTGTACGACGGGACGGAGACATGTGCCTTTAAACCACGTCCATTATGGCCAAGGACACAAAAGAGAGCTCAGAGAGGGTCAGGCTTCATACATGCCCAGCCGACATGCTCTATATATGGACTCATAGAGAAAAGAAAAGAGATTGTTTGGTCGCAAAAACCTTACATTATAGAGGGGTGATTTTAATTGTGTTTTTAAGGGTGATTTTGGTGTTTGTTTTATGTGATGATTTGTGCTTTGTTTGGTGTGCCCTGTGTAGGAAAAGCTCTCTATAAATAAAGATAATTGATTGATAACAGAACAGTAGGAATGAGGCGCACACGACAGCTCTATATTCTTTTCTAAACTCTATACTAAATAAAGTATCTCCATTTTTAGAGTAATAAGAAAGCTATTTATAATCTCCAACTCTGAATGGAGTCAAAACCATATAACTGAAATTTTAACGGATGTAGTCACAGCTATCTCCATTCTAACTAATGTGCCACAACTTCCGCGGTCTATGGGCAGTTAAAAATGGCAGCGGGGGCTGGAAAATGTGAAAAAAAGCATCTGCGCATGCGTCAGCCGGCACGAGCCACATTCACATTTAACAAGTGCCTTCAAAGATTCACAGCGAGTAAACTAGACTGATCCAAAAATATTCACCCCCCTCAGCATTGACACACATGTGGAACGGAGCTTTGGGCCAAGAGCCAACTTTTGGACGATCCTGTCAAGGTGTTTTCAAGAGGTAAGAAGATGCTATATGTTAGCATTGGCTAAGTCTTATTCGGGGTCCACCCCCATCGGCCCGGGGTGGTATTGCAAGCATGTCAGCGCACGTCATTTTGAGACTACACCAGGCCTGTTGGTGGCGCTGTGAGCCAATGGGATCAAAGGCAGGTTTCTTAAGGCATGAGTGTCAAAGTGAAGACCCGGGGGTCAGATCCATGGATGTATTATATTAACTGGATAGGGTATTACTAGCTTGTAGCTGAATAACTCACGTGCTCAGGGGATTCTCGCGGTACTGCAGACTGAACCAGACTAAATTCACGTGGGCTACCCAGAAATTTTCCCCATAGAACTCAATGCATATTAAAACAGCTCAACCTCAGCTGACAGAGAACCTACAGCTTTAATAAAGGTCAGATTTTGTAGGGATTTTAGTGTCCCTTGTCATCCTGAACTTTTTTTCAAATCCTTTGGTTTTGTTTAAATCCACACTTTAGTGCCACAAATTCTGCTCCTCTGGCTCTCGCTCTAACTCCCGCTCTGATGAACTGCTCTGATTGGTCAGAGCGCGGCCGAGCCCCTCTGTGCACGTGCGTGAGACCCGGTGTGAGACCCACACACGCGTGTTTGGCGCAACGCATTATGGGAGATCATCCACTGCGCAGAACCGGGAGGACCAGACAATGCCCAAATACAGGCGAGTTTCCCATAGATCTTTGCGAGTTTCAGGCAACTTCCGCTAATCTTTCAGCCCCCATGCTGTCACAAAGCGCCACTGAGCACAACCATTCATTTGAATAGGGCGCCATCTTGGATCGCCGGGGCTTGGTCAGATCTGGCCCGCGAATGAATTATCTTGGCCCCCGGGATGATATTTGAATTGTATTAGAACTGGCAGCACATGACCATAAGAAAATATTGGATTATTGATGTAATGTTCAGGACATATGTTTTCTCTTTGAAGGAAATTAGTTTTTGTCTGTGAGTCTGTGAAATGACTTAGAGAGCCAGAAGAAATATTGGATTATTCATTTAAACATGAAATAAAATAAGGTCCATTGTGTTAGGTCTTGGTTCAATAGGTTATATGCAATCTTTTTAATATGTTTTAATAAACATTGAACCAGTCTGGCCCTCGGGTTGTTGACTTTGAAATCCCTGAATTAAAGGATTTAATTGGCATGCTCAGTTTTTCACTTTTCTGACAGATAAGACTAATCGAACGATGTGACTGAAAGTACATACATGAGAAAACTAGTGATGGAACCAAATTGTTTTGAGAGCAATGGAGTTTTTCAATTTAGATTTTAGTTTGTACCTTGTTTTACATGGACCTCCAGAAAATGTGAGACAGGCTTCTTCTCAGATCCAGATTAGAAACTGTTCTGTTTAGCTGTGCATTCAACTGAGGGATTTTATCTTCACTCTTTTTAATGTACTGTGATTATTTATTGCCTTGTCTGTTTTTTTTAGCACTTTGAGTTGCTTTGTGTATGAACTGTACTATACATATAAACTTGTCTGGCCTTGTTTTAAGGTTAGGTAAGGAAAGGAAGTGAAGGAAAGTTAGGTACTCCAGCTTTAATAAATGATATTTTACTATATCTATAAGTCTATCCATATTTTTTCTGCGAAGCTGAATCATAAAAGGGAAGTTGGGTACTCCAGCTTAAAAGTTGAGTGAATTGAATGATCTTTACTATCTACAAGTTGACAAAAAGTCTCATATCTAGACTTAGACTTAGACAGACTTTATTGATTCACAAGGGAAATTGTGTTGTCACAGTAGCTTGCATAGTATTTCACAATAAAATAATAAAAAAATAATGTTAAAGTAACAATCTAAAAATTAGAATGATATATTTATATTCTATTTAATCTATATTTTTGCCTTGGAAGCTGAATAACTCCATGATACATCCCTATAATAATCACAGCCCACTAGATCCAAACAATTCCTATGAGACTTCAATGACCAGTTATTTTAAGTAAAACATTCACTTGTTATGTAACCTTTCATGTTACTGAAAGATTAACCGCTCATATATATGCACACTCACACCTGGTTTACTTTTGAAACATGGAAAAACTCTCACCATGTCCGTCTTGAGCGCCTCGGTGACCTCTCCCACAGGGCTGCCTGCCCCTCTGTCCTTGGCCAGTCCCATTCTCCTGCTTTCTGAGGCCTGGAGCATCTGCAGCAGGTTGGGGATTTCTCTTGGGGAGCTCCAGTCGTCTCCTGGCCTAATGGCTCCTGGATCAGACGCAGAGCTGTCCTGGGCCCCCTCCATCGTTCACAGGGGACTGAGCGAGGTAGTGTGATGGGGACAGTGTGTGTGTGTGTGTGTGTGTGTGTGCGGACGGTGACTTTTGCTCTGTGTTGACTAAACAGCAGAACATGGAGGCTGCGCTCTCCACACACACATTACAGGCCTTTATATGAGCTGTATTAAAGCTGGGGTACCTATAATTTTTGTTCATGAATTAATTATAGTTTTGAGCTTTAAAATGTTAAAATGTTGTGAGCAAGAGTTTATTTTGTTCTTTAACTTAGAGTTAGCCTCACTTGGAGTTTTAAGTTAGAATAATGGATCCCCCTTTTTTATTTGATTTATGTATTTATTTATTTCATAATTTTTTTCCTTAGAGTGAGGGGCGTGGGGGTTTCTTTTGCTCTACATATAGATACTACATCGATTCAGTGCAATACTATCGAAACGCAACGGTAATGGTGTATTTCTTTGGAGAGGTCGTTTGAACTATTGTTGAAGTAGAATTATTTTGCTCTGTTTTCCAATTGTCTTTGTTTGACTAAGAAACGTAAAAAGGTGTTTCTCATGAACGCCAATAAAAACATACGAAACAACATTTTGTGAACAAATTAGACCACCACATTTGTCTTCATCATATAAAAATAAACATGTTATTGTCATTTTTACTAGTCACTACAATACAGAAAATCAAAAATTGCTCAAATTTGGCAAAATTTATCAAAATGTATAATTTGAGCACATTTTGACTGTCTTAAAACCAGATATGTCTCCCTAGGAATGAAAAAATGAAGCAACAGTTGAACAGATAAATGGCTTTGTCCCATTGGCAAATCTTGGTTCAATAAAAAATGTAAAAATAAATACCTTTTGATTCAAGCCTACTTCATACTTTTTGCAGTGTAGGCAGTTTGGAGCTGAGAGCTGATTGAGGGTGGTCTCTTTTTCCCTTTTCTGTCTGAAAAAGTTTTTCTAAAGATGGGACTAAATATATGTTCAAACAGTGATCAAACTGTTTTTGTTTGGGCCCTCAAAATGCTGCATGAACTGAGAAGCTGAAGCCCGTGAATATAAAGCTGCCTAAATAATGTGGATTTAATGAAATGATTACAGCTCATTGAGTGTTGACCTCCTTCCCTGTTCCTCCTCTGACATGTGTTGACTTTAATAACAGTTAGACATGAGTGCATTACAAACACAGTGTCATTAGAAACAGCCTGTGCACGTGTTTACATCACCAGCATCAGACTCCTCTGAGCCGGACCCAGGAGCCGTCTGAGGACATCGAACTATGAGCTCATCGTCACGTATTCATACACTCACTAATCCAAAAGCGCTACACAGAGCAAGTATAAGACGTGTGTTTATCAAGAAAGATGGAATATGTTTGGCAAATCAAATGTTAAACTTCTGTGACATCATCCTCTGTGGGGACCTCTGACCTCTCTCTCTGTCTGTAGACCATATTTCTATAACATGTAGGGAAGCTTTCTGCCTGGAACCTGGTGGGGCCAGAGCCTCCCTCTCCCGACCATGGAACCTGTTGTGTACACATGTAAATGGTTAATTTTCTGTTGTCTCAGTGTGTATCTTATTCTTGTAATTGTGTTTAGTGTCGTTAACTGTCCTCTTTTCCATCTATTTGGTTTATGCCTAATATAATAAGCCACAACTAGATTATCGTTGTCACTTTTAGTAACCTGCAACAATATTCATCAAATTCAGTATTTCTTGTCACATCTGGTAAAATGGCTGAAGTAAGGTAAAGTTCCTACTTTGATCCCTGTCTTTAGGACGGGGTTATACACAGTGGTTCTTAGTGGAGCTGTAGTGGAAGTTGCTCCTTTGTTGTTGCAAAATGATGATTTTGATAGTGTTTTATGGAAATAAATAATTTTATTACAGATATGGATAGGACGTGTGTATACAGCATAATTCACTTGCATACACACAGGGG
Organism: Knipowitschia caucasica; assembly: GCA_964034765.1. NCBI lineage: Eukaryota > Metazoa > Chordata > Actinopteri > Gobiiformes > Gobiidae > Knipowitschia > Knipowitschia caucasica. The sequence goes on along the minus strand of OZ035824.1, from coordinate 9,485,938 downwards.
GAGAAGCTGTGATTGATTTTGTAAGACATGCTTCTGTCAATAGCAAACGATAAAACAAACAGTTCTCTACGGTTAAACCAAGTGGAACACAAAAACTTCAAGCCTATGAGTTGCATTGTCGCTCATAATCATCTGTACTATTATAGACAGATCAAACTGTATTTATAATGTTTTAGATATTGTCATCATGTCATTGAAATGTTTGATCTTATTACAACATCTTACAACAAACACAGTATGCACAAATGTACAGTGATCAGACTCCACATCCTGGTTTCTTCGATCCTTCCCTGTTCATGTCCCTTCTTTCCACTAGGCCGACACACGAGTGCAGACTGACAGTTCTGCTGCAGTGAGGAGCCTTCAGGCCGATCCCCAACAAGTGCAAACAAGAGCCTGTGACCGCACCTCACTGGGAGACACTGGAGCAGCCTCTCTCCTCATGTGGGACTGACTGGACACAGAGGACGCTGCTTGTTTGTGTCATTAAAACATGCAAAGGTGGCTTTTTTAAATACAGCATCAGACCTAAAAACAACAAAACAAAACCCTCATTGACTATATAGTACGTGGTTACAAAACATGATTCGTTTTATCCACAGTTTTGATTTTGGATGGGAATGCGTTGCTTCAGTCCATTCCCCAGTCTCACCGTGTGGTCCGGATGTTCTTGTACTGGCAGAGCAGCAGGTGTTTGAAGGTGTTTTTGAAGGTGGCGTTGCAGAGGGCGTAGCAGGCCGGGTTTATGGTGCTGTTGATGTAGCACAGCCAGTATCCGATCATCCACAAGGAGCTGGGGATGCACACGGAGCAGAAGGTGTTGACCAGGACCATCACGTTGTATGGAGTCCATGTGACCACGAAGGCCACCAGGATGGCCATGATGGTGCGGGTCACCTTCTTCTCCCGAGAGGACGCGCTCTTCTTCTTCCACTTGGAGAGCGCGTTCTGCTTTGTGACCTGGAGGGGAGGGGACGCAGGTTTAAGACACTATGTTAGCTGTTATATTGAGATTCAGATGCAGGAAATTTTTTTTGTTGCAAATTCCACAGACTCCACAGACCTGGAGTGGTGTTTAGATCCATCCACGCTAATAAATGTCATTGTACCACTATGACATCACACTCAGAGCAGTTAAAAAATAATAATAGTCTAGTTCATAAATAGATTTTGGCAATTTCGAGGTGGAAAAAAAAATTGAAATTTACAAATACAACTTCTCCCTCTGGTGGTAAAATAGGGAGTTGCAGGCCAATAGCATTTTTGATACTTGTTTCACCATACTGAAGATATTATTTTTATTTCACATTCAAGTAAATAGTCTCATTATCATTTTGAATGGACAAAAATAATGCGTAATATTTCTTATTTATTTATACAAACCCCGTCTCAAAGAAGAAAGATCAGTCTTAGGCAAATTTAAATGTACGGAGAATAAAAAAAGAATGTTTTACAATCTAAGAAACAGTTGAACTAATTAATAATTTAGTAATGTTGCAGAAATTGTGATAAATAGACATTTATTGATGAATCTACTGCAAAATAACAGTTCATTTCAGAAACTTTGTGTAATTTGACTTGGTTTTTTTATGCATGGTTTTGAATGACAGTGAGTGAATGAAATACCTTAAAGAGTGTGCGGGTCGTCAGACTCTGCCTGTCCGCCGCAGAGCTCCCTGGAGAAGGCGGCTGTGGTTTTCTTGCTCCATTTGCTCCATTGTGTGAAGTGCCGTTGGTAGAAGCCACGTCTCCAGATGTCGAGGCCTGAACGTTGTCTTCTGTATTGTCAGCCGTCTCCTCGGGGCATTCCACTTTGCACAGTGAGTTTCCATTCTGCTGCTGCTGCTTCTTCTTCTCCTGCACCACCACGGCAGGCTCTTTGGTGCGTGGACAGCTGCTGGGAGCCTCTCCCTCCTCCTGGCTGTGAGAAGGGCCCTCTCCCAGGCTGGTCCCAGACGCCTTCCTGCAGTCCCTCTTCACCCTGCTGCGGCTGGCCATGGAGATGCGCCAGTACAGGTAGATCATGATGGCCACGGGCAGGTAGAAGGCCGCGATCGCTGTCCCAAACGTCACCACGGGGTTGGAGAAGAACTCAATGTAGCACTCGTCTGGAGGCACAGTCCTGCCCCCCACGATAAACTGCCAGAACAAGATGGCAGGGGCCCAGAGGATGAAAGACAACACCCAGGCCGCGGCGATCATCAACCCGGCCATCTTGGTGCTGCGGTGGGCTGGGTAGCTGAGAGGTTTGGTGACACAGAAGTAGCGGTCGAAGCTGATGATGAGCAAGTTCATGACCGATGCGTTGCTGACCACATAATCAACAGCCAGCCATAGGTCACACACCACGGCTCCCAGGGGCCAGAATCCAATCACGATGTAGACAGTGTAGAGGTTCATGGAGCAAAGCCCGATAATGAGGTCTGCACAGGCCAGGCTGAACAGGAAGTAGTTGTTGACGGTCTGCAGGTTCCTGTTTACCTTTAGAGAAACAACATGAGACAACAGGCTGTCAGATGCTAATCTTTTTGAGGGCAGCATGATTTGTGTTCTTCCTTCTATTAGATTAGCACTCTGCAGAGGGGAACAGCGCACTGCTCTGTTTCCATCTAATGTAGGAGAAAGAAAATGAAGAATCTCGTTGCAATGATGCAGAAGTTACGATCAAAAGTAAGATTTCAGGTTGTTCATAAGGTTGTTTATGGTTCCATGACAAATATAGAGCTCAGGATCCACTTTATTCAACTACAAACTTGATTTACATGAACCAAAAATATACTAGAGTCGCAATTGTGTATGTTGGTGAATCTTTTGCACAGCCACCTTATCCAAAGGGTCTGTAGGGACCATAATCACAACAACAACCAATCAGATTTATTTCTTTAGATATAATAAAAATAATACTGCGGTGGTTTTACTGTATGTAGCGCTTTTTAGGACACTCAAAGATGCTCCACTATTCATTTACTCCAAACACACCATACACTGCCCTGGGGCACACTGACAGGAGCGAGGCAACCAGTGTGTGCCATCGGCCCCTCCAACCATCACCGACCATTCACACACACACCAGACTCATTCTAGGCAATGTGGGTGAAGTGTCTTGGCTAAGGAAACATCAAAATTGGCCCAGATTCTTTTGGGGTATAAACTAGTGAATGGGCTCTTTGTAAAGCCGTCATAAATTTGAGTCATTCTTTGTCGACGCAGGTGACCCCGCTCCTCCAGATGAACCAATGGCTGCTCCCTGTTTATTATTATTGCATTTCCTGAGTTCGAACGGTTTGATTATCTGATCTGTTGTCGGCAAATCTACTCCGAGACGACTTATGTTGTGATTTAGGGCTAAACAAAAATACATTTAATTGAAATGAAAGCTCCCACTCTGTCGTTTTAGCGTCTATCGATTTTCTCAAATGTTGACTCAAAGAAGGGATGTTATGAATTCTAGGTGAATGAAACTTCTGTGTGTGCTTCATCCAACCCCTTTTAAAACCATCTGTCTCTGTGGACTTGTTGCAAACTAGGCTTGGCAGTAAATGTTACGGTCTTACACATGTGGCCAACCTTGCATGCAAGAACCAGATCCCATCAGACCTCTGAAGCTGTGCAGGGCAGGTCCTGGTTAGTGCTGTGAAAGGAGACCCCTGGGAACATAAGTGCCACAGTGGGGCTGCTGTGGCTGTAAAGTGCCAAACTGTTGTTGTGTCCTAAGGCAAGACACTTTACCCACATTGCCTTAAATGAGTCTGGTGTGTCAAGTAATTAAGTAATATTTATTTATAAAGCACATTTCACCCAAAAACGCTTTACATTGTTCGGAAATCAGATATTTTTCCTTTCACACACGGTGATGACGGAAGTGCTACAGAGAACACACTGGCGCATCAAAGCCCCATTCAATACCATCAATCACTCATTACATTCAGATATATTGTACATATTTTTTTGTGGTAGGGGAAACCAGAGCACCTGGAGGAAACCTACGCAAGCACGGGGAGAACATGTAAACTCCACTCAGAAAAGCCCTGTTCCGACCGGGATTCAAACCCAGGACCTTCTTGCTGAGAAGCCACCATGCCGCCCAGTATGTGAATGGCTGGTGGTGGTGGGAGGGGCCGACAAACTGGTTACCCAGTCGAGTCCTGACTAGAACCAGGAAGTACGACCACATTAGTCCAGTCCTCAGGTCCCTGCACTGGCTTCCTGTGGCTCAGAGAATAGACTTTAAAACAGCTCTGCTTGTGTACAAGTCTCTCCATGGCCTCGCACCAAAATATATTAGTGACATGTTAGTCCCATATGAACCAGCCCAGACTCTGAGGAGCACAGGGACTGGACTCCTGTTAGTGCCCAGAGTCAGAACTAAACATGGGGAGGCTGCTTTTCAGATTCATGCCGCAAAAATCTGGAACAATCTTCCTGAAGATGTGAGACAGTCCTCTTTTCTGACAGTGTTTAAAACCAGGTTAAAAACAGTTCTGTTTAGCTGTACATACAACTGAGGGATTGTGTATTTTATATTTGTATTTTTCTTTTTAATGTACTGTGATTATATATGATTTTAATGCTATCTTGTTTTTGTTCAGCACTTTGAGTTGCCTTGTGTATGAACGGTGCTATACAAATAAACTTGCCTTGCCTTGCCTTGCCTTACCTGGCTTCTGTCAGTGTGCCCCAGGGCAGCTATGGCCACAGTAGTAGTTTATCAGCACCGTGCATGGAGTGAATGAATAATGTGTTCTGAAAAGCGCTATATAAAGCCAATGCATTATTATTATTATTAGGTTGATTGTGTACACTTTCAATAAAAAATTTGGACAGAACAGATAAACCCTTGTCTCTTTGATTCCACGCCGAAGACCTCGGGACAGACCTTGATGGAGAGCATGACCAGGATGTTTCCGATGACCGTGACGAGACTGAGAGAGCTCGCCACCAGGATGATGAGGCCGATCTCCACAGCCGTGTAGGGGCTCCTGGAGAACAGGCCCGGGCTGGGGTCCACGCTGCTCATGTTGGCTGCACTGGAGAAGTTCAGACTGGCCATTCGCCCCCGGCTCCCCTCATGACACACTTAGGACTCTGCTCCACCCTGCACAAACACGAGATGAGTTTTAAAACAGAGTGCTGGCTGCCTGTGGTGATCTGAGAGAGCGGGGGGCAGCTGTTTTATCTTTTGGAGACAGCTCGGCTCAGGTGCGGATAAAAGACAGGTGAGTAAATATAGACAGATTGGTTTTCAAAGCGACAGCACTGCCCCAAATACAGCAATCTGAAAACACAGGGAAAGCTGATTTGGATGTGACATATGCCAAAACCTCTATCTACAAAGCCAGCTCTATCTGTTATGATGGTTTCACTTATTGGGAGAATTTGGGAGAATACGATCGGATATTGATGCTTTTGTTAGCGCCAACAGAAAGTAACATTTTGTAAACATACCAGACCACAACATGCTGTCTACATCTTATTGGAAAACAAGTTAGCTTTGAAAACTCATAAGAACGAGCCCTGGGTGGAAAGCTGACCTAGGACATGTGAGAATAGTGACTCTGAGGGCTCTTTATTTATTTACAACATTTTTCTTTTATGAGACTTTCTGTTGAGACAAATATGCATAATTTATTAAACAAAAAGGTTGCTTATTAGACAGAACTGCTTTAGGGAGAAAATACGCAAAAGGAGCAACAACTTGGAGATGTTGTCATCGGGTTGTTCGGTGTTTGGAGACATGTGACGCTCTTTGCAAAGTGGAAAAACGGAAATACGGCAGGACTCACAGAATATTGTCATGTTTTTTTTTTTTCACTTGTTCCTTGCTGATGCAGGAGGGTTTAAGGACATTTAAGGACATTTATCAACATTTAAGGACATTTATTAACATGAATGGACATTGGCTCCTATAAGTGTGTTATTGTCGCATTTTCCTGTGTTAGAACAGTATGATTCTCTGATCTGTTCTTGGCGAATTGGCAACAAGTCCAGAGACGACTGCTGTTGTGATTTAGGGCTAAACAAAAATAACTCAATTTATGACAAGAAGGATGTTTTCTGCAGCAACAGCGGCGACTACAGCTACAGGTACAATGCACTCAAAGCGAACACAGAAGTCATGGTAGAGAAATGAACACACATTTCATCTCTGAGCTGTGATTGGCTCTCGTCCCACTCCTCATTATGTCTGATCAACGTAGAGCTCGTCACGTCTTTTCTCAGTTGACAAAAATGCAGTTCTCAGCGTTTTAGTAATCACCTCGTCTTTGTCCGCAAAAACCCTTCGTTGCCAGAATATTTTTGTCCATGAAATTAACACGGCGTCAGAGAAGCTAATTTAAAACTACATTTCCCAAGCACAGTCTTTTGTTAAGGTCACTTCCAAACACAATTTGAGTGAATCAAGTCTGTCAAAAACTCACGCTGCTATCTTGGTCACGCAGAGCTACAGGAATCATTTTATTTGTGCAACTCATCTCCAGTCAAATGGGCCCAGTCTGCTTTAGAAATCTGATTGTGCACCAACAGTTAGCCAGATGTACACTGTTGGGGAGGAGTGAGTGGCTTTAATGCAACAAGATTTTCACCAAAATGGGGTTATCTGCACAATTATATTTGCCTCATAACGGGCTGACGAAAAATGCCAAAAAATATTACATTGAAGGTCTGTTTTTGTGCTGGATAGGAACAATGAGGGCCATGAGGGACCGGCCAGGCCAGGTCACCCATTTGCTGATTCAGTTAAAAGCCTTTGCTCCTGCGGCATCTGTCCGTACCTGCTTGGAGCCGAAAAACAATGGGACATTATCGGCCAGGGGGAGGTCACTTACTGTTATGCCCAGAAGACATGCTACAACACATCAATGTGATTAACTGAGGTATTATGATGAAGAAATCAATGTAAAGACGCTTAAAGGGGGCGTGTGGAGGTCTTTGAATACTGGTAAATCCTTGTAAGTGACTCCATTAGGCCACATGATAACATCAGAGCGTACCTGAGGGATGGGTCCTTCCTGCTCTTACAGGCTGATCAAACTTCATTACAGTCACGCTAACTCAAAGGACGCACACAGCAGACTCCGGCCTGTGTGACCAATGGCAGCATATATACAGCACAAGGCATTCTACTGGTATCTTGTGAAGGTGTAAATGTTAAATCATTATTGATGTGTTTACGTATGTCACCAGGTCAGTTGACTTCCTCCTTAAAACTGCCCTAGGAAATTCAACAGGATTTATCATTACATCGCAAAACCTGGACAATTGAATCAACTAGCTTATATCTTGCTTATTTTCAACTGGGAGAAGTGAGAATATCTTTAAGTTTACCATCACCTAAGTTAAAGGAACACTTTTGAAGCTTGTCTGTTGCTCTGCGGTGCCCCTCAGCGCAGTGCCCTTTGCAGCTGTATGTTTTATAGTACGTGCATGGCTTTTGACAACTGCAGCAGCTCTCAGATCTACAACCAACAGGTACGATCACACTTAAACAGTTGTTAGAAAAGTGTAGAAACATACAGCCGCTACTTTGCTGCATATCTTTTTGGAATGTCCCCGTGACTTGCTGGACATTTGCAGGACATTTTCTTCCTCATTTCAAGTGAGAATTTTCTTGTAATTGTTTTGTTGTTTTGAAAAAGTGTGATGTCACTGTAAAACTATGACATCACACTTTTTCAAACACTATAACAGGATATTTAGATGTTCCGACTTCCCCAAAAATGGGAATGAACGCCGCTCAACTCGTCAAGTCAGGCTGAGATTCAAAGCTGAAACGCTACGGTCAATGGTCACTGCAGGACGTGACACGATTGTTCCATGTCCGACTGATGGTTTTACTTCAAAATAAACATCTTTATGCCAAAGATCAATTTAAGATTACATTTAGTGAATTAATAGCAACACAATCTTGCAGAAATATCCAAAATTCGTATTCATATTTCTCTATTCACAGCATTTAAAGTGTCTGTGCCTCATGAACAAGTAAACAGAATCCAGTTGCATTACAGCAGATTTGTGTTTGTGTTGTTGTTGTCACTGCTATAGGTGTGCGTGTGAGTACATGTGTGTGTGTGTGCATGTGTGTGCGTGTGTGTGTGTGTACGTTTGTGTGTTTGTATGTGTCAACAGCTCCTCATGAACGCTCTGACTTTTGAGAGATTATGTGGATATCTCAGAGATCGCATGAAAACGGAATGAGACTGGAGCTTTGAGACTGAAGGGGCGGAGATACAGAACATATTTCGCCCAGAAGTTTCTAATTTGAGCATGGATGGATCTAAGAACAACTCCAGCTCATTTTTTAATGTTGTAAAAAAAAAAAGAGAAAAAAAGTCCTTTATACATAACATGATATCTTCTTTTTACCCTTCTCGTCTCTTCCTTCCCTCTCTAAGATTTTGCTCAGTCGGGACCCACATTACGAGAGCTCCTTAATTGTTATTGGGAGGCTGCTGGAGAGAGTCACGCAGACCGGCCGCATTTCTTTGACAGGGGCAGAAAGAAAGTCATTAGATGGACAGACACGACCTGCAACAGCTGGGCCGGTAATCTGCTGCTCTTTGAATATACGGCGACTCTCCTCTTCTGCCGGTGATTTTAAACTGCACCGTGTTTTATATGGACAGTACAAACAGTATAGAGGAGGCCAGAGAGAGACAGTGGTGTTTGCACAGACACCCTGGGACAGCTCGGGGAACAAAGACAATCAAAAGGAAGGCCTCTGTTTGCAATCATCTTCATTTGGTTTTATGGATTGCTATCACTGGGACAAACTCTTTCGAATATTGTCATGTGCACACATTTTGTTGGTCAATAATTGTGTATAGGGGACAAAAATGCTGCTTTTGAGAGTTGACTACAGAGGCTTGTAACCATAGACTGTAAATATCAACGGACGTAGTCACGCCTATCTCCGCCGTTCTGACTAATGGGCCAAAAATTGGGCTTTCATGGAGTGATTCAAAATGGCCGCGGGGGCTGGAAAATGTGAGAAAAACGCATCTGCGCATGCGTCAGCCGGCACGAGCCCCATTCATTTGAACGAGAGACTTCAAAAATTCACAGCAAGTAAACTAGAGTGGTCCAAAAAACTTGAAAAAAAATGTGGGGAAATCATTCTACAGTATAGACCCTTAACTTGAGCAGTATCTAGATATTTGTGATTTATGAGAAATCCTATATCCCACAGTGTGAACATTTCAGTCAGGGTCACCCAAAGCACTTTACAATGTTCAGAGTTCAGATACTGCTCCATCCATTCACTTCCGTTTACATTCGTACCTATTGTGCATGTTTTTAGTGGTGGGGAAACCGGAGCACCTGGAGGAAACCTATGCAGACGCTATTCTGACCGGGTTCCGAACCCAGGACCTTTTTTGCTGAGAAGCGAGAATGCTATCCACCGGGTAAACTCGGAACATTTATTTAATTTACTGTAATTTTAAATGCGATGTGAAATTAATGTATGACAGATGTATAACAAGCTTCGTGAGATATTTGTATTCAATGTCAATAATTGGCTCACGGCTGTAAAACCCCAAATAATAATAATAATAATCATCTAATACAGCCATTCCCAAACTCAGTAACACCGAGGCCCCCTTAAAAATCTGACGGGTCTGCGTGGCCCCCCAAAATAATAACCAAGAAGACAACATTAAGAATAGGCTCTTCTGGTTATTTTATTTTGGGGAAATAGCCTCTGCTACAAACATTGTAATACAAAAATGATTACAGTGGATTATTCAAGTCAAATAATGAACACAAATATTTTAATATTACAAACAAAACATTATAAATTTAACATTAAATAATTATATTATTTTTTTATTTTTTTTATGACCTCCCGCGGCCCCTGCATTAAATTAAAAAATAGAAAACGGACTGGAAGCCATGATCATCAAATAGTAAAAACAAGGCTCTGCAAATGTCACTTTACATGACTTACTCAATCTACAGTGGTCCCTCATTTATCGCTGGGGTTATTTTTAGAATGGGGTCGGAAGAGGGCCTCTCTGAGTGGAGTTTGCATGTTCTCCTCGTGTCTGTGTAGGTTTCCCCCAGGTGCTCCAGGTTTCCCCTACCACAAAAAATATGTACGATAGGTCTGAATGTGATGAGTGAGTGAATGGATGGTGTCGGTCGGAGGCTTTGATGCGCCAGTTTGTTTGGCGTCTCGCTTCCGTCTTCACCGTGTGGAGGGAATGGAACAATATCTGAACATTGAAAAGCACTTTGGGTGACCTTGGTCTATAACAATGTGCTATATAAATAAACATTACTCACTTACTCTCTAATAACAACCCACAATAAGCTAAATCTGTGAAGTAGCAGCTGTATGTTTTAGGCTGTAAAACCCATTCGCATACACTTTCTACACTTCTCTAACCACCTGAACTCATGACGACAGAAGTGCGATTGCAGAGATATTAAACCTGAGCGCTGCTGTAGCTGTCAAAAACAGCATACACTGTAAAACACAGCAGCAGAGGACACCACGCTTGTTGGGCAGGAGCAGATCTGCCCATAGATGAGTTTGGGCAAGTATGGCCTTATTTACAATCTTTTGGCTGTGTTTCCAGTTGGTAAATTTTAGAGAAACAAATTCATGTCCTCCCTCTGCTGGTGGGATAGGGCGTTACAGGTAGAAAGCATTATTATACCCTTCATATTTGTTTTGCCATATATTTTACTCATGATATTATGACACCTTCTAAAATATATAATGACAAAATAAATACTCTCATTATCATGTTTAATGAGCAAAAACAAGGCTTACAATCTCTTCTTTAAATAAGCAAAATTTTGAACCCATTTGAATAAAAACAGTAATTTACATTAACCTAGACTTCCTACATTCTTATCTACAAATTTCATTAATCTTGCTCTTTCTCCGGGTCACATTACCACCTCAAAATGCCACCTTAAAATTAATTTCAGAAAAGCGTGTCCAGATCCAGAGAGTGGGAAATTTCACATCAGCCTGAGCTCCAGCCTCACAAAGGGGTGCAACTGAGCGAGCAGCCTCTGTGCGAGTGTGCGGACTCTCAAGCCCCTGATGCAGCCGGGAAAAAAAAAAAGTGCGTAGAAACGTATTCTACTCTTTTCTACTTGCACTTGTATTGTACTCATTGATGCAAAGGGCTGGTGGGGATTCCTCTGGAGCAGGGAGACGGGGGAATCCGGAGGCTGCCGAACAGATTATTCCATTCAAGTTGAAATTAAGCAAATACACATCTCTCCCTTGGGGCTGTAAGAGTAAAAGCCATTTTTCCAGCAGACTGTGCATGACTAATTACAGCTCACCGTGTAAAGAATATGGTGGTAAAAAATAACAAAGAATCAGATACAAATCCATACCGAAACCTGAGCAAGAATCAATGGTGAAAAAGTTGATATTTTTACTTTCCTATTATTATTTTTTTACTATAATCTTGAGCTTAAGATTTGTTGATATTTGTATTATAAATTATTGCTTTGTGCTTTAGTAGACCACTATCCAGGTTTTTTCTAAGAGTATGACAATATGTATCATTAGTATACTATGAACTTTTTACAATTGAGATCCACTTTTAACTATTAATTTGTTTTAGTCACTATACTCTAAGTACGCAACATTTAAGCAACAATTTTGAATAAATAATCAACATCATCATCATTTTCATATTGTAAAAAAAATCTACCTTTGGACCAATTTTACGTCCAGTTTGACAGTACTGTGACTCTCAGACAAAACATACTAAAGATCCACTAACATTTTTCAGTTTTTGTTCTGATCATATAAAATGGGCTTACCTGGGTGGTCGGGGTGCATGGGTTTGACGTGCGGGTGTACTTTTGCCCGTACAGCTGCTCATCAGAGAGCAGGACATGGATGTGGCCCCTCCTCTAAGAAGCAGCCTGTGTGTGGCAGAGGGAGGAGGGGTCCGCGGCCAATTAGCACAACATCCCTCACAGCCAGAGCCCACGACATGGACAGACTGCAGACGTACAGCGTGGAGGCAGAGGAGAGAGAGAGAGAGTGAAGAGGTCTCACCACATGTTGCAAGTTTGTCTGACATGGATCGCAGCTGTGATCTTGCCATGGGACAGAATAAAACATGGACTTCTCTGCAAAAAGTCAAAAAATGCTTGAGTTAGGTGAAACGTTCTTAGGGGAAGACAATAACCTGACTCCCATTGTTTTGTTCATGGAATGTATTTTTGTTCTACTTGCTGGATTGTTGGTATTTATTACTTTGAAGGAAAGTAAGAAAGAATTTAGTACATTTTGACTTAAATGACTGCCTTGATTTCTGCATTTCTGGTCTTGTCTCCAAATCAATCTCAAGCCTCCGACTCATTCAGAACACAGTAGCCAGACTCCTCATGGGTTTGAACAGAAGGGAGCACATCACTCCTGTTTTAGCATCGCTCCACTGGCTCTTCGTGCGTTTTAGAATAGATTTTAAGATTGTGCTGATTACTTTTGAAGCTTGTTTAAGTCTGGGACTGGGATTTTTGATCTTTAACCCCCTATTAGCTCCCCCGCAGCCAGATGTTGTGGCAGGTCCCTGTTGGCCGTTCCAGGTTCAAGGCTCCGGACAAAGAGTTCGGGCTCCTCGGCTTTGGAACGACCCTGCCCTAGAGATGAGGCAAGCACCATCAGTACCTTCTTTTAAATCACTTCTTAAAATCCACTTTTTTCAATCATTCTTTCTTCTTTCATTTTTGATATTTTTATATTTCAATCACTGTTTTCACTGATTTGTATACTTTTTTCATTTATTTATTCATTTAGTTGTTTTGGAACAAAATGAGTTCAGTTACTGCTAGTATTGAATCAAAACTCAAAGTTAAAGATTGTAATTGTAATTTGTTTTAGATCTACCTGTGTTTTGTGTATTTCTTTATACTTTATCCCATCAGTTCTTTCTCACCTACCTTATCTCGAAAAACAGGATTAGGATTCATGCCTTCCACTTGTGACTTAACACTTAACAGATTTGAAGTCAGTCAAAGCGTTACACTAAAGTCACACTTCCTGCCCTCCGTGCATTCTGGGGCAGACTGACAAAAGTGAGGCAGCCGACCACCAGCAGATACACACATAAGCAAATTGTGTGTTCTCACACTATTTTCCATTTTCTATATACAACTACTGTACATGTATATACAGTATTTTATTTTTGAATACAGTTTATTTATTATGTCGCTTATTTTTTAGCCCTGTGTTCAAATATATGTTCAAAACAATTTCAGAAACTTCAGAACTTTCGGGAATTGACTTCACAAGACAGACTAAACCAATATACTGTACATTCAGCAGGTCTATTAGATCCATGCCGCGTGAATACACCATGACCAACGCACGCACTAAACCCTCAGAGCATGACCAGACTCCACTCTCTCACTTGGATTTAAGACTAGTCTGGACCAAGGCACAAACCGGCTTTAGAACCACGCTTTCCAAGGTTGTGGAGAAGGAGAAATGCAGAAGCTTTTTAAAAAAGGGAGTTGAACTGTCCTTGGCGTACGCTGCAGGACTCTAACCTTTGAAGACTCTGTTGTAGTGACCTTTAAACCAAACGGTGACGCAGCCCGCCCCGTCTCTGCGCTGACCTTACTTTGATGGAATTACCAAAGAGAATAATGGTCACTCTCTGTGGGGACAATATTGCAAATGAAATAACAAGCACGCCATCAAACATCAAGGCATGTAAACACAGGGTGAAAGGCTGCAGAAGGCTGTAGAAAGGCAGCAGAAGAAATTGTCACAAAGACATAGTTTATCAAGGATATATAATGATTGTGATGCTTTCAGAGGATTGTCTGTGTGGAAATAGAGAAGACGTTTGAGTTGCCACTGCTGAAGCTGCGCTAGAGCTGAGTAAATCCAATGTGGATTCAGCCCATGTTTGTAATTAAATTATCTGGATAGGGTATAGCTGCTTAGACCAACTCCACATGGACAAGGGACCACCTGTGGTACTGCAGCTTAAATTCATACAGGCTGTCCTAGATAACTTTGTCCTGTTCACAGATAAAAATCCAGCCTGATGGATGTGATTCACAGAAGATTTTTTATGGCTAATCAACATGCTACAGCAAAACAATGCAGGTCCGTATCTCTACAGTGTATGGACCAGGCTGGAGCTGCGCATCAGGCCCCAACCCAAGACTAGAAAAACCAGAGCCGAAAGCTCTCCATCTGCCCCGCTGCAGCAATGATGCAGACAGTTTGCGAGCGTGGGAGAGGCGTCTGCCCAACACAGAGGTCTGAAGCTCGGTTTGAGGGTTTGAACCAGACGAGGACCAATGTCACACATACACACACACACACACACGATTCCTTCTTATGTCCATCTCTTTGCCCTTTGTCCAAAGTACGTCCATCACTTTGCTGTGGTTTTGTTAGCACTGACCAGCACAAACAGGCCCATTGATGAATAAAGTTAGTTTGGTGGCATTTGGCACTACAGAACCAGGAGAACCAGAGCTGGACAGAACGCGTCACTTCCGCTAATGTTTTGGACATCCATGGTGCATGTGTCAGCCAATGAGCACAGGCCTTTTGATTTGATTGGGCAGACATCTTGGAGACCCCAAGCTTGATTCATCCCAGAGAGAAAACAGCTCGATCTCACCAATGAGACTGGCAACCCAAAGAAGAGAGACTAATGTGAGGCTCATTCTGCTTTCTAACTGGAGTATTGTCTTGAGCACCAAAAATATCAAAGTGTACATACAAAGCATTTCACCCGTACAAGTCTCTCATACAAGTATCAATCATTTATCTATGATCAGCTCTGATCCCAGTTGTATATAGGCTGCGTTCACGTGACATCAAAACATTCCAAAGAGCCTATAATTTCACATTGCAGTCTACAGCGGCTAAAAAAAAAAAGGTTTTCGTAAATATGTTTTTAAAAGTCAGATTCCTGGGTGATTCCACATTGTCAGTACATATCAACTATGGTCTAATTGTTTTCTCATAAAGGTGTCTAAAAGTGGTCACAGTAATCAAAACATATGCATGATGTTGGCCAATGGAAAGGACAAAAAAGTTTGGTACTTGTAATGCAAACCTGCTAACTAAATGTAGCCCAATAGGGAGGTGCTCATGGATGAAGTTTTGCTTCAACGCTCTCTGGCTCCATTTGACTTACATTGAAAAGTAAATATAGTCACATTCAGCATTTTCAGCGTAATAAATCTGTGCGGCTAAGCGCTCTCTCTATGATCCGGTTGTTTAGATCCAGAAATCAGCTATATAAAGATTGACCAATCAGATGCCTCAATTCACAAAGGGAAACTCCGGCTATAGCAACCATTTTAGCAACATGTCTGCCCTTACTGCTGCACAAAGCTAACGCCATCAAAACAAATGCCCATATAAGGAAATGTGCTCCAGCTAGCATATGTTCAAATGGGCTTCTTCCGTATTCTGCGAACGTACTCAGTCAGTTCGTTCCTCATCTTTAGAAGTGATCTGAATTTCTGCTGTTGGAAACAAATGCACAGGAGAAGCAGCTGATGAAGAAGCTGTGTCCAAAGTAAATGGAGTGTGGAAGGAGACATTATCACTGCCCTCTTTCATTTCACTACGATGACTTTGCCACAACACACTTTTACGATTTTGATTTTCCGCTACATTTGGTGCTTTTAACTACCACTACTAACTATGCATGTGTGTCTCATCAAGACGTCCCAGAACAGCCCCCTTTTCCATCTCGGCTCCAATCAATAAGAGAACTTGAGGCTAAATTTACATGTGTCTTCGGCCGCTTCCTGGGGCCCTTCCTGTCATAAATTAGACGCCTATTCCTCGCAGTGAAACACAATCTGATGGGTGATTGACAAAGGAAATAATGAATAATAGACTGTTTAAAAAGGATGGCCATTAGTCAAGCGATTATACAGTATGTTTGGGTGTTTCCTAGTTTGGCGCTCCCATTTTAATCGTATAAAAAATGAATGTATTCTGCAAATGTAGTGTGGCTTGCTTATAGCACTTTACAATTATTGTTGGAAAAATATATACAGTATGTAGTACCTTAAAGGGCCATAAATCAGTCCAAGAAGTGGGTGATTTGGGTCGGATATACATTTACCCTTTCCCCATCTCTAGAAATGTCACTGTTTTAAAGACTAGACTATTAGGCCCTGTTTATACTGAGACGCTGCGCAGACGTTTCCAGGCTATTAACAGAAACGACCTGGCTCCTAATGCAAATTTCTCAGCGTTCACATGAGGTTGAAAAACGATGTAGTTCTAGTGCCCGGCCAGTAGTGGGCAGAGAAACTTTACAACACTCACACGACCCCCAGCCCCGTGCCCAGCCCCCCTCTCGGCAGTATACTCACTTCCTGTACCAGACCCTCAGAACGCACCAACATCATTCTGCATTTTAACAGCATCTGGGAAAATGGAAACTGAACCTAGAGCTTTGCGTGGTTTCGTTTGGACGAACGAAGGAGTAGAATTATCCTCTGTGCCGCGCTCGAAGCCCACAAAGCTAGTTAGTGCGACCGCCGCCATTGTTGTTTATGTTTGTTCTCCGCTACTGCGCATGTCCAAATTTACGTGTGGGGAGCAGCGCGGAGGCTGGGGTCAGAGCAGAGGGGGATTTCACACCTTTTTCCCTCTCGCGGGTGTGAAAGAGCTCCCCCGCTGTGCAGAGTTGTCCAACTTTGCAGGCTGGATCTGAACACTTACGTTTTCACCCCCCTGAAACACAGTCTTCGTATGAACGGTTGGTAGAAACCGACATCCAACTATACCGTTCAAGCGTTTTTGTCTCCGTGTAAACTCAGCCTTAGTTTTGGCGTTTGCCTTTGGCCTCCACTCAAACCGCAATCCAGCCCTGTGATTGGTCAATTTCTCTCATCCACCAACTCCATATTACAGGGAAAACCTACAGTGCCTTGCGAAAGTATTCGGCCCCCTTGAACCTTTCAACATTTCACCACATTTCAGGCTTCAAACATAAAGATATAAAAAAAATATTTTTTGTCATGAATCAACAACAAGTGGGACACAATCGTGAAGTGGAACGGAATTTATTGGATAATTTAAACTTTTTTAACAAATAAAAAACTGAAAGGTGGGGCGTGCAATATTATTCGGCCCCTTTACTTTCAGTGCAGCAAACTCACTCCAGAAGTTCAGTGAGGATCTTTGAATGATCCAATGTTGTCCTAAATGACTGATGATGATAAATAGAATGCACCTGTGTGTAATCAAGTCTCCGTATAAATGCACCTGCTCTTTGATAGTCTCAGTTTAAAGCGCAGAGAGAACCATGAAGACAAAGGAACACACCAGGCAGGTACGAGATACTGTTGTGGAGAAGTTTAAAGCTGGATTTGGATACAAAAAGATTTCCCAAGTGAAGAAGATGACAAAGTCTGGGATCGCGTCTTAAATTCAGACAGAAGACATGTTTTATTGTCGATGGTAGAGACAGCACGAACAACACGAACACAGATACAACAGAATGCAAGTGTATTATACAGAGCGGAGGCATGGAGACCTCCAATCAGCAGCTGCCACGGTGCCATGTAGCTTGGCCTTCAGATAGACAAAACAAGGGAAAAGTACAGGCTTCTGCACATTGATAGAATGATGAGTTTAACTTTAACAAAAGTTGCTTAAAAGTGTTATGAAATCTCACATTCCCCCTCTGGTCACACATTCACCTGTGACCATCAGGATCGATAAACAGCAACATAACATCATAACTCAATACTTCAAAACTCATAAACTTGGTACTTCACTCGGTACTTCAAAAAACTCAGAACTCGGAATACTTCAAAAACTCAGAAAACTCATAAAACATGTTCAGATCTTTCATAAAACTCGTCAACAATCTTCAGTAAAATACCAAACTTCATCAGTCGATGGTGGCTCCAGATATTGCTTTGAAAACAGTCTCTCCCACTTCTCTGTTGGTTTCTTCAGGCTGCATTTGTGTCGAGCCATGAAAACTTCTGTGACGTGTCTTTCAATCACACGTTTCAGCTTTAGTGTCCAGATTCAGCAATTCAATTCAGTCCAAATTATGTCCAAATTCAGATATCCAATTGTTCCAAATTATGTCCATGTAAAAGAGGACGATGGTATTGTCCATGTCTCAGCAGCTCACAGCAGGCCTGAGTGGAATCAGGGGCTGTGCAGATTGTCCATGTGCTGGTCCAGATGCATGGTTTCTCTTGAGGCTTTTCAGTTTTGGCTTTAAAAAAAAAACACATTTTTGTGTAAAAAAAAGTAGTCTTCTGTTCACTAGATGTTACAGACAAGGCCCACATTCTCCACCACCTGAAGAAGATGACATAGTCTGGGATCGTGTCTTAAATTCAGACAGAAGACATGTTTTATTGTCGATGGTAGAGACAGCACGAACAACACGAACACAGATACAACAGAATGCAAGTGTATTATACAGAGCGGAGGCATGGAGACCTCCAATCAGCAGCTGCCACGGTGCCATGTAGCTTGGCCTTCAGATAGACAAAACAAGGGAAAAGTACAGGCTTCTGCACATTGATAGAATGATGAGTTTAACTTTAACAAAAGCTGCTTAAAAGTGTTTGAAATCTCACACATCTCAAGGAGCACTGTGCAAGCAATTATATTGAAATGGAAGGAGTCTTTTGCGCCCTGAGGCGGAAATACGTCCTCAGTCCGACACAGACAACGCTGATGAGCTTAATCAATCCAACTCAGCATAAAGTATTTCTTCCACATCTGAAATAAAACACACATAAATTTCGAAATATTTTAATGTTATTATTTTTTTTAACGTTTTATTCAAGGTAACATGGCAAGTTGTGAGTGGTGGGGCGGCGCCCTAGCGCCCTCTATTGGCCGGCCG
Organism: Knipowitschia caucasica; assembly: GCA_964034765.1. Classification (NCBI taxonomy): domain Eukaryota; kingdom Metazoa; phylum Chordata; class Actinopteri; order Gobiiformes; family Gobiidae; genus Knipowitschia; species Knipowitschia caucasica. Next base: position 9,467,084 of record OZ035824.1, on the reverse strand, counting down.
CCACTGGTGTGCACCATGTGCACTTGTACATGTATATTGTAAATAGTAACTGTAACTCTATTTTAAATTTAAATGTATTCCTTAGAAGTGTTTTTATTCTTTATTTTTTATTATCTCTCTCTGACTGTTGCACTGAGCCAAAGCAATTTCCAAGTCTGTGACTTCCTGTTACTTGCGTGGCAATAAAAATTATTCTGATTCTGATTCTGACAAGCTGTAATCAATGAATTCACCTATTCCCATGTATTTCATTCATTTTAATGTTCTTATGTCATCTCCATAAAAACATATTTATATCCATATTTCAAACTTGAAAATTAGTGTACAAACCGCCGTGCCATAGCGGTGCTTAGAGATAATCTGTTTCCATATTATCTGCATGCCTAACCTATTTTTAATTCATTCTGTGCAGTTATGCCTATGTTCTTACTGGCCACTGGCTATCTTTTTTTCTTTTTACAGTGGAGAATGTCTTCTTGCATAAGCCCGGATATAGCATGTTGCACAAATTGACAGGGCTACATTAAAGCCTCCTCCTCTACTGTGTTTACAATAGCCATAGGTTCTCAAGGGCATGTATGAGTATAATGGCACTACGGGTAAAAAGAGGACATAGCGCTCTGGGGCAAACTTTCACACATTAGAAAGTAACTACCTCAAACTCATACGGAAGTGTGTTTACAACTCAAACATATTTTCAAGCCAAGAACATCATATGGACAAAATAATAATAATAGTCTAAAAACATATATAAAACAAAAAATCCACACAAAATATAAAAAACACCAACAAATAATACAGCAAAAGAATAATAGACAGATGAGGTGGGCGTGTAAAATCTAATACCCCTAATTTAAATATATTATTATGAAATTGTTGCCAGATTCTCCACACATTTTCTCATGCTTTCAATATGTCATTGGTTACAGTTGGGGAACACATGTGGATGAGCAGTGTGAAGAGTGTTACGTAAAAGTGGCTGTCTAGCACTTCTTGTGATGGAGACGGCAACAATAAAGCTCCTTCCTCTCGACTCTTTGGCCCCAGGGCGGGTGCGGCAAAAAGGAGGTCACAGAATAAGAAGCACGTACGTTTTCTCTTTGGATAGAGAGGCTCAGACAGGGCACCTCGCTGCGCTTTGGGGCAGGGTTCGAGCTGGATGTCGAGAGGCCATTTGCACTCTTTACTTTGTGACCGGACATTTCAGGAAAAGAAGGTTTTGCCCCCTCTCCCATAAAGTAATTATATTTGTCCATCTAGTCCTGCTCAAAGAAAGGGACAGCGTTCTTCCCAAGGTGCAAGTGAAACAGGCTCAATGGACAATACACTTGAAACATTAACAGTTCACTCACCTGTTCTGATAACTAGTCACTCAGTCACTTTACCTGCTACTATTATTACTATTGTTTATTCGGCTCATATTCTCTGCTGCTAAAGTACAATATACAATATCTGTACATTCCTCCAAACAAAGTTCAATTATAGCTCCACATTTATTATATTCTATTTTGTCATCTAATTACATTAATAAGGATTTCATTATATTAATTTGATTATCAATTATCTTAAATAGTAGATCCTGTTTGATTTGTGCACTCTGAGTTTCCTTCTTTGTTTCTGCTGTAATGTGTGCAGCTCATGGATCTATAATAATAACTGGATAGGGTATTGCTAGCTTACAGCTGTCCCACCCATGGGCACAGGGGGCGCCCGTGGTACAGAAAACTAAATTCACATGGGCTACCCAGAAAAAAGTCCCATAGAACTCAATGTAAATTAAAACAGCACGACCTCAGCTGACAGAGAACCTACTGCTTTCATAAAGGTCGGATTTTGTGGGGATTTTAGTGTCCCTTGTCATCCTGAACTTTTTTTCTTCTTAAATCCTTCGGTTTTCTTTAAATCCACACTTTACTGCCACAAACTCTGCTCCTTGCCTTCCCGCTCTGACTCCGCTCTTCCGCTGCTCTCATGAACCAGCTCTGATTGGTCAGAGCGCGGCCGAGCCCCTCTGTGCACGTGCATGAAAGCCACACATGCACGTTTGGCACACGATGCCCAAATATAGGCGAGTTCAGCTAATCTCCCGGTCTCCATGAAGTCCCATGCGCTACTGAGCACAAGCCATTCATTTGAATAGGGCGCCATCTTGGATCACCGGGGCTTGGTGCAGCTATGAAAACGATTGAACTCCGGCCTGCTTTTGCAACCGTCTTGGCAGCATGTCTGTTATGGCGCAAAGCAAACGCTGCGGAAGACATAGTCTTACCATACCATCGTACTAATTTCATTTCGTACTAAGGCCAACTACTTTTGCGGATTGAAACAATTGGATCTGAGTTTACCGTGACATATGTATTGCGCCCAGTGGGGGCGGGTCCCGGCTCAAAAGTGTGGCCACTTTTGAGCCGGGACAACTGACATGCTTGCAATACCACCCCGGGCCGATGGGGGTGGACCCGGAATAAGAATTAGCCAATGCTAACATAGAGCATCTTCTTACCTCTCGAAAACACCTTTACAGGATGGACCAAAAGTTGGCTTTTGGCCCAAAGCTCCGTTCCACATGTGTGTCAATACTGAGGGGAGTCAATTTTTTTGGACTACTCTAGTTTACTCACTGTGAATTTTTGAAGTCACTCGTTTAAATGAGTGGGGCTCGTGCCGGCTGACGCATGCACAGATGCGTTTTCTCACATTTTCCAGGCCCCGCGGCCATTTTGAATCACTCCATGAGAGCTCAATTTTTGGCTCATTAGTTAGAACGGCGGAGATAGGCGTGACTACGTCCATTAATATACAGTCTATGATTGCGCCCGAGTGAGTGAGATATTTAGCATTTAGCCTAGCCCTAGCATTTAGCCTAGCTTTCGGCATCTCCTTTGCCACTAACGGAGCACGTGGAGAGTAGAGCCAGCTAAACATTCCTCTTTCTCCAGTTTAAATTTCTTGATATTTGGAGCCGAACCAGAACAGTTTACACTTTATCTGTTGTTTGTTCACATGGTTTTATTCAAAAAGTAACACCGCTGTGCCACTAGAGGGCAGTAATGCACTTACAACATACATTGTAAAATTACTATTACAACACTCCCACTCAATTTTACCATGGTATTTACATTTTCTTTACAACAACGAATATACTGTATATATGTAACTTTAAAGCACTGTTATATAACACACCTTTCCTTTCCTTTTTAACACAAACGTGTAATAGTTTTAAGCCTGTTTTAACAAAGAACACAGTTTAGGCATTTTAAACATTTTTTAAATCCTTTTTAAACTGGACACAGTCCAATCTCCTTTCTGAGATATTCAAACTTTTGTTTAGGCAATGGCTTAGTTAAGATATCAGCCTTCATTTTATCTGTTGAACAATACATCAGTTGTATTTGTCCATTTTGCACACACTCACGAATGTAGTTGTAACGAATGTCTATGTGCTTGGTTCTTGCATGGTCAACAGGATTCTTTGCGATTGCAATTGCTCCTTGATTATCCTCCTGTATCACTGTTGGTGTGATCTCCATTCCAAGTTCAGTTAGTAGTCGTCTCAGCCAAGTTCCTTCTTGTGCAGCCTGGCTTAAAGCAACATACTCTGCTTCTGCAGTTGAAAGTGCAACTGTTGCCTGTTTTTTGCTTAGCCAACTGACAGCTCCTCCAGCAAGAAGAAAGATGTTTCCAGTAGTAGAGCGTCGATCATCCTGATCACCTGCCCAATCAGCATCTGCGAATCCAACCAAAGTTCCAGTGTCTGATCTCTGGTATTTGAGTCCCAGGTTCAACGTGCCTTTCAGGTATCTTAGGATTCTTTTCACAGCTGTCAGATGTGCAGTGTTTGGGTTTGCATTGAACTTTGAAACAACACTCACTGCTTGTGCTATGTCTGGTTGTGTGGCCATGGCAGTAAATACAGTAAACTTCCAACCATTGACTGATAAGTACTTGAGTTGACAGGTTTACTGACATCATCAGTTTTTTTCAACTTCACGTTTGTGTCAGCAGGAGTCGCGACTGGATTAGCACTGTCCATTCCATACTTTTTTAGGATGTTTTCAAGGTATTGTCTCTGATGAAGGATAACGTGGTTGTTTGTCTTATCTTCAACCACTGAGATGCCCAGAATGTAGGATAGTTCACCCATGTCCTTCATTTTATAGTGTTTCTTCAGTGTGTCCTTTAACTTGTCCATGCTCTCTGTTGACTCTGTAATCAAAATCAAATCATCAACATACACAGCCAATATTTCCAACTCCTGACCTGTTCTAACAAACACACACTGATCTGAAGTACTCTGTGCAAAACCAATGTTTTTCATGAACTCTGTAAAGGCTTTGCTCCAACAGCGTGGAGACTGCTTCAGTCCATATATTGACTTGTTTAGTTTGCACACCAGATGTTCTTGTCCTTGTTTGATATAACCCTCTGGTTGCTCCATGTAGATTTCCTCTTCCAAGTGTCCGTTAAGGAATGCAGTTACGACGTCCATTTGATGCACATTCAGGTCATTTTGCACAGCAAAGGATAAAAGTGTACGAATTGAGCTGAATCGTACCACTGGTGAAAACGTTTCATCATAGTCAGCACCGTAAATCTGTGAGTAGCCTTTAGCAACAAGTCTGCACTTGTATCTTTCCACTCGTCCATCACTGTGATGCTTGACTTTGAACACCCATTTTGATCCGATTGCTTTGCGATCCTTTGGTAAATCCACCAAGTCCCATGTATCATTTTCCAGCAGTGACTCATATTCCAGATCAGCTGCTTTCTGCCATTCCTTTGCGTTTGGACTTGACATCGCCTCTTTTAGCGTATTTGGCTCTGTGACACAACACATGTTGGCATAGTGCTCAACTGTTACTATGTCAGCAAACTCGTCATATCCGTATCTCTTTGGAAGTTTTCTGATCCTGCGACTTTCTTTTGTAGCTTCACTGACAGTAGTGTTCTCAGTATTTGCTTGTCTTTCCTCTGTGTTCAGTGTCACCTCATTTTCTGAACTGTTTTTCTCATCCCGTTTGCATCCAAAGTCTGTTTCATTGAATACAACATCTCTGCGAATGAGCATTCTCCTCTTTACTTCATCCCACAGACGGTAACCTTTGGCGTTGGTTGCATATCCCACGAAGCGAAGCTTAACTGCTTTTTTGTCCAGCTTCTTTCTCTCTGTGTCTGGGATATGAGCATAAGCAACACAACCAAATGTTCTCATGTGCCTAACGTCCGGCTTTTTGCCATACCACCTTTGATAGGACGTCTCTTCTTTTATAGCAGATGTGGGTAACCTGTTCTGTATGTAAGCTGCGGTTGCAACAGCTTCTGCCCAGTACATGTTTGGTAGCTTTGCGTGAGACAGCATACTTCTAGCAGCTTCCACAAGAGTCCTGTTCTGTCTTTCTGCAATTCAATTTGGCGGTGTTTCACCACGCCGATCAGCTCCCTTTAACCCATGTTGTGATTCCAGAACTTATCACCAAGGGCTTTGGTAAAAAACACTTAGTTTATCCAACACTTAAAATCCACCCCATGAAAACCTTACCAATGCCTTTCACAGAAGGTCACACAGCGGTATAGTTGTGTTCTAATTGTAGATTTTCTATTACAGTTGGGCAGGTGCCTATGCTAACTCTAATCACAGCAAATTTTCTGACATTATTTACATTCTTAAACCCACCCTATTATTTCCTTACTAGTATGTTTGGTAATCCTTTGAGCTCATGCATTTGTTTTTTATTCATTTAAAAATATAATTTATAATAGCAAATACTATGATTCATTTATAATAATTAGACCATGCACGACCTGTACGTCGCCCGAAGCTCGAGCCGGGCCTGGTTGTAGACAGCCGACCCCTCTCACCCTGCACATGGAACTATTCCAACCACTCCCCCCCTGCGGTCCATCAGGACTAGAACCTCCCGCCAAAGAATAGTTCCTTCCCTCTGCTGGTGAAGAAACTGTCCCCTACTGCCCCTTTAAAGGCCCCTTCTGCCCTTATAATGGCACTTTACTGCCCATCATCGCACTTTACTTTACTGCTGTCACCTAATATTGTGTGCACCATTCCATTGTATAGATTAAATAGTAATTGTAACCGTATAATTCCTAATATTAAATGTTACTACTTAAATGATGCTGAATGTTTTTTCGCCTTCTTCTTTACCTCGCTGTCTGACTGTTGCACTAGCCAAAGCACTGAGTGTGCACTGAGCCCAAAGCACTAGACTGTTGCACTGAGCGAAAGCACTGAGTGTGCACTGACCAAGCACAGAGTGTGCAATGACCAAAGCAATTTTTATTATATGCACATATGAGATGTGGAACTTCTTGTGATGGTTTGCCCCAGGAAATACAAACAGAACTAAGACAGTTACATATTACCAGACATATTTTTCAGCTGCCCTCTACCACATAACAATTATTAAACAATTTTTTGTATGTTTGCTAGTCACATGAAACCACAACCTATTCAAACTTCAGCTCAAGAAATACAAGCAAGGCACAATGTAGGACTGAGTCCTGATGTAATTATTAACACGTATGGTTAACACACCCGTAAATTATTTATGGATGATAGGAAAGATCAGGTGTCCACAGCAGAAGACGCATCAGTTCTGTGAGTACATCTGACAGCCGAAGGAAACAAGGAAACTCATGAAACATTGGTAACATCATAATAATATAAAAACATTGGGTTTAATACACATAAGGCCAGATATTCTTCACTGCCTCTGACCAACACTGTTTCATGTTCCCTGTTTAGAAATCGCTGCAGCTAGGCACACATCTCTAATGCTATTCACTGCTGGCCATCTTGCTGAAATCAACTCTTCTTTTATGACGCAACTTTTAAAAGGTTTTAGAGCTCACGCTTCCGAGGGCTAAATACACCACAGATTGATGGCTTTCCACATGTGGTTTATGATGCAATATGTATTTTCTTTCTCAAGCTGCTCTAATGCAAAAGAAAAAATTGTGATGAACGCATTTTCTATATCGCATGAGGTCAGGGAGTGGTCTTTGTGATTATTTTGCTGCTGATGCAACGAGCACCAAGACCATAATGCAAGATATAGCGATTCATAGAACCTGGCAATCACACTGCTAGCACATTACGGCAAATCGATTACAACCTCACTGTCCGTTCATATCAGGCCACAATAGCAACATATTAAATTGGGGCAGGATTGATCGATTCTCCCATTGTGGTAAGGCAGTGTGTGGCGCACATACAGGACAGTAGTATGTTTCATTTAAACTACATCTACTGTATTTCCTGTGTAAGCACTAAATGGGGAGCGTTTCTGATGTTGTAAATGTGCAATACAAAATATATAGTTTAATAGAGGACATTAGAAGTGCAAGTAACAGACAAACGTGATGTAGAAGCAAATTTACATGTGCTTTGTTAAAATTTAGAAAGATAAATTGCCAAACTGGGACTGCACAGGTATTCAATATTTTTGAGGTGCCTTAAATGGCCATTAAAATACATTCCTAATACACTGCTGAACGTTCCAACCTTAATGTTAACCCTTTAAAATGTTTGCTCATCGATTAAGTAAAGGCCTATAAAAAGGATAAAAATTTTTGTTTATTTTTTACAACTAAAAAAGAAAAAGGAAAAGAATGCATTGCCGTTCTTCAAGATTGAACATTAAAGGTTAATGATTAAAAATAATACTCTCTTATAATTAACACGAACTGGAGCGTCTAAAAATCTATGGTTGGAGTATTGTCCACTAAACCGCATTTGCATGAAGCCAGAAGCACACCAAGAAATTGGGAAAAGTTGTAAGGAGTTAAAGTAGGTTAGAAAAAAAAAAAAAAAACATATCGTTTAACTGACAAAAATAATATTAACTTTAAAATATTATGTAACTTTCACCTGACCTAAACCCTGGAGTTGAACAATGGATTCAAGTTTAATGCAAATCAGTCTTTGTTTGTGCAAACGGGGAAAAAATTTATGTTGTCAAAAACAGCCAAAAAACCCTCACATTTTGCCGTTCCGCTTCTCAAACAACGTTTGACTGATTAAAATTCCCTGAAGTAATTATGAAGGTAAATGTGTTGAGATGATTTGGAACAATTTTGAGGCCAATCGGTGAAACGGCCGAGGAGGAGTCGCTTTCCAACCAACGTTTATGAAAATGATTGGTTTTCATGTTTCCATTTTGCAATGAAATTTATGGGCTTCCTGTTTGTCAGGGGGCTTAGCCATAATAACATTTTTCCCATGTCTTGACTTAAGGAACATGTGTTCCAAATTACATGGTTCTACGACAATTTTGACCTCAAACCCCTCCCATAGGCATTTTTAATATGGCTGTTGTAGGTGGCGCTATAGAGCCAATTTCAGAATTTTAACTTTCAAATGACCTAGACCCAAGAGTTGAACCATGGATTCAAGTTTTGTGCAAATCAGACTTTGTTTGTGCAAACGGAAGCAATTTTTCTATGGTCAAAAACTGAAAAAAAATACGCCACTTTTTGGCGCTCCGCTGCTCAAACAACGTTTCACTGATCAAAATTCCCTGAAGTCATTTTGATGGTACATGTGTTGAGATGATGTGGAGCGATTTTGAGGCGAATCGGTGAAACGGCCGAGGCTGGTTTGATGTTTGTGTGAGGTGTATATTTGCAATGAATGGGGAGCGTTTGTCGTCGCCACGGCAACAGGGTAAAAAATAAGCCTTGGACCCAATTGACTTTTTGAATCAAGAGGGCAAAACAGATGTATGTGCAAAATTTCAAACATTTTGAAAAAACTAAATTTGAAAATGCCCATTTAAAACTTTGAAATAGTCTGTAGGGGGCGCTAATGTGTCAATTTGAATCATTTAACTTTCAAATGACCTAGACCCTAGAGTTGAACAATGTATTAAAGTTTTGTGAAAATCAGACTTTGTTTGTGCAAACGGGAGCAAATTTAATGTTGTCAAAAACGGCCAAAAAAAGGTCACATTTTGCCGCTCCGCTGCTCGAACAATGTTTCACTGATCAAAAATCCCCGAGGTCATTTTGAAGGTACATGTGTTGAGATGATGTGGAGCGATTTTGAGGCGAATCGGTGAAACGGCCGAGGAGGAGTCGCTTTCCAACCGACATGTATGAAAACTTTTGCTGTTCATTTTTCCATTTTGCAGTGACATTTATGGGCTTCCTGTTTGTCAGAGGGCGGAGCCATAATAATATTTTTTTCTTGTCTTGACTTGAGGAACATGTGTACCGAATTTCATGACTCTACAACAAACTTCATCTTCAGAACTCCCATAGGGGTATTATTTTGGCTGTTGTAGGTGGCGCTGTTCTGGCATTTTTTGAGTCCCATTAAAATAAACACCAAAATATCAAATTTTTCGCCAGGTCTGATTTTTGGGCAAAATTTAACAACTTTTCATGCATATTCAGGGGGTCAAATTAAGGCTCAAAGTGCAGAAGAAAAAAGAAAGAAAGAAAGAAAGAAAGAAATAAATAAATAAAAAAGGAATTTTTTTTTCGACGTCTCGAGCAAAAACAATATAGGTTTCAATGGCACGTGATACATCATTTTAAAGCTTTTGAGTTTACGCACGCAACCGTCACGTTTTGGCGAGTGACGGGCGCTGACGCGTCCGTCACGCACCGCCACCATTTGTTTTCACCATTGTGAAAGCAATAGGCCCTTACCCCGTTCGGGGCTCGGGCCTAATAAATAAAAAAGGAATTTTTTTGTTAACGTCTCGAGCAAAAACAATATAGGTTTCAATGGCACGTGATACATCATTTTAAAGCTTTTGAGTTTACGCACGCAACCGTCACGTTTTGGTGAGTGACGGGCGCTGACGCGTCCGTCACGCACCGCCACCATTTGTTTTCACCATTGTGAAAGCAATAGGCCCTTACCCCGTTCGGGGCTCGGGCCTAATAAAAAAGGAATTTTTTTTTCGACGTCTCGAGCAAAAACAATATAGGTTTCAATGGCACGTGATACATCATTTTAAAGTGTTCGAGTTTACGCACGCAACCGTCACGTTTTGGTGAGTGACGGGCGCTGACGCGTCCGTCACGCACCGCCACCATTTGTTTTCACCATTGTGAAAGCAATAGGCCCTTACCCCGTTCGGGGCTCGGGCCTAAAAAGGAATTTTTTTTTTAACGTCTCGAGCAAAAACAATATAGGTTTCAATGGCACGTGATACATCATTTTAAAGCTTTTGAGTTTACGCACGCAACCGTCACATTTTGGTGAGTGACGGGCGCTGACGCGTCCGTCACGCACCGCCACCATTTGTTTTCACCATTGTGAAAGCAATAGGCCCTTACCCCGTTCGGGGCTCGGGCCTAAAAATCTGGCCAAAAGTGGTACTGCAGTCACAGTCAATATTTTGTAGTCCTCTCCCACTCTCCCTGACTCAGGTTGCCAGATTCACACCAAATCCAGCAGCAAACACAGGGAATTATGTTATCAGTTGTTTGTCCGTCTCCATTCACATTGCCATGACAGCCGTGCTAATGCTGAATGAATGTTTTGACTAATGTTTTTTTATTATTATTATTTGGACATTTGAGATAAAAAAAACAAAAACAAAATAAAAGCATTGTAATTATACATAGTTTATGCAAAATAGATAAGAAATTGATGTCCAAAATAGGAGTGGGAAGAATGGATGTTGGAACGTATTTCTTCAGCGTATCAACATCAGGGTTTGCTCAAGAGGATATCACCTTTCAATTTTATTTATTCCCTATTTTTTAGACAAACATGTAAAAGTCCCACATCAAAAAGAGACTAACATTATTTTAATTGGGGTACATGTGGTCTTAAATGATTATTTTTACAATTAAGCTATAATCTGCAAAAAAACGTCTTGACCTTCATCTTTTACCGTTTTTAGAGCAATCTGTCATAGAATGTGATAACATGCAATAAATACAAAAAGACATAGCCCGGGATCGAACCCGGGTTCCTGCATCGTAAGCGCACAGTTTAGACTAGACCACCGGTTCACACGAATGAGACACTGTGAAGACTAAAAAATTCTGCATCACACGTGAACTTTTATCAGCTGTCTCAATTGTTCAAAGGCATCCCGATATAAATCCTCGTTTTAGTCTTTGTTTTGTCATTAATGATTTGAGTCATAACAAGACCTGTTTTAGTTCTGCGCCACATGTTTGTTTACCTCTGAGATTAGTGAGCCGCACGGAGTTCTGGCAACCCGATCACGGACTTACATGACACTTCCTGATTGGCGAAACGGCGGAGGGTAGGACATCAAAATCAAAACAATAACAACTTTTACGGGTCGTAAAACTAATTTTGATAATCAAATATCTCGGCTGAACTACTGTTATCAGTTAAAGATGAATTCGAAAAGAGTATGATTTAATAACGCCTTTTGAAATATTTGGGTCATTTAATGATGACTTGACATGCAAATATTACATATTGCTCCTTTAAGCATGACACCCTCATCAGGCAGGGTCAGGGTGCTCAGGGCCGACGCGGCTACTGTGGTTGTTTACCATCACCGTGTGCAGACCATAGACTGTATATATTAAGTAGACAAAGTAATACACAAACATGTGAAAAGTGCAGCTGACGTAAAAGTTTCATATTTCAGGAAGCTGACACCAATGACAATATTTTATTTACGTCTTCAAGTTACAAGGGAAGCACATTTATTTTTTGCCATTATAATCATGGATGTCTTGACTTGTATTTTGGACATTGGGATTAGGTGATAAAACATTCCTACTAAGTAAAGGCATCAATTGATTAATAAAAGAATATACATTGATAAATTTTATAGATAAAATAATGTCATATCAATTTATGTAAAATACATGTTCCTAAACAAAAGGTGAAATGGAACTTCCATTTGGTTATTTCAAGTCTTTTTTTGTTCTTTAATTAAAATGTTGCCACACAGTCCTCATGGAAGATTCCATTAACTATTGTAAATGTTTTCCAAATTAATATTTCAATTCTCAAACAAACAGGAAGAATTACCTTCAGAATAACTAAAATTCTTTACTTTCTCAAAAATAATGTAACACTAGAGTATTGTTTGTTATTTTTTGTTTACAAATCATAATAACCTGCAATGGTTGGTGACCAAACTGACCGGTAAACATGTTTTTTGCAAGCTCCAGACCTTTTCGGTGTGGGACACATCCACTAATTTTGTGAAACAAAAAACATAGACCTTTGTATGTTGTGTTGTCATATTGTTAAATCCGTCAGTATATCCACAGAAACGTCTCATGTCTCAGTCAAATCCATTGTTAGTAGAATTCTGACAATATCATTGGTCCCACCATTTGGAAAGCAACAGGCGCTAACCTTGTGTAAAAAACTGCTACAACGTAGAAACAAAGAGCACTTCTGTCCGACCGATGAAGATGACTGCATATTTGAATATTGGGGTCTTTGGAGGAATTGAGCTAGCTAAGTCATCCCATAAATAAAGAGAGATGAAGTGTCTTTTCAGGGCATTTTCAGTTAGAATGTCTTCGTCTATGAACCCTATTTGACTTCATCACCTGCAAAAAGAACTAACTATCCCTACTAGTTAAACACCTACATAGTTCAACACAGGCAATAGGCAAAGTTTGAATAGTCAACTCACAGGAGTCCTCATGTCAATGCCTACACAACTTCACTTCTGGGTCATGCCACAATATACAAAGATACTCAAAATGACAAGACTTTTTCAACGTGTAGGAGGGGATCTCAGAAGTCCGAGCAAAGCATTGGTTCAATACGGATGCTAAGCGACATGATTCTCCCTGAATTTCACACATGTGTCACACAGCAGTGTCATGTGGGGTGACAAAAGCATGTCAAAACGTTGCATGGTTTGGCTGTTCTGTGGCCATCTGCTGCTCTCCACAGACCTGATGATTCAATTTGACTTGAAATGGAACATTCTTGGGATAATGAGGCAAAATAATATTGAAATCCATGGGAATCTTACAGCAGGCAGCACTAAAGTAAACAGAAGATTGTCAACCTGCAGTTCTCTGCAGGACTGAACAGGGTCTGCTAAAGTATTTGAAAACATGTCCACATGTTAAACAGAAGAGGCAGTGAGAGTGGCTTCTGAATCCAAATGAGTGTAAACAGTCCGTTGTGTGTCTGTGGCACAGTTCCTGGCCCACCACTGGTCCCACTGCTGGTGCAGTATGACAGCCTGAACAAGGGCCCAAGCCACAAAACATGGAGGAAATGAAAGGCTCCATTCTAATCTAAGCAGGCTCTCACAGGAAACGCGTTGGAGCAAGTGGTCATGAGTTCCTAAGGACTATTTTGTAATGGCATACCTCAAATCCTTATGAAGGCATAAAAATCCTCATGTCGGTGTAAAAATAGTCTTAAATATGAATATAGTAGTGAGTTTCTGCTCAAGTCTGTTGAAGGAGACATCCTCTCCCCATTCACTACAATTCCATATCCTGAGCCTCGTCCTCAGAAAAGTCTGACATGGAGCTCTCTGATGAGGAGTCTCCGCCCTCCTCCTCCTGCTCCTTTAGGGCCTCCTCCGTGGCGTACTTCTGCATGTATTCTGGAACACACACATCAGTCACTTTACAGTACATCAACAGCATACACTCAAGTAATGATTCAGTGTGGTTCTATCTATTGATACCTTTGATTTTGTGCTTATAATCCTCTGGCTTGTGCAGGTACAAGGCTGCTGCGTCTCCATTTAAAGGATCAATGGGGTTGGGATAAGCCAGCAGCTGAGGCAGGAACATGTCAAAGATGTTGGTGAGATCTGTACAAAACAGGAGAGAACAGGGAAAATCATCACCTACAATACACTCAGACTGCAATGTTTGACAATCTCCACTAGAGGTCTCTACTGTCCAGGAGAATTCTACAGGAAGTCAATTATAAACCATGAAGAGAAAGCTGTTATTAGGCATAAATCATGTTAAGACTCAAATGAAAATAACTACATAAGAAGTATTGCATTGGGATCCACATACTGCTCCAAAGAGCTATATTTTTTTTACTTTCCCAGAAGGCCAGGGTAAGTAAGTAAGTAATTTTTATTTATATAGTGCCTTTCATAAACCAGAATCACAAAGCACTTACAAGATTTTTGTGGGCATTTGTCTTCTCACTCCGCACAGAGATGGAAGTGGGGGCCGCATGCCAGACCAATTGTACAAAATGTATCAAAGCCTATACAGGAGATATACTTCTTTTTTGTTTTTTATCCTTTTTGAATGTGTTTTTATGTATACCTTTCTGGTACAGACCTTTTACTCTTGTGTCCAAAATAAAGTATTGAATTGAAATTGAAAACCACCACTTAAGTATCTATCTATTCATCTATAAACCATAGACAATATCATACTATATTTTTTGCCGTTCCATTAGAAAGTGACAGCGGCCTACCATAGAGAGCAGTCCAGGTCTGGTTTATAACATCCAGACAAACTGTTCCTGAGCTGTAAAAGAAAGATGCATTCAGACCCCCGGTTTTTACTTGGCAGAATTACATAGCAAAAAAACACTTACGCTTCATCGATGTTCGGGTGAAATATCTTATTCATAAACCCTGAAAACACAAATACACATCGATATTATACAGCCCTGACACATGTTTAAGCAACAATAAAAACAGTAAAGAGAAAATACCTATGGATGGTGACTTGAAAGGGTATTTATCTGGTAGGTCTACCCGAACTTTCCATACCCCACCTTCATAAGGGGCTGTAATAAAAATGAAGGTAAATCAACAGTTTAAGACATGAACATAATGAGACAAATACACACTACTTCCTGGACTATTAAGCACGCCTGTCAAAATAATAACATATGTATAACTGCTAAAAACTGACCTATAACCACATAAATCTAGTTGTATGCATTTCCCCAAAACTTGCTCTCCCTGCACTGTTCACATAAACATACTGAAGCAGGATATAGATACTGTACATTGGCTGCATTGCTACATACGCGGCAGAGTTCGAAGCGCTTGAAAAAAGTTGTGGCTTATGTTCCAGCGAGTTCTCTAGTTGCTAATGTTAACTTACTTCCTTTAGGACCATGGAACTTGACCACAAACTCGTTGAGCCCACTGAGGATGGTGACTTCATGTTGGCTTTCAATGCTGGGAAGGAGTCAAGGAAAAGTGTGCAGAGGAAGCAGGCACTAAGCACCATAAACATTCACTAAATCATCAACAGCAAATGAGTATTACAGGCTTAGGAAAAGGCTCAGGAAGGCCCGAGCTGAAATAAGAAAATGTGAATTACAGCTCTGCCTTTGATTACTGGTTTAAATTAATGATTAGATCAGTAGGGAGGATTGTTCCCTGGAGACAAAGGATACATGTTAAAGTCTGATAAATATTTACCTTTGGTCTCAAACAAATCAACCATTTACAACAAGATCCATGCTCACTCTGACCACATGCACTTTGAGGATTTTGAGAAGGTTGTTTTATCACATTGAAATTATGGGACCTGTATGTTTTAATGTAGAGGGAACAAAACAATCCTCAACTCAAAAACATAGAAGAAATTGTATCAGACTAAACCACACATTTTTCCTGATAAAAATAGCAGTATATTGTAAGAGTTGAGAGATGGTTTTAGATATATTCGTATTGTAATCTAGTATTATACTTTAACTACCAATTATTAGTACTCCAAAACAAGTACTTTGTGTGACTTTGGTCAATGTAATGCTAATAAATAAACATTACCTGCTTTGTTACTTTGATTGCAGGGGTAAGCATGACTAGGGTGGAGAAGATGTGTCATAACCACAGCATGTTGACAGAAAAACTGAGTCAATTCTGACAGAGCTTCAGCAGATCCCAGCACTTTGCAAATGTGACAGATGGTAAATATACATGAACAAAACAACTGAAGAATCCAATCCATTTCCTGACCAAATTTTGCACCTCATTCCTGAACTACAGCCATTTTAGACAAAGATTTCAACCTAGCAAGTCAATAGCTCTCACACAGTCATACCACTTGAAAATGCATCCTTCTTTTGTGCCCTTCCCCAGGGGTTATTTCCATAGAAACTCACACAACAAGTACATATGCTCACTCAAGAGTAATGCAACTCCACAGGGAGAAACCCTTCTTTGGACCAAACCTTTCACAGCAATGTGCCCTTGGATATAAATGTACTTTGAATGTTAAGAACAGTCTGTACATCTGCACAAAATGAGCATAATAAACATTCACAGTTTTACGTGCTTTGCTTGTATAACTACGCGTTGTTGGGACTGTTTGGGGGTAGTAGCAGTGGTGGTGGGTTGAGAAAAACACGTTGGGCCTGCCTCTGAGCGTCCTGAGTGCAAGGCTGGCCCTGTCCCTGCTTGCTCTGAATGTTCCCTGCCCCCATCGCTTCATGTGGCTTCGTACAGCACGCTTGTTGTTCAGATCAGCTGTGCGAAGCTCCGCCCTGCGCCTTGTTCCGGATGGTAACAGCCTGGCCAATGGGAGCAATGCGTCTAGCTGCAGGACAAAAACAAAACAATTCGCCTCACGCTGTCACAAAACCCCCAATCTGAACTTCTATTGGCCACATAAAAATCCAGCCAAATAAGAAAACTTGTTGCTGTGTGGGTTTACATGAATGGGAACAAATTTTAGAGGTTTTAAAAAATCATCATGTGATAATATTTAAAATGGCTGCATTGTTTCAAAATATTACAAATGTAGCTTGTAGGCCTATCCAGTCTCGGATGAGTTTGGATCATTATTAAGTAATACATAATTTATGATAATGTATTACAGTGACAATCCAATATTTCCCAAAAAAAACAAAAAACAAAGGCGCTTGAACATTTTGCATTGTAGCAGATAATTCAACACGATTAAATGCTACACACCATACCACAATAACAGTGTTGTGGATGCAGCGTTACAAGTTGCATTTCTTTTCTTTTTTGTTTAGAAAGCAAATAAAGCAGCCTGCGCCTGCTAGGCTAACAGTGTTGTCTACTACTAGCGTTAGCCCGCGACAGCTACAAACACAGGATAATTAATGGCATCATGTAAACAAGTGTACTTTCTGCATATCGTCGATCAATATTCCAAGACTCCCAACAGCAGCAGTGGAGCCTTTGTGTTGTCAATCCTGTATGACCACAAACACGAGCAAGAAGCTAACAAACTACCTCTGCCAGGCTAAGCTAACGTGTTGGAAGCTAGCAGAGTTATTAGCCCGTGTTTGTAGCGTCGTTTTGAGTTGGCCAACACAACACAAATACTCATAAGTAATCATCTATGTGGACATGAGGGGCTAAGCTAGCTCGTCGTATCTGAAGTAAAGTTAGCATCCTGTGTGAATGTGGCTATGCGTCTTCACGAAACTCGACAGCAAGCACATTTCAACCGAGCCAAAGGTTAAATACAAACTCACTTGGTTAACGTGATAAAAACGTATTGTTCAGACTTACACAAGCACATATAATGACAATGTTTTAAACACGGTTAAACCTCTTCATAAAAAAGTGATCTGCTATCAAACTATCACACTGAGTACAACAGGGCAGAACAGCTGACCAACACCACCCTGAAAGGCAGAGGATTTCAGCTTGTTTATGAGAAGGATACAGTTTCACCACGTCGGTATCCATTCGCCTCTTGCCTGGACTTGGGGACGACATTTTTGTATCCTTTCACAAGAGATCTAAAATACTGCTGCGGCGGCTTGACTTTCAATCCTTCAGCGGAAAAAAGGCCAGATCGCACGGACTCAACTGTCTCCCCACGCTGTCCGAGGACAAAACCCTGGCTTTAACATCGCCTACTGTGTGCCTGAGCCTGGGTTAGCCTGGGTTAGCCTGGGTTAGCCTGGGTTAGCCTGGCCACCTCCACCTTGTGTCCTGGACTGAACACTGTGACATCCAGCTCAGCTCAGCAGCCTGGGCAGAAAACAGAGAGGGAGGAGGGCGGGGCTCTGCAAAAGTACACACACAAGAACACGCAGGACATACACGTACATGCACACGCACGCAAGCAAGCACACGCACGCACGCTTTCACGCACACGCGCACGCATGCACAGAAAAGTAGAAAAACTCGACAAGTTCATTATGTTTATGGCTGTATATTATTCAATAATAGGCTGTATATTATTCATTAATAATTAAGTCTTGACATCAGCCTGAACCCCTTTCGGGGTTCCTGAATTTAGTTATTTCTTTCTTATTGTAAATTGTATATGATCTGTATATTTTATGTTGTTGTTATTGATGTGTCAAAGAATTGTAATGTTTTATCATGCTTGTATTTTAATGCCTTTTTACATCTTGGCCAGGGGACTACAGATGAAAAATAGCCTTCTGGCTAATTCTGGCTTTTTTAACCATGTTTGTTCATGTGTTACATTAAATTGCACTGTCCCCTTTCAAATAAACCAATCCAATCCAATCTATGTAATCATGTGAGCTATGGTCTAATGTTCATAATGACCAATGCTTGTTTAATATGTTTATTTAACATATTAAAAGAAAAGACAAGAACTAAAAAAGTCCTGACTATCAGTGTTCGGCCTGCCCTTGGCTAAAGTTAAGCTCCCCATTGATTACCACTTTGTCGTGGTGGGGGGAGGTTGCTTGTACAGATCATCCTAGGAGATCTGTGCCTGGTTGATGCCCTGGTTGGCCCTATATGGGAGTTCCTGTGATGTATGTTATTGGGTGGTGGGGGAAACCGGAGCGCCGGAGGAAACCCACCCTGACACAGGATTGATGTCACAACCCTCTAGCTGTGAAGCATGAGTGCCACTATGCTACCATTTTTCCCACCCTCACTCTGGGCCAGTGGGGGTGCATCCGGAAAGATAATAACCCAATGCTTTTGGAGGCCGCCTTTTTTCCTCTCGAAAACATCCTTACAGTATGGTCCAAAAATGTACTCTTGGCCCGATGCTACGTTCCAGATGCTGTAAATGCTGAACGTTTTTTTTTTTGGACCAGTCTATTTTAGCCGCTGTGGACTTTTGAATGCATTCGATTAATGAATGGGAATCATGCCGGCTAACACATGCAAATGCGTTTCTTCTTTTTTCACATTTTCCTGCCCCGTGGCCATATTGAAAAAGCCCACAGAAGGAAAAAGTGGTGACATAGTTCCCACGGCGGAGATAGGCATGACTACCATGACTGTAATATTTACAGTCTATGCCAACGAAGTGGCCCTTCACAGAGATCTGGAGCAGAGAGGACTGAGAGAGGTCAAACATGAAACATCACCTGACTGAGGGGATGGGCTTGGATGAGATTTTGCCTGAGATGAAAAGATATCGACTTGAGATAGACAGTCACCTATGCATAGAGTGAGCTCCCAAACCAACTACGTAATTACTTGAGATAGAGTTGGAACTTCCACCTCTTTGGTTTTTCTTGCCCAGAGAGATGGCGAGCTGGGGTGGCCTTGCTCATGACTGCCTAAAAGTATACCTAGTGGTATTTGGACTCCCTGGGACTCCATCATTCTTCTGGAGGATTTCAAGTCTTCAATGCTCATTTGGAAAATTCCAATGAAAGCCATAAAGGGATGATGGGGAAGAATGTCCCCTTCCCCATCTGAACAAGAGTGATTTTGGGCACAAAGGTTATCCTCAGAGCACAAGAACCGAGGCTGATGACCCACTTTTGTGGTTGAGTTATTTGACAAGTGCAGGACAAAGCTTAGACTCGAGATTATGTCTGAAGGTAGAAGAATTACTTTGAGAATCTTCACATTACCCCCGTCATGTCCTCCACTTTGGAAGAGGCTGAAGATTTTGGGAAGGGTACCTATTTCAACCTGGCTGGTCAACCAATACCAACTTGAACTTTGCCCTGACGAAGGAACATGGTCATGTGTCAACCCCGTCACCAAGGCCCCATAACAAGAAAGTATTTCTTTCTCAATAACAAAGTGCCTCGGACCATTTCCTTTTTCCTCTCACTGTTGTGGGTATTGATATTATCATGGAACCATTGCCTGTCTTGATTGGCACATCTCTGCACCATGGTGTGGCCTAGACAGTACCTCTAGGATTGAAACTCAAATGCAAGAGCAGTGTTTAATTTATCTTGGTAGGAGAACACTGGACTATACTCTCTACACTCTCTATACTCTCTTACGGGTGATCAAGGTATTATATGAGTTTGCTTAACATGACAGGCACTTTGCCAAATTGAATAAGGCTTTCCAGGGAAAGGGTATCTCTAGGAAAAGGGTCACCTATTGCTGCAATAGGTTACCCTTTTCCTAGAGATACCCTAGAGATTGTGTCTTTTGAGTGTGGCAATTCCATCTCAGTGACTTATTTGTTATCCTATAGCAACAATTTAACTTGGAAGCTAAGTTCAGCTCTATCCAGCCATTCACTCAATTTAAACAATTGTGTATAGTTTAACACTTTTATTGTTGGGTTACATTGACTCGGGCCTAATGATGTCTAGTTATTTTGATGACAACAAATCATGTGAAAGTAAAAAGAAATCAAATAAAATTCAGCAGTGGTACATTGTTGTTTTTGTTTCATGTCCTCTTCTGCAGCGCGGCCCTGAACGCAGCAGCAGCAGCGCGGCCTGTGATTGGTCGCAGAGCACATTTGGCTGTGACGCATCCACGGCGCAGGTGTGGACACTTCACTGCAGACTGACCAGAGCTCTATATTGCTCTGTCTGCATGTCCACATCTTTATTTAGGCCAAAGTGTTAGAGCTGCGAGACACCGACGAGCTGCCTCTTCTTGAAATGTCTTCGGCTGAACACAATTCAACATCTAGTTTGCTGAACAAGTTTGAGAAACTGTCATGGAGGCCCTCCGTCAGGGAATCAGGTTAGTAAACAAAAGCTCTTTTCTTCAAGTCCTTCCACAGAACCTGTAGTGTGAGTTCAGCTCGTCTGCTTTCGGGGACTCTGCGATCGTGGGCTGTTTTCGCCTGTCCGTGCGGTTCATTTGCGGAGCTCGATGGATGGAGAAGTTTATGCTCCTTGTTTGTATCATCAGGGGACACTGGGGCTAGCTAACTCGGCTAAGGAAGCTCCCCTTTAAAAGTGGCTACTCTCGTAAATCCTCTGAGCTGAATGTTGGAGAGCCTCTTGTTTTGTAAATGATGACCTGGCGTAACATGTAGCACTTGCTAAGATCATGGTTTGAGGTGGTCTGAAAGGCGGGCGCCTTTCTTGCTGTTGGCTGTCCTCTCTGCACCTTTCCTCCTGAAGATTATGATTGTACTTTGTTGCATTTCAGATTCATGCACCTAAAAGCTTGAACAATCTTCCTGAAAGTGTGAGATTCTTCTGACAATGTTTAAAGGCGCTATACCCGTTTCTACAATGTTTGAATGTTTAGCACCGCCCCCCAGCTCGCTCACAGGCTTCTCATTTCCCCTACGCTCTCATAACACGGAGCCACCTAGTTTTATTTGCGATCTGATACATATGCTAACATTAGCATTAGCGCAACTTGTAAGCTGTGCATCAATCACTGATGAAATGGTACTAAAGCAATGCACTGCTAACACAATATATAAGTAAAAGAATACGTTTCGCGTCCGGATGTATTAATTTAAACATTAGAATATATTCTAATATTTAATTATAATTTATTATACAGCTCCTCACAGCAGTAGAACACTCCATTCACTTGAATGCAATTCTTCCGATAATTTCTTCTTGATAACAGAACTCTCAAACCAATAATGACCGCAGCCCCAATGCCACCTCTGTTTGTAATTCAGGTGTGTAAAATACTGCCAATACTCTGCAAGTACAACAAGCTATCAGCGCCTGTCACTACACACTTGTATGTGTAGAGAAACCAACGGAGCTAGCGGAGCTAGCCACGCTCAATAAACAAATACATATCAATCAATCAACACAATTAAACGTCAATCGGACAATACAGTATACATATACATCCTTAACACACATGCACGGACGATTTCAGAATTTGCTGTCAACGTTTTCATGACAAAAATACTGTTTTAAAGTGACAAAAAGTGATCGCGAAAAACCCGGAAGTTACCATGAAACAGCTAGCTAGCTTAGCTGTTACCTGCCTAGCACGTCCCGGTGAAACCTTTGGGAGCTAACTATTTTATTTGCAGTCATTAAATACATTTCTAATTATAAGGGTTGTCTAATATTTGTTCAAATATGTATATATTTTTTATTTTAGAATTATATTCGAATTTTGAAGTGGAAGCCCTGGTGTTGAGCAGCGCTGTAGGGGCTAGAGGACGCAGGCTGGTCGCTGCTCGTTCTGTGAGTGGAGGAGAACGAGCGGCCCGCTCAGACTCTACTCAGCACTTTTCACTGCCTGAATTTCATACACAGTGGAATCAATGACCTCAAGTTTTCAATTAAATTATGTATTATGATACAACTTGTATGTAGTAAAAAGCATTTTTATGAACTACTTAGAAAAAAAATCGGGTATAGCTTCTTTAAATCCAGGATAAAAACAGTTTTGTTCCGATGTGCATAAAAATGAGGGATTTTTTTGTTTTTATATTAATAATTATTATAATAATACATCGTACTTATACAGCGCTTTTTTGGACACTCAAAGATGCTTTACAGAAGAATTCATCTATTTATTATGTTATTATTTTTTATTTTATTGCCTTGTGTGATTGTTTCTATCTTGTTTTGTTCAGCACTTTGAGTTGCCTTCTGAATGAATTTTGCTTTACAAATAAGCTTGCCGTGACTTATGAACAATTCCTATGTTTTCGCAGGCACCAAAAAGCGCGCGCGGTGGCTCCAGGCTCGTCGCCTTTTCTCCCACTCATGTCCTAACCTCAGAATCCCAAACAGATTCTTAAGAGAAGGTATTGCCACATGTCTCTCTTGTGAAGATTTCAGCAAGTAAATAAGAATAATTAATTCCACAGGGCAGTTTGTACCTCCTGCCAGGAGTGGGCATCGCTGTGTTGCAGACAACACAAACTTGTATGTGTTTGGGGGCTACAACCCGGACTTTGAGGAGGCCGGTGGATCAGAAAATGAAGATTACCCGCTTTTCAGAGAACTTTGGCGGTTTCACTTTGCAACTGGAACCTGGCAGCAAGTGGCCACAGAGGGTTACATGCCCACGGAGCTCGCCTCTATGTCAGGTACTGAGCACAACTTCTAACAGCTTCAGATCTTCAGTGCATTTACCTTATTTATCATAGTCATCCAGACCCCTCCTCTAAATCTTAGCTGAGTGCTGACTGCTTTGCTGGCAGAAGCTATAAAGCAGGAATGCCAAACCTTTTTGTTAGAGGCCCACTATAGTTCACTAGACTTGTCCAAGGGCTGACGACATGTTTTGACTGAACTTGGGCTTTAAATTGGGTTTGATTTGTCAGTATAGATTCAGACCTCAGCTACATTGGTGCCAAATATGGAATTTTGTGACACAATCATAAACAAATTTCTGTGTGTGTGTATATATTAAGTCAATGACTGAATTTCAAAGGCGTTGAGCTTTACAACGAGGTATAGCGTGACTATTAAGATTGAGATCCTTTATTCGTCCAATAGTTATAGAACAGTAGAATGAGGAGCACAAGATAAGTGAATATTAGCTATACTAATTAAAATAAAACAATCTCTAACTCTGGCATCAAATAGCTAGTATAAAATCTCTAATATTGGAGGAGCTGAAGTTTGCTGGATGATCCTACGAAAGTACCTCAATGGCTACTTTTTGTTCACAGCAGGGGGCCACAGAACATGATGCAGTGGGCTGCATTTGACCTGCAGGCCTTATAGTTTTGGACATGCCTGCTATAAAGCTTGAGCAGCCAACATAACTAATAATTAACATTTGCATAATGTCCTTTTATATTTCTTTACTACTGACATGTGAAAGTTTATCAGCTTATTGCTGTGGTCAGTTTTTTATAAGAATTTGTTTAAATACTGCTGGATTTTAATTTTGACTTTGCAAATCCAGACATGAGGATTGACCAATTATGCCTTCATTTGTGGGGGAAACTGCAGCTTGCCTCAACAATAACCCATTTAAAACAAATGCCCATATAAGGAAATTGGCTTCAGCTAGCTTATGTTCAAATCAGCTTCTTCTGCATTGACCAAACACTATGAGCCTGTGTACTGTTTTTAATTGAATGTAGTTCAATGTGTTTGTGTAGCTGTCATGCACGGCAACAACCTCCTCGTCTTTGGTGGGACTGGGATTCCTTTTGGTGAAAACAATGGCAACGACGTCCATGTTTGCAACGTTCACTATAAGCGATGGAACCTCCTCAACTGCCGAGGGAAGAAGCCCAACAAGATCTATGGACAGGTGAGCGTTGGTTACTTCCTGTGTGTCTGTATCTTTTTGCACATCTGACTCATGTTATTTGTCCGTCAGGCCATGATAATCGTCAACGGCTACCTCTATGTGTTTGGAGGAACTACGGGCTATCTGTACAGCACAGATCTGCACCGACTGGACCTTGCCACCAGAGAGTGGACCCACCTCAAGCCAAACAACACGCCCTCGGACCTACCGGAAGAAAGGTTGAAAACTGCTTCTTCTCATCAAACGGCACGAGAAATGTGATAATAAATCTGCACCTTTCAAACAGGTACAGGCATGAACTGGCTCATGATGGACAGAGGATATACGTCTTGGGTGGGGGGACTTCATGGACGTCGTACTCTCTGGACAAGGTATCTGGACTCATCCTTTGACCTGCAACGGCTAAAAAGAACTAGAGCGGCTAACGCGTATTCGTTTCAGGTTCATGCATATAACTTGGAAACTAATTATTGGGAGGAGATTGCAACTAAACCCCATGGAAAAATAGGTATGCACCCCTACTTTAAAAAATATTATATTTTGATTTAATAATAATGAAATGCAGTAATGATTACTGCAATCTCAGAACGTCCCTTTTTATCTATATTTATTATGCAATATATATCTATGTATACTTCTTACATATACATCTTGCTGTTCGTACGAAGCATTCACAGCTTGTATCTGTATACTTCGTTTTATTTTTTAAACTAAGTTTTATTTATATAATAGGGTATCCTGATGCTCGCCGCTGTCACAGCTGTGTTCAGGTCAAAAACGGTGAGAATCTCTTATTTTAGATTCCTGAGTTAGCTTGAACAATGACTCAAATCGATTTTTTTTTTTAAGAGGTTTTTATTTGTGGAGGTTATAACGGAGAGATGATCCTGTCTGACCTCTGGAAAATCAACCTTCAAACGTTTGAATGGACCAAGCTTCCTGCAATGATGCCAGAGCCCGCGTACTTCCACTGTGCAGCAGTGACTCCGGTAAGCCGGGATGTCTTACCTCATCGAAGTTTTATAAATTAATGTTTTTGTGCCAGAAAGATTATATAAGCAAAGTCAGACCACAACATGCTGTCTTAGAAATGTTTTATCTTTTTCTCTTAGATTAAGGAATGGGTTGGTGACCCACTTTTTAGTCTAAGCATGTGACTGATGCCAACAATACTACTAAGGAACTTGTAAGACTGTTGCATGGATGTTATAAAAGTTTTTTCTGGTTTCAAAGTTGGGCAGAGCAGCTTTAAATGAACCATTGGTTATTCCCAGCTATTTAAATCGTTGTTGGGTTACACTTCAACAGAAGCAGCTTTGTAAAGGAATGCATTGGCCAGTGTTCTTGAAGACACGCACTCAGATCGACACTTAACCTGCCTTGCCCCCAGGGTCTGCCTGCAGTGGTCTGTTTTGATTCTCTGATCTGTGGTGGTGAATTGACAACTTTGTAATGTCCTCCAGGATGATAGAAAAATGGAGGCTATAGAAAAATGGAGCGTGTGTGAATGAATGATTGAGGCACTACATAAATGTGACTTTTTAAAATCAATTTTTTCTTAAACCTTATTCACTTGAGTATGAACTGTGCAAACACTGGGCTCAATAGTGACTTGTGGAGGTGACCTTTCTACCCTGTGCTCCAGGCTGGCTGCATGTACGTTCACGGAGGCGTGATCAACATGTCGGGAAACAGAAGGACTAGTTCTCTGTACAAACTGTGGCTGGTGGTGCCGAGCCTGCTGGAGCTGGCGTGGGAGAAGCTGCTCAAAACCTTCCCTCACTTAGCACAGCTGTCCACCCTGCAGCTGCTCAACATGGGCCTGACGCACACACTCATCCAGCGGCTCAAATAGACCCCGGCGGAACCATTTTAAGGACAAAGGACCAATATTTTTGTATGTTTAAAAAAAGAAAGTCCGATGTCATGACTGAAAGAGGAAAACAGGTAATGCCTTTTTTTATAAAGTGTATCTCTCAAGACGATTTAAAAAAATAAAAAATAAACATTACACAGCAAAAAGTGATGAAAAAAATCAAATTTTGGCAAATGTATCCTAATCTGATCACATTTTGACTGCCTTTGCTCATGAGACAAGCAATATTTTCTTGTTTTTAAAAAGATACAAGAAATGGTTCACTTGGAATGACAAAATATCGCAGCAGTTCTTCAAACAAAATGGCTTTTCTCATTGGCAAATCTCGTTTAAGTCGGAATGTACTCTAAGATAAAAACAACTCTATGCAAAGCAATTATGACCATATTTTATCATTTTTTGCGGTGTATAATAGGCACAAGCATTATTGCATGACGTAAATGTTTTTTGGAGTGAAATATAAAAAAGACTATGGAATGCATGCTGAATGTGGCAAAATACAATGTTCTCAAGCGACCACGTTGTCTTGACCGAGCAAAGACAGAAAATTGGGATCCTGAATTGCTAATGAAATTCCGAAAGCCTCACTGTGAATTGACAAAGCTGGGAACCAATTTTCATTTAGTTTTTACTTTGTCGTTTGGTGCCTTCTAAATTTACCAGATGTCCTAAGGCAAAAAACTTAAGTTACCTGATGTTCCATGAGCCTTTTTGTGAATATTTTGTTCATAGGAATACAAGTCTTATATTGATTGCACAGACTGTTTTTATAGTTATTTATTCCCATCACTGTGCTGTTTATTTTAGTTGTAGCCAAGGTTGTAAATAGATTAGTGCATTGTTCTTATTGCTCGTCTAAATGAAGCCGTTTTTTGTTTTTATGTAAAGTTTGATTGTGTCCTTCTGACTGAAACTGAGCACTGTTACTGTACTGTATGTCACTATCTGCACAGCACCACCTACCTTGGCCTTTATGGTTTCCAATTTAATTCTTACCTGTTTTCTGGTGGTTTTTCATTTTTGAAGCCTGTTCGTTTTTTGTTTTTTTTAGACATAACTCATTCTTGTGGTTGGTGCATGTGACTGAAGTCTGGCTTCAGCGAAACGCCTCCCTGAATGTTCTTGGCTGTAATGTACACTTTACTTTCCAAATAAACTTACAGCAGCCGTTTTTAAAAGGTTATCTTGTCTTCATGAAACAGTTGGATTACAGTGTTTGCTGGACTTTTAACCCTCTTCTGGCAAGTGTTGCAGATTTTTGCAGACAATAACTTTTTCTTATTGCCTAACTACTCCATCTATATGTTTTTGAACCTTTCTTACTCAGAGGTACAGTACAGACCAAAAGTTTGGATAAACCTTCTCATTCAAAGTTTTTTATTTTCATGATCATGAAAATTGTACATTCACACTGTGTCCAAACATCAAAACTATGAATTAACTCATGTGGAATTATGTACGTACTAAAAAAAAGTATGAAACAACTGAAAATGTCTTATATTCTGGGTTCTTCAAAGTAGCACACTTGGCATGAGCTTCAAGGGTTATTGACCTGAAATGGTCTTCAACAGTCTTGAAGGAGTTCCCAGAGATGCTTAGCACTTGTTGGCCCTTTCGCCTTCACTCTGTGGTCCAGCTCACCCCAAAACCATCTAGACTGGGTTCAGGTCCGGTGACTGTGGAGGCAGGTCCTCTTGCCCCGCATCCCACCACTCTCCTTATTGGTCAAATAGCCCTTAAACATTCTGGGTGTAAATCTACAGTCAATAGTCATGAAAAGGGCACTCATTGAATGAGAAAGTGTGTCCAAACCTTTGGTCTGTACTGTACCTCCTCACCAGGGGCCAGAGCTCTCACTTCCAAAATTTACTGTCATTCAAATTGAATTGGGTTCTGAGAGGGTTAAATGCACCGGTTTATCACCTACAGCTGAATTGTTTATTTTGTTCACATTTACGGCGCATGTTTTTGTATTGTGTAACACATAACAACTTCTAACTAGTCGCAACATGATTTAATGACAAGTTTTTATTCACTGTTGACTCGTAATGATCAAAGCACTCTGGCAAAGCCATTCTTTGACAATGAATGTGCTACTAAAATTGGAGTCAAAATGTTTACAAATACAAACTTTAGCCCTTATCACATATAAACAAGTTCTGCATATTTCCCTTCCCTCTCTCGTGTGTCTCTCTGCTGTTCACATAAACACACCGGAAAGCAGGAATGTGTGCGCTGGAGATCAACGGCTAATAGAGCTGTGTAAAAGTACATGCATTGGTTGCATTACTATATAGACCGCAGCATTCAAAGAAATTGTAAAAAGTAGCGGCTTATAGTCTTGCAGTTAGTGTGTAAATAGAAACATTTGCGTAAAAATATCAGTGCTGTAAAAAAGTCATCTTAAAGGACAACTCACCCTCAAATCCACTTTTTTTTGCTGATAGACGGTATAAATGAGTGTCCAATAGTGTTGTCTACATATCCTGGTCATAATCTTGTCACTTTGGTGCAAATTAGTTGAAAGTTAGACTTTCTGCCTAAAACCGTCTGTGAGGCGCCATCTGCTGGCGACCTGTATTACTACATTTGAATTTTGAATCTGGCGCCAACACTGGCACAGAAGTTGGACCTGACGTCTGCAAGTTGGACCTGACGTCAGCAGCCCCCCGCCCAGCAATGTAAACGGCCCAGTCTCGTTCACGCCCCCTTTAGTCCTCCAGGCTACGCCCATTTAGAGGAAGATTTGAACAGGAAATGTGAGTAACGTAAGCTCCGAGGAGCGGGGGTGAGAACCACTTTAACATCACCTTCACATGTATCAGTGCAGTACTACGGCACATTTACATAACTTAGCACATACATAAATAGTTTTAACCTAAATGTTTACTCAATGAGGGGATGATCAATGTTCAGCAACCTTTTGGGGAGGGTGCAAAGTAGTACAAAGCCAGAAGGATGAGGTAGACGACGACCAAAGCAGTGCCTGTAAAGAGAGTAGTTAGTAAAGATAATAACCCAAGAACACATGTCACATACTTTGATCATTTGCATAGTGCTATCTAAAATGAGGTTATGGGCAGGCTAATCCCAAACTTGCAGCTTAAACAAGTACAAAACACTGATCACAGATGTAGAGGCCAAAGGTTATTCTGAGATGACTGGGTGGTTAAACTAGTCTTTTTCCATTAAAAACCACAATCCTAAATGTAAACGTGGACTAGCTTTTAAAGTAAAAAAATAAATAGATTTGGCCCCTGCATGCTCATGCTTTTCAGATCTAACTAATTCACCATTTGCACTTAGTATTATTTGTGCAAAAATACCCAGTGGCAGAATAGACGACAGAACTAAAGAGAAAAAAAAGAAAAGATTATTGACTTATTTAACGAGGAAAGTCTCAATGAGATTTCAGAATCGCTCTTTCAGGGGAATCCTGGCCCCAGACAGCGGGACGGGAGTGGTGGTGGTGAGGGAGACCCGTGAGCCTATATTTCATGGTTTTAGTGGTAGGGGAAACCGGAGCACCCAGAGTAAACCTGGCACACAGACACAAGGCAGGCAAACTCCACTTAGAAAGGCCCTTCTTGCTGAGAAGTACAATCCCTAACCGCTGCGCCACCGTGCCATGTTAAAAGTGATATTTATTTTGTAAAATAGTTTTGGGCACAATCCTATGCTACACAATGATGCCACAAACTTTTCCGTACAGCATTTGAAAGCACTAATGCACTCTGTATGAGAATGACCACACTTGCCTTGAAAATAATCAGACTTCCCATCCATAAAGATGTAATTCACAACAATGACACTGAAGATACTGGCCCATAGGTGCAGGTCACTGAACAGCAGCACGAAGCCCACGTCCTACACAGAAAAAGCAAAATAGTGAAATCTACTTGTGTTAAAACAGTGAAAAAGTGAATTGATAAAGTCTTACCCAAAAAGCATTGAAGAACACCAACACTGGAATCTGTAGCATGCAGACCTGCACAGCAATGCAGCTCCCAACCTCCAGACTAAAATGTACACATCATTTCAAATTAAGTCCAACAAGGTTCATTTTGTCCTCGGATAGATTCTACAAGTTGAGAAGATCAGTGTTTTTTCTGACAGTTTAGACTCAGAGTGGTCATGTGATGTGTCTTGTTAGCTGTTTTCCTACCACCAGAGGCAGAACAATAGCACCATCTGCAGTCTGACTTCTTCAAGACAGAATCCCAGGTGTGTGAGCGCATAACCGGCCCCTCATCCCGGTTTAGAGTCCCGAGGGAATGTTTCTCTTTGAACCAGTGTCTGTTTGTTGTCCTCAACCATTATGATATTTTCTTTTACCAGTCCATAATGTGATTCTCTCTTTTACAGCGATTGGAGAAGCCGATTTAAGTCGCTCTCTCTCTACTTTGTGTTTTGTTGCTCATGTGCCTTTATTATTTCCGCGTCCCTTTCGGTTTTGTGTGTCTTTTGTCTTTTACAGAAAGCACTCTCTGTTTTCCAAAATTATGTTTCATAACATGCCATGCGTGGTATTCCATAGTTGCTGTACATTTCTTTTTTTTCAATATTTTCTTTAGGGTGGATAACTATAGTTGTCTTAGCACTATCTTAGTGGTTGGAAGACGTCACCAAATATTGTAAAAAATAGCACGACAAAAGCCAAAAATTAAAAGCCACTCTGGTCTTCAAAATATTATCAACTTGTAGAATTTAAATACTTTGATGTTTCTGCTCAATTGTTTGTGCAAACCTGTTAAATGTAATGTTTACCTTAAGCCAATGTTGTTTTGAAGAGCAAATTGAATTCCATTAACAATCTCTGGAATCTCTGGAACCATGGCAAGAATGGTAACGCCAATAAAGTACTGCAAGAAATCAGAAACAAAGAAAAAGTCAGCACCATCTTCTCCCAATGGATGGAAGCCTGGGAGCTCTCTGCAGACTGAGGGTCGGGAACCAGCTGTCAGAAAGTACCTGTGATACGTTGGGCTGGCTGAGAATGGGCTGGATGTGCTCCGTCACTAAGTCAGCACAAGCAGACATGAGAACCGTAGCCATGATGAGGATGAGCAGAGACCTCCAGCGGGACCAGTGCACCACCGCCTCACTGTGGCCTGACACTGCGGAGGAAACAGCCACGACAGAAGATTACGATTAAGATTCATCCTTTATTCGTCCCAAAGTGGTGAAATTTCAAGATACAGAAGAGTAGGAATGAGGAGCACACAGCACAAGATGAATAAACAATAATTATACAAAAATAAAATAAAATTAGATATATAACTTTAGCACAAAAAGAAGCAAGTATAAAATCTCCAGCTTTAGCATAATAAGAAGCAAATATAAGATCTCTAACTTAAGCATTTATTTATTTAGTCTTTATTTGAAGGGACAATGTACAGATTGTCCCTCCCTTAGATTATGGCTAAACAGATAGTTAAGCATAATGAAGAAGCAAGTATAACATCTATAATCTACTATCTTATAAAGAACACAGTTGTCAGAGTGCCTCTTTCTCCATTTCTTTCATTATAAAATCTTTGGCATATTAAGGAAGCAAGTATAAAATTCTGTATATTCTATCTAGTGCCAGAAATATATAGTTGAAAATATAGTTAAAATGTCTGCATCTGTACATGTTGGAAGCATAATGACAAAGGGACTAAGTAAAGTGACAGGGGACACTTGTGATTCTATATTGTACATTCTGAAATGATTACAGGTATGATTGCACACATGAGTAAAGTAAAGCAACAGTGGAAATAATATTTATATTAAGACAAAAAACATTTATTTATTTATTAAGTCTGATTGGTCGAGTTATGTTAGCATATAAGTAATTGCAATACTGAATAAGACAAACATTAATTTAAGTGTATGCAAAAATATGTGTGCTTTTATGTACATATATATATATATATATATATATATATATATATACTGTATATTGTATGTGTTTTCTTTGGTATATGTATATTCATATTTACTAGTATGCTTATGTATATGTATGTTTATATCTTGTATCATTTGTTTTGTTAATAGGGTATGCATTATAATCCACGGCTTCAGCCTACACAAAATAGACCTACATATATTTAGATTTGTTTATAACCCAAATAAACCTTCATTTCTAAAGCGACAGTGGAAACATGTGGTTTGAACCAGGAAATGTGATTGAGCCGATTATGAACCTTGTCCTTCTTCCACATGAATGTGAGTGTGCGTCTTCAGCGTGAACAGCAGCCCGATGATGTAGGCGGCAGGTAGAAGAGCAGACATGGTGTACACAAGAGGCCTAAACACAAGACACAAGCTGACGCCACTTTTGCTCAACCCTGGACTGATGATAAAAGGAATCCACTCACTGTATGTGGTTGTGAAATAACGTGCCATTGTTCTGTTGAATGAAA
The DNA here is from genome assembly GCA_964034765.1 of Knipowitschia caucasica. Classification (NCBI taxonomy): domain Eukaryota; kingdom Metazoa; phylum Chordata; class Actinopteri; order Gobiiformes; family Gobiidae; genus Knipowitschia; species Knipowitschia caucasica. The sequence continues at coordinate 9,434,529 of OZ035824.1, read as the reverse complement.
ACAGGATGTGAGCATACTTAAAACACTTTGAACAATGCAAAATTCTTCTTCTTTCCACAATCTGTTATCAATTTAAACCAAGGACTTGATGAACCAATGATCTTTCAATTCAATGCATTCTTGTATAGTCCTAAATCACAACATCAGAGGACTTAACAAAACCATTGAAATCGCTAACACAGATAAGAGAATCAAACAGAACACAAAAAATATAGAACGCTGAGGTATTGGTCCATAGGGGGAGTTGACCAATGTCCATAAATCTTGCACTTGTGTTGAAACCATATTTGAATAGTTTATATGCAAAAACTGATTAGTGCCTTGGAAACAAATCGGAAAAGCTTACAAAAGTAGTTTTGTGAAAAGCCTATTTTAGTGCCATACAAATAAAGTTTCACCCTTTCTTGCACAAATAGCTTCAAGTCTACTGCCATTAACAGAATATGTTGAAGAGAAATACAATATTTGGACAGAATTTCAAAACGGAGATATCAGTTATTTAATGTGAACTCTTCATTTGTTGATCAAATTTTAGGTTTTTTTTTATTCCTGTACAATTTATGTACTTGTCTGGTGCACACTGGGGACTTTTGCACATGTATTCCAATATGGTTTTACTGCAGACGACAGATACAATGAATCTGAATGTAAAAATGTTTGCGTACCAGATCATAGTGGCAGTTATGGCAGACAAACGGCCCGCTGTTGTTTGCACTGGAGCATGCATCACACACGAGATTTCCATAGGCTTTGGAGAACATTGTGGGCGTGAAAACACCTGAGAGTGACCACAGACAACAGGATATGAGCAGAAGTAGAGAAGGCTGACGGGAATAATGAGACTTCTACAATTACAACAATCAGGCTGTTGTTGCATGTGTAGCCCTGTTTCCACCAGCTCGACGTGGCCCTACTCTACTCAGCTCTACTACTTTCCAAAGGCCAAAGGTACTTTTTTAGTCCATCTTGGCCCTGGTTCTATCCAGGACGAGCTGATGCTAAAGTGTTCAAACTGACATAGTGAGGCTGGAAACGTGGTTACTAAGGACGTTCCCTGGATACTAGTTTGTTTTGGGTAGTTGTATGTTTCAAACCCTTTTTTTTACAATTTCTCTTTGACACTTCCTTTCATTTACATCTGAAAATGTTCTTACAATGTGAAACTAATACAAGACTGAGCACAGGCATAGTGAGATATATCAAGCCTTTATTGTTATAATTGTTGTGATTATGTATTACAGCTTGGAAAAACCCCAAATAACACATCTCATAAAATTATTTTGATTATTTTTAAATTGACTAATATTTAAAAACAGACTGTAAATCATAATCATCCAGAATATAACAATCAAAAGCATGGCATATGTCACTTTGCATGTCTGTTGTCTATACCATATATTGGGCTCACATTTTAAATTGACATAGAGTATATAGATATACTAACGGGAAATGTAACGGGAAAGGAAATGTGTGACTTGCCACCGACGGAGATGAAGAGCAGAGCTGCGCTGACTCCAGTAGAGCGACTGTTGAATCTTTGCTCGCTGTGTCGCAGCCCACCAATAACCATGCAGATACCCTGAAAGAACCAACTCATTTAAGACTGAAACAAATCATCAAAGCGAATTCTCTCTCCTCACCGGGATGAAGAGGATGCAGCCCAACAGTGTGCCGGTCATGGCTGCTTTCACCACCTCCTGTAAACATGGGTTGGCTTCTTTGTGCCCTCTCAGGAGGGCAGTGATGTAGAAGGTCAACTCTGTGATGGAGCCGAATGTAGCGTTGACCACGGCGCCCACCGCAAAGTTACTCTGAGCCGAGATACTGCAACGGTTGTAACGCACTTTCAGACGTCTTCCATGATTATTGAGATATGAAAACAGACGTACCTGGCGATGCCCATGCCGATGTAGTATGACACTGGAATAATGGAACTGACGGCAATGGCGAATTTGACATTGGAGCTGGCAAACTGGTTTTCTTTGTCTATGTATCCAACCACTATGGCAACAACGACCAGAGGAAGAAGATCTGTAAATATCGGTGAAGGATCATAAAAAGATTTAACATGGGGGAGGTGGGTAAGGTAACAGTGCTAAGGACTTTTGATTACTGTTCCAACTGCAGGTCCACAAGTGACAAAAGGGGTTGATTTTTGGTTCAACCCTTTAAAAACCTCAGATTTTATTTTGTTTTTTTGTCCATCCATCCATCTCTTTAAGCAAGACTCGACTTCCCTCTCCACACACACTTCTCCCAATCATTCAGGGGAATCTCTAAGTGTTCCCGGGGCAGATGAGAGACATAAGCCCTGTTTCCACCAGCGCTATTCTACTCTAGCCCTATAGCGTTTATACCTGTTTAACCGGTACCAGGTACTTTTTCTAGTCCCTCTTTCCCTGGTTCTAACCAGGTTGAGATGTTACTTTTGAATGCGCTGGAAAATGACTGCAAGTCCTAAGTAGCTCTGAAACAGTTGTTGTTTTGAGCTTTACCATTTTTATTTTTATTGCTTTTTACTACCTGAGATGTTTGTGCAGTAGTGTTCATGATTTTACACTGGTCCAGACCAGAGCAGAGAGGATTCATGGTCCGAACCAAAAGGAGCAGGTGAAATTCCACTGAATGAATGCTAACTTTTTGAAAAATGCTAATGAAGCATTTAGCATTTTACTTTGGACCAGAGCAGAGAAAATGGTCCGAACCAAGCAGCTACTCCCCCTTGTGACCCGTCCTGCTCCACCCAGAGGCTACTCCATCTCTGCTGCTGTAACCTGTCCTGCTCCACCCAGAGGCTACTCCATCTCTGCTGCTGTAACCCGTCCTGCTCCACCCAGAGGCTACTCCATCTCTGCTGCTGTAACCTGTCCTGCTCCACCCAGAGGCTACTCCATCTCTGCTGCTGTAACCTGTCCTGCTCCACCCAGAGGCTACTCCATCTCTGCTGCTGTAACCCGTCCTGCTCCACCCAGAGGCTACTCCATCTCTGCTGCTGTAACCTGTCCTGCTCCACCCAGAGGCTACTCCATCTCTGCTGCTGTAACCTGTCCTGCTCCACCCAGAGGCTACTCCATCTCTGCTGCTGTGACCTGAACGGCTTTAGCTGATTATTACTTTTGGTATCTTTTTAGAATGATCAATTTTATTTTTTATTTTTGCTGCTACTGGACACCTGAATTTCTCCTACGGGAATCAATAAAATATCTATCTATCTATCTCTCTACTAAATTGTTCTGGCCAGAGGGCTGCTGGAAGCCATCCAGGGATGTTGGTTTGTTGTGGGTACATCACTAGGATACGCTACCAGATACTAAAACAAAATGGAAACAAAATCCTGTAGAAAAGAGAGTAGAGTATAGTAGAAGAGAGCCGAGTAGAATAGAGTAGAGCCATGCAGGTCTGGCGGACAACGAGCTCCCCGTGAAATCCAGGAGGCCTCCCAAACAGAACAAGCTCCTCACTTATCTCTAAGGGAGCACCCAGGCGCTCTGTGGAGACAAACTCGATTCGACCGTTCTTTCCATTCTCTGTTAGTAATGGTGTCCGGCAGGGAGGAATTCTCTCTCCTGTTTTATTCTCCCTGTATATGAATGATCTGTCCTTAGAGTTAAGTGCATGTAAAACGGGCTGTATGATTGGGCCAATCCAGGTGAATCATCTGTTGTATGCGGATGACCTTGCTGTATTCAGCCCTAGTAGTGCAGGTCTACAGGACCTTCTCAATGTCTGCTCTAAGTATGGTGTAGAGTATGATGTAAGGTATAATGCAAGCAAAAGTATGATAATGTTATGTAGAACTAAAGATGATGTAAATGTAAACTTTCCCCAATTTAAATTGTGTGGTGTTGAACTAAGTGTATGTTCCAAATATAAATACTTGGGCCATTTTATTTGTGATGATCTGTCTGATGATGAGGACATTCTCAGGCAATGTCGTATGTTGTACGTTCAGGCGAACATGCTGGTGCGCAAGTTTGGTGCCTGTACAGCGCAGGTGAAAAAGACACTTTTTAAAGCATACTGTACGTCATTATACACGGCACATTTATGGACCAAATACAAAAAAGCAACCATCCGCAAACTCAATGTGGCATACAATGACTGTCTGAGGATTTTATTGAAAAAGCCACGATGGGAAAGTGCAAGTACTTTGTGTCAGCTGGAATAAGGACATTCCAGGCCGCCATGCGATGTTTGATGTACAGTTTTATTTGTCGGCTCAATGAAAGCCAGAATTGTATTGTCATAAGCCTGACAAATGTCAAATTCAGTGCCATGCGGTACCAGTCAGATCTGTGGAGACACTGGTACAGCTGTTTGCTCTGAGAAGTGAGGCTTATTGTTGTGATTACATGTGTTGTTTTGTGTTTTTATGTGATGTGTGTTATGTGTTATGTGTCTTATCCTGGACCCTGAGTCTGTAATAAAGTTTGATATGATATGATATTTCTGTCATTAAACAAAGCTCATGACCAGAGGTGAGAGTGGGAAAAATAGACTGACCCATATCTCAATCCAATTACATTCACTTAACTGGATAAATCAGATGTTATGTCTAGACAGAGAAAGTTAATTGAATAAAGGTATTTTAATACAATGAAGTAAGGTTCCAATTATTGATCATGAATTGGCTGGTTATTCTCTTGATTAAATCGATGAGTTGTATAGATCCAGAAAGCTAAAGTGAAGTCACTATAGAGAACATCTTCATAGAGATAACTTGATACACATTGGGTTGTTTGATGAAAAATACTCCAAAAACTCATTTCATTTCATTCAGCAGTCATTTTAGAACCATAAAATCTGTTCTCAGCATGTCTAAGCTATAATCATCTATAAACTTGTTACAGCCTTACATTGAATTAACTTGCCTCTTACTCGAATACACAACTGTACCGACATCTGCCCGTTGCATTGACAAAGGATACTGACGGCAAACACGTTTATCCCATCCACAGTGTATTTGTAGTAGTACCAGTTTGTAGCGTGGTAGCAGCAGAGAAGGGCTTTTGTTTCCACCTCCTGCTGAGGCAAAAGGAGAAACTTATGACGTAAATAATATGCTAAACAGTGGTCCCTCGTTTATCGCAGGGGTTACGTTCTAACAATAACCTGCAAAAAGAAAAATTCTGTGTGTTTTGATGCTGTAAAACCCCTCACTGCACACTTTTCTAACCACCTGGAGTCACAGCTGATGAAATGCAATCGCGGAGACATCAAACTTGTTGGTTGTCGGTCTGAGCGCTGCTGCAGCTGTCAAAAGCCGAGCAAAATACTGCTACAAATTACACCGCCACAAGCCACAAACATTTTTTCTTCTTTTGAATAAAGTTATACTAGCGGTTATCTGACGTTGTATATGATGTTGTTGGAGTTCACACACGGCACATGAGAAGCTGTAAAAAAACACGCAAAATGGCACACACAAAAATATTCAAAATAGTGAGGCTGCGAAAGCTGAGGGACCACTGCATCAGAACCGGAATCAAAATTATTTTTATTATAATTGTGAGTAACAAGAAGTCACAATCTAGGAAATCGCTTTGGCAAACAAGTTAAAGGTGCAGTAAAGGATTCAGGTTAGCTTTTAGCATTAGCATACGAGTAGTAGCACTAGCTCAAAACCATATTTAATGAGACTATGGATATCTGGTCATCTCCATTCCTATTTGACTTTTGGGATTTAGGGACGTTTCCCCACAGTATTCTAAAAAATTGCGTCTGGAAAAATCATTGCCTGCATTTTTAAAATTAGAATAAGGTATGCATAAAAACTAAGCACACACAATACAATAATACAGTATAATAACAATAATAAACAATACTTACTTTTTGCCTGGAACAAGACGAAACGTAGACATCTTCCGGCGGCAGAAGCAGAACGACGCCCACTGTCCTTGCGTTCATTTTGGAGACGGGGATAGTGAAGACGAGGATCCAGGAGAGGAAGCAGGCCAAGCTATGGATGACCACCAGCAGAGGGTAACCCAGCAACAGCCAGACATAGGTACGAAAGCGACACTATCGACACAGAATTTCAATCAGTCCATGTCAGTATGAATAGTAATAATAATAGTAATGATGGTAATAATAATAATAATAACAAAAGAAAAGGTTACCCAGTAGGACGTTTGCACATGTTGCTCAGCGGGAGAAGGGAGCAGCCCCTCGGACTCGGCTTCGGTCTCCTCTTTGATGCAGTTACAGTCGGGAACGTTCGCACAACATCTGCGAATAGTGTTTCCTATCTGAGAAAAGGATGTGGTTTTAAAACAATGTATTTATGCCTGTATGGATGACACAGCTGCTGTATCTGGAGGTTGAATTAAAGATGGGGCGACACGGATTATGGATAATAAAAATGTGTAAAGTTAGTTAAAATGACTAATACTTTTATGTCAGACAAGAAACTACTGTGGGGAAAACAGATAAAAAAGATGGAATGATAATACACAAGATGGGTTTGCAAAAGGAAATTGTGCACTTACAGGTGAAATTGGAATATAATACAAAAACAAACAAAGGCTGGGTATATGTCAGTTTACATGTAATCTATATCATATATTTGTTTCACATTTTAGGTTGAATTTAAGTAAAAAACATAAATATTATTCTCAGTTTCACCTGTATGTCACCAAAACCCAAACCCTGATAAACATGCTGACAATGTACTCACATTTTTGACCATTTCTAATAATGTTCATCTAATACAAATGCACATATCAATATGCAGGGTTCGGTTCCACCTCCAGGCCTCTCTGTTGCTTGTTCTCCCTGTGTCTGTAAAGGTTTCCCTCCGGTGCTCCGGTTTCCTCTGCCACTAAAACCATGTACAATAAGCCCCTCCTGTCTGGCGACCGCACTCCCATGTGTGGAGTACGGTCGCTAGACAGGGGCATAACAATTGTAAAGTGCTTTGTGACTCTAATCTATGAAAGGCGCTATATAAATAAAGATTACTTACAGGTAACTTCTACAAGTTTTGGGTTTTATTTATCTCCGGTCTGTTGGCCTTGTCCTCAGACTCCCTCCCTCAGTGGTCGCTACTATTCAGGGAGGGCGAGCCACATCCACCACTAGGGCTTACGAGGTTCGCTGGAGGCTCTACGTCTCTTGGTGGACAGAGCCTTTTACCCCACGTCGTGTTCCATACAGGAAGTTTTATCACTGGACATGTGGGGTTTGGCATCTACTCTGCACGTAGCCACCCTTGGGCTATGTGCCCTTTCCCTGTAGCCGTGCTTGTTTTGTTTTACTACTAAGTTATAGTTATATATATTATATTTATTGTACCATAATATACTTAATTATTCCCTGCTATGTTTTGATCAAAATTATCCACCACAGTGATTAAAAGAAGAAGGAAAATATCATAAATTAGGGTCTAAAAGGATCTAAATGACCCAGGGCTGGTCAAGTTAGGAAAAATCATCATAATTCAACTTGAAAATATTTTTTTAGGGTATTTTTAAATCTCTGTGGCAGGTCAAGTGACGCGAGGACAGCACAAGGGTTAAGGAAATTTGTCCTTTGCATTTGAACCATCCTTCATTGCAGGAGCAGTGGTCGCCCTAATACAGTGTTTTTAATGGCAGGGAAATATGAGCACCCAGAATAAACTTAAGCAGACACGAGAAAACATGCAAACTTCACTCAGAAAGGCCCATTTTCTATCGAGATTTATAAGCCACAAAGTTGAATACCTGATGAATGGTCTTCCCAAACGGCCATAAGAAGTAGCAGGACAGCTTGAAACACAGCTTACCTAAAAATCAGAGAACAACACAGGTTTGACACCATGGCGATGTTGTGAAACTTACTGTTTTCACAATACGTACCATAAGAAAAGCCAATAATAGTGAAAAACATGAGGAGGCTGACCAGCAGGTAGACCAAAGACACCCACCAGCCAAAGAGGAACACATAGGCAATATTTCCACAGGAGACAAAAGAACCTAGGACACAAACAAGCCTAATGTCACAAAGAGAAGTCAGTAATTGTAACTGCATACATGTTTGTACTTCACCTTCATGTGTTTGTGGTTTCACTACATTCAACTCTGAGTAGAGCTCTTTAACCACCTCAGAGCGGCCTTCAAGGGGACGCTCTGTCACATGGCTCTTCCATTTTCGGAACCCAAACTGTTGTGCACACAAAACAACAATCATTTTTTGCTATGTAGGCCACAAGAACGCGAAAGTACATGTAGTAGCGGCTTGTTGTCCAGTACAGAATTCCAGGTGTACTCACTCTGTAGTTGTTGACCAGTTTGTTGGCCTCCACCTCGTTCTCTGCTCGTATGGTCCTCGTACTTTGCTCTTCAGCACAGACATGGTCATCGCACTGGCAAAGGCTCGAGCCTGATGAGAAGCAGCAGAGTGATGTGAGTGTAGGGTTATGCATGGACATTCAGTTTTTAATGTATGACTTTACTGACAGGCTTTGGGCGACTGCAGAACAGATGACGTGTTGACCTCTTCAAAAGGAACAGTGCAGAAATGGTCGAGGCTTTGAGCGGAGTCACATGAGGAGTCTGCAACAAACATAACAATTTTCCAGCTCATTATTATCGAAGAATACTACACTGCAAATGATAAAATATGAGGTAATAAATGCTTGAATCAAATGTTGATCTCTTTCATCTTAAAACATGATTTTCCAACGGGACAAAGCCATTTAGTCTTATTTTAATCTTGTGTTAAGGCAGTCAAAATGTGCTCAAATTAAGATACATGTTTGCCAAATTTGAGCAATATTTGACTTTTTTTTCCGGTGTAATATTGCATTTCACTTATTGTATTTCACTTGTATCTTTTGTATCTGTCTGTTTTGGACGTAGGGTCTGTAAAAAAGATGAATATTGAATATTTGCATTTATTCGTCATTACCTGAGGACATTCTGGTGCCAGGAAGGCTTAGTCAAAGGCTTATGTGTGTACAAGTGAAATGAAAATAAAAACACAGAAACAAAACATATCTTTGTTATATACAAGATAATGTATTATTATTATTGCTGTATGTTTTGTTACAGTCATAAAGGCAATTTAGGGCAAGGAAAGGCAAGTGCTTAACAAAAGAAGATCATACATAATTAAATACAAAAATATTCATATTACATTAAAAAAGTTGTATGCAGTCGTGAGCACAGAACTGTTTTTGATCAGGATATGAATATTGTCCAAGTAGAAGCCTGTCTCACATTTTCAGGAAGCCCTTTCCAGACTTTAGCGGCGTACATCTGAAATTCTTCCTGCACTAGATTTTCAAAAGGTTGCAAAAAAGCGTTTCCTCTTTTTCACTTTAGTGCACAGTCACACAATATTCAATAAATAACAGCAAATGATAAGCTTCCGATGTCAATTTCAGATAGCATTATGTGCACAAAACACAAACAAATAAACAGATGATAACGCTGTTTAGAAATGTTTTAATAGTGCTATGGTTTGTTTACGTAGCAGCCGATATTGTAAAGTAATCAATAGTAGCAGCTGGTTGGGGATCAGACTCACCAGGAGGGTTGTCTAGCGGTCTTCTCCTGGTGCATGTGTCCGCCGACAGTGACATTAGTGCGGCTACAGAAGTCCCCGCTCACCGCTTTTAGCTCCTCTATATGGACGCTTAGGAGCTAGTGCGTCTTGTCTTGAGTCTGTGCGACTCAGTGCGACTCTGCGCGCACAAGCGACGCGCGTGGATCAGAGACTCTGAGGATTGTGGGAAATGAAGTCCTGTGTTCACGTTCACGACTGGCATGAAAAGTGGGCGGGACGAAGGGTATCCGGAAGTTAAAAGAACACGCCGTCAAATTCCAAATATCAGGAGTTTGAAGACACGATCCCTCAGACCTATGTCTCCTCATTTCTAGATGAAAGAACATAGAGAAGAGAGGACATAGAACTGAAGAAACATAGAGCTAACATAGAGCTGAAAGAACATAGAGCTAACGGAACAAATAAGGGAACATAGACCTGAGGGAACGTAGAGCAGAGAGGACATAGAGCTGAGAGAACATAGAGGCGAAAGAACATATAGCTGAGAGAACATAGAGCTGAGAGAACATAGAGGCGAAAGAACATAGAGCTGAGAGAACATAGAGGCGAAAGAACATAGAGCTGAGAGGACATAGAGCTGAGGGAACATAGAGCTGAGAGAACATAGAGCAGAGAGGACATAGAGCTGAGAGAACATAGAGCAGAGAGGACATAGAGCTGAGAGAACATAGAGCTGAGAGAACATAGAGCAGAGAGGACATAGAGCTGAAGAAACATAGAGCTAACATAGAGCTGAAAGAACATAAAGCTAACGGAACAAATAAGGGAACATAGACCTGAGGGAACGTAGAGCAGAGAGGACATAGAGCTGAGAGAACATAGAGGCGAAAGAACATAGAGCTGAGAGAACATAGAGCTGAGAGAACATAGAGGCGAAAGAACATACACAATACAATACAATACAATACAATTTATTCTTGTATAGCCCTAGGTCACAACAGAAGTCATCTCAGAGGACTTAACAAAACCATTGAAATCACCAACACAGGTCAGAGAATCAACAGTTAAAACACATGAAGAATATAAAGCACACACAGAAGAAAATGTCCATACATGTTGTAGAATGCTAAAGTGTCCTGATCATCACCAATCCTTTGAATTGGTGAAACATAGAGCTGAGAGAACATAGAGCTGAGAGAACATAGAGAGAACATAGAGGGGACAATGAGGGGACAACAAGGGAAAAGTACAGGCTTCTGCACATTGATAGAATGATGAGTTTAACTTTAACAAAAGTTGCTTCAAAGTGTTATGAAATCTCACATTCCCCCTTCTGGTCACACATTCACATGTGACCATCAGGATCGATAAACAGCAACATAACATCATAACTCAATACTTAAACTCATAAACTCGGTACTTCACTCGGTACTTCAAAAAACTCAGAACTCGGAATACTTCAAAAACATTTTCAGATCTTTCATAAAACTTGTCAACAATCTTCAGCAAAATACCAAACTTCATCAGTCGATGGTGGTTCCAGATATTGCTTTGAAAACAGTCTCTCCCACTTCTCCGTGTTGGTTTCTTCAGGCTTCTGCATTTGTGTCGAGCCACAAATTCTTCTGTGACGTGTCTTTCAATCACACGTTTCAGCTTTAGTGTCCAGATTCAGCAATTCAATTCAGTCCAAATTATGTCCAAATTCAGATATCCAATTGTTCCAAATCATGTCCAAATTGTGTAATCCAATTGTTCCAAATGATGTCCATGCAAAAGAGGACGCTGGTGTTGTCCATGTCTCAGCAGCTCACAGCAGGCCTGACTGGAATTAGGGGCTGTGCAGATTGTCCATTTGTGCTGGTCCAGATGCATGGTTTCTCTTGAGGTTTCTCAGTTTAGGCTGGGATCGCGTCTTTCATTCCGACAGAAGACATGTTTTATTGTCGATGGTAGAGACAGCACGAACAACACAAACAACAGAATGCAAGTGTATTATACAGAGCGGAGGCATGGAGACCTCCAATCAGCAGCTTCCACGGTGCCATGTAGCTTGGCCTTCAGATAGACAAAACAAGGGAAAAGTACTGGCTTCTGCACATTGATAGAATGATGAGCTTAACTTTAACAAAAGTTGCGTGTTATGAAATCTCACAGACAGCACGAACAACACACACAAACAAGGGATGTTACGACAGCAAGTGTATTATACAGCATGGAGGAATGCAGTCCTCCAATCAGCAGCTTCCACGGTGCCATGTAGCTTGGCCTTCAGATAGACAAAACAAGGGAAAAGTACAGGCTTCTGCACATTGATAGAATGATGAGCTTAACTTTAACAAAAGTTGCTTAAAAGTGTTATGAAATCTCACATTCCCCCCTCTGGTCACACATTCACCTGTGACCATCAGGATCGATAAACAGCAACATGACATCATAACTCAATACTTCAAAACTCATAAACTCGGTACTTCACTCGGTACTTCAAAAAACTCAGAACTTGGAATACTTCAAAAAACTCATAAAACATGTTCAGATCTTTCATAAAACTTGTCAACAATCTTCAGTAAAATACCAAACTTCATCAGTCGGTGGTGGTTCCAGATATTACTTTGAAAACAGTCTCTCCCACTTCTCCGTTTTAGTTTTCTTCAGGCTGCATTTGTTGTGTTGAGCCATGAATTCTTCTGTGACGTGTCTTTCAATCACACGTTTCAGCTTTAGTGTCCAGATTCAGCAATTCAATTCGGTTCAGATTATGTCCAAATTCAGATATCCAATTGTTCCAAATGATGTCCATGCAAAAGAGGACGATGGTATTGTCCATGTCTCAGCAGCTCACAGCCTGAGTGGAATCAGGGGCTGTGCAGATTGTTCAAGTGTGCTGGTCCAGATGCATGGTTTCTCTTGAGGCTTTTCAGTTTTGGCTTTTAAAAAAAACAAATTTTTGTGTAAAAAAAAGTCTTCTGTTCTGTAGATGTTACAGACAATGCCTGCATTCTCCACCACCTGAAGAAGATGACAAAGTCTGGGATCGCGTCTTTAATTCAGACAGAAGACATGTTTTATTGTCGATGGTAGAGACATTACGAACAACACACACAAACAAGGGATGTTACGACAGCAAGTGTATTATACAGCATGGAGGAATGCAGTCCTCCAATCAGCAGCTTCCACGGTGCCATGTAGCTTGGCCTTCAGATAGACAAAACAAGGGAAAGTACTGGCTTCTGCACATTGATAGAATGATGAGTTTAACTTTAACAAAAGTTGCTTAAAAGTGTTATGAAATCTCACATTAGCTAGGCCTTTTGGAGCTATTGGATCTGTAGTGTGTGGATCCAATAAGTCTTTCTGAGTTTGAGCAACAGTTGAATTGTGTTGCTACAGTGTAGTCTCTGTCATTCTTACGGATGGTGCTCATGCGCACTGATTCTCTGTTGTAGTTTTCTTGTAGTTTTCACCAATGTAAGCCAGACCACATGGGCACGTAATCACACTTTTTTGGGGGCATTTCTTCCCAGTGGGGGGTTAAAAATATTATCCTAGCGCATCATCAACCCAAGATAAAGGATACCTTCGTTGCAAAGATCTCTAACTTTCAAATCTGTGGAATTTTCAATGTAATCTCCATGACTAGTATGTACGCCTTTTTCAAGGGAGTGGGATGAAAACCGGAAGCCATCAGAAGTGTGTTTCGACACAGAAGTGAAAAAAACTAAATCTACCTTTGGGAATTAAAACAACACCTGCCCTCAGCTCTATACAGTATGTGTATATGGCAATATTTATATGTAGACTGGTGTTTTCTCATTGCCTGTTTACTTTATACGTACCCTATACTGTATATTCAGACTTTCTTCTATGTTTTTGACTTGTATTATAAATTTATATATATTGTATTTTTTGTATTTTTGACATTTGTCACCTATTTGTGAATGTGATTTATTGTGAAATGCTCCGTGGGTGTGGCGACTGTACACTCTTGGCTGCCTACTGTTGTATATTTTAACTATGCAGATGTGAATATTGGCTGACCCTGATTTGAACTGTCTTTTCCTAAAGCAAAAAGACCTGGTTTCCCCATGTTCCTTTGTTAGTCCAAAGTGCATGGGTGAGTTAATGATAGGTAATCTGGGGGGGGATTCTGCTAATCCTGAAGGAGGGGGACCCAGAGAGCCTTCTGCCTTATCTCAAAGAAGTAATACATTTGGGGAGTGGTAGTGTGTGTGAATGATTCTGTTTAAGGTACGGCAGACAGAGGGGACATGATGGAAGAGGCCGGACCCAAGTCCTGCCTGATACGACACGCCCCCTGCTTCCTGAACATGGACTGATAATGCTCTGGCTTGAGAGGACACAGGAGAATGAGCCGAGGGCGAGCCAGGGACATGCATAGTTTTAGGAGCCCTCTTTGTTGGAATTTCTGTATCTGATTGTAAAGATAATTAAATACAGATGTTAAAACTTGGAGATCTGTTGTCATGCCTCTGCATCAACTCGAACACGTCAGTCAAGGGAATTATTGACTTCATTTGGAGACCCCCGACGTGATGGTGCAGGGGAAAGACAGAGATGAGCTCAAATATAGACTGGGTCCGTGGGCCGGGAGAATTCTCTCTTCTCTTCTCTCTTCTCTTCGAAAGAGGTAAGCGGATCGTTACTTTTGAAAATCTGCACATTGTTTTAAATGGAAGAGAGAGAGAGAATTCGGCTCGACGGACTGCAGCGTGGCCAGGCGACCGCCGTGACGGGGCGTTCTATCGGACGCGATAGAACAATAGTCAGGTTTAGACCTTTTAACCTTGGGGGAAGCATTGGTCCCTCCTTAAAAAACAGAACAGATGATGAAAAGAGCCACAGGGGTATAAGTGCAAAAGAGGCACAACTGTTTAGATAAATAGGATTAGAGAGATAGGGATAGTTAGGGTCAGAAGTGATAGGATAATAAAACCTTCTATATCCCCCGGGGGCGGGGAAAAGGGCACAATTAATTTAAACAGAAGAAAAGCCAAGTATTTAAAATGTGGATTCTGATAATAATGATCTGATTAATGAGGAAAAAGAGAGCCTCTTGGCTGTAGTATACGAGTTTCATGTGAAGAAATGATCAGTTATGGAAGTTTTTCTCTTATTCTGATGTAATGTTTAATAGTCACAGAGAATCAAAAAAAAAAAAAGAGATTCTGCTGGGACTATTACTCATGTAAGCAAATAGTAATGTTTTCCATTACTGACGTATTTAAGGATAAAATGTAAAGTGTCGTTTGACGTGAGAAAAACTTTTACCACTGATTTAGAACCTTGTCACGAGAAAAACGAGAGAAAAGTATTTGACTCCATGCTTCCTTTGTTCGGGAGGCCCCTCCCCTCCCTCGTTCTGTCCTCTCTCTCTCCCCTCTCTCTCTCTCTCTCTCTCTCTCTCGTGAAGAAAGAATTTTTTGTAGAAAATTACATTTATACACACGATAATGTTACTGACATGGAGTCATAGGATCACAGAACTTTGAGTTAGATTATAAAGAGGCATTATTTTATTTTTTATCTCCAAGGCGTCTAGACAAGTTTTTTTTCCCTACATTTTGGTGATATAAAAGTTAGAATGATCTTAGAGAGCATTATACTTTTGGAAAAATAGGGCTTAGGATAGTAGTTGAATGCATATTTGGTTTTCAGAATTTAATGTTTAAAATGTTAATAGTAATTATTTCATAGGTTTATTTTGAATTGTAATTAATCATTGGTTTGGTATGGTAATTAACACACTTGTTTGTGTTTCTTGTTTGTCTGTTTTTTCCGAGAAAACTTCTGTCTGTTTCATTTGGCCAAAAATCGTCCCTGCCACAAACCACAACCGAGCATCATCATCATCATCATCAGCGTCTCCCCCTCTCCCTGCGGGTCGCAGGGGGCAGCATCGGCTGCAGCAGCTAACAGGAACTCTCGAAGAAGACTTCTCCTGCCTGTGAGGAGGCAAAGAAAAGACCGCAGACTTGTTCACAAACTGAGTGTTGTCCCATCCACGAAACAGAAGGTGGCGGTAATGCGAAGAATAGGCCGCCAACCGCCGGAAAACCAAACAAGAAGAAGAAGGACACGACACATTTGGGTGCGTCAGATATGAAAGAAGAAGAAAGACATTATGAGGAAAAGTTATCGGAAGAAGAAAGAAAGTGATTGTTGAAAGAAGAAGAAAGACATTGTGAGAAAGAGTTATCGGAAGAAGAAAGAAAGTGATTGTTGGAAGAAGAAGAAAAAAGACATGGAGACAAAGACATTGGACACTATGAGACAAAAGACATTGAAAGACGCCATGAGTAAAAGAAAGACATTAACGGACATTTGAGACGTGGCTGGCCTAAATGAGACACACAGAAGGTAAATATACAGACAGGCAACAAACGCACAGAGACATATTAAGTCATATTTACACATTTAGGTCATTCGTTCATAACACCACATTTAGCTGCATGAAAGAATACAGGACAATCGTTAAAATTAATTCGACTCTTGCTTTAGCATGAGACACAAGGAGATTAGAATAGCAGTATATTTAAAGTAGAGGAGCTCTATTATTGAAACTAGTATTATTTAAAGTTATAGACGCGGAGAAGTTTAGAATTATTGATTTTGACTGCATGATCTTGGTAATACGGATATTTAAAGCAGTGTTTTCAACCTCTGAACCGTGGCTCGTTTCTCATTTAAGAACAGTCACATGCACAGATGAAACTGGTGCTAGAAAGAGAACTGCAGCTTTTAATGGACGCTGCATTTAGTACAAAATGGTTTGTTCAGACAATTAAAGTTTGAAAAATGATTTAAAGCATTTCTGAATTTTGGCTAAAGGTGATATTGGATCATTTCTGATAACACATAGACGCAACACTGTTCATTGGTTGAAAACAAAGATGTAGGGACATTTTTTGAAATCTTTTATGACATGTTTCTCTTCCAAATAGCTAAATTAGAAACAATTAGGACAATTATGTCTTTGATAACTGTTGGCCGTTTATCTGAGACATGATTGGTGCAAGTACACACACATAAAACAATGGTCTTTTCTCCACATGAACGTGAAACAAAGGTGAAGTATTAAAGTTTGAAACTAATTTACATTTTTAAGGAATCCGAACTGGCTTTAAAAAAAAAAAAGGGAAAAACATTTATTGCACGTGCATGAGTTTTTTTTTAGTAACAAGAGCTCATTAAAAATATAGGGGACACAGTTTGTGACAAGCCCGAGTAAAGACCACGTGGTTTAAACACTAAAGTTTGAAATGGATCCTTTTAGGAAAAATCTCTCAAAGCTTTGCATGTTCTGCAGGCTCTGAAAGTTGCAACTATAAAATAGCTCATGAGACAATTGTAATTGGACATGGAAAAATATAACAAAGTTAAAATTACAGGCCTCTTGTGTTGTCTATATGTTTGTGTATGTTATATGTTTGTGTATGTTATATGTTTGTGCGTCATGTCCAATACACTACGTTGACCTTAACAAACTGGACCAATACTAACGTGGGGTGTTGTGAGTGTGTTGTGAGTGTGTTGGGGAGTGGACGAGGAGTGCTGAACGGAGAATGGAATAACAAAAGTTTTCTGTAATGTTTTAATGTGATCATGGAATAATTATTTTTTGTCAACAGCATACGGTGTAAGTACTAGAGATTCAAAGATGACAAGCTTTATTGAACAGGTGTAAAAGTGAGAGTACTCTGGGATGAGTACTCTGAGGAAAGTACTCTGAGAAAGTACTCTGAGATGAATACCTTGCTGAAGGTACTGGGAGCCCCTCCCTCTGCTGTTTGTCCGGACAGTGATTCGGTCCAACCGCAGTGAGCGGTCATTGGGCGGAGGACAACTTTGGTTTGTAATTCACATTTAGGGGAGTATAAAATTAGAAACATACATATTGTTAAGTCTGTATTTGGCTACAGCCTCTGCCCTGATGCCACACACCGTCTGTCAATGCAGTTATGTTTTGCCCAATTGGATTGATTGACAGGCCGCACCATGCGAAGAGAGGAAAGTGGGCGTTTCTTGTGTTCTAATGTTTGTTTTTCAGATGAAAGATAAACTGCACCTGCTTCAGGGATAACACAGTAGTATGGATCATAAGGAAAATGAGCCTCTACTTTGGCACCAAAGCCCACAATATGAATTGAGGACGATCCGGGAGGAACAACTGAAGATGATTGGAACAGTAATCTACACACACACAGATGCATGTTTTATACTTTGGACCACGACCAACAGAGGGAGTATAGTAATGTTATTGTCATAGGTGGTCATGGTCCTTAACCTTCTAAATCATTAGAAAGAAGTGTAAAACATATATTTACAAGAACAAATAAATAATAGAAAGGGCAGCCTAAAAAAGCAAAATGGGAAAATTATTAAGTAATTTTCGGAGTTGCCAAAATGAAATAAAATTCTATATTTGTCCCATAGGGGGTCATTCTAAATTTAGTGTTGTGCAAATTTAAAAGGAGAAATAATAGCGCTTATAACATCAAACAGATCTACTCTTTAAGATAATAGATCATACAATAATAGAATAGAATGAAATAGTCTGGAGCTATAATGTCATTGGATTCGAGGAGCTATAGGTTGAAAGGTCGCTAGGAAGAGGTGTCAGAATAAACAATAGTAATAATAGTTAGACTAGTGAATAATCAAAATAGTTCTATTGTGGAAATAAGTATCAATAAGGTCAAATTGTTCTAATAACTAAAGTAAAAAGGAATCAAATGGAGTCAGATTTTAGATGTTTCTGTTTTCCACATCTGTAGGAACTGGTGCAGAGGTGTTTATAGAGAGTAGTATTAAAATGCAGACATAGAACGACAGGCTTTAACACAATTTTAAATCTAAAAATAGCTCAAATATAACATTGCTCTTGATGCAGCCTCTGAGCTGCTCCATTGGAGAACAGGTTAAATGTTATTGTTTATTACAAACAGCTGATGTATTTACACATATTAAGTTTGGGACAACTCTTTAAACAGTTATAAGCAGCGGACAGAAGAAGCCATGAATGTGCTTTTGTTTATTAAATAATTAATTTCATAGCCATATAATCGTAGAGAACGGTTTTAAAATAGTTCTCTTCCTCCCGCTCCCTTTCAGGCAAATTGAATAGATTCATGTTTTTAATATTGGAGAACGACTGTGTTGTTTTTGGAATTGTCTGAAATACAATACATAGAATAGTGATTTGCAGAACAAGAACCAGCCAATGAAAAATCGTCTATTGCCAATGCAATTGTTACAATCAGAACTCACAAATTGGGAATATGCTTTGGCTCAAACTACAACCAAGATTTGGAGTCACAATAGAGTGTAAAATAGATAGATGCTTTCAAAAATAGAGATTATTTTTAGACAGGGCCAATATCAAACGGTAAAAAGACCATTTCCTTCATATTATGTCCAAAAGTAGTTACTTCAAAAGTAGATAATGTTCATGAGTGTAGCCTAGATTAATGTAGCTTAGATTAATGAGATAGATTAGAACCAACAGAGATTCAAAAACATTTAAAAGCATTTTGGTTAATTTGAATATAGCACAAAAGTAGATATTTAGGTATTTTTGAGAATTTTAAGAGCTGTCGATTTGTCAGCAACAGATTAGAGAATCAAAATACCGTTGTATAGGGACTGACCCCAGAGAAACCTGCTAAAATAGATTAGCTCCTGTAACGATAATACCAATTTGATTAATGATGAAGAATCAGAATGACACAGCGGTGGTCATCAAAGAGTTTTGTGAAGGAATGTTTCGAATGTGGTTGTGTGTTGTATTCTTTCTGTATTAACTCTTCACAGATATCAAGCCGGAACTAAGCACAAGTATTGATGATAAACGACGATGTGGATTGTGACCTAATTTTTTAATCAGGTCAAAAGAGGGAAACTGTTGTATATTTTAACTATGCAGATGTGAATATTGGCTGACCCTGATTTGAACTGTCTTTTCCTAAAGCAAAAAGACCTGGTTTCCCCATGTTCCTTTGTTAGTCCAAAGTGCATGGGTGAGTTAATGATAGGTAATCTGGGGGGGGATTCTGCTAATCCTGAAGGAGGGGGACCCAGAGAGCCTTCTGCCTTATCTCAAAGAAGTAATACATTTGGGGAGTGGTAGTGTGTGTGAATGATTCTGTTTAAGGTACGGCAGACAGAGGGGACATGATGGAAGAGGCCGGACCCAAGTCCTGCCTGATACGACACGCCCCCTGCTTCCTGAACATGGACTGATAATGCTCTGGCTTGAGAGGACACAGGAGAATGAGCCGAGGGCGAGCCAGGGACATGCATAGTTTTAGGAGCCCTCTTTGTTGGAATTTCTGTATCTGATTGTAAAGATAATTAAATACAGATGTTAAAACTTGGAGATCTGTTGTCATGCCTCTGCATCAACTCGAACACGTCAGTCAAGGGAATTATTGACTTCACTACCCCACTCTATTTAAAATGAGTTCCTGGTGCTCTTCTCATATTTGCTTGATGATGGTGTAGCGTACCAAACGGGAGAGGGATGAGAGACACAGATGAGAGGCAAATTTTAGTTGGAGACTCCCAAAAAGTGAGGTCCCCATTTATTTATAGAGGACCAAAACCCGCGAAACATAGGTTGTCATGTCTTCAAGTTTAAAGACATAATTCATTCATTTAAAAGTTTTTTTAATAATACAACACGTTCTTAAATGCTAAAGCAATAAGTTAAATTTGTTAAAATATAAGGGGAAAACAAAAGTGAGACTTCCTCTCTAGAAAACATCAGTTTCCTGTCCGCGCAGAGTAAGCGCTTTTGTTTTTCTGTAACAATCTTTGTTCCCTTGGTAAATGGTACTGGGCGGCATGGTGGCTGAGTGGATAGCACTCTCGCCTCTCAGCAAGAAAGTCCTGGGTTCGAATCCCGGTTGGACCAAGGCCTTGGTCCAACCGGCCTGAGTGGAGTTTGCATGTTCTCCCCGTGTCTGCGTAGGTTTCCTCCGGGTGCTCCGGTTTCCCCTACCACTAAAAATATGTACAATAGGTCTGGCATGTGCCTCCTATACTGGCACCCCTGCTCCCAAAAATAACAATTGTAAACCGTTTTGAGACTCCGATGTGCAGTGAAAAGGCGGTATATAAATAAAGATTACTTACTTACTACTTACAAGCACGTAATTAATAGTTACCTAATGTAACTTAAGTTCTACGAATAGGTGCGTAGTCCCTTAGGACTTCGCTAGTGGATATCACTCGTGACCCCCAGGTCACACGCCAGAGAGATCAAAATAATTTGCTCCAATCACCAGCCACCCTTCTCTATAAAGGCCCCTGCACAAGGCCGCACCCCCTCTTGAACTCTGCCAAGCCGGGCTGGCCTGATGGGCTCGTAGCTAAGGGACTACGCACCTATTCGTAGAACTATTAATTCTACGTCATAGTGCTACGTCCCTTAGGACTTCGCTAGTGGGACACAACGCGGAGGCCGTAGGAACATGTACTCCCAGCAGGCCAGCGAAGGGTGATTGGAGCTCCGCCCGAGCAAGACCCTCGCAAGTGAGAGGACTCAGGGCAGAAGAAGCAAATGCGTGTTACAGGGCCACTCCTCCCAAGGATACCCCCACGTAACACAGACCGTAGGTCACCCGTAATCCCAGGACGCCTCTCCCAAGAGCTCCTGACGTGGACTACCTGATTGACCAAAGCACACATATAAGTACCGCACCTGTAGGACGCCCCTCCCAAGAGCTCCTGAACCAGGGCGGAAAGTCAACCGAAGGCCCCCTCAGAGGAGGTACCTAACGGTCTCAACTCAGTCCGCTGCACTCAGCACGGAATGGGCCACCGACCGGTCCGACACATCCAAAAGATAAGACCGGACGAAAGAAGAGGACGACGCCCAAGAAGCCGCACGGCAGACGTCCTCGACCGACACCCCCCCCCTGAGAAGGGCCGTAGAGGCCGCCATCCCACGCGTGGAATGCGACCTGAAGCCCACCGGGGGGGCCAGACCCTGCGCCTGATACGCCCGCCGCACAGCCGTGGCGACCCAGTGCGCCAGCCGCTGAGCCGACAGCGGGGCGCCCCTGTTCTTGGGGCCCAGACACACAACAACTGATCACCCAACCTGAATGACGACGTCATGGCCAGGTAATGCCTAAGCATTCTGACAAGACACAGAAGGTGCCGCCGCTCCTCCTCGGGGGAGGCATGCGGTGGCGGATAGAAAGCCCTAATCCTGCTGACTCTCGACCTAAAGGCCGACGTGAGGACCATGGGGAGAAAGGCCGGATTGGGCCACAATTCCACCATGCCGTCGCCCTCTCCAAAGGACAGGCAAGACACATGGACGGAGAGCGCACACAAGTCGCCCGCCCTCTTAGCAGACGCCAACGCCAGCAAGAGGGCCGTCTTAAAAGCGACACACTCGGGACTCGCCTCCGCCGCCGGTTCAAAAGGCGGACCCGACAGCCCCCTAAGGACCACCCTGAGGTCCCAACCGGGGGCGTTCTCTGAAGCGGGGTCCTCCTCCTGCGCGCCGCCCGCAGAAAACGTTTAACCAACGGATGAGAGCGGGCTGTGAGCCCCCCGAAACCGTCGTGACCCGAGGTAATGGCTGCCGCGAACACCGCCAAGGTGGCGACAGCCCTCCCTTTGTCAAAAAGCTCCTGTAGGAATCCCAGGACCCCCTCCAGCGGGCAACGCCTGGGATCCCAGGAGCAAGAACCGCACCAGTCGCTGAAGAGCCTCCACCTCGTGGCGTAGGCCCTCACAGTGGACGGCGCCCTCGCCCCCTGAATGGTCTCCAACACCGCCGGGGGAAGACCCAGGTCTACAAGGTTCCGCCTCTCAGCCTCCGAACCCAGAGCCTGCGGCCGATTATCGGGCGTGAAAACAGGGCTCCCCCCCCCCCCTGGACTAGAGCCCCCGGCTCCTCCGGGAGGGCCCAGGGCTCCATCACCGCCATGCCCCTCAGGAAGGGGAACCACCGGGCATGCGGACTGTCCGGAGCCACCAGGATCACCGACCTCCTCTCCTGTTCGATCCTCCGCAGCAGGACCGGCAGGAGACGCACTGGTGGGAAGGCATACAGCAGGCCCTCTGGTCAGGGGTAATGAGCCAGAGCATCCACGCCTAAGGGCGGCTCGTCCGCGGCCTTTAAGGCGAACCAGGACAGGCACTGTGCGTTCTCTGCACTAGCGAAAAGGTCGACCACTGGACGGCCGAACCTCCGCCAGAACTCCGCAGCTACCCGTGGGGCCAGGCCCCACTCGTCCTGGAGTGGGCCCCCCCTGGACATCCTGTCGGCCCCCACGTTCCGGACCCCCGGGACGTGGCGCGCCCTCAGAGACAGAAGGTGAAGCGCCGCCCACAGCAGCGTCACCGTCGCCATGCGATGGAGGGCGGGGGACCTGGTGCCCCCCTGCCTGTTCAGATAAGAGACCACTGTGGTGTTGTCTGAGCGCACCATCACGTGTCTCCCCTGCAGCTGAGGAGCAAAGTGCAGCAGTACCCTGTGTACTGCCTCCATCTCCAGCAGGTTGATGTGGCGGGCTGAGTCCGACCAGCAGCCTCCTATAGAGCTCTGGCCGAGGACCCCGCCCCAACCCTCGAGTGACGCGTCCGTGAACACCTCCACGTGAGACATGGCGCAGGCCAGAGTCACTCCGTCCCGCAATAGACCCGGAGTGAGCCAAAACCTTATGTCCGATGCTGCCTCTTGGGGAACCCAGATAAGCCTCCCCCCGTCCCGGGAGGGGTGAAGCCTGAGGCGTGAGAACCACCTCTGAAATTCCTCATGTGGAGAAAGGCCTAGCCGCACCACAGCATGAGCCGCCGCCATCATCCCCAGCAAGGACCTGAGGCGCCGAGCAGGGACCCTGGGGCCCGCTAGAACCTCCCTGGCCAGACGGGTAATGTTCCTCCGTCTGCCCACGGACAATGCAGCACGGAATGTCACAGAGTCTAGCTGCAGGCCAAGATAGATCATGCGCTGAGCCGGCTGCAGCCTGCTTTTCTCCCTGTTCACCATAAAGCCCAGGCGCTGTATGTGGGACAGGACCCAGTGCGTGTGACTCACGGCCACTTCCCTGGATGAGGCCAGTATTAACCAATCGTCTATGTAGGTTAATATTCTTACCCCTGCGCGTCTGAGCGGCTCCAGTGCCGCCTCCACGCACTTGGAGAGGTCCGAGGCGCGAGTGCGTAGCCGAAGGGGAGACGGCAGTACTCGTAATTCCTCTCTCCCACTGCGAAGCGCAGGAACCTCTGTGTTCCGGAACTATCGGCACGTGGAAGTAAGCGTCTGTCAGGTCTATGGAGGACATCCAATCTCCCTGCCTGACACACTCGAGGAGCTGTTTTGTGGACAGCATCCGAAACTGCCGTTTGGAAATGCACTCGTTCAGAACGCGCAAATCCAAAATGGGACGTACCCCGCCTGACTTCTTTGGCACCAAGAAGTAAGGGGAGTACAGCCCCCTGGTGGCGTCCTGTGGGTCTACCTCCACTGCTGAGCCTCGACTCAGCAGAGAGGAGACCTCCGCTTGTAGTGCCTCTAATGATCCCCGTACCTGAGAGCGTGCTGCCCCTACGCCTCGGAATGGTGGCCGCTTTCGGGAGAAAGCTGCTCCCTCCAGATGCTGTAGAAGTCTGTGAGGGGCGGAACGGGAGCTGGAACACGAGACGTCACGGCCCCGCCCTCTCCTGGTGTTCCTAGCAGGGAAGGGGGGTGGACGAAAGGGCCGGGGGGCCCCCTGCGTCATACCGTGTGCGCCGGCGGCGGTCACGTGTCCTGCAGGCCCGACGTCATAAGTACGGGTCTGCTCATACCACGTGACTCGGCTGCTGCGCCCCCCCCTGGCTCTTGCCTCATGGAGGGGAGGGGGGGGGGGGGGGGGGGGGGCGAGCCCCTGGAGTGGGAGACCCTGGAGTGGGAGACCCTGGAGTGGGAGACCCCGTGTTAGCCTTGTAGCTCAGAGAGGCTAACGCACGTTCGGCCGAAGCACACACATCACTACTCATCAGATCCCACCGCCTGACCTCTCTCTGGGAGGGCATAGTATGGATCAGAGAACCGGAGCTCGTAGCTCGCGTAGCACACTGCACACCCTGCTCTGGGGGCTGCAGGCCTAGCGAAGCAACGTTATGTGCCCGGGAAGTAACACAATCAGAATTCACATTAGACATGTTACATACCCACAAATGAGACTCAGACAACGAGTAATGATGAAATGCCGGTCGGCCTTTATTGAAGGAAAACTTTCCACCCCGACCTCCTCTGCCATAGGGAGGTCGGCGGTGGGTGCTTTGCTCCCGCGAGCCACCCGTGGGTCTGTCTGGACCGGGGGGACCCGAACGCTCTCTGCCTCTGTCCCGGCTCCGTGATGGTTGGTGGGCCTAGCGCCTCGGTGCTAGGTGCGGGGCTAGCCTAGCCGAGTCGTTGGCTGCAGACTCCAGTCTCACCACCAGGGCCTGCATGTCCGGGCCGAAGAGGGACGTCTGAGAGATGGGCAGGTCCAGCAGCTGCCTCTTCTCCGCCTCCCTGATCTTAGCCAGCCCAAGCCAAAGGTGCCTGGCCCCGACTTGGGCTGCAGCCATGGAGCGGCTAGCGTCTGGCACATGCGCAGAATCGCCGCCGAGGTGGTCCTCGCCTGTGACAGGAGGTCTCCACTGAGCGCCTGGCCAGAGGAGAGCGACCTATCCAGGGCCCCCGTGATGAATGCCATGTTGTTAGCCAATGCGAGGACCTGTGCCGCATTGGCGTAACATCTATCCAGCATCGCCAAGACATCCTGTCCCGCTCGGAGGGAAGGAGAGGTCTGGTGCCGGGCCACACGGATGCGGAGGGCTGCAGGGCCATGCGGACTGAATCCTCGATGTCCGGGACACCACCGGTCCAGGACCAGTCCTGCACGCTGCAGTACATGCCGTACCCCAGAGCAGGCCTCTTGGCTGCTAGGGGCTTTGGCCACTCACGTGTCGCGTAATGGACGAACGGGCCACAAAAGTGTTAGCTAAGTGTGAAGTGTTAAGTTTGTGCTATTTCTGATTAGCTAGCGCTGTATGTAATTTTGTGTGTACAGCCGTTGATAGTGACGCACTTTTTTCTGTTGTTTCAGTTACGGTGATTTTGGTGAATTTGGTGATTTTTGTAACTTTGAATTGACCAAACACAAGATTCTCTATAAAACAAGAAAAGCAAGCCTTGTCTACAAAGTTTCTTTCCCGTTCGCTGGCTGTCTAGCTTCACATGTTCACGTATTGTGAGGACAGCACATAGGTCACAAGGAAACACACATGCGCACTAGTATATTACTAAAAAGTCGTTTACATACTTCCCCCCTTTAACAAGACATGTCCTCATGTCTGTAACTGAAAAAAAAAAATACACCACACACACATACAAATTTACTAAACAGCATCAAAATCCCAGCGTCCTCCAAGAACCAAACAACCAATCGACTGGCGGTGCACGAATTCCCCCGACCGGAGCACAGGAAATCAACAGAACGTCCAGAACACGGGACCGTAGGACGCGCTGGGAACATCAGAATTACGGACTCCGAACACACACGTCAGCAGGCACCCCAACAGGCACAACCACAATCCGGTGGCTCCCGAGGGACGGCGCTGGATTTGGGCACCAATGCGCACATGTCACGGTCTGATCCTGGACATCAGCGGCCCGGAGCCACGTGCTCAGTCCAGTACTGGAACGTCTCCCCCGGCGGCAGCACTCCGTCACACCAGTCCTTGACAGTCACCCCAGCCGAGAAGAGCCTCAGAACAGCACAGGCCACACCATCACTCCAGTCCCACATCAACACAAAACTATGGCGAGACCATATTGGCGCCTGGCACCGTCAGGTCAGACTCACCCACCAATAAAAGTACTAAAAGCAAGGCACAAATGTTTGTCACCGCCGCCACCACATATATCAACTCAAGTGGCGACGGCGGCACCGCTGCCACCAATGTAGCGTACCAAACGGGAGAAGGATGAGAGACACAGAAAGAGCCAAATTGTAGTTGGAGACTCCCAAAAAGTGTGGTCCCCATTTATTTATAGAGTACCAAAACCCGCGAAACATAGGTCACAAGGTAACACACATGCGTTATACACTTGTATAATACTAAAAAGTCGTTTACAATGGCGAAACGCCCAAATGTCGCACTCCCAATACATTTTTATGTTGTAAGTAACACAGTGTGTGTGAATCATTCTCCTTAACATGGCTTACAGAAATGTAGGTCAACTTTTGATGGCTTGGGACATACAGCAAAAATGACATTGAACACCAACAATCAAGAAGATAGATAGATATATATACTTTATTGATCCCGAACGAAATTGTGCACTCGTCCCTTGCTCGCAATCATACAAAGATACATACATAGGTTAGAATTAAAAGATGCAAAAGTTAAAAACGAGACAATAAATACATTCAAAACATTAAAAGAGAAGTTAAGGCACTGCAAAACAATTCTCAAGACCCCCCCCTACCTCCCCCCTCCCTGCTCCTCCGTTAAGTGAAGAAGGAGGGCTATAAATAAACAAAAAAGGCCACGCTATTGCTGTGTTCGACTCAACTAATCTAATCAACTTTCCAAACATTTATGTTGGAAGTAAAAGCTGTTTGTGAACAAACTGCATGTCACACTGTCGTGTGCAGTGGCACTGACATGACCTGAGTAAACAAACATTTTTATCTAAGCCAGTGAACTTTTTAGAAATCAGCAGATATCAGTTTGATTGGCTCAGATTTTACCAGGAGGTTGGTTTTTGAAATGAAGCTTCCAGTATTGCATAAATATTAGAGTGTGCATTAAAGGAACACTAGGATTCCCTGGTCAGAACTCACCATGGCAAAAGGCCTCGCGGTAATCGTATTTACCCTTTTGGCATGTGTTGTTGGATTAAAAGCTCAAGGATCCAAGGGATATTTTTCTTCGCAACCTGACAGCAATCCGCCAAGCTTAACATACAAGCCTGAATCTTCACATGGTTTTTCACATTGGGGGTCCCAAGGACAACCTGTAGAACATACCCAGAGTATTCCTGAGGGGACTCAATGGTCTCCAGACAATCTACTAGCTACACCTTTACCGCCAGATTTCGGCAATTATTGGATTCCACCACCAAAACCTGTTTGGTACCCTGCAGTGGAAGATCATATAAATTCACAGTCATATCCTGGCATTACTGAGCAGGGTCACCCGGAGTCCCATGACCCATCTTCACCTGTAAGACACACATGGTCGCGACAGTCCGAGAGCCACTCATCTTCAAGTCAGGGTTCACATTCACATTCTAGCCACCAATCAAACCCACCTGTACTTCGACCAGGGAATCCTTCACCATCTCATACAAGTCATCAGTGGACTAAACCTGAGGCCAAACCTCCTCTGACATGGAGACCATGGCTCAGCTCAGGAACCAATCCTAATGATCATCGACCATCACTGACATGGGGTCAGGGGTCAAGCACCTCAGGAATCAATCCTGTTGATCAACCTTTGCCAACATGGGGTGGGGGTTCAAGCACTTCAGGAACTAATCCTGTTGATCGACCATCGCCAACATGGGGTGGGGGTTCAAGCACTTCAGGAACTAATCCTGTTGATCGACCATTGCCAACGTGGGGTGGGGGTTCAGGCACCTCAGGAACTAATCCTGTTGATCGACCATCGACAACATGGGGTGGGGGTTCAAGCACCTCAGGAACCAAACCTGTTGATCGACCATCGACAACATGGGGTCAGGGGTCAAACTCAGGAACCAAACCTGTTGATCGACCATCGCCAACATGGGGTGGGGGTTCAAGCACTTCAGGAACCAAACTTGTTGATCGACCATTGCCATCATGGGGTGGGGGTTCAAGCACCTCAGGAACTAATCCTGTTGATCGACCATTGCCAACATGGGGTGGGGGTTCAAGCACCTCAGGAACTAATCCTGTTGATCAACCTTCGCCAACATGGGGTGGGGGTTCAAGCACCTCAGGAACTAATCCTGTTGATCGACCTTCACCAACATGGGGTGGGGGTTCAAGCACTTCAGGAACCAAACCTGTTGATCGACCATCGACAACATGGGGTGGGGGTTCAAGCACTTCAGGAACCAAACTTGATCGACCATCGACAACATGGGGTCAGGGGTCAAACTCAGGAACCAAACCTGTTGATCGACCATCGCCATCATGGGGTGGGGGTTCAAGCACCTCAGGAACTAATCCTGTTGATCGACCTTCGCCAACATGGGGTGGGGGTTCAAGCACTTCAGGAACTAATCCTGTTGATCGACCATCGCCAACGTGGGGTGGGGGTTCAAGCATCTCAGGAGCTAATCCTGTTGATCGCCCTTCGCCAACATGGGGTGGGGGTTCAAGCACTTCAGGAACCAAACCTATTGATCGACCATTGCCAACATGGGGTGGGGGTTCAAGCACTTCAGGAACTAATCCTGTTGACGACCATCGCCAACGTGGGGTGGGGGTTCAAGCAGCTCAGGAACTAATCCTGTTGATCGACCTTCGCCAACATGGGGTGGGGGTTCAAGCACTTCAGGAACCAAACCTGTTGATCGACCATCGCCAACATGGGGTCATGGGTCAAGCTCAGGAACCAATCCAGAGACTCCCCTTGTCGGAGGAGTGAGACCATGGTTCAGCGCACTTAAACATCCAGTTGACCACCAAACTTCCCAGTCAGGTAAGCAAGGGGTTAATATGGGCACCAAACCTGCCAAACCCCAACCATCACATCCAGAAAGTCAATGGATGAATTCAGAAAACCAACCTGGAAGTACCCAACCTTCCCAACAAGGCCAAAAGATGCCAGTGGACCCAAATACCATGAATTGTGCTGTTGCTCCGGAGAGGCGTGTCCCTTGTGGAGTTACTGACATTTCTGAATCTGAATGTCAGGCCATCAATTGCTGTTTTGATGGCCAGAGTTGCTACTTCGGGATGGCAGGTGAGGAACTTTGTGTGTGTATTCTATTTGTTTTCCAAATTCTAAAGAACCATATCATGTTGTTGTTGGTAAGCACTTATTATTTGCTGAGACAATCCATCTCACTTCACAAGTGCAGCATATCAAGATTCAGATTTGACAGCATGAGTATTAGTATTGCAGCCTAGCTACAATAAAAGGCCACTCTAAGATAATTAGTTGTTAGATTGATTAATTATTAAAGTTAAAACCCTGAAAAATCGTTGTTGCCGGTGTAGCATGTACAGCAAATGCGGATGTAGCGGTGGCTCCTGCTCCGGATTATTATGTACTGCCACCTGCCAGTGTGGCTGGTATTTAGTGACCAAGCCAGCAGGAGTTCAGGAGGATAAAATGGCAACCCAAATGAGAGACTCATATGACGTTTATTCTTTCTAACTGAATATGGTTCCTTTAATTGAACATGCAGAACATTAATTTGCCTGTTGTATTTTTCAGTGACCGTTCAGTGCACAAAAGATGGTCAGTTCATTGTTGTTGTATGTAAAGATGCTACTAGTCCGTCAATGGACTTGTCATCGCTCATGCTTTTGTCTGGACCAAGCTGCACCTACGCCGATTCCAACTCTCACTTTGCCATCTATCAGTTTCCTGTGACTGGATGTGGATCTATGGTTAAGGTGGGAACCCTTCTGTTCAATTCAGCCCCACAAAATCAATATTATTTGTGTAATCTATTATTTAGGAAGATGCTGATGCCATAATATATGAAAACAGACTATCCAGTATGTTTGAAGTTGGTGTGGGTCCTTATGGTTCCATCACCAGGGACAGCCAGTTTGAGTAAGTATGGGCTACTCTGACTTTATGAACATCTGATAGCTTCTTGATTCTACTTGCTACTGTATTCCTTGCTTTCAGGTTACTCTTTCAGTGCAAGTACACTGCCACCGGTGTTGGAACTGTCGAAGCAGAAGTCATATCCTTGGACAACCCCATACGTCCGGTGGCTGCGTTGGGACCAGTAAATGTACAACTCAGGCTTGCAAATGGTAACTGCCGGACAAAGGGTTGCAATGAGGGTAAGATATCCTCCGTGGTAAGTTATAATATTTGCACACACATATATATAGCTCAGTCAAATGTTTATCTTTCAGGGGACCAAGCCTACACTTCTTTCTACACTGAATTCCCAGTATCCAAAGTCCTCAAAGATTCAGTGTATGTAGAGGTTCAGTTGATGGGTATGACAGATCCGTCTCTCGTGCTGAGGCTTGATCGATGTTGGATAACAGCTTCTCCAAACCCTCACACTCTTCCTCAGTGGGACATCTTGAGAAATGGGTAAAGACTAAAGGTATTTTTAGTACAACATGAGACTGTGTCAAATTAACAATGGTTATTCTTGTTCAAGGTGTCCAAACGGAGATGATCGCTACACATCTGCTCTAGTTCCCATCACAGCCTTTTCTTCTTTGGATTACCCCACGCACTACAGGCGCTTTTCTTTCAAAATGTTCACCTTTGTTGACACCAGCACATATTCTCCTCTTAAACAGGAGGTAAGGAACAAATTAACTATATTTCTTTAGTTTTTTTGTTGAAGACTTAATTTTGAGTTTTTGCCTTTAGAATTCCAATAGTCAGAATGTCATAATTCAAAAACATAACAAGGCAACAATTATAATGCAAAGGAAAAGATTACATCAAATAATGATTATAAT
Source organism: Knipowitschia caucasica (assembly GCA_964034765.1). Classification (NCBI taxonomy): domain Eukaryota; kingdom Metazoa; phylum Chordata; class Actinopteri; order Gobiiformes; family Gobiidae; genus Knipowitschia; species Knipowitschia caucasica. Next base: position 9,403,363 of record OZ035824.1, on the reverse strand, counting down.
CATAATATATAATAGAAATAAATAACAAATAAAAGAAAATTTGATTATTTTTTTTACATACAATAAAATGCATATATGAAAATAGAATAAATAATTTTAAAAAGATGTATTAATAATAATAATATTACTGATAATAAACTAAAGAGGTACAAGGGAAAAAAAACATACATACTATATTTCCACGTATTTTGTTTGCCATAAAACACTGTCATTTCTTTCAGATATACATTCACTGCAGTACGGACGTATGTGAACCCAAACCTGAACACAGCTGTGAACCATACTGCTTCAGAAAAAGTAAATATTATCTATAGAAGACTGAACAAAATATAGATACCACCACTCACACCTGTGTTTTTTTACAGGGAGAAATGTTCGTTCTGTGGGCATGAGAAATGCTGAGCCCAAATCAGTGAGTTCTGTTGGACCTATATCCATCAGCAAAGATGATCAAGACGTACACAAAGTAACCTATTGATTCGGAAAGGTTATTTTTCTCAATACAAGACATTATGCTTAAACACATTTTCATGAATTGGAAAAGGTCACGTTTACTATGTTATTTCTTGCAAGAAATTGTTTAAACTATTTGTTTGAATTGAGCAATAAAAAGGTACACACAGCCATCTGTAAATAATCCAACTTCTAGACAGAAATGTCAACGCGTTCGTTCAGTGACATGACCTTTGTACAGAAACTAAATTCAGACGCTTCCAAATTCAAATGGATGTACTTACACAATAAAAACTGAAGGACAATTAAACATTTTCACTTCTTTATTCATACATCTGAATATATCAGCATTTTTTTTAATTGCAACATTCTACAACACTGTTTTGACAGCTTTAAAACCTAAGCACAGCACAAGGATATTGAAAGTTACATTGTATAAAAATCTTATTAAATGCGCATGACCAAATATTAGCATTATCGAACTGTAAAATGTACTGTAAAGAAATAACATGGGTATCCAAATTGTAACAGATTTTCTTACTTTTTGCCAGAAGAGAGAACACATTGCCTCAATGATGCCGACAGGAATAGCATCACAGTAGAGAAAGTGTCTTTAGCTTTAAGATTATGCAACATTCAGTTTAATGTGTTACTTTATTCAACTGCAAAAATAGCTCACCTCATCAAAATAGTTTTCTCTTTGTGTATATATATCTATATAAATTTGTATAAGAGTGGGGGCATTGGGACAAAAATCACTTAAAAACAAACAAAAACCCAAAGAAGAAATGCAATACAGAACTCCCCAAAAAGAAAAGGTCGGCAGTCAAGATCACTGATTGTCTTGCAGTAACGGTAACAAAACTGTAGAAAAAAAAAATACTAAAAAACATTCAAAACCTACTTGTACTGTTTTGCTGGATTTATAATTTTTAGTAAAACAGACGAGAGTATTATTATGTCTTGCATTGTTTGGCTTTTATCAAAAGGAAAGATGTAAAAGAGGCAAACTGCAAACATACATTTGACACACGCACACAATCTAATAACTAAAGAAAAAAAAAAATAGGAACGTATTCACCCCTCACCAAACCTTCACTGAAATTGTGAGTCCTGTCTTGTTGGTCTTTAGTTTCAAATTGATCCGTTCATCCACATATCGATTGTCAGTCAGACTTGTCCTTCTTTTTGCCTCCTCCTACGATGGGAACTTTGCTGACCATCGCAGAGCCCACGGCGGTCACTCCTCCTGCTACAGCACTCACTCCACCTTTGACCAGGCCGACGCCCATAGCTGGCACCGAAGCCACCGAGGTCACGGCGGTCTTGGTCAGATCAAAACTCTTCCCTCCCACCCAGGCCACGCCCCCCACCGTGGCTCCGACTGCGCCTTTGGTGACGCCGTAGAGCCCTCCTGCCAACCTGCCAAACAGGCCTGGCTGAGGCTGTGGGTGGTCCTTGTTTGGATCTAAAAAAATTAAAAACAAGATAATTATTTTATGCAACATGGACAAAATTGAGACACTTTCTTGATTTCTTGGCTTTTCTGGAAGGACCCTTATTCACCAATAAGCTTGTTTTGGGTTTAAAGCAGACACTATAGATGGAGATTGCTACTCGCCAGTAGGGGTGGGAACCTAAGGGTACCTCACGATACAATACGATACACGATACAAAGCTCACGATAACGATAATATCACGATAACAATATCACGATAACGATTTATCACGATATGACGATTATTGATATATTGGTCAGAAATATACAATATGCCAATTTATGGCATAAATAAAAGAAAAATTACTCTTTATTTCATGATAAATAGAATGGAGATGCGTAATGTAGCCATATATTAACTATTGATACATTTTTTTTTAAAAATGTTAAAAAATAATAATAATAATAATTCAATTTTTTTTTTTTCAAAATCGATATTGATACTTGGCAAATGCATATCGATGATCGAATCGCGGGAGAAAGTAGCGCGATATATCGTCACACCCCTACTCGCCAGCTCAATGATGTTCAAAGGGAAGTGCTCATGGACAAAGTTTTGCTACTACCCGCTCCTGGCTCTTATTGACTTGCATTGAAATGTAGACTCCGCTTTCAGAAATCATTTGTGCCACATTCACCATTTTGGTCTTAAAAACTCTGGTTTAGTGCCATTTCTATATTGTCTTTCTTTCTAAATCCAGATATGAGCCATATAAGGATCAACCAATCAGACGCCTTCACTCGCGGGGGAAACTCCAGCTTGCCTTAGCAACCATCTTTAGCAACTCTGTTACGGCACAAAGCTAATGCCATCTGAACAAATGCCCATATAAGGAAATGGAGCTGGCTAATGTTCAAATTGGTTTCTACTGCATTATGGGTGACACCAGCACTTGGTGTGTTAATTTCTAAAATATGTCTATGTCCAAAACAAGGTAAAGCATTTTTTAGGAAAAGTTGGTCTCTTGCTATCTACTGCAGCTTAAAAGAAATCAAAAGAGCACAGACATCACACATTGGGGAGGTAGCAAAAAGCTGTTTGAACTACAGAAAGAACTAGTTTTGTTCGTCTGCTTTAAATCAGTTTCAAGAGAATATACTCCAAAGAAAAGTTACCTCCAAACCCCCCTGCCTTAGAGTTGAATGTGGTATATATTTTGCCATGACCACTAACCACTCAGGAAACACATCTGCTTGAATTGTGGAGCTCACTTTTCTACTACCGGTACTTTGGTGTCTAAACTAGGGTTATACAAGCATGATATGTGGGTAATCAAAGAAATAGATATAATTGAACTTTAAATTCAACAGAAACTTCTTTGATAAAACAAAAACAAATTGTTGTCGTAAGAATGAGTCGATTAGATTAGGCTGATCATATTTCAACACATTTCTAGACATGGTAGGGTAAATGTCTATGTTGGCTTATGTTACTAAACAAATTGCTTCTAGTTTTAATGCCCTGATCGGTTGACCCCTAATTAAAGCTACAGCAGAACAGAGAGTTATACTAGTTTTGCACTGCATGCTTATCTGGTATGAAACTTTACATACACATCCTATTGATTACCACAAAAAGAACAATAAAATATGTATGCTTGCTTCTTCTGATTGCTATCTAAACAACACCTGGGCTCCAAACTGTCACAGGAGCCGGGGACCTCTTTACCTGTTGGTGCTGGTTCATCTGTGAGGTATGCAGGCACGTCCTCAGGCACCTCCTCTGCCTCACTCATGTCTCTGAAAAAAACAAGGCCATCTTTTATCACTTCATTCAATCAATATCTAAATATGATCCATCTATATGTCCTCTGCTTAGGGAATCCATTACACCACATCTGGATGTAAAAAAAATAGAGCTCACAGTAGCCCTTAAGACTTACAGATGGCTTTGCTTTGGGTGTGCTGCTGATCTCAAAAAACAAGGCAGACCTGTTCAAGGCAGCAAAGAGGATACTATGTAAATGTAGCAGCTTGTCTTCGCTACATGGGCCTAATGCAAACAGACTGAGTTGGCACTGTAGAAGTTAATTATGCAATATATCTTGAGATCATACCCAGAGGAGCCTTTGTAGTCTGTTGATGCAACCCATGAGAGAGAGAAAAAAAACAGCTAGCTTAATAGCATGTTATTATCCAAAAAACGCAGTAAAGCTGGCTAATTATGATTACTTGGTCAAGGGACGGATTCCAACCTGTACCAATCATTAAAGTTACAAAGATGAATCGTAAGGGTCCAAGGGGAAGACAGGTGGTCTGCAAGAGGCTATTTCTGAACTAGCATTCGTGATGCTAGGTGAGGCTAAAACGTAGCTGGATGCACTGGCCCAAGCCTATCATCTTTTCCCTAGATTACACGTTCATGTCAAATAGTTTGATGACCTCTAGGTGATACTTACTAAGAGAAACGTATCATTTGGAGTAGTGAAAAGTGCTAGGCTAGCGCTGCTAAGCTAACGCGGTTTGGAGTCATCGCCATAACCAGCAGCACTTGTACTTTTCTACTCGGGACGAAAAACAGGACACGTCACTCCCAAAACATCAAAGCTGTCTCGAACCATTCACTTTAACAGAAAACGGTGAACGACATCATTGTGTTGTAACCGTAAATCGCCTGCAAAACATGTTAAGATAGTGGCTTTTGTGGCGCTCGTTTGCAGTGGTCAACACATAACTTTTTTTTGGAGTGACTTCGTGTTGTTTGTGCTGAAGTTGTGGTGGGTTTTGGGCTTACCTTATATTTTTCCGCGCTGGGATCGAGTTCAGTTGCACTTTTCTTCAAATTGGCTTAAACTCTGACTGAAAATCCGGGTTTGATTCCCGAGATGAGAAGGTAGCAGCGGATGATGAAGATGACTTTTGTTGTCTGTCGTTTTTTTAGGACAACCTTTAGTCTCCACCCATAAAGCATACACAGGAGCGCTGCACAGTTCTGCCCAAATACACATGCTGGGCCGTTTGATAGAGCTTACTGTAGGTACGTTCACTTGGGCTATCTGAATTATATACGTACTGATTGGGCGTCATAATTAAACTAGAAGGTCGTATGAAGCTGTTTGTATGCAAGGATTTCCAGGATAAATTAGCAAACAGTTTTAATGTGCCGAGTGAATATTATAGTGTGTGTTTAAGGGGGATAGTCATCCCATAGGCCCATAATGGCCCATGTTGAGTATGGAACACACAAGGTAAACTAAGACAAACGAGTGTTCGATGGTAAAAAGGATGGATCTCCAGCATCACAATAACAAAGAAAGTGATGAACCCATAATGCTGAGGTTCAGTGGACCAATATGCACTGGAGGGCGCAATTGTCCCCGTCTTATTTTTCATAACGGCAAAAGAAAAATGCGAAACTGTGTAATTGTATAAATAATTATACTATTATGGCAGTATACCTGATTATACCAGAATATATGAATTCTGGTATGTTTAGTTCATAATTTCGATTAACGCTACATGTCTGGGTTTGACTCGTGCTTTGACAGTTGAGTGTTTCATGTCGGTCATATTTTGAAGTGGGACCAGGCTTTTCCGGTTTCAGTTAAAACACGTGCATAACGATCTGTGTAGTGTGGACATGGCGTCCTCAGGTTTACACCAGGTCCTGGTGGGGTTTAGTGACGGAGAACTCGACACAAAGCGACATCAAACCACTTTTATGACCAACAAAGTAGGCGGACTGCCCGACGTACCGTCGCTGCTGTCTCGACTCTTTCCTCGATGCAGTCGCTGCGGCTCTGCGCTGGTTCACGTTGTCCAGGTTTATTGTCCACTGGAAGGGTCTCCCTACCACCGGACCCTGCATGTGTTCGCCTGTCATGCAGAGGACTGCAGTGGTCGGTCCGAGTGCTGGAGGGTGCTTCGGTCTCAGTGTCTGGAAGCGGACAATGCTCGACTCCCTACGCTGCCTCAGGAGCTGCTCCTGACGGGCACGGACTGGTGTGACTCAGCCGATGACTGGGGAATGGAGGAAGAGCACGGAGGCGAGGAGACCACAGCAAACGCGACGCAACAAGCTCCAAATGAGACTCCAACTGGATTTAAAGGTACTGGATCTTGAAAATGTTTTTATATTCGCGAGTTCCAGACAGCTTCCCGTTCTCCAACCCCATTCCCCAAAATGACGTTGGCTATATTGTTGTATACATTATATTTATCTGAAGCCCATGCTGCCAATTGAACAGCCTAGAAGTTATACTTATTTTTGTACAATCACTATACAAAACATAAGTTGTGTACTAGTTGTTCATGTTTGTACTTACATTGATTGACAAGTAATGTTTTATTTTACATTTTGCTTGTATTTCCAGTAGAAGTCCCAAGTGATGACAAGGATATGAGCAGTCAACTTGAAAAGCTCCAGCTTGGACCGTCTGAGGACATCCCACCGTGCTTTCACCCCTACTTCATCAGCGTTATGGAGGAGACTGATCTCTATGGAGAGGATCAGGACTTGGCTCATGCTCAGAAATTACTCAAGGATTATGAAAAACGAGAGGGCATTTTAGTTGACGGCCTCGACAGTTGTGAAGATGGTGGTGGACAGGAAAAATATGAGAAAACTCAAGTTCAACATGGTGATGCAGTTTTTGCAAGATTTATGAAGAAAATTTCTATTTGTTCTGAACAAATTTTGCGATACAGTCGGAAAGGGACTCCTCTTTTTATCTCAGAGCCACCTGCCAACTTGTCCCAAGTGATCAGGACATGCACTTCGTGTGGAGGCCCCAGGACATTTGAAATGCAGCTTATGCCTGCTTTGGTCAGTCTCCTTCAGGGTGAAGGCTCTGAGATTCAGCTGGAGTTCGGGACAGTTTTGGTGTACACATGCCTCAATAGCTGTTGGACCTCTGACGCAAAGAGGTTTGCGGAGGAGTTTTGTTTTGTTCAAAGCGATCCAGATCAGCAACTGTTTAAATGAATGAAAATAATATGGAGGAATTTGTTTGGTTATATTATCGTAATATGCATACTTCTCACTGACTTATGAGAGATGACATATGACATATGAGATGACATATGACATATGACAACAGCAGTCATATGACATTTATTTGATGACACATCAAATAAATAGCTTTTAAATTGTGGATAAATCTTTTTTTTTTCCTGGATGAGCTTTTTCAAATCAAAACAGCTCACAGTGTTGAGTCTTATTTTAATTCAACCTTTGATACATTTTCTATGATACAGTGTCACACCAAAAACAGGTTGAACAGCAGTAAAAGTATTTCTTCAAAGCAGATGTAAACTGTACAGAAGCTCAAACGAAATCTTGAAATATCAGCTGCAGGTAATATAATCGACCATTTCCAGCGTATCAAAAATAGATTAAAAAGGCCAATAAATAGATATACACTTTTTAAACACAACTTTTAGAAATGATGTGATTTTCAGCCCTTTGGTTATAAGCTTTGTCAATTTCAGTCACTTTGGTAAATTGTTGGTGAGGTATAGTTCCATTCCTGAGACAGAAGATGAGTGGATGCTGGAATCCTGGTGAGTTATTGGGATGGTGGATGGATTTGAGGCACTTTGGGTCACTTGGTGCAAACATGTTGAGGATAGAGGTTTTGCTTCTTTTATTGCGGGGCTCCAGAACAGTAAGGTGTCTTTGGATTTGTGGTGCTCCTTTCAAAAGACAAAGTCAAATTGGGATGTCTCCGGGCCATGACCACTAATGTCCCGGTCAATAATCTCATTCACTGCAAAACAAAGAAAATTCTTTCAAACTCTAAGTCTTTAACCATAGACTGTATAGTAACAGATGGACAATGAAAGTTTACCATTGTTTTGCGCTCCGCTCTCTATGATCCTGGTGTTTCGATTTTTATATTGTATTTGTAAATCTAGATATGGGCCATGTAAAGATGGCTACACTAACAATCTTATAAAGTTTCCGTGTTCTGCTTACAATAGGCTTCCATTTACTCCAAATCTGTTTACATTTTGTCAAAACGTAACAGCCGTTTTATGAGAAGACTGAGTTGGCCCTTACTGCTTTTTATGACACTGATAATGTCAGGAACGGTGGAGGAAAAGTATCTATTTGTGGTGCGGCAAACAGCAGCACATCTAGCATCAGTCTATTCATAGCCCTGTTTGAAACGTGAGACAAGAGAACTAAAGCAACTAACAGTAAAGGCCGACGAGAGTACACTAATTCTGACATGCAACACCGGACTTTTACAGCAGTTTGAGAGCTGGAATAGGCTAAAGTCACACACTTGATTTGAGAACATTTCAAATGTATTTTAGAGGAACAAGTCTAGTCTTTTGGCAGAAGCATTATTTTCTATTTGCATTCCAAATGCGATGTCTCATGCATGTACTTTTTTCATCATTTATATGAAAACATGTCGAACAACTCAGCTTCTGAATAAAGATTTAGTGAGAAAAAAATCCCTCCTTAATTCAAGCATTCAATTTACTGTAATTGTATCTACGTTTTTCCCGAGTTCTTTAAACACTCCGTCCAATGAATGTATATATTATTGTACAGGGAGCAGCAAGGGATTTGGACACAGCTTTAGTTTATGGACCTATTATTTTGACTCCATGAAGTCTTAGTAGCTATAGGACACATGTTTATAGTCAAAATAGACCAGTTTAAGCAGTTGTTTATGTTTTGTTCTATCAGCTTTTGCAACCTTTGTGCTACGCTTGTGTCAAAATGACCCGCCCGCCACAGTGATCATAAGTAGAGAAAGTAACCTGGACTGTTCAGGAAATATCATCAAAATTATTTAGGGAATTTTTATATCATTGTGGTGGGTCATTTTAACCCGAGGATAGCACAAGGGTTGGCTTTATTCAAGTGTGACCTGTATTTAGAGAATTACTTTCTCTTAAAATGTATCTGGTGCGGTCTATTCACATGTGTGCCTCATAGTCCACCACTGTACACTGATTCCTCGAATAAAAAGGGATGTGGAAAACATAAATTATGGTTTGAACATCTACAGTTCAAACCATAATTTTAATAGTGGACTACAGCTCAACTCACCATCGTCCAGCGTGATTTCCTGCAGCCCTAGACATCCCAGATTAGGCTGGTCTTCTGGCTCTTGTTTGATACTAAGTACCGGCCCTGCGTTCAGGAGAGGAGCTTCTTTAGGCGCTTCCACCGAGGTCACGAAGGCTGCCCGGTTCAGAGAGGGGGACGCACTAGGACGAGACGGGACGGAGTAGGCCAGAGGAGACGCCAGCGCTGCTTGAATGGGTATCGAAGGTGGTTGTAGAGGCAGCGACGAGGATTGTGGGTAGTTTAGTGATGCCGGAAGCTGGACGAGTGTTTGAATGGGGTGGTGGAGACGAACAGGGGGGTTTTGTGAAGGGCCACAGAGATTCGCTACATCTCCAACGTTGTAATAAGACAAGGTTTGGGGAGAGTATCCAAGGTCAGTTTGGGAAATGTGGTCCAGCGGTTCCCAGCCTCTTTCCCGTTTGACTGATGAAGAAGGAGCGGTGATGGTGGAGGGAAGCGGGCAGTGAGAGCTGGGTAAAAAAGTGACATTCTGTATCAGGCTCCGCTTTCTCTTTCCGTTTGAGACGTAGAAATGGGCTTGGACTGGACCGGACGGTTTCTTGGTGTAAGGAGGGACTCGAACTACAATGCTCGTCTGAAACAAACAAAAATGTGTTAGTAAAATTATGCAAATATGTTAAAAAGTTAATGCGTTGACTCTGAAAACGTACCCCGGAGCTTTTCTCTGGCATCATTCTTGCCTCCATTTCCCAAACAGATCGTCCATCTAGAATCAGAAAATCACAAATTAGGAATTATCTTTGGCCTTGAAAGGAATGGCTTCAATAATCATTTTGAAGGCTTTTGTCAATACTATGTATTAAAACTAGAGTAGCAACAATCCATGTTCCTTGCTCTCAATACAATTTGGTTTTATCGCAAATTTTCACATGGATGCATTTTTACCATATCTTTAGATCATCAGCTTCCAGCCCAATGTATCAAATAGTGACAGGGATCTTTCTTACAAGTGTGCAAAATGTGTCATGTTATTTTGAATCCAGAACCCGATTGCTAAACATTTGACAAAGGTTTCATACCAGGGCCTTTTTCGAGGAACACCACTTTTGACTGTGTGGAGATGTTTGAGCCTGTGATGACCATCTCGTCTCCTCCGTCTCCGCAGCAGCTGGTCGGACTGAAGCTGTCCACGTGAGGGAGCTCCTGGCCCGAGCGCTGGGCTGCAACACACAAAACACAGTCAGCACAACTGCCCAAAGGGGGGGCATCATGTAGTGTGAGTTTTGAATGCCTTTCTCCTTGGGTTGCACTTGTTTATAGTTAGGCTTCAACATAAGAGCAAAACTAATAAAAGTCACGTCCAAAGTCTCAAAATCAAATGAAACAAATATTGAAGCATTCACCGCAGCCGCACGTTTCCTGCATATGAGCTGCGTTCAGATCAGATTATCACTATCTTTCTGTCACAGTGTCAGGAGCAGTGGCGTGTGTCTTACAGCACTCGATGGGCTCGGAAGCCGTCTGAAGCCACAGAATCTGCCCGTCCGCTTGCGGCACGGCGACTCTGAACACGACTCGAACTCTGGTGTTTTTGCGGCCGATGTCCGTCTCCCCTTTTTTCAACTCTATGTCGGCGTTGCGTAGTTTGAGGATACCGGCACAGTCAATGCTGCGAACAAGGATATTGATATTGTAAACTGCCCAATGGAGACACGCGAACCATGGAAAACATGAGTGAGGTGTAACCAGTTGAGGAAGCACCATCCGAGGAGCCGTCTGCAGCCACAGGGGACGACACAGGACCCAGAGGAGATGAAGCCGAAGCCCCAAACCTCCACCAGGTCCATGAGCCAGACCCCCACAGCCACAGCCGACCACCGCTCCCAGTGCAGAGGAAACACTGGAGATACTAAAACAATACAATAAAAAGTAAAATATTGAAATGATAGAGCACAGGACTAAAGCACACTAAATAACTGAGTATGTCTAAAAGGGAAATAAACAAATAAACAAAAACAGTAAAATGAATGAATAATACAAACAATACATACTAATTAAAAGTGAATTCGTGTCTAGACTAAAATGATACACTGATAGAGTGTGAGCTGTAGCTGCTGGTACCTGGCCATCATGTGGTTCTCTGGGAGCAGGGGGATCTCCAGGACTTTGGTGTTGTTCTGGACCTTCTCGTGGCAGCTGGTGGTGACCGTTTTTCCGGTAACGCGGTGGACCTGGTAAAAGGAGTGAGGCCGAAGGTAGCGGTCGTCTGCGGTGCCAATGAACAGCAGCAGGCTCACGGGCTGATCACCGAATCCACTCAACTGGACAGAAGACACAGGAGAGCCACTATGAAGACTCATACGGATGAACCATGTAACATATGCATTATCATGTCATGTCCTGTCATTGTCTATCCCTTTATTAATCCATTTCTGGGTCTGGGGGGTGGTAAACATGATGGACTGGTGCTATGAGACTTGGGTAAGACATATGTATTATTTCATTTCATTTTCAACCCCTTTGTCCATTTCTGGGTTGGGGGGGTGGCAATGAGAGCTGCCACCCAAGGCTCATAGCACCAGTCCCTCGCTGATCCTCTGCAGGTGGTGAGTCCACAGGACGATGGCTGCTCCGTCAGTTGTGAAACAGCCTTGATCTTACAGCTACATCAATACATATGTATTAATTCAACCTAAAACCCGGTTTCCTCTAGCCCTACTTGGCCCCATTTGGTAGTGTTTCCTAGCCCTGTTTAACTGGTAACAGATATTTTTTTAGTGCCTGATTGGCCCTGGTTCTATTCAGGCCACCTGGTACTAAAGTGTTGTAACTGACAAAAATTGGCCAGCGTGCCCAATTGCTAGGATACGGTACCAGATACTAAACTGCAATAAAAGTATTTAAAGGTAAAGGTGCACTTTATTAATCCCCGTAGGGCAATTCAATCCTCTGCATTTGACCCATCCTGATGTCAGGATCAGTGGTCGCCGTAGTAACAGCGCCTGGGAACCCATCACCAGATGTTGATGCTTGGCTTGGTCAGGACTACCGGAGCTGGAGGATTTAACATAGTAGGGGAAACCGGAGTACCAGGAGGAAACCTACGCAGGCATGGGGAGAAACTCTACTCAGAAAGACCCTGGAAAGTACCTATTAAATCCTTTGACAAAGATCTTCTTGGAAGATTGGATGCATGTCTAGGTATTGTATATTTAGAACAAACACTGCGTGGTGTTACATAAGGACCACTTTTGTTTATTTTGATTCAATTTAAGGATGTAAAGTTATTTCTGGCTTTAATGACAGAAATAGACTCCAAAAGCAAAATGCAGGGCTAATTGTCATTCATTGATACCTACTATTCACAGCCAGGATGGTGTCCTAAGCCAATTTAACCTAGTGGCACCTGAGCTCTCAAGGCAGACTGCCACATGCATGGCTCTAACCATGTGCTTCAGACGGTTGACCATCAGACAAAATACAAGAAACGAGAATGTGTGCTCATTGCTCAGGCTGTGGTTATGGAATCACGTTGATTGGTTTGTACATCCTGTTGTCTGGTGGGCGACTGGTCCTGTGCCTTCGGCCTCACTGCGGTGGTCTGAGCTGGTTTCCTGTGTGAACCCACAGACCTAGTGTCCTTGAGAGGAGGCTGCACCCAGAATAACTGTATTGGTGTCCATTACAGGCTCCAGTGGGGTTACTACAGTCTCACTGCTGTTTACTCACACTGTCACCAAGCATGCCCACTCTCAGACTTTCACAAACTCAAAACATCCATTACAGCCTTGCTTGATATCTCTTTATATCACCAAATTGTTTAAATATTAATCCATTAACTCAGTGACAGCACCAAAGGGCAGGCAACGCTACATCTTACAAAGTAGTATCTATTTTTTCAAACTGCAAAGACACACTTTACCAACATGATTTGTATTGGGCTCAATGCCACACGGAGAACATAAATTGCTCTGAATTATTTATATTCCTTTCAATGAAGTCAGTACACTTTCAATACACGTCCAGTAAATAGTGGGACATTATCTTGGAAATCATGGAGGAAGCATTAAACTTGTGCCACTTTCAATATTCTTTCATTATTATCATGCTTTGGTTTGTTAGATATGGTGCTTATTCAAGCAAATGAAAAAATAAACGATTTGCCAAAAGCATATTCCAGACTGAAGGTATCATCGATCATCGGTTTGAAAAAATTTAAATAAAAAAGTTAAAGTTTATTTAAATAGAATGGTGCTAACCTTAACCAGAGGGTGCCCACCAGAGACAGCCTTTAGAGCTCCTCTGCTTCCCTCGGTCTCGTAGTGTGCGCGGTGGTACGACTTAGGCTGGACCTCTAGGTTTAACTCCAGTCCATTAAACTGGTTTGGAAGAGGCCAGTCCAGAGGAGGAGGAGACGAGGCACTGTGGAGCATAGAGCAACTCATGTCAGAATAACTAATTAAAACACACTTACAGTGCCTTGCGAAAGTATTCGGCCCCCTTGAACCTTTCAACATTACGCCACATTTCAGGCTTAAAACATACAGATATAAAAATTACATTTTTTGTCAAGAATCAACAACAAGTGGGACACAATCGTGAAGTGGAACGGAATTTATTGGATGATTTAAACTTTTTTAACAAATGAAAAACTGAAAAGTGGGGCGTGCAATATTATTCGGCCCCCTTGCGCTAATACTTTGTAGCGCCACCTTTTGCTGCAATTACAGCTGCAAGTCGCTTGGGGTATGTCTCTATAAGTTTTGCACATCGAGAGACTGGAATTCTTGCCGATTCTTCCTTGCAAAACAGCTCGAGCTCAGTGAGGTTGGATGGAGAGCGTTTGTGAACAGCAGTCTTCAGCACTTTCCACAGATTCTCGATTGGATTCAGGTCTGGACTTTGACTTGGCAATTCTAACACCTGGATACGTCTATTTGTGAACCATTCCATTGTAGATTTGGCTTTATGTTTTGGATCATTGTCCTGTTGGAAGATAAATCTCCGTCCCAGTCTCAGGTCTTTTGCAGACTCCAACAGGTTTTCTTCCAGAATGGTCCTGTATTTGGCTCCATCCATCTTCCCATCAATTTTAGCGATCTTCCCTGTCCCTGCTGAAGAAAAGCAGGCCCAAACCATGATTCTGCCACCACCATGTTTGACAGTGGAGATGGTGCGTTCAGGGTAATGAGCTGTGTTGCTTTTACGCCAAACACCTTCTTCCACATGTTTGGTGTGTCTCCCAGGTGGCTTGTGGCAAACTTTAAACAAAACTTTTTATGGATATCTTTGAGAAATGGCTTTCTGCTTGCCACTCTTCCATAAAGGCCAGATTTGTGCAGTGCACAACTGATTGTTGTCCTATGGACAGACTCTCCCACCTCAGCTGTAGTTATCTGCAGTTCATCCAGAGTGATCATGGGCCTCTTGGCTGCATCTCTGATCAGTCTTCTCCTTGTTTGAGATGAAAGTTTGGAGGGACGGCAGGGTCTTGGTAGATTTGCAGTGGTCTGATACTCCTTCCATTTCAATATAATTGCTTGCACAGTGCTCCTTGAGATGCTTAAAGCTTGGGAAATCTTTTTGTATCCAAATCCGGCTTTAAACTTCTCCACAACAGTATCTCGGACCTGCCTGGTGTGTTCCTTTGTCTTTATGGTTCTCTCTGCGCTTTAAACAGAACCCTGAGACTATCAAAGAGCAGGTGCATTTATACGGAGACTTGATTACACACAGGCGCATTCTATTTATCATCATCAGTCATTTAGGACAACATTGGATCATTCAAAGATCCTCACTGAACTTCTGGACTGAGTTTGCTGCACTGAAAGTAAAGGGGCCGAATAATATTGCACGCCCCACTTTTCAGTTTTTATTTGTTAAAAAAGTTTAAATTATCCAAAAAATTTCGTTCCACTTCACGATTGTGTCCCACTTGTTGTTGATTCATGACAAAAAATTAAAAGTTTATATCTTTATGTTTGAAGCCTGAAATGTGGCGAAATGTTGAAAGGTTCAAGGGGGCCGAATACTTTCGCAAGGCACTGTATATATATACATGTACAAACATCTATCCAGTCCCAAACATTTGGCCAAACATAGTGTCGTAACTGAAAAAATGCATTGTAAGAGAGAGTGAGTGTGTGTATGTTACAGTTGCTGATTATCTGAGGACAGACCTGAAGAGTGGCGTGCTTCCTGGATTGGGCTTGTTCCAGCTGTAGTGGGAAGGCACTTGGAGGAAGAGCTCAGCCAGTCCATCCTGGTCGAGTGTCTCTTCCCTGGCTGAATCCTGAAAAGATGTGGTGGTCCTCAGCTCCTCCAGCCCTGGGTCCACAGGGAGGGGAGTCAGCTGCTGCCCTGATGTCCGCCTGGTCTTTGACGGTACGTCCAGCTCTGTGTAACTCGACAGCAAGGCACCCAGAACAGCTCCAGGGCTGCTTACCCAGGTGTCGTCAGTCACACTGCCCCGAGGAGAGGCACCTGGGGTGGGGCTCGGAGAATGATGAGGAGAGGGAGACCGGGCAAGGGGGTCGGAGCTGGCATGACGCCTTTTACCGTATGGCGAGGTCGGCCTGGAAGACGGCCTGAAAAGCAAAGAAACAAATTACACTTTCTATGAAGAGCAGTTGAGTTATAACAATTGAGATTCTCCAATATCGAGACGTTTTCACCCCCCCCCCCCCTCTTGGCCTATTCCATTCAGCAGCAGAATTACCTGGACGTGGGCCGGCGTTGGAGCCAGCTCTCCTCCGTGACACTGGCCCGGGGTGAGTGGCAGGGCGAGCCAAGTGGAGACTGGTGAGGTGACAGCGCCGGACTGAAGGGGTGCTGGTACTTCTGCTGCCAGAGCTCCACCCCGAACCCCCCTCCACCGCATCCGGGTGACCCCAGCGGAGATCCATGGGGTGAGCAAAAGACCAGCCGGGCCGCGTCCTGCAGTTCGCCCTCAGCCTCGTCATAAACATTAGAAAATGACTCGCAGGAGGAGAGATCCGACCTACAGCTGCGGGAGGACAGGCTGCTGCACGGGCTGGGGCAGAGGGCCTGGTCGCGGTAACAAGGATCCATGGGGAGGTAGAGCTGATCCCGAGACCACGAAGCCTCCTGATAGCCCCCCTCAGCACCGCGCACATCCCCGCTTTGGTCTATGTGACTGTTTGGGGCAATGGAGGTGATCTGGATGCTGGGGCAGTCAAAGGCTCTGGGGTTCCCCTGGGCACCATATTGGGACCCTTGAATTTGTGGCTGGCACTGGGGGGCCAGCTGGTAGAGGTTTACATTTTGGCCCTGGAGATCCAGAGTCTGTGTCACAGAAGAATTGGGCCTTACATCCAGACCTGTGACATAAAAGGATATGGAAAGTAGGTAAGGATATTTGAATGGCAAACAGCTCAGGCTTTATTAGTAAAATAAACACAAAAGACTATCTATGGACAGAATACCTGACAGTGCAACACATTGCAACAGTCATTTCTAATAACTTGTAGCTAATAATGGGATGCATTATTATTCTATAACACACTAACTGACCAACCAATAACCACCATCGTATTGTTGACAATTCTTGACCCTATAATCACATTTTATTGGTATCAGAGTACTACTTCCAATCTGGAAGTCTTCCCTTCTGCTACTGGACACCTGAATTTCTCCTATGGGGATCAATAAAGTATCTATCTATCAATATATTCAATGCCTTGTATGTTTGTTCCTATTTTGTTTTTGAGTTGCTTTGTATGAACCTTGCCATCCCCATCACCTTTGGATATCCATGTCTTTTACCCAATTAAATTATATATTGTTGTTAAGACTGAAGCTTGGCAGAAGTGGACAGCTAGTATAACTTCACAGACTGTACGCTGTGCTTCCTATAAGCTCACAGCTCTGCATATAAAGGTGGTGTAATTTGCAATGAGCAAATTCCTGTTTCTACATTTCTTCATATATTCTTCGATATTAAGCTGAAAACCTAAATGTGTTAGTTTTAACTCTGTGCTGCACTTTGGGAACTTGTCTTATAAAATGTGCAATTTCAATAAAGTGGATTGGTTTAGATTTTAGTAATATAAACTAAACATTAAACATCGGTAAACAAATCCAATATTTGATTTTAGCTGTTGATGTAGCGTTGAAGCAAGAGTCATTTCATTATTTGGGGACCAGGATGTGAAGGCAGCTGGGGGCAGGCTGTTGGCACAAACTCTGTCTGAGAGAAACCACAGTCCTAACCGCAAAAATGTCTTTAATGAATTGTCCTTGGAGCTGGTGAAATGAAAGAGCACATCAAACGAGACATGGTGCGCTTGTCGCAGACCATTTCTAGATTTGTATGGTTGGTTCTTTACTCTGTTAACTAAATTTTGTTTTAAAATAACAGAACAAACATAAGCTATACAAGCTAAATGTATGAAAAACTTTTAAAATTATATCAGATTTTAAGATTAATGAGGATATATTTGTTAGAATGTAGTGTTTGAGCTCCACCTCCCCTCATTTTCCCAGAAGATGGAGTCTCTATCGGTCAAGATCTTAATCTAAACAAGTACGTTTTTAGTCACAAATATGATAAAAGATGGAGATTACAGGAGGCACGGCCGGCTTCACCTGTGCTGCAGACGAGACACACCGGCACCTCATCACTCACTCTGCCTCCATCAAAACAGACTATAGCGCATCCAGTTCTTGAGTTTTTTAGATAGTATTTATGTTTTGTGGATTTCTTTATACAAGCTACAGTCTCCTGTCTGAGTCAGCCTGCTCCCTGCCTCTACTGCCTGCATGCTACTGTCGTAAATAAACTTGTTAAACTTCTTGAGTCTCCTGCCTCTGCTTTGGGTATTCTGAAAACCGTCACAATGTTTTTCAATCGGAACAGAACTAAGTTGCGTGTATGATTACTTGATCAACTTCTTTTCCAGCTATCTTCAGAGTGGCAGAAGTAATCTTCAGAGTAAGAGGAAGGAAGTCTGTAATCTCCAAGTCTTTTATCATATTTACGACCAAAACTTAAGTACTTGTTTAGATTGAGATCTTGACTGACAGAGAATCCATCTTCTGGGAACATTAAGTTTGTTTGTATTGCTCTAATAATAAGCACTAGTCTTTCAGATCTTGTGCTGTCCCGTGGGAGAGTCCGTGGGTCACTTGTTTGGCTCCTGATTTACATTTTGAAGTTGGCCTAAATTTAACACAGAGCAGCTTCAGCTCCACAGAGACAGCTGGAAGTGTCACATCACAAACGGACTACAACACACTTCCGCTAGAGGATTTCAAATCAGGAAGTAATTTTGTTGATGTGAACAGATGCAAACACATACAATATTTCATGTTCATTAAAAGTCTATTGCTTCTATTCCGCATGGTTGGTCAACCAGTAATGCATAAGGAAATTCTGTTTGACGTAGCAGTCTAGTCATAGTCAATAAAACAAATAGAAAAAATAAACCATAAACATGAAACTGATTAAATGGCAAATTATGCACCTTCACATTTACAAAATAATAATAAAACAACAATAAGGAGCTAAAAATATATTTAAAAAAACCTACGTCAATAAATGCAATCAATATATGTATAACAAATTACAATACATACAAAAATATTCATTTAAAAGGACAGTAGAGGACAACACAACTGGCTGTGTTAAAAGCCAGATAATAAAACTGGGTCTGTCGAAGAGTTTAAAAACCCCTGTTTATATCACATAAAGGAGGGTGTAAGGACAGTGATGATCTGGGATATTTAGGAACATTTCTGGACATTGGTCATCAGGCTCCCTTGATCTCCTATGGGTCTGTTATTACATTTCCTGTGTTGGAACTGTTTGTCTGATCTGTTGTTAGTGAATCTGCAACTTTTTAAGGTCCCCTGACACGGCTAGTGTTTTGATTAAGGGCTATGCAATAAAAAAATCGAAGACCAGGGAACAAAGAGGTAATTGCCCCAAATGTTCCCTCTTCATAATGAGCTAGTCATAGTAAAATGTAAAGGAAAAAGTTATTTGTTTAATCTTTAGTTCAAACACCAGTCTTGCAGAGGTTCTCTAGTCTGAAGAAAAAACTTTTATTTATGTTATTATTAGGATATAACTTAAAGCATGAAACCCATAGATGCAGCTGCAGCTTTCTTGACTGCTGGACCATATAAACACGTGTTTAGTGGTGGTTTTATTGTGACAGCCACTTCCTGTTTTTGCTCTCTGGTGTGATGCCCATTGACGTAGTTGTAAAAATGCCCCCAAACTCGCCTCCCGCGTCTTAAAACGACCCATACCTGTTGCTTGTCTCCCGTCCTCCTCGAAGATGAGTCTGAAGTCCAGCTCCTCAGCGCAGTTCGCTGTGGACATTGGTTTTTTGTGGACGAAAAAGTCCGTGGAAAGACGCGTCAAAGCGAGCCGTGGTATAGATCTGCCATGGTTAGGTACTCAAAAGCACAACTCCACTCAAACTGTCGACATTTACCGTCTTCAAAGTGTCTGATCCGCGGGCAGGAGTGTGGAACTGGGTTTGGAGGGAGGTTACTGGCTCAAAAATGTTCCATCCCACTGTAAACTGGTTTGTTTTTGCTCTTTGCGCGCACTAGTAGCGTAGTTAACTCCAGTTGATCCTCGTGCTGCGTTCAAGGACTAACTGTAAACAAAAAACTACATTAGCGACGCTCTTGTGTATGTGACTATTTCAGTACACGTACTTTCAATTTTACAGCGTTTTCTAATGTAGTCCAACACTATTATAAACTGCCTGCCGCCTACTCTTTCCCCTCAAAAGTAAATTAATTCGTATCAACGTGAACGAATTCGATACAATCAAGTTTCTACTTTTACTTGTTTTTACTTTCATTAGCAGCTTATGATATACAACGCTCATGTACTTTAATGGAGTTCTAAATATTTATTATGGAATATTTTCCAACTGCCCATACAGAATAATTGTGTACATATCATACAAGTAAAGCCTATGAATGAAAACCGGAAATGTGCAAATTGGTATAATTTTCATAGTTCCCTTGAACACATCAGTACGCACAATTACTTTCGTCACGACGCTCAGTGTATTTCATATGAGGTTCAACTTAGGACTTTAGAGATCAGATCAGAGTTCAGCTGAGTCGGGCTCAGACGCTGCCAGCTAGATTTACAATAGACAAAGGTAACACAGAGAGCGTGACTGTATTGTTGTCACAGCTATTCAAACAACAGCCATCCCAACACAGTCATTTATTCACCTCAATAAACCAACTGAATATTGTAATGAAACATCAAGTACTTTATGTACGGCATTTGAGGGGTGGATAAGGATCATTTCAATAATTCTATAAAAAAAAGTTATAGGTCGGGTTTTTTTTCAATGAAAAACGACAGAACAGAAAGTCTCCAGACCACACTTTTAGTGTAGTAAAAATGGTTATGTCATGCAGCATTTGTTAACTGGTAACAACATAGAAAAGATGCTTTGCTTTCAAGGGGCATAATACTATATAGTTGTATTAGTTTATTAATATATAAATACATAATAATTAATAAACCATTACTGGTTCGTATGATGCAATTGAATCATTATATCATTCTATTGTGTCAGTTTTTATAAATAAAATTCTAAGGGAAATTAGGGGGAAAAAAAGTTTAACATATGACTGAAACAAGCAACAGAAAAGATAATGCGACAGGTTTTGATGATTATTTTGTGGGTCGTATCTAAACAGTTAAGGAACCCCTGGGGGTCAGACGACTGCACACGACAGACTTTGGCCCACCTTTAATGTGACTTAAAATATACAGTCTATGGACTTGACCAATGCTGAGAGGATGAATAAATGATGGCACCTAGTTAAATTGAAATAAGACATTTGGATTCATGTCGTTCATTCTCTTTACTTTACAAGCAACTCAATAACACATGCGTTACTCCAGGCACTTAAATCAATAAAAAAAAAAATCAATTGAATAAAAAAATGAAATTCATCAAAATACATTATTCCTAGAGAAAATAATCTATTTGAAGACATCACTCACAGAGTACCCAAGTACTCCCCAGATAGTTGTACAACTGCTATTAAACAATAATGTTAAAAAAAAAAAATTTAAAGTCACTTTAACACTTTCCCTGCTCTGAATGTGGCCTGCGACTGTCCCCATTTAAGACCAACTCTGTCTTTACTGTTTTTGCTACTTCCTCACTCTCCACTAGATGGCGCTTTTTGATGCCCTCTTGGTCAATCCCGTTTATTCCTTTCGTCTCCCTTTTCCTTTTACAAACCAAACCAGACTCCTCCTCTCCCAGGCGGCCCTCTGGTATCCCCAACACTCTCAGGCACACTACGGCAGCGGCTTGTTCGGCAAACTTCTTTGACTTCTCCCTGAAAAAGAAATCAATCTGTTGGACCATCTTGTCAACACTATGGAGTTGATAGTTATATTTATTTTTAACTGTTTATAAGAACTAAGCATTATATCAATATGTCCCACCATGACACTCAACTACAGCTTACAAATTACAATATAGCTAAACATACAATACCACAGATAGAATCACACAAAGCGGAACTCACCACAAAGAAGGTCTGTATTTCTTGTCTGCTATAGTTACAGTGGACTGGAACGCTCGGTCCTGAGCTCGCTGCACCTGAAAGATGCACAAAGACTTCAATAAACTCATCGTATCATAGAGAATAAAGGAAGAAGTTCTTTACCGTCTCATAAGCGGGTGGTTCCAGTTTCTCTTTGCGGCTCCACTCCAGAAGGAACATCTTTGGTGTTATCTGTGGTGGATACTCTCTTCTGAATACCAGTAAATAAAAACATGAAAATCGTAAATTGTGAGTAAGTTATAAAGTATAGAAATTGTGAGCGTGGGTAACCTTTCTGAGCTTAAGACTGTGAAACTTGCCTCTCAAACTTGACAGCCATGGTGAGCACATCTCCGTCCATTATCGGCTGGTCCTGGAGGCCGTTACTGGTCTGGAGAGCGTCCCGTTTGGCCTGATGCTCCTCTCGCACCTTCTGGAAATACTCCTGAAGCCCATAAGCCACACTGCAACAACAAAGTATGGACAAAAGTATGGCCAGAGATTCACAGTCCCACACAAACTCCTTCAACGCACCTGAACTCGGCGTTTGTCTGAGCTGCCTGGACCAGTTTCCCCAGAGGGCTTTCTACTTTGTCTCGGAGCATCTGACACAGGCAGTACTTAGTGTTGAAGCCATGGTTGTCGTATCTGATAGCCTGCAAAACAAAAATAAAAAGTTTAGTTTGTTTGTGTCCATGTCATACTGTACTTCTAGTGTTTATTTTCTGCAACTGTTTTATTTGATAAGAAAATAGACTTTGTACAGACATTTTATGCAGTTGAAATAAAGTCTCATCTTTTCATTTTGTGCAAGATACGTAACCGAAGCGGCAAAAGAAGCTCTGAAGACATTTAATATGGAACGGTGTGTCTGACTAAAATCTTGGTTTTCATTTTAACTTATCCAAAATCTGATATACTGTGCCTGCCCAAGCCTGGCCATAGCCATCCGTACACTCCGCTCAATCATCATTTCACTGCATGTAGCGTCTGGGTCTGGTCCCTGTGTTAGCGATTACAATCGGTCGTATTTCGACCGGCTACTCAGAGAGCGCGTTGTAGGTCGGTGCCGGTCAAGAGTTTGCACCGAACAGGCAGGTTGTTGTTTGGCAGTGGTGAAGAATGCGATAGTAAAGTAATCCGGTCTGGTTCTATCAAGAAATTGAAGCAGGAGCAAGAGGAATGCTTCGCAAATGTAATCGCTTGTCAAGATTGTGGCGCTACTCCCCACGGGCTCCGTTAGCAGCTAAGGAGATGGCTAGGCTAAATGCTAATGCTAACAACTCACTCGGGCGCATTACTCAGATCCAATCGTTTCAATCTGCAAAAGGAGTTAACCCCTCCCAGCTGTTCACGGAGCTCAATGGAGCAAATCCAGACCTTAGTATGAAATGAAATTTGTACTAAGGTGTGGTACAACCAGGCTATGCCTGCCCCAAACTTGAACCTTTATTTGAATGTGTTTCATAGAATCATAGATGGCACCAATTATATAATATTTTCTTCTGCCAGAGACGAAATACCAAGATTCTAGTCAGACCTGGGCCATGGTGTTTAGCTTAGCTTTTATGTCGGCAATGAATGGAGTTCCAGGATTTTACCGATAAGTACTGATGGGTAAACGTCAACACATCGCTTCTAAAACTTGAGTCAAAATAGGTCCATAAACGCTTGAATACTACTGGGTTTTCTTCCATAAGTGGGACTGAAATCCAGTTAGAGGGACTTCAGTGTTTGTTTACAACAGGGACCTTTCAGCAGCCTGTTAAAATCAAGACCGTGCTCTCCGGTCTCTCTTTTAAGCCTCCTCCGCAGGAAGCCATAAACGCATATATCAACAGCTGATATTTCCAAAGCTTGAAACAATCTCGCAACAATACAGTGGATCTGAATCATATTTGAAGCAAAAGCAGAACGACTACACAACATGCCTGGACTATATCCGGACTCACATATTTGAGGTACTCCTCCATGACCGTCTCCAGGGGCAACAGGCCTTTTGGGCTGAACACTGACGGGTTCCACATGGCGGCCCGGGCCAACATCACAGAGGACGCCCCAGATGCTTTTCTGAACTCCTCTATATCTGCAAAGGTCTTCACCAGGTCCAGAGAGCCACCACTACGACAGACAAATAAATCATACCATTAGAGGAGTGTTAAAATACAGAAATGTTGTGGCTGGCGTGTGCAATGATCAATTTTCTCAGATGACATTTGTCTAAGTCAGAAAAATGCATAAGAACTGAATTACAGGACTTGATCTCAGGACTACTGTATATAAACCGCACATTTGAAATTACAGTTAATTTTGTCTACAGTCCCACAGTAAGTTGTTATGTAATACTAACACAAAAGCTAATACACCAAACAAAGCTGACAGACAACTGGTTTAACTGGTCACAAGATGATTTAATGACAAGATGTTTAACAGCTTAACTGTTAAGCTAACAGTGTCTCTCCCATGTCTCATCATCTTCTAATTTGACAATAAATGTGTGTCCTACAGCAACTATAACTCGGAGTCAAAAATAATAAGTCCCTAAACTCTGTTCTGGCAACAGCCCAACTCTATACCACAATACAAAAATACATACATTGAATATAATGGCTTCAGGGTTCAAAGACATTTAAAAAAGTAGCTGCTTACAGTTCAGCAATTATGGTATATAGGTGTTGCTAAGATTTCATTACAAGTTTCCATTCCTTCAGCAGCTTTTGCATGAGTTTTTGTACAGACATATTCAATTTTGCATCTATTCTCACTGTAAAATCTTGTGTCTATTGAACTTACTTTGCGATGACAGGGATAGAAACAGCCTTAGCTACAGCCTGTATGTAATCGCAGTGGACTGGGTGCCTGGGACGCTCCTCTTTGAATCTGAACAGCAAAGAAATGAAATCAATTGGATGAATCTGAGCGGTTTTCGTATAAGAATTTAAAGAAATTGCCCAAACCACTGTTTTAGAGTTACCTTCCATGGACACCAATAGCTGCTACACCAGTTTTCTCAATACGTTTTACTAAACTGATTGTATCTTCAAGCTGCAAGAAAAACAACTTCAATTAAAATCCAATTCAAAATTTAAATCAAATAAACAAACAAAACCACAAACCGAAGGAAGGATTCGGATTTTACATGTAACCGGTTTGTTTACTCCTCCAACCAATTTCCTGAGAATCTGAAAAGAAGTACATTCGGTGTGGGTATAAAAATAACAAATAGTGAAATATTTTCTTTTTGGAATTACGTCCAGTTTAATCTGTGCTATGCTTGCGTAAAAAAACAGGTAAAAAATAAAATAAAAATCATACTATCTATAAAGGAGAGGAATTGATTTAAAAACTGAATAGCACATTTTCCAAATAGTTCTTACCGATTCAATTTTATCAGGATCCGAGAGAAGAGCGGCTCCCATCCCACCCTGGAGGACAGCCAAGAAACTAAAGACAAGCCAAAACAAACAAACAAATTGCCAGCATTCAAAATTGCTCACCTTAGTAGAGTACTCTTTGGGACATCCCATATTTACATCGATGGCTGCTACGTCTTGTTCTCTACCAATACAGAATTACAACTATGTTCTTATAGTATACTGTACTGCATGAAACCTATGAGTCTACACCTGGCGCCCTCTGTGTACAAAGCCAGAGCTAATCAGACCTCTGACGCTAAGCAAGACAGGGCCTGGTTATAACTGTGATGGGGGACCTCTGGTAACAACAGGTGCCACAGGGGGGCCGCTGCGGCTGTAAAGTGCCAAACTGTTGTTGTATCCTCAGGCTAAACACTTCACCCATATTCGCTTGGAATGGGGCTGGAGTGTGTGTGTGAGTGGGTGAATGATTGGTGATTGAAGGAGCTGTTGGCACGTACTGGTGGCCTCGCATCTATCAATCTACCCCGAGGCAGCGGTGGCTACAGAAGTATCTTATCACTGCCCTGTTGGGAGTGAATAGTTAATGCCATGGTAATGCTCTTGGAGTGTCATAAGTGCTACATAAAACCAATTATTATCATTGTCTATACAGAATAACACAGCCAAAAAATGTGCTATATAAACTAGAAATACAAAATGTATTGTTTTTGTTGGAGAGGGGATATCACATTGACAATATAACATACACAAGCTTTGCCACAGTCAGAGCTCGGTCTGGATCAGACGTTCCCTGCAAGAATAAAAAGGTACGTTTTTATAGTAAAAACCTTATATGTTAAAGCCAAATTACACACAAAAAATCTTACCATTTGGAAGATGATTCTGTCCTTCTCTCGCTCACATGTCCTGAACATAACTCTTTCATCAGGAGCAATAAAATCCACAGTATCCAGCACCTCTGAGGAGGGAAATGTGACATGTATAGTTCAAACATATGTTGGCAGTTGTAAGGATAATACTATGATTGATGTCTGGTTGCCCCTGGCCTCAGTCCTGGATCTACAGCCTCAGTCCTGGATCTACAGCCTCAGTCCTGGATCTATAGCCTAGCCTCAGTCCTAGATCTATAGCCTAGCCTCAGTCCTAGATCTATAGCCTAGCCTCAGTCCTAGATCTATAGCCTAGCCTCAGTCCTAGATCTATAGCCTAGCCTCAGTCCTAGATCTATAGCCTAGCCTCAGTCCTAGATCTATAGCCTCAGTCCTAGATCTATAGCCTAGCCTCAGTGCTAGATCTATAGCCTAGCCTCAGTCCTAGATCTATAGCCTCAATCCTGGATCTACAGCCTCAGTTCTAGATCTATAGCCTAGCCTCAGTCCTATTTCTATAGCCTAGCCTTAGTCCTAGATCTATAGCCTAGCCTTAGTCCTAGATCTATAGCCTAGCCTCAGTCCTAGATCTATAGCCTAGCCTCAGTCCTAGATCTATAGCCTAGCCTTAGTCCTAGATCTATAGCCTAGCCTCAGTCCTAGATCTATAGCCTAGCCTCAGTCCTATTTCTATAGCCTAGCCTTAGTCCTAGATCTATAGCCTAGCCTCAGTCCTAGATCTATAGCCTAGCCTCAGTCCTAGATCTATAGCCTCAGTCCTGGATCTACAGTCTCATTCGATTTGATTTTCTGATATGTTGGCGGCATGTGCGTAACTTTGTGTAATCCTCTGAGACGACTGCTGTGGTGTGATTTAGGGCTAGGCAAAAAAATATTTGATTGAATTAAATTTGAATGTCAAAAGAAAGCAGAAAAACCTCACCATTAACAACTCTCCGACACTGGGCCATCTTTATGTCAATTAGTTCCTGGAAAATACATTGTTTTTTAAAGATCTATGTTAATTACTTGAGCCCTTTCTCTCTGGGCCTCACCTCGCAGTAGACCAGGTCCGCCCCATAGTCCAGAGCCAGAAGCCTCATGGGCAGAGTCCCCACCCGGACCATTGGGGCCAGGGCAATGATGTTAGTGAAACTCAGCTTCCCAGACATGGTGCTTTGAGTTCTTTAAAAGGAAAAAAGGATGTAAATAATGATGTACATTTACACACAGACATCACGAGGTTTCACGTTTGGCTGTAAATTCATTTCATGCATCATCAGTAGAAGGAATGTATAAGATCCAGTCTATATAAGAGTCAGAAAAGTGTTTTATGGATAACATTTGGGAGTGTATATATGTACAAACAATACAAAAAGACGAGTAAAATACAGTAATTAATACAAGTGAAGAGGAAATGTTCAGACAGATGATGTATTTGTGAATTAAAGGTGTTAAACATGTAAACATTAGTCACTATGCTAACTCTTGTAGCATTCTCGTTATTCGCTCTTTGATTTGATCATTAAACCCAAATATACATACTTATATACAGGTTTTACACCACCATCGGCCTCAAACTGAACTTTAATCGAAACTCACCGGCATTTACCTGCTGTTATTAAAAGAGAGCCATGCTGTTGACAGTCGAGACCAGCATCATGTGGAGCCACTTCACGCGTGCGCAGAACCAACATCCGCTCGCGACTTTTCAAACTAAAGTTCCTGAGAATAATATTTTTTTTTTACATTTGAATATTTCAATCAAAGCCTCTTATAGACAAAGAATTAAATACCAAAATAACATGCCAACGAATTTTCAATTTATTTCAAGTTGTTTTCATATGCGCTCTTTGTCACAGTAAAATCCTTGATGTTTCAAAGACAAGGGGAAATGCAATAGATGTGCAAAGTCACTTCAGACACATGCATATAGTGGGTGTGTCATTACATAGAATAGAATGTTATATTTATATGAGGAGGTCAGTGAACAAACTAAAAGTAATTCATGTAAATAGGCAACAATATGATCATTATAAGCAACAGTGTGCGTAGTTATACAACCGTATCGACATGAGGTGAAGATGACAGCGGCTCAAGTAAATGGCACAAAGATACAGTTTAAGATCAGATTGTTCTTTGTGAGCACAAAATGAGCTAAAACCATTTTCAGATAGAGATGAACATCAAGTTATATTTCACAAGGCACTCAATATATTAAAATATAAAGTAGTACATTAATTATTTTAGTATGACACATTGCACAAGAGTTTGTGCAATAGATATCTTCATTGAAGAACTACATTCTGCAAAAAAACAAACAATTGTGCAAATTTCCTGGTATTTTCTGTGCATACTGGTCAGCAAAAAGAACTAGTGTATTCTTATGTCTAGTTTTACATACTTATCCATTCTAAGTAATAATGCTTCTTTTAATGTACACATTTACATTCTGCGTGTCCGCCACTGGTTTGGGACATAGGCCTTTCAGAAAATACACAAAATACCAAAACGCACAGTAAACCAAAATTCAGAGAAAAATGCCACATCTTCATCAGGTTCCACAGAAACATGTATTCTGTAGTCTATTCACAGTGTGTGGAGATAAGGTGAAGTTCAAGTGGCCTGTACTTAAAACAGGCAAATGCAGTCAAGTCTGAGAGGCTCTTATAGCACAGAGGTCACAGTGGTTCCACAAGTCTTTATAAATGGAACGAGAAGCTGCTTCGTGCTGAGGACCTTCTTCTGTCGGGAGGAGGGGTCTCGATAGGGTCCAGGTAGGGAAACACCACAAAACACAACCTCTGGCCCAAATGAGTGGCCTTTTCTGAATCAAACACAAAAACACATAAAGCAGGGTCAGTAGTGGTGGAACATGGAAGAAAATGTGCAGTACATGGCTAAAATCTGCTCAATAAAAGCTAAATTACAGTAAGAGCTTTGTTTACATTGTTTTTTTAGCCAACGAATGCAATCCTATTTAGAGATAGGTAAGGAGCTCAGAGTAGGGCAGCTATTTGAGGAGCCAAATGAAGGAAGTGTGTGTGCAATTGGAAAATTTCTGCTCATACTACAGCCTTAGCAACCCGGCCACAGATCAATTGGAAGAAAATGGACGGATGGAGGAAATAGTCTTAAGTGGTAATAATTATAGGACTCAATAACACGTACGCAAAGTGAGACACTGAAATTTCCCCACTCTGGGTCGAACAAAGGTTCTCTTATTTTAGCATATAGATTTCAAGCCGTTATTTGGTTTTGAACATGGACTGTAAGCCATAATCCTCAAAACTGTAACAAACAAAGATGTGGTATATGTCACTTTGCAAATAATATGATATTGGTTTTATGTTGAATTACAAAAATAAATACAATTTTAAACAATAGTTCCAATTGTATGGCGAGGTGCAGAGAGGACTGGGCAGCAGTCGAAGGCGGAGACCTCGACGACCCAGTCCACACACCCAACATCTGGCTCTTGGGACGTGGAACGTCACCTCACTGGGGGGGAAGGAGCCCGAGCTTGTGGGGGAGGTTGAGCGATACCGACTAGAGATAGTCGGCCTCACCTCCACACACAGCTTGGGCTCTGGAACCCAACTCCTTGAGAGGGGTTGGACGCTCCACTTTTCTGGTGTTTCCCGCGGGGAGAGGCGGCGAGCTGGGGTGGCCATACTCATTGCCCCCCATCTCAGCCGCCACGTGTTGGAGTTCTCCCCGGTGAATGAGAGGGTCGCGTCCCTCCGCCTCCGGGTGGGGGACAAGTCTCTCACTGTTGTGACGGCCTACGGGCCTAACGGTAGTGCAGAGTACCCGGCCTTCTTGGAGTCCTTGGGAGGGGTACTGGACAGTGCACCGCCCGGGGACTCCGTTATTCTCCTGGGGGACTTCAACGCCCATGTGGGAAATGCCAGTGACACTTGGAGAGGGGTGATCGGGAAGAACGGCCCCCCTGATCTGAACCCGAGCGGTGTTCAGTTGTTGGACTTCTGTGCCAGTCACGGCCTGTCCATCACGAACACCATGTTCGAGCACAAGGGTGTCCATCAGTGCACGTGGCACCAGGACACCCTAGGCCGGAGGTCGATGATCGACTTTGTAGTCGTATCATCTGACCTTCGGCCGCGTGTCTCGGACACTCGGGTGAAGAGAGGGGCGGAGCTGTCAACCGATCATCACCTGGTCGTGAGTTGGATCCGCTGGCAGGGCAGGAGGCCGGTCAGACCTGGCAGGCCCAAGCGTGTAGTGAGGGTTTGCTGGGAACGTCTTGCTGAGCCCCCTGTCAGACGGACTTTCAACTCACACCTCCGGGAGAGCTTCTCCCAGGTCCCGGCAGAGGAGGGGGACATCGAGTCCGAGTGGACCATGTTCTCTTCCTCTATCGCCAATGCGGCGGCTCGTAGCTGTGGTCGCAAGGTCTCTGGTGCTGGTCCCGGCGGCAATCCCCGAACCCGGTGGTGGACACCGGCAGTAAGGGATGCCGTCAGGCTGAAGAAGGAGTCCTATCGAGCAATGATGGTTCGTGGGACTCCTGAGGCAGCTGTCCAGTACCGGCAGGCCAAACGTGCCGCGGCCCGGGCTGTTGCAGAGGCAAAAACCCGGGACTGGGAGGAGTTCGGAAAGTCCATGGAGCATGACTATCGGTCGGCCTCGAAGAGGTTCTGGCAAACCGTCCGGCGCCTCAGGAGGGGGAAGCAGTTCTTTGCCAACACCGTGTATGGTGCGGGTGGAGGGCTGCTGACCTCGACTGGGGATATTGTCGGGCGGTGGAAGGAATACTTCGAGGTTCTCCTCAATCCCCCCGTCACGTCCTCCGTCCAGGAGGCAGAGGCTGAGGATGTTGGGGCGGATACTTCCATCTCCCTGGCCGAGGTCACCAAGGTGGTTGGCAGCCTCCATGGTGGCAAGGCGCCGGGAGTGGATGAGATCCGTCCTGACTATCTAAAGTCTCTGGATGTTGTAGGACTGTCTTGGCTGACACGTCTCTGCAACATCGCGTGGCGATCGGGGGCGGTGCCAATGGAGTGGCAGACCGGGGTGGTGGTCCCTCTCTACAAGAAGGGGGACCGGAGGGTGTGTTCCAATTATCGTGGGATCACACTTCTCAGCCTCCCCGGTAAGGTCTACTCCAAGGTACTGGAGAGGAGGCTACGTCCGATGGTCGAATCTCGGATTCAGGAGGAGCAGTGTGGTTTTCGTCCCGGTCGCAGAACACTGGACCAGCTCTATACTCTCCATCGGATACTCGAGGGTTCATGGGAGTTCGCCCAACCTGTCCACATGTGCTTTGTGGATTTGGAGAAGGCGTTCGACCGTGTTCCCCGGGGTGTCCTTTGGGGGGTCCTCCGGGAGTACGGGGTCCGGGGTCCTCTGCTGAGGGCTGTTCGGTCCCTGTATGACCGGAGCCAGAGCTGTGTTCGCATTGCCGGCAGTAAGTCAGACCTGTTCCCGGTGCATGTTGGCCTCCGACAGGGCTGCCCTTTGTCACCGGTTCTGTTCACTGTATTTATGGACAGAATCTCAAGGCGCAGCCAGGGGCCGGAGGGGGTCCGGTTCGGGAACCACAGGATTTCATCTCTACTTTTTGCGGATGATGTCGTCCTGCTGGCTCCAACAAACCAGGACCTGCAACATGCACTGGGACGGTTTGCAGCCGAGTGTGAAGCGGCTGGGATGAGAATCAGCACCTCCAAATCCGAGGCCATGGTGCTCGACCGGAAAAAGGTGCCTTGCCCTCTGCAGGTGGGTGGAGAGGTCCTTCCTCAAGTGGAGGAGTTCAAGTATCTCAGGGTCTTGTTCACGAGTGAGGGGAGGATGGAGCGTGAGATTGACAGGCGGATCGGTGCAGCGTGCGCAGTGATGCGGTCGCTGTATCGGACCGTTGTGGTAAAGAGGGAGCTGAGCCGAAAGGCAAAGCTCTCGATTTACCGGGCAATCTTCGTTCCCTCCCTCACCTACGGTCATGAGCTTTGGGTAATGACCTGGCATCTGTTCAGGATGCCTCCTGGACGCCTTCCTGGGGAGGTGTTCCGGGCACGTCCCACCGGGAGAAGGCCCCAGGGAAGACCCAGGACACGCTGGAGAGACTATGTCTCTCAGCTGGCCTGGGAACGCCTTGGGGTCCCCCCGGACAAGCTGGAGGAAGTGTGTGTGGATAGGGAAGTCTGGGCGTCTCTGCTTAGACTGCTGCCCCCGCGACCCGGCAACGGATAAAGCGGAAGAAAATGGAATGGAATGGAATGGAGTTCCAATTGTAGACAGAAGTGGCAGGGTTACATGTTTGTCACAGAAGTTCCTGATATTAGTGTGTATGGATCTAAAAACAACATGGTTTAAAGCTCCTAAAACCCCAAGCCAAGACTGGATTTGCATACAATACAACCAAACTTACCAACAAAGTCAAGAATGCATTTGGGCTTCTCTTTCCAGTGCACCCCAAGAAAGTAGACGGGTACCCCTGTGAGCATGATGACGAGCCCCACCCCACACACCACTGGCTCCGAGTACAGGCTGAAGCCCAAGAGCAGGGCCCAGAACAGCAGGTAACAGATGGGCACCAGCACAGACACCTGCCAAACAGCAGTCACCAGGGTTAAGCAGTACACGTTTCAATCTTAGACAAATCTCCTCCACAAACTTAATAAGTGGAAAAATCAGAAAAAATCAGATGAATGTACCAAAAATACTAATGTAAAGTTAGGTTAAGTTACAGTTTTTTCTGTAGTCTATGGGCCCCAGGCTGAAAGCTAATGGGTAAGCCAGGGCCATGACGCCGCTGTGGAGGCACCGGAAGGCAATACTGGATGAGGGATGTAGAGGTGTGACTGTGGATGAATGAATGTGTGATCAGGACGTCTTCCTGTAGTCAACCACCCTCGAGGAAATGGCTATAGATAGATTGATGTAGGGAAATGTGTCCTCTGGATTTGACCGATCCTGAATGTCACTAGGGCCTCTGTCAGTACATGTCAACACATGGCCCATCTCCAGATATTGAAGTTCTCTGTCAGGACCAGAACTGGAGGATTTTACCTATTGTACATGATTTAGTGATGGAGGAAACCGAAGCACACAGAGGAAACATACGCAGAAACGGAGATCATGAAAGCTCCACTCAGAAAGGGTCTAAGGTTGAGCTTTCAACAAACATTCTATACTTTTGGACCCCAACCAAATCTTATTTATTAATTAACCCCCACCTGTGTGTGTGTAATTTTATAATGAAGATTTGAACAAAAAGATTGATGACATCATAGAAGTTTTTGGTTAAACTTCACAAACTACCATAAACACATTAGATAATCATAGTTTTCACATGCACTTCTATTCCATGTTTAAAAAGTGTATTTTCTTTATCAACTTGTTTTGTTGAGCAATCTTATGCAAAGTCTTACCAAAGCCATATTTGTACTGTTATTCCCACTGGCCTCCACAGACTAGTGACACGTGTCCGTACCTGAATGGGCCGATAGAGGTAGGGCTTCTTCCAGCGGTAGTAGAGTAGGCCTGCAATGGTCACCCCGTACGACAGGTAGTTGATGAAGGACACATAGTTGATCAGGTTGTGTGTTTCGCCAATGCACAGGATCACAATAGTGGCAGCGCACTGAGAAGAAAAAACAAACAATTATAGATAAATAATGTATAAAATGATGGATGATAGTTTATTGTTTATAAGTGTATGCTGGGGAAAATACTGTATGTACAGTACTTATAATGTCTACTTCCCCCTAATTTTGTACTATGATAAATGCATGTATATTTGAGTAATCCTGTATTGTTCTGCATTTGAGTTTTTTGGTACACACAATGAAAAGTGCAGGTCTGGCGCCACCTATATGTGATAGCCTGATCTCAGAGGCTCAAGGGCAGCAATATGTAGATTAAAATTGTGGTAGGGAGGTCAGAGCAGAGTTAATGGACTTGTTATTTTTACTCCATCAAGTTGTAGTAGCTACAGAACATTTGTATGTCACTTTATCTACTCATTATCTTTCCCTATAACTTTACACTATATATAGATAGATAGAGATGTATTGATATATTGATATTAAGCATTTACAGCTAGCTAAGAAACATAGCAGCTACTTATATTGTATATTTGTGTGCTCTTACTACTGTCCTGAATGTGCGCAGCGACATATAAATTTCCCCAAAGTGGGACGAATAAAGGATCTCGTAAATAGAATGATGAATGAGAACAGGCATGGAAGCTAACGGTTAAGCTATTAAACACCTTGTCATGTTGTGACCAGTTAAAACAATCGTCTATCTGCTACATTACAACATAAAAACCTACCATGCAGACAAAATGTACTTTCTTTGTACATTGTTGCTGGTGCAGTTTATATACAGGTGAGCTTAATAGTCCAGAAAGTACGGTAACCATTTTACATCTTGGTTTTATGTTGCATTTGTTTTCCACTAACAAGCTTACTAAGGTTTGTAACACTTGCAACAGAGAAATAAATAATACAAAGCTCACATGGCTTAAAAAACACAGTACCATCATTCTTTGGTAGCTTGTAAAATGCAAAAGATTAAAGACCCTCCCCCTTCTTGTTTTCCTCCCTAAATGGATGCACGTAAGATACATACGCAGACCAGCAGGGCAGGAATGGGAGTGCATTTCTTGTAATGGATCATAGCTAAAAGACTGGGCAGGTGACCTTCTCTCGCTCCAGAAAAACACAACCTATAAAACATAGAACAGCATAGATTCAGGGAAAAACAGCTGTTATGGAAGTTTTAAGAGACCCAGTTTTGATTATTAAAACAAAAAGGCAAATATACAACTACATCTATCATCCATTGTTTCTTTTTCAAATGTTTTTACACAGGAGCAGAGAAAAGTGCAGTTCCAGACAGTGAAGCGTATGGGGTGCCGATTGTAAAAATTCTGTTAAAATTTTTTAGCTGAACATTTTTCTACATTTGGCTCACTTTCCT
This sequence comes from Knipowitschia caucasica, assembly GCA_964034765.1. Classification (NCBI taxonomy): domain Eukaryota; kingdom Metazoa; phylum Chordata; class Actinopteri; order Gobiiformes; family Gobiidae; genus Knipowitschia; species Knipowitschia caucasica. The sequence goes on along the minus strand of OZ035824.1, from coordinate 9,368,656 downwards.
CACATTTAGCACATTTTCCTCACATTTAAGACATATCTATATCTAAATATTATATCTATATCTAAATGTTAAATGTTATATCTAAATATTATATCTATATCTAAATGTTATATCTATATCTAAATGTTAAATCTAAATGTTAAATCTAAATGTTAAATCTAAATGTTAAATCTAAATGTTAAATCTAAATGTTAAATCTAAATGTTATATCTATATCTAAATGTTATATCTATATCTAAATGTTATATCTATATCTAAATATTATATCTATATCTAAATGTTAAATGTTATATCTAAATATTATATCTATATCTAAATGTTATATCTATATCTAAATGTTAAATCTAAATGTTAAATCTAAATGTTAAATCTAAATGTTAAATCTAAATGTGTCGCCAAGTGTAAAGCTAAATATATAGAAACCACGCCCACTGCAGTGGCTTCAAATCCAGTGGGCCCGCCTTCCGTGCCGTGTGGTGAGAACCCTACAGGATTACACAGGAATCTCACGGGACTCCACGTGGCTTAGTTTACAGTGAATACACTCTGGCTCCAGCAAATAAGCAAGAATCTTCACAAAAATGCTAATTTTGTGCCGTGGCCAAGGACGATCGCGCCGGAGACCCAACATGCCTTGAGCCGTGACGTCGGTCCACGTGTATTCCTATGTTCAAAACACGCGGCACCGCCCCCACTCACCACACGGCACGGAAGGCGGGCCCTCTGGATTTGAAGCCACTGCAGTGGGCGTGGTTTCTATATATTTAGCTTTACACTTGGCGACACATTTAGATTTAACATTTAGATTTAACATTTAGATTTAACATTTAGATTTAACATTTAGATTTAACATTTAGATTTAACATTTAGATTTAACATTTAGATATAGATATAATATTTAGATATAACATTTAACATTTAGATATAGATATAATATTTAGATATAGATATAACATTTAGATATAGATATAACATTTAGATTTAACATTTAGATTTAACATTTAGATTTAACATTTAGATTTAACATTTAGATTTAACATTTAGATTTAACATTTAGATATAGATATAATATTTAGATATAACATTTAACATTTAGATATAGATATAATATTTAGATATAGATATGTCTTAAATGTGAGGAAAATGTGCTAAATGTGAGGAAAGTGAGCTAAATGTAGAAAAATGTTCAGCTAAAAAATTTTAACAGAATTTTTACAATCGGCACCCCATAGAAGCGAGGAGCACTGACCTGGATGATGTGAAGAGGTAACCGTTTATCCCTCCAAACGTAGACAGAGCCACAGAGATGGGCATGAGCACAGAGAACATCCCCAGCAGCTTCTCTCCAAACGTCTAGAGGAAAAGACATCAAAAAAAAAAAAGTATATATTACTTGTATTATATCAATATTACATACAGTGAAGTTTAGGTACAGAAGTTTTCAGTTAAAAATTCCGATCAGAGTATTATACAGCGGTCCCTCATTTATCTTATGGTTATGTTTGGGAAATAAAAGCAGGAATGCGGTGAAGGTGAAAACATAGAGCTGAGTTTTTCAAAGCTGTAGAACCCCTCACGCTGACGACACACTTTATACACTTTTCTAACCACCTGAAATCACGACTGCTGATGTGCAATCGCAGCCGTCAAAAGCCATGCATACACTGTAAAATACTGTTGTAGAGGGGAGCAGAACTGAGGGCTACAGAAAGACCGCAAAAGTCTTGAACGAATCACTGCGGTGCACACAAGCCACAAAAATCTTCTTCTGACTTTAAATGAATGTAACTGTCATGTTAAACTAGCAGTTATATGACCTTGTACATGATGTTGTTGAAGTAAACACATGGTGCACGAGAAGCACGCTGTAAAAGCATGCAAAAATGCAAACATGATGAAAAACGCTAAACAGCAAGACATCCAAGTTAGGTGAACCACGGAATAGCAAGGGGACCTGTGCACACTGAATATTTCAAACAATTATAGCATATAATATAAACACAGAAGTATTCAGCTCTTTGGTTGTTTCTTTATTGAGTAGAAAAGGATCAAATACAACCACGCATCATCTCCTGGCTATTTTGTGAAGTATCTGTATTCTGAATACAATTGATTAAAATAGTTTAAGTGCACTAAAACTGGCTAGTAGAGAATAGTAAAATATATAAAGTCAGTTTATGGCTTTGAACAGCACCTTCATTAATACAGTGAATTAAAGCTGGGGTCCCTAACTTTCAAACCAGTAACTAGTTATTCCAAAAAAATCCTTGGAATTACCTAGTTCCGAAAAAAAAAAAAAGGTCCCTATCCCTAGTTTTCACATGCAAGTATTGTTTGGCCTCTGTCACATCTTTGGATCAGCTTTTTCAGACAGATATGTGAAAAAGAGAGGACCACCCTCACTCAGCCAATCAGCTCCCAGCCCAAAGCATCAAATAGTGACTCCCAAGGGTCTTTCTTACAAGTATGCAACAGATGAAGACAGCATGTTGTGTTCTGATTCACTCCCATTATACTTTTACAATACGTTTTCTGTTGAGATAAACATGTATTATTTCTTATGCGGGGGGAGTTAGGTACCCCAGCTCTTTTTTTAATAGACAAAATCCAGCTCTTCTACTAATAAAAGAGTTTTCCAAAGTGAAGCGATAGAGGGATAGACAGGAAGTGTTTGGGGTCCGGGCGGTACTCACTACGGCCACTGCGTTGGAGGACAGCAGCTCTTCTGGAGTCATGGAGGAGAAGTAGGCGATGTTGGTGAGCGTGTACACAAAGGTCACCAATGGGATGGAGATGTAAATGGCACGAGGCAGGTTCCTGATCGCCACATGCACACACCACGCCACAAGCACACCAGAGAATAATGCATGAAAGTCACACAACATACAGCTTTACGATGCACTTGTATCATTGAGGTCCTGCACAGGGAGAGGGTCCGGATGGGGCTATAGGTAGACCTGCCACAATACTTTCTCGTTTCGGGTTAGTCTGTTGTTTGGGGTGGGTCAGTGTGGTTGTTTGTGTTGTTGTTGTTTTGTGCGATACTATTTTATGTTTGTGTCAGAGGGCCAAAATGAGGAAATGCAAGGAAATACACGGTTCACTAACTTATTATTTTGACTCACAATTATTGTCGAAATAGATTAGATAATGAGTTCCAACACGTAAGGTAGTGTTTTCCTCAGAGATCATTGTGTTATTTACCGTTAGCTTTGTCCAGAACGAGTCTGTCCAGTGAAAAAAGTCATCTATCAGCTTTGTTTTGCTCCGTCAGCTGTTGTTTAAGTGTTATATTACTGCTTCTGCTACAACAGACGTTTTAGGGCAGCAACTAACAACTATTTTCAATAAAACTTTTTTGTGTGAAGTGAAGCCGCAAGAAGACATTACGCAGAGTGGATATATTAGGAGTGGACTGACCAAATGCCAGTCCACTCCTGTGCCCCAAATATGTTTTGTCTTTTGGGTCGTAACAATTATCATAAGCGCGTGTATGTGCTGAAGCAACGAGTGTGCAGACAATCCTTTACAATGTATATGAAAAACTGCAACACAATTGAATTTCAGAAAACAAAACAAAAACAAAAAAACAGCAGCGATAAAGACGATGAAATGACAGGAGTTTGACAATAGTTTGAATATTGTAATTACCGTCTGGGATCCACCACTTCCTCTGTGACGTAGTTGAGGAAGTTCCATCCACTGAAAGCAAAGGAAGCCTGGAGAAAGGCCAACGCCATCTGTCCCACCGACAGAGTCTTGTCAAACGTGAAGGCCACCGTCGGGGTCAGGCTCTCGTAGTGTCCTGGAAGTCACAGACGACATCATGTCTAGAAGATCTGAGGACTTTTACAAATATGTCATGGCATATTGTACATGTTTGTAGTGGTAGGGGAAACCTGAGGGAACCTACTCAAGCATGAGGAGAATATGCAAATGACACACAGAAAGGCCAGTTTGCACAACCCGCTCCTCCGTGCTGCCCAAATAATAAACAAAAACAAAGAAAAACAAAATTGTAGTAACTATCAAGACTAAAGATAACTATAAAAACTTATTCAGCTACATCTTTACTTGTTTTTTCTCTAAAATGTATTTTACATGATAACTTCTTTTTTTGTGGAATAATTAAAAACAAATTACTACAGAGAGAATGGAAGTGTTTGAATGAATATGCTGTACTATATATACTATAATGTACCGTAACATATACCATTGACAAGCCAGATCCACAAGTACTTTAAACATTTTAGACAAAGATGGGTCACATTCTTGCGAGAATTAATTCAGTAAGGTCACTATTTATCTGAAGTGAGGCAAGGTAAGTTTATTTGTAAAGCACAGTGCATACGCTCAAAGTGATTGACAAAACAAGAAGAGAAACATTAATATCACACAAGGCGTTCAAATTTTAGATAATCACTTAAAAGGAGTGAAGAAATACAGGCCTTGAACTTGCGACTGACTTATTTGTGTAGGTTATTTTTCTTAGACAATGGCCTCTGTCCCTATTTGTCTGTATACTGGGGCCTCAAACCCTTTTTAGTTGTAAAATGCCATTTCCAGCAAGCAAACCAAATTATGGAGTAAAAGAAAGAAAAACTTAAAAGTCGTTTTTTGTTGAAATACATATCTCCCCTAATACAGGTAGTATAGCCATTATCTAACAAGGAGTTTCATAATTGCTTTTTCAAAATTCAACATATGTGCCAAATAATAGCTAGTTCTTGATTTCCCACACTGATAGGGGCCCCTGAACTGGTCCCATGTGATTGTAAGGCGCCATGTTTCTTCGCTCTGATGACTGACAACCATAAAGACAACGGCCTATGTAAGATACAAGAGCCAATCACTGACCGTGACAGATCTGCACGAGTCCCACCACGATGATGAGGCCCAGAGCAGCCAGTTTGCCCACAGTGAAGATGTCTTGGATCCTGGTGGCCATGCGGACGCTCCAGCAGTTCACCCACGTCAGCAGCACTGGACAAACACACACGTGATACGGTCAAGTGCACTGTTTTTGTGTGTGTGTTGTGGTAGTGGCACAGCTGCACAGTTTGGGAGGGAACATTACTTGACTCCAATCACCTCCTCTATGACATTATCCATCGTAAAATCAGGTTTGTGGCCAACGTTCTCATGGAAGAATCAGAGAGAATATTCATTTAGGAACAGTTTAACTACGGATGCTGTGGAAAGATAAATATGATTCATCCATGCAATATTTTTATTTCACGAATAATACTTTTTTCCCATTGACTCAACACAGTAAGTAAGTAAGTAATTTCAAAGACCAAGCTTAACCATGTTTTTAGAGTGTGATTTCCATTCACTCCAAACATAAGATAACAGAACATTTATTCGTCACACAGTTGGGAAATTTTGGTACTTGTTTTTAGTGGTAGACACCTGGAGGACCCCTATGCAGACACAGGGAGAACATGCAAACTCCCACACAGAAAGGCACCGTCGGAACATGGAATTGAACCCAGGAAATGTAATCGTTGCAAGATGCTGCCTTCCTCTCATGAGAAGAAAATGTTAACTTTTGCATACTTAATAATTTTTTTTGCGCCCTGTGAGTCACTATTTGACTCTTTGGGGTGAGAGCTGATTGGCTGAGTGAGTGTGGTCCTCTCTTGTTTCCCTTTCTGTCTGAAAAAGCTGGGCTAAAGATTTGTCAGAGGCCAAACATACATGCACGTAAAAATTTGAGAAAGAACCAGCCGGATTTAGAGCCAGGAACTTCTGTTGAAATGTAGGTACCCTAGCTTTAACTATATTATAGTTATATAAAAAGATATATTGAGTTCACATTCATTACATTTTGGATTTTGTGAGGCGGATTTTTTTTAAATACCAGAACGTATACATTTATATTTTGCCCTCACTCAGTAGCATTTCCACCTCTTCTGTTTGAACAATACTATCTGAAAGTAAATGTTCTATAATGGTCACATAGAAACGGTGAACATACAAATTCTTAGTCCCCGCTCACTTCTTCCAGCTCCCTCAGTGCTTCTCCACACAAGACTTGGTTCTCTCAAAGGCTGACCAAGACAATAGCATTTAGGGAACAAAATAACAGTAAGCCAGGCTCTGCTGAATACACCAGCTTTAAGGAGTTAAGTCAACTTCTGAATTCAAAACATCCGATTGCAAAACTTCACAACATCATGAATCACCCACAGAACAGCAGACACGAGCCCTGGAAATAAGGGAATATAAAAAAAATATAACATAAGAAAATGTAGGATGGAGAACCAAGTGGGCCCTGTGTGAATGTTCAGCTCGTCCGTCAATGTCAGCAGCTTTGGGCCGCCCGCTCTCTCGGTGGCCTCACTCTCCATCACAAAAGCCACGAAACAAACCACTTCCGCTGCGAAACGTGACATGGGACCCCATCTGTTATAGAAGGGGGGGCCGGCGGTGCTCACGGTAAGCAAAAAGCGCAACACAGGCTGAGTTATGGCACACTTGAGTCCCAGGGTTCTCCCGCCGAGCCGCTAAATCATGGAGCTGAAAGAGGCTGATGGATGAATGGGCGCCGGTGCAGGTACTTTCAGGAAAGACAGCGAGGCAATTAGGCAAAGGCCGAGCGCCCAAAAGCACCGGGACAATGCTGCTCGGCCTGCCATAAGACGCCACTCCCACCAGGACTTGAGTTTTACAGCAAAACAGCTTTGGACAAGGGGTCAACTGATTAACCGCACAAAATATTGACCATCATCAATATAGCAGTATCGGCCATAGACTGTATATAGACGGACAATGCTAACCCAGCAGCTCAATGAAGCCCCATATCAACATTTGAATGGATAAAGTTTTGCACCAACCCAAACTTCTGTGGCACGCTCACAATTTTGGGCTTTGAAAATCTGTGGTTTAGTGCTCACTATGGTCCTGGTGTTCAAATGTTGATATTGACTTTGGGTGGAGGGTGAAGTATCTAGATAAGAATTGACCAATCAGATGCCTTCGTCGCCAGAGAAACCCCAGACTGCCTTAGCTACCACCTTAGTAACACATCTGCCCCTAACCCTTTCGGAATAAAAATGCCCATGTTTGGAAATTGACTCCTTCTAGTTCATAGTAAGTAAGTCTTTTTGTATAGGACATTTTTATAGACCAAGGTCACCCAAATCGCTTTACAATGTTCAGAGTTTAGATATTGTTCCATTCTCTCCACACGGTGATGACGGAAGAGAGACGCCGAACACACTGCATCAAAGCTCCCAACCAACACATCACCACTCCATTCACTCACTCATTACATTCAGACCTTTTGAGCATGTTTTTAGTGGTAGGAGAAACCGGAGCACGCGGAGGAAACCTGTTCATGTTCAAATTTACAGATTTTCTACCTCAATGAAAAAAGGCCCGACCAGCCAACAAGTCGCAACAATGATGATACAACTAAACACAAACATATTTTAGTCTACTGTTGTAACCCAGTCCTACTCTCTGTATTTGTACCGAAACAAAACTAGATTATTCCTTTGTATTCAAAAGTTAATATTATTTTCTCTCTCATTGCATGCCAGCTCTATATGTTAGTTATTGGCCTACTTGACTACTTATCATCAGTAGCAGCCATGAAAAAATTGTTGAAATTTGAACACAATATTCGTATCTTTAGACTTCTAGTTGAAATCTACATTCTGGGTGTGTCTTTCCTGCAGCAGAGCAGAACAAGGGGCTGAAATCCTCTCATCCGCAGCAGTACCAGCGACTCTATGACAGTCTGTTTGAGCAAATTCTTTTAGTTAGTTAGGCTTTTGGCTTCAGTAATTTCTTTGCTCAGGGCATGCCTACAAGCCACTATTTTTGCCTGCCTCTCCATCAGATACTCACCTTCTCTCCTGGACCCCATCTGGTGCTTACCTGCTTCTCTGGACTCTCCCATTTTTCACAATAAATAATACCCATCTAATGTTGTGATGAAAAGAATACAAATCCTCTATTTCCTCATAATATTTCCACATTTAGGTAAACAGGAATAGTATGAGATATGTGACCAGTTCATGGAAATACGTTTCTTTATGGTTGAAGCCAACAAAGTCAATAGTGGATTCCTGGGGCCAGTTTCAAGACTCAACTCAAGACATTTTTTTTGTTAGATGCTGCAGGCTTCTGTACGTCTCCCCTTTATCAGAAAAAATTGAATCTATAATGAAAGTTCAGCCTTAATGCTTGGCCATCATCATCACTTTTAATAAACTTTTACTCGATGAGGAAAATGAACAGTGTTGGATTAGACGAAGAGAAATAAACACCCGATTCTTCCAAGTTTGGTCGTGACAAAACAACTCATTAGCGTCCATAAACAGGCACTTGAGAGCAGCCCGAGGCGTTTGGAGGTATTCAGCCCAGTCCTTTCTCTTTAACCGTCTCCTCACCCAGCTCCACTCTGTTCTGCGAGGACACCATGCATCTTTTACTACACAAGCTTTTGCACAGCCTTCAGACCACCGTTATGTAAATGTCCCACGTGACTACACTTCCTCCAAACGCTAATGCTTGTGATGGACCATTATATAAAGAGGGTCTGTGGAAACATTTCCCGATGGACTGAAGAGAGGAAAGATCTTAGTCAGACATAGTACCTACGACAAAAGTCCAATAACACATATTGTTTCGGAACAATTCCTCCACAACTTCAACAAACGGATCAGCAATATCTTTCTCCAATCACAGAGAAAATTGGTGGGATAGAACCTGTGGGACCTGTTTTTTATATGTCAATTGGTCAGGACACTCAGCATTCAACATTTCTGGACATTTATCATCTGCCCCTTATGGACCAATGTCTCTGTGTGTTCTTTATCGTTGCATTTCACTTCACTTCACTTTATTTCATGTCCCCAATAGGGCAATTTAATTAGTTTAATTCACAGCACAGGGACATGAAAAAAAACTAATAAAAACAAATTCTCCATAGATTCAGACTAAAAAGGTGCACACATACAGTCTCCCAGTAAAGTCAATGGCAGTTATAAATAACAGGATAAAAAAAAAGACAAAAACTGTCCCCCAAAAATTCAAATTGAAAAAATTCAACCCCTATTTTCTCTGTCTATGGTCCGAGTTTAGTGTAGAAATAGCTGCAGGTACGAAAGAGTGTTTATATCTATTACTCCGAACCATTGGAGTTCTGAGTCTGGAACCAGACAGCAGGTAACTCAACTCTTCATGAAGAGGATGAGCCTCATTACCCAGAATCCTCAGAGCCTTCCTTGTCACCTGACCAGTGAACAGTTCAGAGAGTGGAGTCTGAGGAGGTCCCAAAATCTTAGCACTCAGGTTTACTATCCTGCTGAGAGACTTTTTCCCTTTGACATTGAGGTTACCAGACCAACACATCATGGAAAATGTTAAAACTGAATCAACACAAGATTTGTAAAACAGTCTCATTATCGTCCTGTTTCCGGAGGCAGAACAGAAGCTGCTGCCCTTTCTTACACAGAACATCTGTGTTTTCAGTGAAGTTCAGTCTGTTGTCGATCCATGTCCCCAAATACTTGTAAGTTTTGACGAGCTCCACTCTTTGACCTTTGATCACTGTGGCTTGAGGTGAAGAGACTTTCCTCCAAAAATCCACACACATATCTTTAGTCTTAAGATACTTGTGTGGTACTGTTGATTTTTTGATCTGTGTTGGCAAATTCAACGGTTCTGTTAAGTCTTTGAGATAACTAATGTTGTTTATTTAGGGCTATACAAGAATTAATTGAATTGAATTGAATATAAAAATCAATAACAAATTAACTCCATGAGTAAAAATGTAGTTAAGACTACATTTAATGAATACATTGAAACAGTTCTAGTCACACTTGAAGAAGACATATTAAACATTGTTTGTCGCTATCAAAAACAATAATGGGACTATTTACTCATTTCATGTTTTAGAATGTGAAGCAATATAAGCAGAAAACATATGGAGAAAGAAGTATGAAGGGTAAAAAATGCTTTATGCCTGTAACTCCCTATGCTGCCACCAGCATCAGAACATCTCTATAAATAACACATCTGTTTTAGCATTCTCTTTGTTTTTCACTACTACTTCAATTCTGTCTGTGACGGAAGGTTAAGATTTCTCCAAATGCACCGATATCTGTAGATTTCAACTAGAAGTCTAAAGATATCACCGATTGGGTCTGTGCCGATCCAGGATCATTTGATTGATTGCTTACATCAGAACTCGATCTTTGCAAAACGTCAGTTGAAAGAGTTGACAACACAAAACACACAGACATGCACTCACTCAGACAAAACACAGGCCCAAAGCCCTCACTGACCCTACTCCTCTCCCCAACCCTTGAGTATATACTGTATAATATCTGCGATTGGTCAGCTTTGCCAGACATGACCTACTAAACCTACAAACGTATGTAAACTGTGTTGGAGGAATGGACTGAATGCAGAAAAGTTGATTTGAACATGAGCTAGGTGTAGCCATTTTTCTTATACGGGGATTTGTTCTGAGATTTGTTGCTAACATTGTAGTTTACCCTGCGTCAAATTTGGATTCACATAGACAAGATCAAAATACAAACACCAGGATCATTGAGAGTGCTAAGCCACTGATTTTTAAGACCAAAAAAGGTGAGTGTCACACAAACAGTTACTGAGCGGAGAGGACTTCACTTTTCAATGTCAAGTTAGTAGGAGCCAGAGAAAGTTAAAGCAAAACTTTGTCCATGAGCACTTCCCTATTGGGCTTCATCGAGCTTGGATATTTAGAAGTGTCTATCTATATACAGTCTATGGCGAGATGATAGTGCTGTCCAACCATATTTTCTCTATGGTACTCTCTTTGGTACTAAAGTCTACATCACCGTGCTGCATGTGTGGAGTGTGAACTTACAGAGGCAGGTGGCGGACAGCATGCGTGTGGCCATATACGGAGGGACACAGTCTGGGAAGACGGGCTGCAGGACGTAGCTGGAGAAAGTGAGGGCGATCACGGCTAAAGTGGTGGGATACATGATGAGCACAGCACTCCACAGCAGCAAAAACCTGGAGGAGGAGAGACGGAGTAATGATAGAGTGTTTTCACAGAAGACAATCAGACAGCGATCATAGACTGTAAATATTAACGGACAAAGTCACGGACAAAGTCACACCCATCTCCGCCGTTTCAAAATGGCCCGGGGTGGTATTGCAAGCACGTCATTTTGGCCAATTTTGAACCGGGACAAAAAACAACTTGCAAAAAACAATGATAATTCCTTTTACAAATTTGCACATTACAAAATATTGGATAGCACTTTTGCTACTCAGCAAGAAGGTCCTGGGTTCGAATGGAGTTTGCATGTTCTCCCTGTGTCTGCGTAGGTTTCATCCGGGTGCTCCGGTTTCCCCTACTACTAACAACATGTATAATAAGTCGGGCATGCCCCCCCTGCTCAGCGTCCTCGCTCCCATCTCTGTGTGGAGTGAGAGACAAATGTCCAAAAAAAAAACAATTGTAGAGAGCTTTTCACAGACCAGCTGACTCTGGTCTGTGAAAGTTAGTTAAAAATCACTCACTTACTGTTGAAACCATGTTCTAAACTACAATAGTTTCATTTTTATGTATTTTTTATCAGTACATATCTGAAAGAATATTTTGTTTACATACTGTACTTTGTTTTAACACAAAATATTAAGACAAGTCAAATGTTACAGACACAAATCTATGAAAAATCTATGAGTCCAAGTAGAATAACAAATCTTATTCTCTGGTATATTTACCCAGAAACTTGAAATAATCTCTAAAAAAAACCTGGTTGTAACAATTGTCGTGTAAAGTTTAGGAACAAATCTCACCCCATGAGTCCTCCAAAGATCTCAGTGACATAGGAATAGTCCCCTCCAGACTTGGGGATGGTGACTCCCAGCTCGGCGTAGCACAGAGAGCCCAGGGCAGCGATGCAGCCACCCAGCACCCACACTATCAACGCCATCCCCACGGAGCCAGAGTGCTCCAGGACGCCTTTAGGAGAGATGAAGATCCCAGAGCCAATGATGTTTCCTAATTCATATTGTGGCTTTGTGCAAAAGTAAGAGGCTTCAATTTCCTTAATTCATAACTACTGTCACCCCTGAAGCAGTCAGTTTAATCTTTCATCTGAAAAACAAACATTAGAACACAAGAAAACGCCCACTTTCCTCTCGTGCGCTTGGTGCGGCCTGTCAATTCAATCGAATGTGGGCAAAAACATATCTGCAATTGAAAGACGGTGTGTACAATCAGGCAGAGGCTGGTTAGCCAAATACAGACTTAACAATATGTAGGGTTTCTAATTTACCTCCCTAAAATGTGAGTACATAACCAAAGTTTGTCCTCCTCCCAAGACCGCTCACCTGCGGTTGGGGACCGAATTCACTGTCCGGACAAACAGCAGAGGGAGGGGCTCTCCCAGTACCTTCAACGAGTATTTCATCTCAGAGTACTTTCCGCAGAGTACTTTTCTCAGAGAACTCATCCCCAGTAGTACTCTCACTTTAACATCACAGTTCAATAAAGCTTGTCATCTAGAATCTCTAGTACTTACAAACAACCGTATGCTTGTTGACAATAAATAATTATTCCATGATCACTTTAAAACATACCAGAAAACTTTTGTTATTCCCTATTCCGTTCAGCATACTCCTCAGTTCACATCCACAACACACCACAACACACTCACAACACCCCGACGTTAGCAGTGGTCCATTTTTGTTAACTCATTCACTGCCCATGACGACAAAAGTCGTTTCAATTGTATAGTGACGCTCACTGCCCTCAGACGACTTAACGACTTTTTCGTGTTAATTACACGGTGCGAGGCTGCAGTAAGTGTCTGTCGCACACCTATGTTAATGAACCCGACAACACTGGAGATATTTAGTGCAAAGGTACCTGTAATGATAAATCACCACCATAGGATGCCAGTATTGCACCAAAGAAGGTCTAAGTCAGTGGAAGAAGGAGGGAGGAGTGTGGGGTCATTGGAGAGCGTTGCTGCTTAGCAGAGCGATGATAGCGTACTGTAGCATTGAGACGGATCAGTATCTAGTTTAGCGATAGTATAAGCCAAGAGTGATGGCAAAAAAGAAGGTAGTTATAAGCATATACACTGACTGCTTCAGGAGATTGACTCGCGGATCAGTGAGTGAGGTTCGAAGGGAGAGAGGGGAGTACCCCGTGGAGGGTCCGTATCTGCAGCTCATATTTGCGCGGAGCAAAGCCCCGACAGAGACACTCCTTCCGGCCTCTCGCCAGCGTATCACTGCTGTTGTTTTACTGATGCCTCGGATGTCGTTCTGAAAACCTGAATCATGATTTATCGACACGACTCACAAACTCTCACACGGCACTCACTCACTCACTCACAGAGGCACAGCAGACACTCACACTTCTCGCACACTGACACTCACACACACAGACACTCACCGCACAGAGCACTCCACTATCGCAAACACTGAAACTCTCTCACACAGACACATCGCGCGCACACTTGAATTCACACTCAGCCGAAATAACACACTCAAAATTCACTGGCTTCATTCTACTTTTATACATCTATAGTTTTTATTGATCTTTGTGTTGTTTTTGTGTTTGACTTTTGGTTGATGGTTTAGAAGAATGTTAAATTTTCTATCTGTGAATATATTGCCAACAATTTGCCGAGTCAGAAAAGTATTATTTCAGAGTCAAGTTTTTATATAATTTTGTAATGGAACAAGTGTGAAGATGTTTTGAGTTGTCCACTAAAGCAGTCAAAACAGCATCTTAAGTCTCTTTTCTGCTTGATATGTTCCTGTTTACATACAGCACGTTTCCCCGCTGTTTTCTTGCTCTACCCAGGTGTTATGGGTGAAAGTAATGCTTTGTTCTTGGCGAATACCTCAAGTACGGTAAGGAAGGTAGAAACAAAATCTGTTTTTTACAGAGTAAAGCAGGAAGGTGAAGTCTTTAATTTGGTGCCCTTGGTGTTTACATCGTCTAAAAAATTAATAATCCTGTGGCAGTCTTCAAATTTGGGGGTCAAATCACCTGAAATTGCTGGCAGAATGCACTTCTCAATCTGAAAATGCCTGGCAGTCAGTGAGCTTAAGGTCAAACGTAGTGTATTTGACAATGACGCACAAACATATAAATACCAGTACATATACAAACACAAACATTAACATACACAAGAGGCCCTAAATTTTAACTTTGTTTATATTTTTTCCATGTCCAATTACTATTGTCTCATGAGCTATTTTATAGTTGCAACTTTTCAGAGCCTGCAAACATCTAACTTTTGAGAGATTTTTCCTATAAGATCCCATTTCAAAGCTTTAGGTTTAAACCACGTGTCATTACTCGGGCTGTGTGCCACAAAACGTGTCCCTATATTTTTAATACCTCGTTTGTGTACTTAACAAAAACTCATGCACGTGCAATAAATGTTTTTTCCCTTTTTTTTTTTATAAGCCAGTTCGGATTTCCTTAAAAAATGTAAATTAGTTTCAAACTTTAATACTCACCCTTGTTTTAACGTTCATAGGGGAGAAAAGACCATTGTCCTATGTGTGTTGTTGTACTTGCACCAATCATGTCGCAGATAAACTCCCACAGTTATATCCAAAGACATAATTGTCCTAATTGGTTCTAATTTAGGCTATTTGGAAGAGAAACATGTCATAAAACGATTTAAAAAAAGTCCCTACATCTTTGTTTTCAACCATGTACAGTGTTGCGGTCTATGTGTTATCAGAAATGATCCAATTCACCTTTAGCCAAAAATTCAGAAAATGCTTTAATCAGTTTTCAAACTTTAATTGTCTGAACAAAACCATTTTTGTACTAAATGCAGCGTCCATTAATTGCTGCAGTTTCTCTTTCTAGCACCAGTTTCAACTGTGCATGTGACTGTTTGTAAATAAATTAACGAACCACGGTTCAAAAGGTTGAAAACACTGCTTTAATATCCTATTAACCAAGATCATGCAGTTTTAAAATCATAATTCAAACTTCTCCGCGTCTATTACTTTAATATACTGTTTCAATAATAGAAGCTCCTCTACCTTAAATAAACTGCTGTTCTAAATCTCCTTGTGTCTCATGCTAAAGCAAGATCCTAATATATTCTAACGATTGTTCCTGTAATTCTTCATGCACTAAATTTGGTGTTGATAACATACCTAGCTAAATGTGTAAATATGACTTAAATATGTCTCTCGTCGTTTGGTGCCCTGTCTGTATATTTACCTTGTGCTTCATTAGGCCACCACGTCCAAATGTCCGTTAATGTCTTTCTTTACTCATGGCGTCTCAATGTCTTTTGTCTCAAAGTGTCTCAATGTCTTTGTCTCCATGTCTTTTTCCTTCTTCTTAAACAATCACTTTCTTCTTCCTTCTTGCAATAATCACCTTCTTTCTTCTTTCAATCACTTTCTCATGTCTTTCTTTTCTCAGTGTGTGTCCCCTTCTTCTTCGTGTAGGTTTACACAACGTTTTTCTCCGTGCACATAATCTCCACTCGTTTTGTGCAAAATGTCTGGATCCTTCTCCTGAATGGAGGCCGGAGAGGTCTTCTCGAGAGTTCCTGTTTAGCTGCTGCAGCCGATGCTGCAGTCTTTGCTGCCCCCCTGTGGTGAAACGGGGGAGACCAGATGGTCCGTGTGATGCGCCCGATTGAGGTCTTGTGGCAGAAACGATTTTGGCCATTGAGACTGACAGAAGTTTTCTCGGAAAAAACAGACATACAAGAAGCTCAAACAAGTGTGTTGAATTACCATAAGATAACAAACCAATGATTAATTACAATTCAAAAGAAACCTATGATATAATTAATATTAAACATTTTAAAAACATTAAATTCTGAAAAAAAACCCCCAATTTTTTTTCCCTGCATTCAACTGCTATCCTAAGCCCTACTTTTTCCACAAGTATAATGCTCTCTAAGATCATTCTATCTTTTATATCACCAGATATGTAAGGGAAAAAAAAACGTGTCCAGCATAAAAAATAAAAATAAATAATGTCCTCTTTTAACTATACTCAAAGTTCTGCTGATCCTATGACTCCATGGGCTGTAACTTTATCGTGTGTTAATATAGATAATTTGCTACAAAAAATTCTTTCTTCAGGGGACGAGAGAGAAAGAAAGACAGAGAGAGAGAGAGAGAAGAGAGAGAGAGAGAGAGAGGAGGAAGGGGAGAGAGAGAGACGAACGAGGGAGGGAGGGGCCGGTGGCTTGTATGCCTCAAGCATTTTTCAGAGAGGGAGCCAGGAGGGAAAGGAGGGCTTGTGTGGGTTTCCAAACAAGAGTACATGTAACGACTGAAATACACCTATTCATGAACATCCCCTTTAAAATTTGCTAACATTTCCCTCGTTGTTTTATCGTGACAATGTTTTAATCAGTGGTGAGAGTTCTCTCACTCAACGACACTTTAAACATTTATTAAATACGTCCAGTAATGGAAAACATTACAATTTGCTAACCTGATTAATGTTGCGATAGTTACAGAAACAGGAAAAAAAAAGATTCTGCTGGAACCCTCGATACATTAATCAGTACGCAAATGTAATGTTTTTCCCATTACTGACGTATTTAAATAATTAAATCGTTTGACGGAGAGAACTCTCACCCACTGATAAAACATTGTCACGCCAATAAAAAACGAGGAAAATGTAGCAATGTTAAAGGGGATGTTCATGAATTGGGTGTATTTTCATCGTACATGTACACCCTCTGTTTGAGAAACCACACAGCCCCTCCTTCTCCCTCCTGGCTCCCTCTCTGAAAAATGCTTGAGGCATACAAGCCCACTCGCCCCTCCCCTCCTCGTTCTGTCCTCTCTCTCCCCCTTCCCCTCTCTCTCTCACTCTCTACTCTCTCTCTCCCATCTCATCTGTCTTTCTCATCTCTCTCGTGAAGAAAGAATTTTTGTATGTAAATTACATATAAACACACGATAAAGTTACTGACATGGAGTCATAGGATCACAGAACTTTGAGTTAGAATTACAAAGAGGCATTATTTATTTTTTATTTTTTATCGGACAAGTTTTTTTCCCTACATTTTGGTGATATAAAATTAAAATGATCTTATAGAGCATTATACTTTTTGGAAAAAGTAGAGGGCTTAGGATAGCAGTTGAATGATAATTGGTTTTCAAATTTTTATGTTAAAATGTTTATATAATTATTTCATAGGTTTATTTTGAATTGTAATTTGAATCATTGGTTTCGTATGGTAATTTACACACTTGTTTGTGCTTCTTGTTGTCTGTTTTTTCCGAGAAAACTTCTGTCTGTCTCATTTGGCCAAAATCGTCTGCCACAAGACCTCAATCGGCGCCATCAGCACGGACAATCTGCGTCTCCCCCCCGTTTCACCCACAGGGGGGCAGCAAAGACTGCAGCATCGGCGGCAGCTGCTAACAGAACTCTCGAAAAGACCTCTCCGGCCTCCATTTCATGGAGAAGAACCAGACTTTTGCACAAAACCGGTGATTTTATGTGCACGAGAGAACTTGTGTAAACCTAACAAGAAGAAGAAGGACACACACTGAGACTAAGAAAGACATGTAAAGGATTGAAAGAAAAAAGAAGTGATATTGAAAGAAGAATAAAGAAAGTGATTGTTTAAAGAAAGAAGGAAAAAGTCATGAGACATAGACATTGACACTTTGAGACAAAAGACATTGAAAGACGCATGAGTAAAAGAAAGACATTAACGGACATTTGAGAGTGGCTGGCCTAAAATGATCCACACAGAAGAAATATACAGACATGCAACAAACGCACAGAGACATATTAAAGTCATATTACTCATTTAGCTAGGTCATTTCGTTCATAACACCACCGATTTATCTGCATGAAAGAATACAGGACAATCCGTTAGAATTAATTAGAAACTCTTGCTTTACATGAGACACAAGGAGATTATAACAGCGTCTATTTAAGGTAGAGGAGCTCTATATTGAAACTAGTATTATTTAAAGTTATAGACGCGGAGAAGATTAGAATTATTGATTTTTACTGCATGATCTTGGTAATACGGATATTAAATGCAGTGTTTCAACCTTGTGAACCGGGTTCTTAATTATTTAAAAACAGTCACATGCACATTGAAACTGTGCTAGAAAGAGAACTGCAGCTTTTAATGGACCGCTGCATTTAGTACAAAATGGTTTGTTCAGACAATTAAAGTTTGAAAAAAGGGGTGATTTAAAGCTTTTCTGGATTTTGCTAAAGGTGATATTGGATCATTTCTGCTAACACATAGACGCAACACTGTTCATTGGTGAAAACAAAGATGTAGGGACTTTGTAGAAATTCTTTTAATGACATGTTTTCTCTTCCAAATACTACAATTAAAACTATTAGGACAATTATGTTCTTTGATATAACTGTGCAGTTATCTGTGACATGATTGGTGCAAGTACAAGCAACACACATAGGACAATGTCTTTCTCCCATGAACGTAAAACAAGGGTGAAGGTTTAAAGTTTGAAACAAATTTACATTTTTTAAGGATTCCGAACTGGCTTTAAAAAAAGAAGGGAAAAACATTTTTTTCCCGAGCATGAGTTTTTTTGTTAAGTAGCAAGAGCACTTTAAAAATATAGGTGACACGTTTTGTGACAAGCCCGAGTAAAGACCACGTGGTTTAAACACTAAAGTTTGAAATGGATCCTTTTAGGAAAAATCTCTCCAAAGCTTTGGAACTTGTCTGCAGGCTCTGAAAGTTGCAACTAAAAATAGCTCATGAACAATTGTAATTGACATGGAAAAATATAACAAAGGTAAACATTACAGGCCTCTTGTGTATGTTATATGTTTGTGTATGTTATATGTTTGTGTATGTTATATGTTTGTGCGTCATGTCATATCGCACTTTTGACCTTAACTCACTGACTGCCAGGAAATTTTCAGATTTGAGAGTGCATTCTGCCAGCAATTTTTGTTTCAGGTGATTTGACCCAACTTTGAAGTGGCCACAGAATATTCATTTTTTAGACGATGTACACACCAAAGGGCGACCAAATTAAAAGATTCCACCTCTCCTGCTTTACCTCTGCAAAAAACAGTTTTGTTTTTCTACTCTTACCGGTCTTGAGGTTATTCCGCCATAGAAAAGGGCTAAGCATACTTCACCATAACACCGGGTCCTGACAAGAAAAACAGAGAAACGAGTCTGTATTAAACAGAACATATCAAGCAGAAAAGAGGACTTTAGATGCATTTTGCTGCTTTAGTGATAAAAAAACCCTCAAACATCTTCACACTGTTCCATATCAAAATTTATAAAAACAATGACTCTGAAATTAATACTTTTGATGCAAATTGTTGGGCAATTTTATTCACAGATAGAAAATTTAACTTTCTTCTATACAACAACCAAAACGTCCAAACAACAACAACACAAAGATCAATAAAACTATAGATGTATAAAATAGAAGAAGCATGTGAAATTGGAGTGTTGTGTTAAGGTCAGTGTCGAGCGATGCTGTGTGAGTGAGTGTCAGTGTGCGAGTGATGGTCTTGTGCGAGTGAGTGTCTGTGTGTGTGAGTGTCAGTGTGCGAGTGAGTGTCTGTGTGCGTGAGTGAGTGAGTGAAGTGCGTGTGAGTGTATGTGAGTGTGTCCGATAAATCATGATCAGGTTTGCTGAACGAATCCGAGGCATCAGTAACAACAGCACTGATACGCTGCGAGAGGCGGAAGGTGTTCCTCTGCTCGGGGCTCGTGCTCCGCGCAAATATGCTGCAGATACGGACCCGTTTTTGTTTTTACTTACTCCACCGTGGTCCCCCTCTCTCCCCTCCGACCCACTCACTGATCCCGCGATCAATCTCTGAAGCAGTGTATACTGCTTATAACTATTCTTTATTGCCATCACGCCTGCTCTACTATCGCAAACTAGATCTGATCCGTCTCAATGCCTACAGTACGCTAAGCATCGCTCTGCTACTGCACCACGCTCTACAAAGACCCCACACTCCTCCTCCTTCTCTCCACTGACTTATGACCTCTCTCGTGGTGCAATACTGCATCCTTCTGGTGGTGATTTAGCATTACAGGTACATTTGCACTATATTTCGTGGTTGTGGGTCTTAACAAGGTGCGCCAGACATTACTGCAGCCTCCCGTGTAATAACAAGAAAAAGTCGTCTAATGTCGTCTTGGGCAGTGAGCGTCACTATACAATAGAACGACTTTTGTCGTCTGGCAGTGAATGAGTTAACAAACTGACCAATACTACGTGGGGTGTTGTGATTGTGTTGTGAGTTGTGTTGTGGAGAGAAACTGAGGAATGCTGAACGAATCATTGTATAACAAAAGTTTTCGGTAAGGTTTTTAAGGTGATCATGGAATAATATTTTTTTCACAGCATACGTGTAAGTACGAGAGATTCAAAGATGAACAGCTTTATGAACAGGTTGTAAAAGTGAGAGTACTCTGGATGAGTAATCTGAGAAAAGTACTCGCGAAAGTACTCTGATATGAAATACCGTCGCTGAAGTAATGGGAGCCCCTCACCTCTGCTGTTTGTCCGACAGGATTCGGTCCAACCGCAGTGAGCGGTCATTGGGAGGAGGACAACTTTGGTTTGTAAACTCACTTTTAGGGGAGTGAAAATTAAAACTTACATATGTAAGTCTGTATTTTGGCTACAGCCTCCTGCCCTATGTCACTCACCGTCTGTCAATGCAGTTATTGTTTTGCCCATTGGATTGATTGACAGGCCGCACCATGCGACGAGAGAAGTGGGCGTTCCTTGTGTTCTAATGTTTGTTTTCAGATAAAGAGATAAACTGCACCTCTTCATGGATACATTAGATGAATTACGAAATGAGCAGCTACTTTGGCACCAAAGCCCACAATAGGAATGAGGACGGATCCGGAGGAGCAACAGGATTGGACAGTAATCTTACACACACAACAGATGCATGTTATTATACTTTGGACCACGACCAACAGAGGGGAGTATTGTATTGTCATAGGTGTCATGGTCCTTACCTTCTAAATCAATAGAAAGAAAGTGTAAAACATATATTTACAAGAACAAATAAAGAATAGAAAGGGCAGCCTAAAAAGCAAAATGGAAAATATTAGTAATTTTCGGAAGTTGCCAAAAGAAATAAAATTCTATAGTTGTCCCATAGGGGGGTCATTCTAAATTTAGTGTTGTGCAAATTCATAAGGGTTTTGCCAAATTCAAAGGAGAAATAATAGCCTTAATAAACATCCAAACAGGATCTACTCTTTAAGATAATACTCATAAGAATAATAAGATAATAATTAGAATGATGAAATATCTGGAGCTATAATGTCATTGGATCAGGAGCTATAGGTTGCAGTGTCAAATAAGACAATAGTAATAAATGTTAGACTAGTGGAATAATCAAAATAGTTCTATGTGAAAATAAGTATCAATAATGTCAAAATTATTCTAATAACCTAAAGTAGGACTTAACGACTTGTGGCACTGACATCTGTAGTCATGAAGTCTTTTGAGCGCCTGGTCCTCCTCCACCACAAGTCCTTCACCTGCTCCCTCATGGACCTTCTACAGGCCAGAAAACCCGCCCTCCACTTCATCCTTCAGCACCTGGACTCCCCGGGACCTAAGCCAGGATCCTGTTTGTGGACTTCAGCTCTGTTTTCAACATCACCCTGCCATCCTGCTCCAGGACAAGCTCTCCCAGCTCAACGTGCCCAATTCCACCTGCAGGTGGATCACTGACTTCCTGATAAACCGGAAGCAGCGAGTGCGTCTGGGGAAGAATGTCTTGGACTCCACAGGTCTGTGCTCTTTCTCCCCTGGTCTTCTCCCTGTACACCAACCACTGCACCTCCAGCCACGACTCTGTGAAGCTCATCAAGTTCGCAGACGATACCGCTCTCATTGGACTCATCTCGTACAACAATGAGTTTGTTCCATTCAGACCAGAACCTCCCGCCATAAGAACAGTTTTTTCCCCTCTGCTGTTGGACTCTTGAACACTTCATAATCTTGTGAAGTGCGCCCTTTATAAAGTCACTTTACTGCCCTTCATAACATCACTTTAACGTACTGCTTAATGTCTATTGTGTGCACTTGTGAATAGTAATAATTATAATCATTATAATTTTACTTTTTATATTTTAGAAATGTATGTAGATTTTGTATAATGCCTTATTCTATTCTTTTATTCTATTCTTTTAATACTTTTAACTTGTTTGCACGAGAGCCAAAGCAATTTGCTAATCGGTGACTTCCTGTTACTTACAGGGCAATAAAAATGCTTTTGATTCTGATTCTGAAAGTATGCAAAAGGTGTCCAGTTCAGACTATTCGTCGTCGTTATTTTTTCCACTAAAGAAAGCCTGTATAACAAGCGTTGCATGTTCCAGCAGCAAATGTTGACATGTCCCTGGTACTGGCCAACACGTGCTTTCTACATGTGACTTGTTTATAGGAGTTCCCACATCGTTTGCATCCTTCACAACATCTTTTAGCGCTGCTGCCCTCTTTTAAAAAGCACTGGTGACACTTTGGGCCCCTCCGTCACCACTCCCCCTCCAAGTTTATACAGGGGGCATTATTAAAGAAAGGCCTCTATTACAAGAGTAGGAGGTAGAGACCATCACTCACCCAGAGCCCAGTGTGCCGTTAAAGTACCAGTCCATCTCATGCATTCAGACAACGGAGCGACCAGTAACATGGCACAGAGCAGCCAAGTGGCACAGACAAATCTTACATAACCCATATAAATTATCCACTGTGGGCCGCTGAGGTGGGAAGTGACCGACTCACCTTTCTCTATTGCGCGAAGCATCCAAGAGAAGTTCCAAAAAAAGGCTCCCTAAAATGCAGGCACGGTTTAATCTCGTGACTTCTGAAGCGGAGCCAGAAAGCGCAGCCAGTGATCTCTCTGCATGCAAAAGGTGCTCCACCATTCACCACACAGGACATTTATAAATACCCCCACTGAGTAAAGGCAACGCCAATTTACCGAGCTATTTTCTACATTTGCAATTATAGCAACAGTTCTCAAGATAAGAATGGACAATACTCAGGGTTATTACAGCACGTGTATGGGTGAATGGGTTATAGACTGTAAACGGGTGGAAGGAGGGAAGTATAGAAGGGCAAAATTATAAAGGTGATAGCGAGACTGTGACATGATTTTGACTATAAAAAGGGATTATGAGACAATTTACTTCATCATTTCATGTTTTAGGTACATGGAATGATGGTGAAAGAAGTCCATCCATTCATCCATTTTCTTCCCCTTCATCCAATTCTGGGTCAGGGGGGTGGCAGTCAGAGCTGCACCCAGTTCACAGAGCACCAGCCCCTCACTGATCCATAGGTTGTGAGTCCACAGGAGCTCTGATCTTTCAGTGGGGGCTTCAGGCAATGTGGGGTTAAGTGTCTTGCCCAAGGACACAAGAACAGCAGTTTTTAGAGGGAGTCGTGAAGTAGGTCTCCTCGTGGGCTAGAACCCACTACCTTCAGGCTCAAAGGCCAGTGCTCTACCAACTCAGCCACTGTCGCTCAGTTGGTAGAGCATTGGTAATGAAGGATAAATAAGGCTATTGGCCTGTACTCACTATGCTTCCAGCAGAGGGAGTCTTAAATTTGTTTTTTTTTATTTCGAAAAGTTGAAAATGAAGCAATTCTCAAGAACGTTCTCCTTTCCCCTTTGACTTCTAATTTATGGGCAATAGTTTTGTTTTAAAAGGCAGAAGTTTATGATATTAGCGAGATGGATCAAAAACAACAAGGAACAATGTTGTAACATAGCTAAAAGCTCCAAAAAGTTGATTAAACACAATATCTGTACTTGATAAAGAATCTCTGAGGGGTTTCTTCCACAGTATGAAATGTAACGGGTAAAACTGTCATGTAAATGTATTCTTACAGTCACCTTATCATCATGCATTTGTCAGACAGATGAGCTTAGGGCCACACTGAAGAACATTCCAGGTAAACTGATCAGGTGCTACTGTAGAACCGTCACTTCTTTAGGGAAAACATGCAGGACCTGTAGACTGTAGTCACCTATACTATTGTCATCCATGGAGGTTTTCAAGATGCTTGAGGGTTTTGTAATTACAAAACAAAGGAATAATTAAGGAATATTCAATAGTGACAAAGCCCTTGAACTTTCCAGATTACAACAGAGATGGCCTACAGTATAACAGTATTTATATTATCCCTCATGTGCATCATATTTCCATGATTGTGCCTTGAACTAGCTTGAATCAGTTCAAATCAATCCCTGGTGTTGTTTTTCAAACAACCACGTAATTTGTTTTTCAGAATTTTTTTTTGAAACTGAATAACTAATGATCGAAGGGTACACAGATTTTTTTCTCACTTCACATTAAATAATTTCATTAAATAATTTGCCAGTGATAGATCAATATCAATATGATACACAGTGTTGGTGACCTGGTTGGGGAGAAACTGTTTTGTGTGTGACTTAATACTGAAAACTTGCTTTCAAGTGCTCTGTCATAGTCCACTCAAATGACTGTATTGAAGTATCATGTTGATGTGCATAATGTCAGAGGAATCAAGTAGGTTATGAATAGCAATTAATATGATGAAAAGTCTATGACTTTTGTTTATCTAATCAATGATGACACATTTCTCCTATCTGAGTGATTGTGAGGAGAAGATATATAAAGACTTACCTTTATCACTGCCTCAGTGCAGACTATGGAGCGATCTAACCCAACAGGCCTCCCCTCTTGCTCATTTTTACGGTGCTTAGGTGCATTTAAAAGTCACCAGTGTTTGCTCTGCTCTTGCACACAATCCCCTTCTGCTTGACCACCGCATTAACTTCTGCAAGTGATGTTTTAGCCACGTAGACCAAGGCCTTTTTTGTAGTGCATCTGTCTATGGCTGTCAGTCTATCTGTCTGTACTATCTGCACATTTAAAAGGCCTACCACTATCTGTAGATGCAGACCTATACAGATAGATTGTGTGGTTGATAGACTGGTATTGCATAAACTTTAACTAAAGTTTTATATATTTCTAAATATATAATTATTCTTACATACCAAGTAGAGCCTTGCCTCACCTATAATGATGGTGCACGCACTCAGCAGCCCGATCTCCTTCTTTAGTGTCACTTTATCAGGGATTTTCTTGGGCTTCTTCTTCCTGCTCTCGGATGCGGAGGATGGCCGGTGATGAGGCCGGGGGCTGATGCTGTTCATGCCGTTGTGTCCATCCATCTTGTCCACCTGCGTCCCGCTTCGGTCCATCCAGTCGCGCGTCGACCCAAGTACAGGCGCTGCAGAGTCCCAGTAGTCCCCGCAAGTGCTGTCCTCTCCTCACTTCGTATTCATGCACAGTGAATGGGCTGCGCTTGCGCAACAGGCTGCCGCTGTCCAGGGCAGAATGTTAACTACCCCAGCTGTCACTCGGACCATGACACGGACACACCGAGTGGCCGTGGGGTGTGTGGGGCAAAGAAGGGACAGTCAGGGACCCGATGGACCCGAGGGACCCGAGGGACTGCGAAGACACCAGGGTGAGAAGACTGGAGTCCTCCACTAAGATGGTGTTAACTATACGGCTCTATGGCTTTAACCCATACATTGTTGTCATGTATCTTTGATTTATGGCCATATTTTACAGAAAGTTGACACACGTGCTTAGATTGTTCAGGCATGTAAGAAGAACACACACAGATTACTTATTTAGACTAATGTAAATACATTCTCTCTCCTGACCGCTAGAGGGCAGTGACCACACCGCTGAAGGGAGGAGGAAGTGCGCTTGTTTTGGTAGTGGAGGCAAACACGAAAAGTACAGATCACACTCGCACACAGATGGAAAACAAAGCGCCAGTTTTGCTGAATGCGGTTCCTCCATACGGACATGTGATTGCCGGTGACAAATGGAGAAACTGTCCTCTAATTGAGCATCTAAAAGGTATTATCTGTATCCTGGCTCCTATCTTCTTGTGTTAGCTGTCTTAAGTGTGTACTACAAGAAAAAAATTGAAGTAATGTAATTAACGCTATATTTTCAGGTGCAGGGGTGAAAATCCTCTTTGAAAGTGAGCTTGGGATGTCAGACTTCCACCTGCCTAACAAAAGCTGCATCCTGTATATTTCAGAAAGTGACATAGTTGCAGGAAATGGCTATAAGCGAAAGCTGGTTCGCTACAGAAATGTGGGTAACCTACATGAACTGAAGTGCTCAGAGATCAAAGGTTTTGAAACTTTGTTTTTCCTAAATGTTTGACCGCAGGCTGGCAGCAGCTTCCTGGGGCTGGTGCTGGTGGAGAACACCAGACTGAGTGAGCAGTACTTCACAGCTGTGCAGAAGTTTGTGGTGTTTGACCTTGGCCTGACCCTTCTGCCTGTTAGTGGACAGACAGAGGCCTCTCAACTTATCGCTCAAATTGTAAGAACGAATTAAATGTGTTCACTACTGAATGTCATCATTTATGTGAACATTTGGGCTAAGGAGATGTTTTGTTCCCAATTAAATTGATGAATAATGTTTTTATTGAAGTGTTTCTGTCTCCAGGTGCATGGTGAGAGGCGTGAGAACCCCTTCAGGAGGAGGACCTCCTCGCGGTTGATGGACCCACAGATTCTGTCCACAGTGCAGCTCCTGCCTGGTGTGGGCAGGGTCAAAGCTCTGGCTCTGCTCCAGCACTTCCCCAGCATCCATCAGCTTTGTAATACACCTCTTGCAGAACTAGAGCCTGTCGTGGGTCAAGCAGCTGCTCATCAAATCTACAACTTTTTCCATGAACCCTCTTAAGGCTTACTCTGTTATACTCTTTGTAAATGTTGCTTAATACGTAACATGGTAAATTGTTTTGCTAAATCAACTCTATGAGGAATTATCTAGCAAAATATTTGAATGTGATGCTCAAAAATAATAATGTAAAATCATAAAGTGTAAGTAAGCTTACTCTGGAGATCACTATGGATCTTATAGTTCTTTCACAGTACGTTTTTACCTTAATTTATTTATTTTCAAACAAAAGTTCTGGTTTGTTATCGTGCTAATTTGACAGAGAAGTACACTTCTTTGATCAACTGTTAATAAACAACCATTTAAAAAACTTGCATATTTTCAATACATCTGTCCATCCATCAATTTTCTAACACTTTATCCAGGGGCAGCAGTCTAAGCAGACGCCCATATCCACACACTTCCTTCAGCTTATTGGGGGAATCTAGAGGCATTCCAAGGCCAGCAGGGAGACATAAAGTTTCTCCAACGTGTCCTATCTGTGATCTCGTCCTTTTGGTCGTTACCCAAAGCTCATGATCATAGGTGAGGGTAGAACGTTAACTGAGCAGTAAGTCAGAGTTTTGCTTTTCACCTTTTTGCCTTAACATCAACAGTCTGATACAGCAACCATATTCCGTATACACCTGTACAATTAACAAATAGTTGGTTAATTGATTGATTGATAGATAAATTAATAGCAAGTTTCAGCTCATGAGAGCCACATCCATGAGCCACATACATTCATAAAATCGACTTGAACTTCTTATAATATCGCATGGATGTGGCTGGTGCGCCCCTAGTGGCAGGTTTGTTAGTGCAGCACAGGTGCACAGCGCAGGCTCTGTCCATTCAGCCACCTGCTTTCTTCTGGATCACGTGCAGCTCAAAAGGTTTGGTTTTTTCCTCATAAAAAAACAATACTGTAGAGTTTACTGTAATTACCAAATACAGCCACTGTTTGGATTTGCTATTGTGGTAAATCATAGATAAAATCTCGGCCGATTTGCCAGTGAAAAAGATTTAGCGGTAGCATGCTAACGTAAGCTAAGCTAGCTTGCATCCGTGGTTAGCGGTCATAGCTAGTGCAGAGGGCAAAATGGCGGTAGTGTTTTTCCAAAAGTGTTTGAAGATGTAACAACACTTTTCTTTCTTTTACAGCCACTTGAAATACACCAGACATGCTGAGAATATCCATCTTGAAGGTAACATTAAAGTGGTCTGTCCAGTGTGTGTGTAGCTTAAGCTAACTAATGATGATGCGTTTTAATAAAGTAAAATAAAGTATGTATTTCTTTTGGTCTTCATGTTTTGCTCCGAAAATGGTGTAAACATGCATATGCTCCCGAAATTCTTCTGAAATGGAAACAATTCTGCTATAACAATTTACAGGTGTGACATTTCACTTGACAAAACCTCGGGCTTCGAAGCACACACTGCAGATTTTGCAGAAGTCGGACGCTGCTCTATGAGGCTTTTTTCATCAAACTGTACTTGCTGTTCCTTTAGGTTGTCACCCACATGATCAAATAAAATAGTAGTTATAGCAATTTCTTCAGAAAATATCCTGTAGTATTGTTTAAATGTTTTATTCCCATGAATTTATGCAGCTGATGTCCCACATTCATAAAATCGTTTTACTGTTTATTTCTGATTACTGCCAGTCCACCAAATAGAAAGCACATTTTTAAACATGGAAGTAATCGGTATTGTCTGCCCCAAATCACCAGAACTAATGTAAATCACCTGCAGTGAAGGTTGATAGTGTGGGTGCGTGTGTATCATTCATTATTGTAAAAATATTTAGTTAAATACAGAGTGTCTCAAAGGGTCCAACAATTGGCAAAATAATATCTTATCAAAATATATTCTGAAACAATTCATTAATGCTATAATCTCCCAATCAAAGGAGGCAATATAAGTCTCACTTATTAAGCATCAAGTCTTCTATCAGATTATCGATTTATATATTCTGAATCAGCACCTCCAAATCCGAGGCCATGGTGCTCGACCGGAAAAAGGTGCCTTGCCCTCTCCAGGTTGGTGGAGAGGTCCTTCCTCAAGTGGAGGAGTTCAAGTATCTCGGGGTCTTGTTCACGAGTGAGGGAAGAATGGAGCGTGAGATTGACAGGCGGATCGGTGCAGCGTGCGCAGTGATGCGGTCTCTGTATCGGACCGTTGTGGTAAAGAGGGAGCTGAGCCGAAAGGCAAAGCTCTCGATTTACCGGTCAATCTTCGTTCCCTCCCTCACCTATGGTCATGAGCTGTGGGTAATGACCGAAAGAACGAGATCGCGGATACAAGCGGTCGAAATGAGCTTCCTCCGCAGAGTGGCTGGGCGCTCCCTTAGAGATAGGGTGAGGAGCTCAGTCACACGGGAGGAGCTCGGAGTAGAGCCGCTGCTTCTCCACGTCGAGAGGAACCAGTTGAGGTGGCTCGGGCATCTGTTCAGGATGCCTCCTGGACGCCTTCCTGGGGAGGTGTTCCGGGCACGTCCCACCGGGAGGAGGCCCCGGGGAAGACCCAGGACACGCTGGAGGGACTATGTCTCTCAGCTGGCCTGGGAACGCCTAGGGGTCCCCCCGGACGAGCTGGAGGAAGTGTGTGTGGATAGGGAAGTCTGGGCGTCTCTGCTTAGACTGCTGCCCCCGCGACCCGGCAACGGATAAAGCGGAAGAAAATGGATGGATGGATGGATATTCTGATTCTGATATTAAGTGGATTTACTTGAATTCAAAATGACATGGATTATGATAATAATCACTTTGAATTATTTATTACGACAGCCTTGCTCCACCTGTATCATAATCCACAAACACTGAGGATATATACTATAGATATGTATGTTAAAAAGTGGTTTGTTCATAAGGTTTGTTTTTGGTCCTCCACTATTCTAGTCAGATCTGAACAAAGTCTTTCTTCCCCTCATTCAGATCCTAAGATTTGGTTTTGCATCCAGCATCTTTTCTTGGTTTTCACACCAAGTCACAGTCTGTGGGTGGATGCACTCTTGAACTGAACAATTGTGTACAGTTTTATTTTGGTCTACATGTATTAGTTTATTGTATTATGTGCCATTTTATCCAGATGGAAAGCCCTGCCTGTCTCTGGGGTCGAGTTGTGGGGGTCCCAGCTAGTGACGCTCAATCTCAGGGGCAGTACGACACCATGAAGGCACAAATGAACCTTTTCTACCACGATGTCACCCAGGACAAACACATCGAGCTTTTGCCTTTTGAGAAGGGACAGGTGAACAATTTCAAGAGTATCCATACTCGATACAAAGCACTCACTGTTTAAACACATTGTCACTATCACTGGTTACAGTGAATACTAGAATTGGGCAGACCCTTGTGCTGCTTTCATTCCATCCTCATCACATTTTGTATTCATTCTAATTGTTTTACAGTCAATTTCAATACACATAATTGACATGTGTGCTTCATTACATGTTTCATATTTCCATTTAAAGCTGCACTAACTGACTTTGGGATTTTGAAGCCGCGGACTCGCTGGCCTCGCTCTTTCTCCTCTCCTCCCCGCACCCACGAAGCTATCGCCCCCCACACACACACCCACTGTTGTTGACAGAGCTAGCGTCTCCCAATATGGATAATACATGGATATGGATTTGCACGTGGATGGCGTGACCAAAGAACGATAGAACCGGGAAGCGCAGAGGAACAGGACTTTCTTTTGGATGGCTGTTTGGCTGTGTAAGCAGTAACCGGTGACGAAGACGAGGAAGTTTCAGGTTAGCTCCTCGGCTTTCCGTCTATGCTAACGGACCTGTAGATTTCTTCCAAAAGTGGGGGGTAGTGGTCCGCTGTGATTGGTCACAATCAGAGACCCGAAACACATTCTCTTCCTTGTTTCATCAAAACTCGATCTAAATATAATGTCACGCCAGCACAAATCTGTGCTACTTTTTCTTCAAAAGGACGTATATCCCAATGCACTGCATGGACATGGATAGCATTTTCGTAATTGATACAAAAATAAAGTCAGTTAGTGCAGCTTTAACGCTGGGGATCTCACTAGGATTTTTCCGCTGCATAAGAGGAGCCCGCGGAAGTGCCAGTTTTATAGTGTACTCCAGTGACCTCCTTCACACTATTTCTTGGAATTTTAGGGCTATTTTTAGTGTTGTAAAGATAGTTTGTTAGTTCTTCTACAATCTTACTTAAAGCCATTGAATTGGCGAAGGGTCCGGTGGGATCATTGCAAACACACACACTCAAACACACAAGGTAGAGGTTTGTGAATTTGGAAGCATCGGAACAATGATTTTGAGTATAATCATTATAACTCAAGGGTTTAAACCAATCAAACCATAATGTGATATTGCTGGATTGTTACAACCCTACTATTCATAGAGCCTCATGAAGATGTTTTCCCATTCATAAGCAAATGAGATTTCTTTAGTGTTATATTTATGTGATTGATAATATTTCTTCTAGGTCTGTGTGGTGTTCTGGCCTGCTACAAAGTCTTGGTGTCGGGCAAAAATGGAAGCAGTCATCACAGACTCGGTGTCCAGTCATGTCCGATGTTTCCTTGTTGACTACGGAGAACGTCTTGTTGTGCCCTTAGACCAGTAAGAATGAAATTATAATCAAAAATATAATATATAACCAATTTTATATACTGCACTCCTACACCTTGTCTGCTTGTGCCTTCTCTGTGCTTGCAGAGTTAGTACATTCTCGTCATTCAGATCAAATCCATAAAACTCTTTTCTTTCAATTAAAGCAACACAAAGAGATTTAGTTTGATTAAAAGAGCCAACACTGTCATTATCATGTGCAAGAAAGAAAACATTTAAAATAATTTGTTATTTGTTTGTAAGAATTCGAGTGGCCATGCCGGATTTTCTGCTGCTGCCGTTTTGGGTGCAGAGGTTCCACCTTTCAGGAATAAAACCAACACGACTTCAAGTTTCTGTGAATGGGGAGGAGCCAAAGATGATGTAAGTCTCCACAAAGAATTCATCATTGCGCTGCATAGATGTTCAGAAAAATGTGTTTTTTTTGTAGACCATCGAGTCACTGGGACAGCTCTGCAACGCTTTACTTGCATAATCTCCTTCAAGGTGAGTGTGTGTGCTTAAACCATTGTGCAGTGTTTTATTTTAAGTGCTAATGATGGAAGATTATATTGTATATAAGAATCAAGAATGATAAAGTGGCATATTCTCTGCCTTTTCTCCACAGCCTCAACTCAAACAGATGCACTGTTGTATGAAACAGAAGACGAGTCAACTTCCATCCAGCTCTATCTTACGTTTGGTTCCATTAAGGTGAGTCAACCGTTAGTGCTCTTCAAAGTTTGATACAGGATTTATATTGACATGGGCTTGGACAGGCAAATGCCGATTTCTTTTGCAATTTGTATTTTTTCCATTGTAGATATGCGTGAATGATGAATTGGTGGACAAAAAGTTTGCTTACTATAGCAAAGATCCAACAGCTGCAAGTGGCTTGGATGAAGAAGATCGAAAGCCAGTGATGTTGCCCTCCAGGATCCTAAACCAGGGTGTACACTACACAAAGCCTCTGCCACCTGCAGGTAAAAGAATAAACTACAATTTGTCAAGTAATCTGTTTATTTGGGGAGATTATTTGACAATGTCTAATTGAATTTTAACAGCAACACATCGTACGGATGCTGTAGAGCCATCCACCCGTCCGGCAATTGAATCACAGGTCAGAATGTAACTTTTTTCCCATACAATCAGGGCAGCACACAGATGGTTGCTGTATGATAATTGTCTTATAGAATACAGTAGTCACTCGCTATAACGCGGTTCACCTTTTGTGGCCTCGCTGTTCATTTCCAAGTAGAAATTGTTTATAAGTATTGTGTTTCTCTTCAGATGCTAAAAGAAACCAGCATTTCTGAGGAGGACTGCTGTTCAGTTGGGACCGAAGCAGAACTACTCTCTGACAGCCAGTCAGTTAAG
This sequence comes from Knipowitschia caucasica, assembly GCA_964034765.1. Taxonomy (NCBI): domain Eukaryota; kingdom Metazoa; phylum Chordata; class Actinopteri; order Gobiiformes; family Gobiidae; genus Knipowitschia; species Knipowitschia caucasica. The sequence goes on along the minus strand of OZ035824.1, from coordinate 9,335,962 downwards.
AGTTCTGTGGCTGGTGCTGCAGATAGGTCAGTGATATAGTTGTTTATCTAAATATAAATGTAGTTTCACCTTTTTATTTTAACCAATTGGTCGTTTTGCTTTTACGGTTTAGTGAGTGCACAAAGGAGACAGACTCCACTCTCGCTGCAGCTTTAACCAACAACCTTAATCTGTTTAAGTATTATTGAATCCTGAAATCAAGATTTTTCTTTATAATGTATGGATTTATTTTTAATGTTTGTTTGTTTCCAGGTGTTTAAAATTCTTGAATCCCCAAAGCATTTTCAATCAGGTCTCGAGTGTAAGTTTGATGCCGTCCTTACTAAATTATTTTGGCTCTATGAATGTCTTAGTGCAAATCATATGTTTTTGTTTTCATAATAGATTGTTAAGAGAGAAGACCAACTTAAGACCCCAGAAGGCACATCTGCAGCTGCAGAAATCTGCACACCATGCCTGTATGGAAACATATTTCTCCACTGGGAAAACATACTTTCTATGAGTTGTGTGAATAAACTATGAGAATGAAATGTATCCTTATATTTACAGTGAACCTGTTCTCACAGGTGAAGAACAATTGAATATAAGGTGAGAATACTTAATACTTCAAATACCATATTAGTAATCAAATAAGTAATATATTAGCTGCTTGCTTAATCTTCACATCCATTACCGCTTTCACAGAGAAAATGATGAAGCTCTACTTGACCTGCAGCATCTTACAAATGAGCCAAAAAGGTAATGTGGTCTTTCTGAGCTCATAGAAGTATACGTGATGAGATATTCCCCATTTGTCTATAGCAGCGAGAGCAGCAGCTTGTGTGAGTCCGAAACGGCGGAGAAGGAGAAGTCGTGGAGCAGCGAGGAGCACTGGGCTTGTTCTCGGTGAATATAGTTATACTAATGACATGTTTTCAGATGCAATTAACAAATCATTGATACAAGTGTAGTTTCCTACACTTGTATTAATGATTTGTTAAATTAAACTTAACCTGATCAAGGGATTATTCCTATAGGAAATTTAAAAAAAATCTTTATTTTTTCTTATCAATTGCACATAATTGGCCAAAGATTTTTTTCTTTTTTAACATTCTTGATAGACACACTTTTTCTGACTGATGATCTGAATATCACAAACCTTGCCCATTGGGTGAGCGTTCTTGGTTTGTAGGGCCATTTGCTTGTATTTAATTATGGTATTGTGTATTTAGGCTCTTGGAGTGGTTGAACCCGGATCCTCTCAATGCTGATATTGAGACAGAAGAAGTGGAGGTATTTAATCTTTAATTAAGTAATAATTGTTAAACAAAGACTACTGGGGTTATCATATTTTTGACCAGGTTGCACCAACTGTGGATCCAGAAAAAGACTTGTACCTGGTTCACTCTGCATTCCCCTTGCAGCCATGTCAAAGCCTGGATTACGCACCAATCACTGACCAACTCCGACGGGTAAAGGACAACCATGTCTAAATATTTACAAATTTTGTAAATGCTCCTTAATTTTCTTTTTGTCCTACAATAGTATTGACTGCAATTATAAAAGCTACTGAAGATAAAACTAAACACAAACACTTTATCTCACATGTCTTAAAAAGCTGATCACAATCCTAATCAGTTTATCATTTTATCTCATGCATTTTAGTGACAGATAGTTCAAGTAGAACTCACAGTTTGCTCTTCAGTTGTATGAGTGTGGTGTGTTGTTATGAAGTTCTGTATGTATAGAATAAACATGTTTCTGAATTGGAAGTAGTGGTGAGATGGTTTTCATTGTAATTCCATTGTTTCTTCTCAGCTCATACAGAGGAAGCAGCTGTACTCTCTCTGCCCTGCTGACCGGTACGGCTGGCCGGCTGTAGCTCGAGGATGTAACACTCTGATCGTGTCTCCAAACGCTAACCAACCGCTCAGCTACCTGCCCCCTCTCCTCACCCATGTCATGCTCAATTCCCTCTTCTCCTCGCTCACCTCCACCACTGGGGTGAGAATAATACAAACAAGATAAAAAGTACTGTTGATGTCTTGCATGCAGATGTTGATCAGATCGCCATTTCCAGTGTTTCCTCAAAGTGTTAATTGTATATTAATCCGTATCACTGAGAATGGAGGACTATTCTTCTATATTCTAATACTTTGGTATGTCTCATTTCCTTTTTTGTAATTATTCTTAGCCCATAGTGGTGGTGGTGTGTCCTGGTTGGCAGAAAGCTCAGGCCATATTCGACCTATTGGAGGAGATCAAAGTCAGCCACTGCCTTCACCCCATGATTATCCACGTCGGGGTCAGAAAAGATGAGGCCAAATCCATCAAGATTCCCAAAAACTGTCAGTACCATTTCAAAAGCATAACAAGTCCACTGTATTTCTTCTTTATTCACTCCAAGTTGTGATTTCAAACAGGCCTGCTTGTAGTGACCACTCCCTTCAGTTTAGTTCGAGTCCTTTCACATCACTGCTTCCTCTTCCTGCGTCTGTACCACCTGGTGTTGGATGAGGCTGACCAGCTTTTCACCCTAGCCCCTGAGCAGGTAAAGTCTGTTGAACAATCTGAACGGTGGAGGTTAATCCTGAATGTGGTTTTATTTCTCCGTGGTTTGGTCAATTAATTTATATGTCGGACGCAGACATAAACCCTCTCTACTATTTTGTGTCCTGCATCTGTCAGGAGCAGTGATAGCCGTAGTACAGCGGCCCAGCCTCCACCGTCAGATGTTGTTGCTCTTAGTCAGGACCAGAGCTGGACAATTTTAACTGGTATACATGTTTTTAGTGGGTGGGGGAAATCTGAGCACCCACAGAAAACCTTCGCAGACACGGGGAGAACTCAAAAAGGCCCTTTTCTGACCGGGATTTGAATCAAGGACCCCAGACACCGCCACCCATTTTCTGGTGCAATGAAGCAGAATTGCTGATCAGCATATGTTAGCCTGGTCAAAGCTGAGTACTTTCCTCCACAAAAAACAACTGGTCCCTCTGTCACCAACTTTCTATGCTGCGCTGTAGATAAAGTTTTCACCCAAAGGAGCAGTATAACCTGGTTCATAGTTTTATTACGCAGCAGCAGTCTTGAACACCCCTTGATTATCATTGCTGGGACATATGAAGAGCAGAAAGGGATATTTTGTTCCTTTACTACTGTGTAAGTCTAAATAATTTAGTGAAATGTGTTAATTTCAGAAAGGTGCCTTATGCCGTCCCCATGACAGGGAGTTTCAGCCGGGATAAAAAAAACAGTTTGAATAAAAAATGTAATCTTTTGTTTTTCAGATGACAAGCATCCTGCAGCATTTCCAGAAAGTGGTCTCTAGTGAGGATAAGCGGTCCTGTCCCCAGCAGATAGTGGCTGTGTCCAAGCAGTGGACCAGTCATATGGAGGGCTTACTAACCACCCACATGCCTCATCCATCAATTATTGTCACCGTCCCAGAAGAGGCCGCGCTCTACGCAAACGTACAACAGGTCTGTTTGGGATCATTTCACACCATCTTCTAATGCCATGTCCAGCATTTGCATTGACACACACATTCATCTCTGAACACTAGATTATTCTTATGAGTCTGGAAAGCAGCAAAATCGATGTTCTTTTGAGTACGTTGGATTTCAGCCCTGAGGTTGGACTGAAAACATTGATCATAACTTCTTCTCCTCGGGAAGCGGATGATGTATTTGAGGTAAGGATGTAGTAATGTTACATATATATTTTGTAGGATAAATGGAAACCTCGTATGATATATTTTGAATATTGGGTACATATTGTTTTATTTACAGGCTGTTAGTAACAAGTCTGCCTTCTGCCTGAAGTCCCACGAAGGTCTAACACACGAGTTTGACTTTGTTGCACAACAGTGGAGGAAAAGCATTGGTCCTGGCACTCATGTCATTCTAGGTAATCTCCATTTATTTTAAATAAAAATGAACCTTTAATCTACTATGGCAGTTTATGGATGGCATGATTTTTGCAAGTTAAAAGAACTAAATTTAATCATTATACACAATCATGAACAAAACACTGTAAGACGGGGGTGCTCGTATTGCATTCAGAATACCAAGCAGTTGTGAGTGACATTAACAACATAATAAATACATTTTGTGGCAGATGTAGGCTTGTCTGTACTTGAATAAGTGCTTGTTTAAATTATAATTTAAGCCTGTAAGTCTATTTCTAACAAAAAGTGAATAAAGGCAACATGGTCATAACTTTCATCAATCCCATCGTCAGTCGAACCAAATGTGATATGCTGAATCACCCACATAACACCGAGATAAATCGGAGAGGGATCACGGCTCAATGGTTGTTGGAAAAGTAGATCTTGGTTTGATAAAGTGTGGGCGCCCTGGTCTCAGATGTTGCTCTTATTACAGTGATAACCAATGAGTGTCTGAGATGTCTGGGGATCCGTGATGCAACCTGTGTCATCCACTATGGGTTTCCGTCCTCTCCCAGAAAGTTTGGCAGCCGGCTTTTCTGCATGGTGAAAAATTTTAGAAATCTAACTGAAAGTGTAAGTATCGCCAACTTTACAAATGTCTTTTAAACTGGTCCATTTTAGTAATACTTGAGACTGGGTGCTGGAGATGTATTGTTTCAAGTTGAAGCTGGGGTTCTTAACTTTGAAACTACAGAAAAATAACATTGTAATAATAAAATCCATATGAATGGTTCCTAGCTCTTAAAACTGTTTGGCTCTATCTAGTTTTTGCATGCATGTATTTTTACTCTGTCACATCTTTTGCCAATCAGCTCTCAGTGTGTAAAAGATAAAGACATGTTGTGGTCTGATTTATATTTTTCTTTAGGGCTCTCAAGATAAAATTGACTCTGGCCTTCACCTCTCAAGATCTGTGTTGATCATCTCTGAGAGAAACGCTCGTCATGTGGTTGGAGTTCTGCGTTATTTGGGTCGAACCAGTGCCCCCCTCCCCACAGAGCTGCTCTCTTTTGCCCAGGGGGTGAACAAGGCTCGAGAGGACCAGAAAACCAACAAACCTCTTTGCAGTTATCTGAAAAGCTTTGGAACCTGCAGGTTGGATATCCCACTTGACTTAATTTCAAGCTCAATAAGTCAAACTTTAAGTTTTACTTTTGAATCATCAGGGAAAGCAGTGTTTGTCCGGACCGCCATAGCTGGAATTCACATCTGGATAAGTCTGAGCTTCCTACATCAGGAGTCATAGAAGTGAGATCACTTTTGATTTGATTTCACTTTGTCTTAAAAGAAACAATTATCGATATAATCTATGAAACAATGTTTTGATTGTAAACATAAATATTATGGACATTCAGGTCCATTATATTTTGAATTAAGAATAACTACACTTTAAACTGAATGTTCAGAAAAGGTTATTTGACATGTTTTAGGGACACATTAAATAAATAAATAAATTATTGCATAAACTGATAATGTAATTCGCTGTTGAGAAATGTCTGTAATTGGCCCCACTTCAAGATATCACACTACATGAAATCGCTTGATCTACAGGTGGTGCCACTTTTCATAAAGACGGCCTCAGTTTTTATCGGGCGCATTGTCACAAAAGATGAAAGACCTTTTGAATGCACCGCAGCTGAGATCGCTTCTTTCTACGCGGATAAGAAACCAGGAGCCACTGAGCTGACTGAAGGAGCTGTGTACGCCGTGCAGGAGGAGGACGTTTTTCACAGGTGAAAAGACGTGTTCTGTTATTAATGACCTTTTGACTGACTTTGGCAGAGGTCTGCGCTCTACGAGCATTGTAACAAAAAATGAGAAAGGTAGTAAAGTCTGGAGGTGATAAATGCTAAATGCTAAAATACCTCCACATCTTTCTTTGTCTGTGCATGTTTCAGTAATCATTTAAACTCTTATGTTCCATTAAAAACACAGCAATCCTAATCTGCCAGATCTGTAAAAAAGAAATGAACAGTATTGTCAGACTTGTAATGTGCGTTGTTTGCCTGTGTTAGCATACTGACTACTAACTTTTGTATGTTTATGCTTTTTAGGGTGAAGGTGCTTTCTATCCCTGACAAAGAAGATCGTCTGTTCTTCAGTGTTTTCGTTGAGTTTATTGATGTTGGTAAAAGGGAAGAAGTCAAAGCCCACCAGCTGCTGCAGTTACCTGAACAGTTTCAGTCGCTTCCAAGTCAAGCAGTGGAGATCATTGTGTGCCGAGTGAAACCGTCTGACTCTGATAAAGACTGGCATCCAAAGGTTTATAGCACACAGCACTACACATAATCATCATACTACGACTATCTCTATGTGGTGAAGGCAAGTTTGTTTGAATCACCCATAACCAAACAAATGGAAGGTGAAAAGGTCATACAGACTTAGCTCTTCATCCTTGAAATGCAGCAAGGGGAACATGTAATACCTGTATATGTTCCATACTACAGCTTTTCTATGATGAAAAAGAAATTTTCTGTTCTCACAGGTCACGAGAGCGATCAGTCAGAAAATCAAAGGTCTGCAACACAGAGCTCGAGTTGTTCTCAGTCTTGGAAACACCATCTTTGTTGACCCGATGGTAAGACCTTCAAAACATGCACAAATGATTAAATAGGAAAATAATTAATGCGCTCTTACTGTTTATGCATGGACCTGGGCTTCAACAAGATTAGTTTTCTTTTAGAAGTTTTTCTTCCCAAAATAAACATGTCTAACATGAATGTGCTTCAGGTGCGAGTCACTCGAGTAACAGGCACGCAAACGGTGATCAATGAACACAACATCCGGGCTGAGATCCTGAGCAGTGGAATGGCTGAGAGTAATCCAGAGCACATCGACCTGCTCAAGACTCTGTGTGAGGCTGACAACAGCAACAAACTCTCTCTGTAAGAATCACCCACACAACACATTTCATTGCTGGCATGGTCTGAATTATTGTGGTTAATCTCTGCCCCTGGTCATTTGCATGATGTCTCCACAGCTCCTTTTCCTCTATCAAGGTTTTCAAGGTTTTTATGTTCCTCCGGGGGTGTAGCAATTCATTTTTCCATTCGATGCTTAAATCGATGCAGGGGAACAACCTTCTTAAAAAGCCCTGCCGTTTGTGCAAATGAAACATGAGGAAGATAGCTTCATGTCTGCTTGATCTGTAAACAAACAAAAAGCTTCTGTCCAATAGTGCAGTGGTCCCAAACCCGTGGTCGTACCGGTCCATGGGACCTTTGAACCAGGCTGCCAAGGAAAGAATAAATTATTTCCGTTTTTGATAATAGTGTCTAAATCATCCTTTATTTTAATAGAAAAAGAGAGAAAAAAGTTATTCTTAGGACTTGGATCTTAGGGAAAGAAAAATATTGTTGCCTAAGTTTCCAGGCTGTCGTGGTGTTCAAAATCAATTCAACATTTACAGACATTTATCAACACTTGGACATTGGTTAACTCCTGCCTGTGGACCAATACCTATGTGCTTTATTCTTTGTGTTTGAACTGTTTGATTCTCTGATCTGTGTTGGCGATTTCAACGGTTTTGTTTAGTCCTCTGAGATAACTACTGTTGTGATTTAGGTCTATACAAGAATACATGTAATTGAAATGATTCATGCGCACACTGCAGCATGGGTATTCCCCATAGACTAAATATTTGTATTCCCAGACAAGGGGATTCTTTGAACAAATCGCTATTAGAGCAGTCGCTGTTTAACTTTGGATTGTTTTTTATCCTGTTAGGTCTCTTAATGGAATGACCTCCTTGGAAAACCGTATCCGTATCCAGGAGGAAGTCCTTGCAGAGGAGTTTCGAGAGGCTGAATTCAAAAAGCATGTGGCTGTGGTCGAACAGCCGCAGATGATGTGTCCCGTCTCTATCATGATGAAACAAGCCACACCCTCTCCCTCTCTTCTACCTTTGTCCCTGCCCCAGCATCTGCAACAGGCCAAGTTGAAAGTACCAAAAGTGGCCGACCTAACTTGTCCAACAGAATCTGTGGAGCACATTCCAAGGTTTGTCTTTACTTTGGTGGTTTTCATGGCTATTTCTTGACATCATGACTTATCTTGTTCATTCAATCCCAATTGATCGTAAGGCTCTATGAATAACTTTTCTTTCCTTTTTTTCTTTTATTGCAGATGTGAATATACTAATCTCCAGGCAATTCCAGTTAAAAACGGTAAGGGTGAATATAATCAAGGCTGCAAACATTTAACTGATCAAGCATTATGTGCATCAGCAGAAACTGGAGCTATAGTATATTTTTCAATTTTATACCATGTTCATTTTTTAAGAGCAGTTCATTCTTACACACTTAGTAGACAAAAAATAGTATTGCAGGAGCATTCAATGATGGCTATGAAAGGTTTAAACAATATTTTTGGTAATTTTGCAGTGCCCAAGTTTGCAACCATGCATAATTCTCTTAACCCTTTGCATTTCTTAACTGATTTGCTTGTGGTGACTTTGTTTGACTTCAACTTGTTAGGAGTTGCAGAGAAGCATGAAATGACCAGAAAAGAGCCAGACATCAGCAACCACATTAATCCTGATAACACTAAAAGGTATGTCTCCTTTCAGATACTGAGTTGGTTTTCTGATTTTGAAAAGAACATTTTAAGATGGCTACAATACAAACACTTGCATATTATCAGTTAGTCCATCAGTTACAATTTCTATCCATGACAAATGCAAAGATTAGAGACTTTGCAGCAGTGCTATACTTCTAGGTAGAGATTGACGCTTGTTATGCACTGCCTATACTCACGGTACTATCTTAAAGGTGACCGGTATAATTATTTATTACATGACTTATGGTATACAGTATGATAACTTGTGATGACAAAACCAGAACACCAGTTACAATTTTTCAAAGGTGGCTTCTTTTTCCAAAAATGTTTGGGCTGATTTTGTGTTTGTCATTTGTGTTTCAGTTTGCACCCTCCAGTCCGCTGGTACCAATCGCCTGAGTCCATCACGGTGACGCTGAAGATGACAAACCCAGAAGCTCAGAGTTGTAGTTTCTCATCAGATCGAGTCGTGTTCAGGTCTGTCTCCAGCGGACCTCACACAATCACTAACTTTTACCGCGGCTCACAAAGGAGCCTCTTCACCAGGGCCTTGTACACAGGAGGCAGTGGTTACATGTTCGGCTCGAGCACTTTGTGTCTATCTTAAAATGTATAACATTTTAAAAGCTACGCATATTATTGGCCTTATTGCCCTCTTTGCCCTTTTTATCGTATTCAAAAGAGTCGCTCCCATATGTTTAACCAGTTACCAGTAAGATTTGTTGGAGAATACTTACCTGTCATTCTGGACAATCATGTCCAATCAAGAAGTTGCACCACTGATCTAACTAGTACTTTTTCATGGATTGAAATTGAAATTGGGTGCTTTCACATGGACCTGGCTCTTGTGAGCTCAACTCCGCATAAGGGGGGGCAACCGCACTTGAACAACACACCACCAGAGGGCGTAGGTGATGCGAGGTTTGACTGTAGGCAGCAGCGATGTGTTTAATATCTATGTGTGTTAATGTGTTAGAACTTTGTTCCAAAACACAACTTTGAAGCATAATGCATGACATGAACACGCCTATCTACGAGCATAAACTGCAAGAGAAACACCATCCATCAGCAAACCACCTCTGAGTGCACAGATGAGCTGAAGCCTGTCAGTCCAAAGACCGAGCCCGCCCTGGCCCTGTTCTTTAACCAGTCCAGCTGAGCTTCCTTCTGTTCATAACAGCCTGGTCCTAAAAATGATCAGGTGTCTTTTTGTTTTTCATTTTTGAATTCGCTTCAAGTTCTTCGCTCTCAAGTTGGGCACATTTTAGACCCATGCCTATTGTATTAGAGGGCCCTCCATGGCTGATTAATGCAAACATTGTTCTCACATTTAATTTTTACCTGAATAAATCTCTTTGAAATTGATTAGTGTCACAGTATTGTCTCTTCCCCACAAGTTGGAAAAATATCTTTCTACATTTTCTAGCAGTGTAAAAAAATGTATATTTTATAAAGGCTGTTGGTTTTGTCAATTAAATATCCAGTTTTAGTCAATGTATTGTTTTTCTGACTAAAACTAAAGGGAAAGACAATATTTAGTCAAAAATTTTTTGGTTTAGTTAATAGAAAAAGACAAAACAATTTTTTTTTTAAATGTATGCAGCACTAAGCAGATTCTACTTAAAGATAAATCTAATGAATATAGACCTATCACAATGTTTTTTTTTTTTGTATTTGCATAGCAGGGTCTAATTGGTGCGAATATAAAAAAGTCCATATAAAGAAGTTTGGCATTTACAATCTATGCTGTAAAGGGTGTGAAAGTCAGTTTTCTTATCTTTTGTCACATTACTTTTGAGTTTTTTAATTTATATTTTTAAACTCTGCAGAGGGAGGGTTGGCAACAAATGGTATGAAGCCAACCTGGACCTTCACAAAAACATTACTGCTGATCGCTGCTCATGGAAACTCGTGGCCAATGAACCAGTCCTCACACTCCTCAAGCAAACTCCAATCTCCTGGGAAAAATTGGTGAAAGAAAAGGTACTTGTCATCAAAATGTGTCCTGTGCTGTCAGTTGAACGCGTTAATGCAAATCAATTTTAACTGTCTCCATTTTTTTATTGCTTGAATAACGTGACTGAAAGCCGCGGACTGAACGGTTATAAGAGTGGTTTATATTGTTAGATGCTGACGCGCTGCACGGCCAGGCCTAACACGGGCACGTTTCTGAAATCTGCACCATGGAACAAGAATTTCCGCTCAAAAAGCGCATGCACTATGTCAGGGACGTAAGGTATAGAAGGCGTTTGAGAAAATAAAAGCGGTCGAGCTCACTGGGGGGTTCTGGACAACCATCAGTAATCACAACTATCTTGATGTCGCCGCCCAAACGCTGAAGCAATAGTTATTTCCACTGCGGAGGATAGTCTTATACACTGAAAAAAAACATCTGACTTGAATGAAAACCTAAACAAAAGAGTAGCCTTCATTCTACAATAAAAATCATTTCTACTAAAGTAAATAGTTCAACACAATGTAAACGATAACAAAAGCAGAGATTGAGTAACCTATAGACCAGGGGTCACCAACCTTTTTGAAACCAAGAGCTACTACTTGGGTACTGATTACTGCGAAGGGTTCCCAGTTTTTTACACACATACATAAATTGCCAGAAAAAGCCAATTTGCTCTATTTACCTTTAACTCTATGTTATTATTAATAATTGATATTTATCTTTGTGGAAACACTGATCATCTTAATGATTTCTCACAATAAATATATATAGAAACAGATAAATATCATTATATATATATATATATATAGGCAACACTTTATATTTTCTCAGAGTGCACATTTTTCAAATTGAATATTTTCAAATGATCACTTCTAAGACAGTCTTGTGAAATCACAATATCCCATTTTAACTTGCTAGCCACTAAATTTTATTTATCAAATCATGAATTACTTTGCACCATGTTTGTACAAATAACTCATGTAAAATACAAAAGTCAACTCTCACACGTGATTGCGATCTCACAGGAGTTTAGAAACCAAAGCGGTCCTATTTACGCTGCTACTTTCTGCTCTTCAGAACAAAAATATTAGCAAACCGAGCTGTTTGAGATCATTAAATGTGTTTCGAGTGTAGGTTTATAGTGATAGTTCTAAACTCATCGTTTCAACTCATTTAACTGTGATGCTGTGAATAAAGACACAGTTCTTGTTGGAAACAGTTATTATTAAATTGTTTTCAGCACAAACAGAAAAACAATAAGTGGTAAATATCTGAGACAAACATGAAATAACCCTATTTAAAAGTGCAGGAGGAATGGAACAGACGCAATAAGCTACGATTCAAACAAAGACAGGAACAGTGCAAAAGAAACGACTGCACAGTTTATAAGTTATATACAGTGCCTTTCAACATTTCGCCACATTTCAGTCTTCAAACATAAAGATATAACATTTTAATTTTTTGTCATGAATCAACAAGTGGGACACAATCGTGAAGTGGAACGAAATTTATTGGATAATTTAAACTTTTTTAACAAATAAAAAACTGAAAAGTTGGGCGTGCAATATTATTCGGCCCCTTTACTTTCAGTGCAGCAAACTCACTCCAGAAGTTCAGTGAGGATCTTTGAATGATCCAATGTTGTCCTAAATGACTGATGATGATAAATAGAATGCACCTGTGTGTAATCAAGTCTCTGTATAAATGCACCTGCTCTTTGATAGTCTCAGGGTTCTATTTAAAGCGCAGAGAGAACCATGAAGACAAAGGAACACACCAGGCAGGTCCGAGATACTGTTGTGGAGAAGTTTAAAGCCGGATTTGGATACAAAAAGATTTCCCAAGCTTTAAACATCTCAAGGAGCACTGTGCAAGCAATTATATTGAAATGGAAGGAGTATCAGACCACTGCAAATCTACCAAGACCCGGCCGTCCCTCCAAACTTTCATCTCAAACAAGGAGAAGACTGATCAGAGATGCAGCCAAGAGGCCCATGATCACTCTGGATGAACTGCAGATAACTACAGCTGAGGTGGGAGAGTCTGTCCATAGGACAACAATCAGTCGTGCACTGCACAAATCTGGCCTTTATGGAAGAGTGGCAAGAAGAAAGCCATTTCTCAAAGATATCCATAAAAAGTTTAAAGTTTGCCACAAGCCACCAGAGAGACACACCAAACATGTGGAAGAAGGTGCTCTGGTCAGATGAAACCAAAATCAAACCTTTTGGCCACAATGCAAAACGATATGTTTGACGTAAAAGCAACACAGCTCATCACCCTGAACACACCATCCCCACTGTCAAACATGGTGGTGGCAGCAGCATGGTTTGGGCCTGCTTTTCTTCAGCAGGGACAGGGAAGATGGCTAAAATTGATGGGAAGATGGATGGAGCCAAATACAGGACCATTCTGGAAGAAAACCTGTTGGAGTCTGCAAAAGACCTGAGACTGAGACGGAGATTGATCTTCCAACAGGACAATGATCCAAAACATAAAGCCAAATCTACAATGGAATGGTTCACAAATAGACGTATCCAGGTGTTAGAATGGCCAAGTCAAAGTCCAGACCTGAATTCAATCGTGAATCTGTGGAAAGAGCTGAAGACTGCTGTTCACAAACGCTCTCCATCCAACCTCACTGAGCTCGAGCTGTTTTGCAAGGAAGAATGGGAAAGAATTCCAGTCTCTCGATGTGCAAAACTGATAGAGACATACCCCAAGCGACTTGCAGCTGTAATTGCGGCAAAAGGTGGCGCTACAAGGTATTAGCGCAAGGGGGCCGAATAATATTGCACGCTCCACTTTTCAGTTTTTTATTTGTTAAAGTTTAAATTATCCAATAAATTTCGTTCCACTTCACGATTGTGTCCCACTTGTTGTTGATTCTTGACAAAAAATGTAATTTTTATATCTGTATGTTTGAAGCCTGAAATGTGGCGAAATGTTGAAAGGTTCAAGGGGGCCGAATACTTTCGCAAGGCACTGTATATGTTAAAATATGCTAAAGAACTCTAGTCCACAGTCTCCGCGTTTATCAGGCTCTGCCATTAGCCCAAACTGTTCTTTCGAAGCGCGAAGCAGTCTGCTCTAGTTCCTCATCCATTCTCCTTCAGCTGCTTCATGCTTCCCAGAAAAGTAGTCACACACGGACCAATCACAGCGGAGCTTTTCTCACACACAAACCAATCACAGCGGAGCTTGTCTGCGGCGGCGGCCGCATAGTACATTTTTGAGGGTGCGCGGCAGGCTAGGGTCTTGCCGTGATCCACGTGTTGCGCAAGTGACGTCATGTCGCCATCGTTAGCTCCGCACCGCGTGACTATACACTGGGCTTGAGGGTTGGAGACTGCAAAGTCTGCTGTAGACCCAGATTTTCAGGAAGAAATGACTGAGTTGGAAGTTTCAAAACTTCCTACTCCGTCATTTCTTGGTCTTTTATACTTTCAATTATAATTTTATTTTTTAGGATCTATGTTAAAGGGGACATATCATGAAAAATCCACTTTTTGTACCTTAAATGCCTTATGTTGTGAAGTTGGAGCCTCTAGAAGTGCAAAAAAGTTTAAATCAGTCTCTTCATGGGTTGCAGAGAACACTTCATATTCTGTTTAGGTAAGATTTTTCAACCCGTTCTGATTTTGCCATTCTCTATTACGTGTTTAGAATTATTACGTCACAGTATTTGCAGCGAGACTGCTATATAAGGGCATGGGCGTCTAACAAAACACTTCGGCCCAGCCCTCCTCTACTGTGCATCACTTCGAATTTGTAGTCCAAGCTCAAGGATGCTAGGGTGTACCGGGCAATGCCCAAAGGGCCGATGCCCATATTTGGGCCGGTCTGTCTGCCTCATACAAAACACATGTTTATGAGAAGTGTAAATCCGTTGAGAATTGTTCGAGCGGGGCGCGCGTATCCGCGGGGCACCTCCTGTATGTACTCGAACGGGATTCCACCACCTCAGCGGCCGCAGTGTTCCGGGGCATCTGCGGCCGCTTTGTAATGAGCAGCTTCCGCGTCCAGCGGCTGCGAGAGGCTGTGAGCGTCCAGCCGCTCGCAGCCGCTCCACCGTGTTGTGGCTGAGCGCGCAGCCTCAACGTGGCCATGTACCCAACCCCATAAACGCGCACAGGACCATGCGTGTCTTTGAGTAATCTGTGCACCCAATAAATACACTGCTGCAGGAAACAGTCCGCGTCTCCCCTCTCCTCTCGAAGCGCAATTAAACGCCCTAAATAAAGCTCTGATACCTACATTTTGCATTGCATTAAAAGTTCATGTTTGAGCCCAAAAGCATTATGTTGTGAACAAATGAAACAGATTTAGAGCCAGCTAATGGCTGACAATATGCATTTCAGTCTTTTTTGACCACTTCTCATCCCTGTAACAAACAACAGTGTTGTCTGTGTCCACCTCCTTCACTCTGAGACATGTTCATTACCCTCTTGTAATGTAGACTATTGCATTTTATTTTATTGTTGAAACTGCACATATCCTGATCCTCTACAGTATTTGCTTCCACATACTGTATAAACTAGGAGTCGGCAACCTGCGGCTCCGGAGGCGCATTTGTCTTTTTCCTTCTGTAGAAGGAAAAACGTTAACGTTTTTAAATGCTGTAAAATTGTGCATAAGTAATATTCAATTTAAACATTTCTGTCAACGTAGTGCGTCATATCCTGCGACGTAGGTCAGCGCCAGGCGGCCGCTGTTGTAAACAAACCGGCGTGTGAGCATCATAGACTGTGCGCATGGATCCCAAAGCTAAAAATAGAAGAGTGAATAATAAGACTGGACTAAGAATGAAAATTAATATTTGCTTTCAGTCAATGAGGAAGGACTGCTTCATGTTTGCGATGTAATGAGAAGTTTCTATGAGATAATTCGATCTGTGCTTAGAAACTACAAAAATGGCCGCTCGGGGTGGAGTTGAACCTGTGTCACCTGGATGGATGGGGGGGGGGGGGGGTGGTCAAAAGTGCCTCATTTGCATTTAAAGAGACAGCACCAAAACAGGTTGTTCTCAGACGCACCTCAGAACAGGTGTAGAAGAAAGGCCCGTGGAGCTACAAATAATGAGACTCAGACCCAGGCATTGCAGTTACGCTTTATATAGGCCACAAATTAATGATTTAGATGTAAAAATCTATTATTTGAAAACACGATATGTCCACTTTAACCATTCACTGCATTGACATTTGAAAACAAATGCAAATAACACTGTTTCTGCAATTAATTCATGTTATAAAGGTTTCTATTTTTTTTTTCATCACAATACATTTGGCTCAGATTTGTCATTTATCAACAGAACATATTTGTGAGCTACGACTTGGATCATTTTGAGGAAAATGAATGCCAGGAATGTAATGGTAAGTTGTTAAACGTATTGGGACACAAAATATTAAATTTTTGTTGCATTATTAACACTGGTATTGTGTTCAGGCTTGTCTTTCGTGGCAGACATTGGAGAGGACAACTTTTATGTGAATTCAGAGACTGACTCAGATCTGGATTGAAGGGTTTTCTTCACCCTCCAAGGCCTTCGTATTCTGCTGAGGTCTAAAATTTATCCAGTAATAATTGATAAACAAGCAATCTTCACCTAGAAACTACTGCAAACACCTTGTAGCCTGCAAACCTTTTATAACCTTTTTTTTTAATGAAGTGGTCAAGAATAATAATAATAATAATAATGCATCGGTTTTATATAGCGCTTTTTTGGACACTCAAAGACGCTTCACATGTGTCATTATTCATTCATTCCATACACGGTGGTGATAAACTACTATTGTAGCCACAGCTGCCCTGGGGCACACTGACAGAAGCGAGGCAACCAGTATGTGCCATCGGCCCCTCCGACCACCACCAACCATTCACACACACACCAGACTCATTCTAGGCAATGGGGGTGAAGTGTCTTGCCTAAGGACACAACGGCAGTTTGGCACTTTACAGCCGCAGCCGCCCCACTGTGGCTGGTGTTCCCAGAGGTTAAGTGTCTTGCCAAGGACACAACGACAGTAGTCAGTGGGAGTCGATGGTGAAAGTCTTGAGCGGGGCTTGAACCCACGACCTTCTGGCTCAAAGGCCAACGCTCTACCAACTAAGCTACTGCCGCCCAGTAGAAGAACAGTGAAACTCCTCAACCAATGTTGATTAGTGCTAAAGCCCAGTTTCCACCTACCTTACTCTACCCTATCCTAATTAGTAGCGTTTTCCACCAGCCCTTTAACCCTTTTTAAATGCTGCTTGAAGCACCAAGTACTGAGGAATTTACTTATATAATACAAATATTTTTTTTCTAGACACTCAAGGTTGTCTTACATATCAAGTAAAAAGTACAAATAGGAACAGTTAAAATACAAAGTATACTGTACATATACTGGTTTGTTGTGGGTAGGTTGCAAGAATGTGTTACCAGAGATGAAAGTGTATTGGAAATGCAACCAGGTAGAGTAATCAGTAAGTAGGGAAGGTGGAAACAGGACCAAGTATTCATATTCCAAACCAATTTTGAGTGATTTTAGTTACTTTTTACTGTCAACAAAAAATAATACATTGTAGTATTTGATTCTGAATTTTGGTTACATTTGACAAATTGCTTTGTGCAAAGGGTGTCTTAGTCTTTTGATCATCAAAGCAAAACAAACACAAAAATACCTCAGTTTTCCGGGATCGTTTCACATGTTGGTTGGTGGTACAGTGGCCTCTTCTAAAAATGTTTTAGGGTTGCAAAACACTCAACACTCTTTGTACACTTGTGCAACCACCTGCATTCACCACTGCTGATGGTGTGATGATAGCTTGTATGGATGTCAGGATTCATTCCTCATGTGTTCACTTAGTGCTCCAGAGTGTGACCAGAATTTTGCACCAGTCTGTGGCTGTAGGTCCAACTCTTAATTTACGCTCTTCCACATTTGTGCACAGTGGCAATTTTTTGATCCAGCAAAGCATAAATAAAAACTACTAGTTTCTACTACAGCGGTCGCGACTCATGGGTTGATGGAGGGGAGAAAGCTCGCGCAGCCTTTGAGTTTGCAGAGCATATTTCTGATCTGTGTTGCTCACTGAGCCGTGCTGCCAGGCTCGCGAGATTCACATGTGTTCTTTGCACATGTAGTGATGCGGCTTTCAGTCAAAATAGCGAATGGTTTATCATGAGAATTCACATACAAGATGTAATTAAAACTATTACATACAATTCCTTTTCAAGGCAGATTGTTCAGTTTTTTTCAATAGTCCTGCTGTTCTCCCTCTGCTCACACGGTACAGCAACGCTATTCCAATGTTAACAATTCGTTCTCATGGTAGAGCGCGGTGTGATGACTCATTGAAATTAAAGGAGGTATTTGTGCTAGACCTAAAAAATTCTTGATGTGGAGTGGGTTTCTCGCCTACATAGAAGTGTCATCAGCCCTAAAGTTTTGTACTTTAGGTTTTGGCATATTACAAAATCTTGACTGATCTTCATTCTGTGTCTGATAATCGAGGAGAAACATGAGGTTGAACCTCTTTATTAGGATGCCTATACCCTTGGTTCACACTGATGGATCTTGCTGATCCGTCAGACCACATCCGGTAACAGCTGATAAGGGACACGTCAAACCATCACTTTTTACCTCTCACAAAGGCGGAAGTCTACTGCCAAAACATGTCCTGGTAATTAAGCAGTACTAGTTTTTTTACACTCTTCATCAAAGGAACTTTAAGCCTTAAGCATCTGGAACAGATACCTGAGCTACCTTGACTGACTCCGAGGAGAAGCAATGTTTGAATGTGCTCCTCCCCTACCCTTCAAGAGTGGCCTGGCCACAGCAAAGTAAATTAATTTTGCCTGTGGAATGAGCTGTGATCTCATTCTTTCAATCATTACCGACTGATCATTGCAGCGTGTGCAGTGATGCGGTCGCTGTATCGGACTGTTGTAGTGAAGAGGGGGCAGCGTCTGCAGTCAGAACTATCGGAGCTGTATTGGGCCGTTGTGGTGAAGAGGGAGCAGAGCTCTCAGCTTACGAACCATTCTATGTTTCCACCCCCCCTCTGTTCGTTCCCTTAGAGATGGCTTAAAGCCGCAAAGCTCCATGTTGACAGAAGTCAATTGAAGTGGCTCGGAAATCTGTTTCGGATGCCTCCTGGACGCCTCTGGGCATTTCCATTTGGGAGGAAACCCCAGGGAAGACCCAGGACACATTGAAGGCTCCCAAGCCAGCTGAGCCACAAGGATCAGTTGGAAGAAGTGTTTGTGGATAGGAAAGTCTGGGCATCTCTGCTAAGATTACTGGCTTCGTGACTTGGTATCCATTTAAGCGTAAAAGGAAATGGGAACAAAGATGGGTAAAACTGAGACCTTACACAACCGTCCTATACAGCAACCACTCATAAACTGCCTGCTTTGCTTCTCACCTCTTCTGCAGCGTTCTGCAGATCCAGAGCGGCGCACGCAGCAAAGACCCCACGATCCCTTGACTCTTTTTATGGCAACTGTGGTAATTTGACGAGGCACCCAAAACCTTCAAACAGTATAGCAGGGCAGGGCCTGGTTAGTACTTTGATGGGAGACCTCTCGGAACACCAGGTGCCACATTGGGGCACATACTTGTTGCCTCGCTTCTCTCAGTCTGCCCCACTGCAGTAGTAGTTTATCACCACTGTGTATGGAGTGTACAAATAATGACATGTGAAGCATCTTTGAGTGTTCAAAAAAGCACTATATAAAACTTATTATTATTATATGTTGTCTGACTCTGTGTGTTGGTCCCAGTTGGGGCTGCAAATCTTGCATGGGTTTAGTTCTGTACTCTGCATGCGTCAGGTTCTGAAGTGGAACAAATAAAACATACTGCAGAAAATCAAGAGGCAATGCAGCGACCACTGCTAGGTAAAATCCTCCAGCTCTGGTAGTCCTGACTAAGCCGAGCATCAACATCTGGAGATGAGTTACCGGGCGCTGTACTACGGCGACCACTGCTCCTGATGTAAGCCTTAGCTTACGTCAGGATGGGTCAAATGCAGAGGATGAATTCCCCTACGGGGATTAATAAAGTTTACCTTTACCTTGCTGCTCCTCATAGGGTCCTTTTGTGGCATTGAAGAATTGGTCAAATTCAGAGGACACATTTTCCCATATGGACAAAGTATATCTTCACCCTTGGGCTTTCCTTGGGTCAAATTGACCGCCACTGTGTTTAAAAAATATTAGCTAACAAGCTTAATTTTAATGATTTTTTTTTTCCTAACATAACCAGCCCTGGGTCATTTAGACCCTTTTGAGTCCTAATTTAGGTTCAATCTCGCGCGCCATCCTTCCCTACATTCATTCCTACACCTGAAATAGAGGACACACATCTGACGCTCTCTGGTGGGAAAATGTTGATAAATGAGGACCATTATTTTCTTTGTGTTCTTGCCCTAGTACCACCAATAAACATGTGACACGACTAATGTTGACAAGTTGCCAACAACTCATAAACATCCAGAGAAAAATAATGTATCCGGAAAAATTCACTTCAACAAAGATTTTTTTTTTCCATGTTTGCCAAAATGAGTGTTAAATCACACATGTTATCAAAGGAAGGATTTAAGAATTTGTTTAATTTAAAACAAAACAAAAACTGCATCGGGTTTTGGTGCCCTTCAAGTGCAATTATTCTGTTTGACCAATTAAACACTAAAACTGAAGAACACTTATTTATAATTCTTGATAGAGATTAACTTCTCAATATATTTTCAATGTTTGTGGACGCAAACAGAAGTTTTTGCCTGTGGATTTATGTGACAAACTCGAGGTGAAATTAATTTACCATGTCTAATGCTGGTGTTAAGTTAATTTACCTTCTATGTTATTTAATGAGTGTTGTGGAGACACTTTTGTGTAACCATTCCGAATACAGTTTTTCTATTGTATGGCCTTTAGAACCAGTGCTATTATCCATGATGTTATTGCTGAAAGTTCTTCTGAATTAACTTCAACTTTGTGTTAAATTGTTTTGTTTTATGGTTGTGATTTAAGCTACTCTATTTAAAAATGTGATTGTTCTGATTTCCATTTTGTTCTTAATAAAAAGATTAAGCAAGCAACAATGGTTCAGTGGATTACGTTTACATTTTTAAGTTACATTTTAGTGCCGTGGATGAACAGTGCATCCCTTATCCATCATTTTTACCGTACTATATATAAAATGTATATTCAACCAATGTTACATTACATTTTCACTGCAAGATAATGATCCTTGAACTCATTTTTTACCATCAACATGTTTGCACACTTTCTTTTGCACAAATCTGAGTGATTCTATCTATGCCAAATATCTCCTGTGTGGTTGTGGTTCCAGGTAACAGTGATTATAATATATTTTGTGTAATTTTAGGATAACATAAGTTCATTAAAATCTGATAAAAAAAAAAAAAACAGTCTGCTTTTGACCAGACAAAGATCTATTCTATTCTGCTTGACCTTTTTGCGGTTTAAAATTCTTGTACTCATGCTTTGTGAAAGTGAAATTCAGTTACTGTCCATAAGGTGGCGATGTCGGCCTTATTTATCATAATAAATCGGGTCAAGACGACTGAATAACCCACATCTGTTTTCCTTATAGTAGTTCACGCAGGTTCACCCCTGGTCGCCCTCCTCGTAACCACACAGACTAGAGCGACTAGAACCTATTTTGCAACCCATCCGTGACAGAAGTCTTTGAATCATATTTTGTCCAGCGTTTATCTGCCCCCCTGATTCAGAGCCCACCCACCGCACATCCACCAGCTGATGGCCGTAAACAGCTCATGACAGGCGGCTGCGGGCTTCTGAGAGTGCGATGCCAAAGCCTGGATAAGCAGAGAAACGAGCTGAATACAGGTAAACATCTCTTTCGTCTCCCGCTTTGTTTCAACTATAGCAGGTCTTTTCACGCGCTGCTAGCTAGCTAATCCAGGGTGTTTCTTTGATGTGATGCTAAATGCTAACGATGCTAGGCTCGCGTGCTGTTTGTTGTCGTGGGAGCTAATGAAGCTTGCTGCTGATCTGTTTGCTACACTTCCAAACATTGCTAAATCGTGGTTCAACTGTCTATTAAAAATGACAACACGAGCATGTACTTAATTATGTTATTACATGAGGGTTTTTCTCATCCTATTGCCAGTTTAAATGCCTAGTAGTTAATAAAATGTTCAGTAGTTGGTCAGTAGAATTAGCTTTAAACAAGATCGAATTTTATTTCATCTGGTGTCTGGTCTATTGTGTTGTAATGATAGATAATATATACAGAATATTTGACACTGCATTAATATGCTCGATATCTGACCAATTTTGATACCCATAGTAGACTTTCCCATAGACTGTAACTTCTAATAACTAGCTAACTAATAAAAAGAGTTCTTATTATATGGATCAAAATTGTTGCAAAACTGCTCAGGAAATTATTTGTTTTGTATATGTCTTACCTTTTACAATCCATACTACTCAATAACATACATACTTGTACATAATATATCTTGCACAAAACATTTCTTGTGTTGTTGCACACCCTGAGTGATACTATTTATGCCAAATTTCTCTAAATCAATAAAGTCCATCTTATTTAAATAAGCATTGTTACAAGTATCTAGTTAAGATTCTTTGTCTATATTTCTTATTTGAACTGAGATACCAGTAATGCTTCTGTCAAATGTTCGAGAAATAGGGTTTTTACTTTAATTATCAGTATGCAGGGCTTGCTGGACTATAAACTGCTTTCAACTTCTCTGAACATATAGCTATGTGGCCGATGTATGTATTATTACTATGTTAACATGCCGCTGGAGCACAGGCACAGATTTGGACCCACTGCAGAGCTGACGGCGTAGTACACATTCCTGCTTCTTATGTGTTTATGTGAACAGACGTAGTAGGCCGACGCAAGGAAGTGCAGGGAAATATGCAGGCCTTGCTTTTATGTGAGTAAGACGATTGTAAGAGCAGAGTTTATGAACTAATTGTTTTAAGATTCAGAGATCCTTTATTCGTCCCACAGTGGGGAAATGTTTGTGTTGCATCACAAGTTATAGAACAGTAGGAATGAGGAGCACACAGAACAAGATAAGTGAATAATAGCTATACTCTTTAAAATAAAACAAAATCTCTAACTCTAGGATCAAATAAAAAGTATGAATTCTCTATCATGAACATAATAGTAATAAAAAGAAGTATACATTTTTTTACATTTGGCACAATAAGGGCAAGTATAAAGTGCTGTGTATTCTAGTGCAAGCAATATGTTATGTTAGTATCTGTACATGGTAGCAGCAGTATGTCTAAATCTGTACATGTTGATTTTTACATTTTAGTAGAAATGGGACACACATTTAAATAGACTTGATTTACCCCAGTGCTTGGATCATCATGAGTCGGTACACAAATAAGTCATGGTGTGCCTTGAGTGTTCAGTGTGACTCTACCACTCAAAATCTGTCAGATGAAAATATTGTAGAATAAAACATGTAAATAATTTTGAAAATTCTCTTTAAACGAATTATCCAATTATGGGCTTTTATGCTCAAAATTAGACTATATCATTTCTAAATGGAAAATGTGTGGGAATTTAAAGAGTTTTCATTCTCTATATGACGTTTGAAAATGACCCGTGATCTGAATAATTTGTCATTGTTGTAGTTTGTTTTCAAGCTTAACTTTGAACCCTTGAAAGCAGAGGTGGTTTGTCTTGTGTGTGCAGCCTGAGGAGAAAGCACGCCGAGTGACTGTCACGTTTGGCTCTGAATTGTCTTTTTACAGTGAAAAGTCATATTCGCATTGTGAATTGTACGACTTCTTAAAGAAATTCTGCAATTATACCGTCTTTAGCAAATTAAAGTCAAGTTAAACACTTCAACCAAAGCGTAGTTAATATCTCAACTAAATCTCGTGATAGTTTTTGTATTGTATTTCTTTTAAAATACAGTAATATGTCTCTCATATGCTTGAAGCCGATGTTATCATGGCAAATCGGTTTAATTGTATAGCACAGCTCATACGCAAGGAAACTCAAAGTGCTTAGCTAAACAAGATTGAAGATGCTATAGATGTATACACAGCTAAGTATATATATATTTTTTAACCTAGATTTGAACATCAGAGTAAAATCATCATTTTAGCTGCAGCAATCTGAAACGATGATCAGGGATTACATAGGCCTTTAGGTATTCTAGTGAATTCATACATTTATTCAATTATTGGCTAAAAACTGTGAACAACTTAATACATTTTTACCCTCAATGTGGCGTCCTGCTTGTCTAACTCCTGTGGTGGGAGAGCATTGTGTTGTTTTGTTCTTGTGCTCCAAGAACGTTTATTAGTCGTGGACTGGCCGAGTGCTGACGTCACTAGTGTTTGTGAGGGTGACACAAAGGGCTACTGAGCTAGAGGAGTTTACTTTTCAATGTAAGTCACTAGAAGCCAGACCGTCCATGAGCACTTCTCTATTGTGTTTCCTTGAGCTAGCGGGTTTGCATTGTCCATCTGTATACAGTCTATGGTTGTGCTCCAGGGTTTCGAGCATAGAATATAGTTTGGGTTCAGAATTACTTTTCCATATTGAAGTGGGGAATAAAATGTCTAATAACAATCTTCATCAGGGGTCTGGAGTCATCTGTGCTTTTGAAACATACATTGAAATTATTGTATTAATAATTAGTAATGCAATGATTACATGGTTGTAGACTTGTAAGGCATTGTAAAAGCCTCTGGAAATCTGAAGTGTGATTGGCCCAAAGGACATTCCTGGTAGCTGTGGATCTTTGGGTCATAGGACAGAGCGGCCACATGACTGCCTCAGCAGAGAGGGAGAGAGGGAGGCGTATGGGGGAGAGTGTGAGGCTTCAGTCTGAGAGTCTGAGTCTGGCTCAGGGAGCAGGGAACATGAAGCTCAGTCAGGAGGTGAGTACCATCTGATCCCTGTTTTCCTCACATCCCACTGGCCTACTTTACACATAACATATTGTGTTTTTGTCTGCTCTCGTACTGTATCTATCACATTATAATTATTTACATTTGGAGCATATACTTATCTATAGACTCAAAAGGACTTAAATATGAAAACATGTGGTTATGTGCCTGCTTTATATTTTGAGTTATAGTATATGCTTTATTTTACATGAAGGAAAAACTTTAAAAAGGCTAACACTGTATGTCCCCAATATGTCTCTGAACACACTTCCCTTGTACAGTCCCACATTTTGTACTTATGTTTTTATCACTTTTATACATCTACATTGTAATTATTATTCATAGTCTGAGTTTTCTGTGTGATTGCATTGGGTCATTCCAATGCAGAACTTTTGCTCTGGCACAGTAGACATAGTAATTATTCTATGGCGGATATAGACATGGCGGATATAGAACAATTATGGAAGAAAAAAACGATTCTTTATGCCTATTTTATTTATATTTGCATTTGATAAAATACAAAACTTTGGGATGAAACTTCCATATCGGGTGTAATGATTTTCAACAGAAATAAAATGGGGCCGATGGGTCCTTCCT
This sequence comes from Knipowitschia caucasica, assembly GCA_964034765.1. Classification (NCBI taxonomy): domain Eukaryota; kingdom Metazoa; phylum Chordata; class Actinopteri; order Gobiiformes; family Gobiidae; genus Knipowitschia; species Knipowitschia caucasica. Next base: position 9,311,002 of record OZ035824.1, on the reverse strand, counting down.
CATGTTCACAGTGAGGGAAGGATGGAGCGAGAGATTTGTACTTACAGATTTTTAAAGGGGAGGTATGTAAAAATGCTAGCTTGTTGACTAAAATCTTATTTTGAACAACCCAACTACAGGTAACTTGCTGATCAACTTTTTATTAGATGCCACAGAAAACAAAAACATATTTCTGCTTGTCACATGTTTGGAACAAGTCTAATTCTATCAAAGTGAATCTGTAATTGATTTGATGATGATGCTGTTGTCAATGGTGGTTGAACTGAGTTGTAGTCATTCTGAGAATAGTAAACTGTTAATTAAATGAGTTGTTTTTCATTTCTCCTTTTTGTGATTGAGAGGGGCATAAAACATTTCAATGTGAATGGTTTGACATGAAACCTTGTCATTTTCCCAAATTTGAGAAATGTTAATTCTGGAAGCAGCACCGAATGTTTGATTGTAGTCGTCTAATTTAACTTACCTCATTTTTCGCATTATCAAATTATGCCTTTATGTTCATGTATAAGGTGCACCAGACTATAAGGCGCAAGGTAAAATTAAAGGCTTTAATGTGCTCTTAATAGTGCAAAAAATATGGTTACATAAATGTCCTTTTCTTCCAACCTGACAGCAATAAGTGTTGCACAACCTGTTTTTACAGTCTGATCCTGTAAAAGGCAGATGCTGCAGTAAGTGAATGGCAGATTTTGAAATGATGGTTAAAACGTTTTATTAGGACACTGAAAATCACTGTTTTCTATTGATGTATTTTTCCCAAGACACTCATTGTCAAAAATAATTGTTTTAGAAAAAAACTAAAATATTTTAAATGAATGAATGCTAATCCTCTGGAAAAGTGTTATGTCAAATGTCTTAGTTGAAGTGAAGGTATTAGATAAAGTGTTTTGCCATTGTATATTTTAATGAGCTCTTTTGCTTTTCTCCAATGTTCAGCCGACTTGTAAAAGAATGTAATGTTTGTAATTTGAGTCCGGTTCTGTTTTATTTTGGAACTGCTGATTTTATAGACATTATTTTTATCCGTAGTAATTTTTCTCCAGTTTGTTAAACTTTGAGTGCACGATTGTGATAAGTCATGAGAACTTCTCCTTTGAAAATGTGTCCCCGCCGCAATTATCGTTTCACATGATTATGAGTGAGAAAGAATTTTGATAGTTGTATGAAATGCCTGTAAAATCCAGTCATTTGATCCACCAGGAAAACTGCCAGACAAAAATGGTATCCATGTTAAGGCTTTTGAAGAGAACAATATTCTTATTATTTTTTTGTATCTTAATGCGTGGAAATGGGTTCTGCATTTTATTTCTATCCATGTGTTACATCTGATCTGCCAGAGGGTTTTGTTATAATCTGGGTTTGATTGATTTGAAAAAAGGACATACCGGTACATAAACATTTTGTCCATTGCAGTTTATTTCACACATCGTAATTAATATAAAACTCAGCCCTAACTGCAGATCGTAGTGTGTCAAAAATATCTCCATCTTTTGCTAGCAGTGTCATTTAGCATACTGTATTTTCGTTCATTCATGCGTCCCGCGTCCGCCCCGCAATTCCTCTGCACCCCCCACTTTGGGAACCACTAAAGAATAGAATTGTCACTCTTGCCTGATGTCTGCGCTTTACGCGGGTGCTTTCTAGTTGAACTGATGAACTGTTGTGTTTTTTTGTCCAGGATCCAGACTTCCAGCTCCTTATGGCTGTTTATGATGAGAACATCCTGAAGAATCCCTTTTATTTGTCCTTGGAGAAGCAGAGGGCCGACCTGTGCAGCCGCGTGGCTGAACTGCATGGCATTGTGAGTCCACTCCTACAGTCACTTTTATCTAGGCAAGGCAAGTTTATTTGTGTAGCACAGGCCATACACAATGCAACTCGAAGGGATTAGTATATAGTATGTATAATCTAGAGCAGGGGTGCTCACACTTTTTCAGCATGCGAGCTACTTATAAAAGGATCAAGTCAAAATGATCTACCTACTACAAAAATGCAAATCATATATTTCAAAAAATATTCTTTATATCTACAATGTATGTTTATGTACATGCAAAACAGCATGAGCCAATATAGCACAACACAATTACCTATGTAAATTTTTTGTCATTACCCGAGTTTACTCTTATGACTTGCACTGAATTGAATCGGCCAGGGATGCATAGTCCGGAAAATTGGTGGTAACTCGCTGACAAGTTTGTCGTGGTTTTGCTTTCCTGCACTGAGCGCGGTTGTTTGCGCATGTGCAGTCACCTAAGTGTCAGTAAAACATTACTGAGTAAAACACAGATGTCATTTGACTGTGGTGCCATGTCCATGTGCCATGCCTGTTTTTTTTAAATCCAAATATTTCCCCTCCTCCGTTTATAAAATAATTTGCATCCACACATCTGCGTTATCAATTACATTCGTAACATTCCAAACATGTGCGTCTCTTACGTCCTGTCCTGCGTTGGGGAAAAACACAGAAGTGGGCGGAGCTCTGATGCAGACGCCGGTAACGGCACTTTTACAGTCATAGAAGACACTCAGAGTAAAGAGTAAGACGTATGTTTACAAGCACTGACCCCGTCCTCAGCCCTGGTTTAGTCCTGGTTTAGTCCTGGTTTAGTCCTGGTTTAGTCCTGGTTTAGTCCTGGTTTAGTCCTGGTTTGGTTGTTTTCGAGCGTTAGTCCCCGCGATCACTTTGCTGCTCTCTGATGTGGAGCGAGGATGTTCGCTGCTGCGAGCATCTCACAGCGAACAGTTTTTAAGGTAGTATGATCCATGCTTCAGTGATCAGAGGAATTTAGGGGGGTACTGTGGCGTGCGAGAACGCAAAACTCTGGTTATCTCTGTCTACACACAAATGCATTAACGGAGTTTTCAAAAATCTCCACTTTGCCCGGAGTTTTTTGTATATATTCGTTTAGAATGTGTAATTTTTAATTTATTTAATGCGATCTACCAATACTACCTTTGCGATCGACTGGTAGATCGCGATCGACGTATTGAGCACCACTGATCTAGAGCTACAATACATCAATTCATCTCTAGTGAGTGGAATAATTACCAGGGAGTAGATGTCAAGTGTTTGTGGTAACCAGTGATGGGAATAACGGCGTTACTAGTAACGTTACTAACGCCGTTACTTTTTTCAGTAACGAGTAATCTAACTAATTACTTTGACAGTAACTATAACGCCGTTATCATTTCCGACATCCCGTTACTGCGCGTTACTCAAGACGCACAATGAACGTGTTGTCATGAGAGAAGGGAGGATGAGAAAACCTCTCAGCAATTATTGGCTGATGTAAAACATATTTCCTTTACAATCTACATGTTTACAGTTGAGAGGATGGCTCATAAATTGTGTTTTTGAAACAAATATGGGTCTTAATCGCGCCGTGAGGTCAGCCTCAGAGGAGCGCATGTGAGCGCGGAAGTCGGCTGCATACAATTCCATCGATAAGCTCCTTGCTCTTCCTGGTTTATCTGCTAAGGACAGCAACAGGTTTGGCTAACATACATATAACACATTTTTAGATAATCTAAAATGCACATAGGGTAATTTTTCAATGACTATAGGAATGATAAGAAAGAGAGGTGAAGTGTAAGACGGTTGATTTTAGAATTTGGATGCACTCGGCTGCCGCTAGCAAAACACAGGAGTTTATGGAGGACACACGCGTTTTGTTTTACTTTTTAAAACTCATTGGACTCATTTCCAAATGGAGGATTACATATCTACGCTCAAACCATTAACTGGATTTAAACAAGGAACTGGTCTGAACCGAAGTGGACTGTGCAGGTCATTTATAAGGTATAGCTATACGGTAAGACCCATAACTCATAGTTTTGCGTTTTGTATGAACAAACAATGCGGACATAAAACATATTTTGCTGTAGCCAAACAAATTGTCCACTTGATTTATATGATGTATATGTTCATCTGATTGGACTGAAGTCGGTGCTTCACCAGCCTCACCGCTCGTCACCGGTGTTTCCACATTCACAGTGGTGGGTGTTGGTGTTTAGTGCTTACAGCACAGAGAGAGATGAAGAGTGAACAGGACTTTAGCAGCAAAACAGCCTTTTCTAGATGGAAATATTGGCAATATTTCAGACTCACTGAGGTTAAAGGTAAAAATGCGCACGTCGGGTGCACATTATGTTCCAGAACAAAACGAAAAAGTAATGCAATAGTTACTTTTACTGGTAACTAGTTACTGTACTTTTATAGTGGAGTAACTCCGTTAGTAACTCAGTTACTTTTTGGGAGAAGTAACTAGTAACTATAACTAATTACTTTTTCAAAGTAACGTTCCCAACACTGGTGGTAACTCTCGACTGCTGCTGCAGCTGTCAAAAGCCATGCATGCACTGTAAAATACTGCAGTAGTCCTCAGAATTAATCACTGTGATGCACACAAGCCACAAAAGTTTTATTCTGACTTTGAATAAAGGTAACTGTCATGTTTTATTAGTCTCAGCTCTCAGCAAGAAAGAAGGTTCTGGGTTTGAATTCCCGTCGGAACAGGGCCTTTCTGAGTGGAGTTTGCATGTTCTCCCAGTGTCTGCATAGGTTCCCTCCGGGTACTCCGGTTTTCCCTACCATTAAAAATATGTGCAATAGTTCAGGGTGAATGAGTGTGTGTTGTGATTGGCTACAATAAGGACTGATGTGTTACATTAAAATGTACTGTTGCAACCAAATAAACAATAAATAAATAAGATGCCACAAATCAGCAAATTAACATGGCTGCGAAAGGTGAGCTGTGTGACCATTGTAATTGTAGTCTTTGCAATTTACTAATTGCTGCGACCATGGAAATTGCAATTTCTTTGAACTAATTCACATTTTTTGCAACTATTTTTTTTTTTCAACAACAAACACAGAGCATGAAATGTAAGATGCAATTTCAAATGGATTGAAATCGCTCATGCACCTTTTTGTATCCTCACAACTTTCAGTTCCCTGCACGTGTTCAAAGTGCTCACCTCCTGCAACACAAGCTAGATCTATGTGATGTAGAATTCATCTTGTATTCAACACCTGTAGTTTAGACCTCCTGAAAAAACCTTTTAACCCTACATTTAGTGTTGCTTTATTTATGGAAACATATTTCAACTCCCATCTTCATCAGGACAAAGTATTGTTTTGAATTAAATTATTTAATGTTTATTGTTTTTGGTCAGTTGTTTGATTAATAACATATCACATTCACTATATTACTTATTACTTATTATTATATGACTATATTACAACCAAAAATAGGATTGGGCTGAAGCAACTTGCTTCATTTGATTATTGCGACTTTTTATTATTCTGAAGAAAGATTGAACACCTGCAGGAATATCTTTTTATTGTTTTTTTGTCTTTGTCTTTGTAGTTGAGGCAGCACTGCTTTGTGTCTATACTTCCTGTCTGTTCACTGAAGCCACTGCAGTTTTCCTCACAAAAGTAATTATGTAAGATTATTGGTTCGTGCCATTTATAATGTGGATTTCACTAATTAGATCAGATTAATGTGATTATATATCAATTAACGTTTGAAATAAACGTATTTACTGTATGTAATTATCTATGTAATGAGTATTGGAATAAATCAATCTGATTTCCGCAGGGGAATGGATGATGGGCTAAATCAATTAAAAGGCTTAGATGCATTTGAAAGGGGATTGGTTACACAAGTGAAGTCAGACACTAGCAGTAAACCATGGTCTGAAGTGTGTCAAGGCCTGTGTTGTGTAACTATCCTGCAGTATATTCACTTATGAGCCAAAACAATATGGCCGCCGACTATGTAGCACGTACACCATGAAATGTAGCACATATTCTGACAAGGGCTTGGGACTGTTCACTTTATATTAGGTAACATAACAAGGTGTGATCTGTTTACTGCTTCATTCATTATGTTGAAAACTCGGTCAACTTCAAGGATTTAATCATTCATCAACCACTAGTAAAACATGACGTTACCTTTTTATTTTAAACTATTGTGGCTTGTGATTAGTTCAAAGGACTACCGCGGTTTCTTCTCAGACTTTTAACACACAGATTTAATATATCAGCGATTGCACTTCAGCGGTCGTGAGTTCATATTATTAAAAACATGTATAAAGTGTGTAGTGAGGGGTTTTACAGCCTTGAAACATACAGCTGCTGCTTTGCGGATTTCACTTATTGCAGGTCATTTTTAGAACGCAACACCTATTTCTGCTTCTTGTGTGTTGATGTGAACAGCAGAAAGACTTTTTTATGTGATTAGGCCTGTCGTCAGAACAGAGTTTATGGACTTATTATTTTGACTCTATCAAATTTTTGTAGATAAAACATGTTTATTGTTAAGATAGACTGTATTTATTGAGTGCTTTGATCATCACAATGCATTAATACACAGTAAATTATGGTTTGTCCAGTTTAAATGGTCGTCTATCTGCTTTGTTTTTCTCCATCAGTGGTTGGTTACAATTACAATAAAAAACGATACAATACAAAACTTGTGGCTTGTATTCAAGTGTGGCCTATATGTGTTTCATTTAGTTTCTCTTCAAATTTAGCTTGTGCCCTTAATTGTGTTGCAAGCACTGTAATATCATTTTTATTGTGACAGTTACACATTTCCTGTTTTATCTTTTAAATACAGTAGTGCTGCATTTGTAATCTTTAAGTATTTAAATCACGCCTCCAAGTGCATATGTGTTAAAAGTCCTATAGGTGGTTGGTTTACGTTTCTTTGCCTCCTTCAGGTGCTGGTTCCCTGTTGGGGAAGTTTGAACGGCAGCAGTTTCTCAGACTCTCAGTTTGAGAGCTACATTCTTCAGCCGGCAGAGGATGGATACCACACAGTCGATGGAAAGGTGTGTGTTTATTTAAACATGAACATATTTTTTCAACTTGCATATTGTCTTCCAAATGCTTTGGTCACATGTTTTTGGTTCATCAGAAATCTGACTCCTTCATTTAGTTTAGTTGTAAGAGTCCAAAGATTTTGTGAATTGGTGGCATGGAAAACAAAATCTAATCCACTTTTTCTAATTCACGTTTTGTGAATAAACTAAAAAGAACAATTGACTATTTCTGACACCTGTACCTTCTTTAAATCAGCTTATTCAGACAGATAAGTGAAAGAGAGAGTACCTCACTCACTCAGCCAATCGGTGCTCTGCCCAAAGAGTCAAATAGTGACTCAATGAAGACGGAATATTGTGGTCTAATTTGTAAAATATTCAGATACACCATCTTATATTTGTCATTTTGCTTTATTAGTTCCAGATTTTTCGTAAACCATAACTTTCTCAGATGTGTGTATTTGTTTTGAGAGTAACTGCAAACTTTATCTTCTTGTAGGAGGTGCGTATCCAGGACCGGCGGGTGGTCTTGGGCTCCGGTTTCCCCTCTCCGGGCTCCATCCCTATACTGTTCGAGGAGACCTTTTACAACGACCAGGAGCAGAGCTACAGCATCCTGTGCATCTCGCGGCCGGTGGAGGAGGACCCCAGCCCCTCGGAGTCCTGTCCTACTCCACCCTACTGCCTGAGGAGTGTGGAGGAGGTCCGGGACTTCCTGGGACGCCATGCACTCCGACTGGACAAGTTTGTGCAGAGCTTCTGTCAGGCGTTCAAAGAGCAGGAGAGGAAGGGACTGCGCCATCACATAGTACGACACTGGTGCTTTTTACACTATACAAAACACATTCATGTTAATTCAGTTGAACACGGTTAACTCCTTGACTGCCATTGACGTATTTGTCTGAGACCCTATATTTGGCTGGGGATTACTGGACAACAAAAATAGCTAGAAACAAACTTATTTTTGCTTAGTTAGGGTCTAGCATGGATGGACCCTCCTGTCCCCCACCTGCTGCACTGGGTTAGGAGTTTAACCTCCTTAAAACATACAGCCACATATTTTGCTTATGTAGATTAATTGTGGTTAATGGTAGAATGTAACCCTGTGATAAACAAGGGCCCACTGTAACTCTGTGTCATATCGACTCTATTTTGATCTTTGGCAAATGTAATGGTGTTAAAACGGCTGTCAATGAGAAGAGTAGCGTCAATGCATTTAATACAAATCTATCAAGAATTTTATCTTGGAAGAGACAATATATTATTTCACCCCAGTTCTGTGTAAATGAATGAATTGTATTATAAAAAGTATAGAGTAAAGAGTCCTGTAACATGCTGTATTTATCTTCTTGTAAAAACCTTTATTTTCTGAATAAAAGAACAAGCTCTTTGAGTCACTAGTGATGGAACCGAACTGTTTTTGAGTCAGGAACTGGGGCATAGTTATTTTTATATAGTTGAATAGTTTAATTATCATTGCATTTACTTAATTATTTTAATGACATTTACCATCTTAAAAAATATTTGCAAAATTACATTTATTTTGAAATGACAATACAAATGCAGTTTTTAATTAGATTCAATTAGAATAATAGTTTCTGTGTGCAATCAGTTTAGTGATGACTCAGCTGGGAATATGCAGACACAAACAAATTAAGAGTAAAAACCAAAACTGGTGAGTCTGATGAGATTATATTTTTCTCCTCACAGGACTCGGTGAACGGCCTCTACACAAAATGTCTTCAGTGTCTGTTGAGGGACTCTCGTCTGGTGAGTTATACGTCTCATATTTCATCCTGATTTAATTTAATGTACAGTCACTTTTTAAATTGGGTTTTCCGCTCTCGGTGCGCACTGCACTACACTACTCTCTGAAAACCTTTGTGTACCAAATGTGCTGTACAAATAAACATTCAGTGCCGACGTACATTTTTCAAAACCACAATGTGTCATTTTTTAACAGGCTTCTCATTCACCTCGTGTATACACAACATCATACACAACAGCATACACAGCAGCATACACAGCAGCATACACAGCAGCATACACAGCAGCATACACAGCAGCATACACAGCAGCATACACAGCATACACAACAGCATACACAACAGCATACACAACAGCATACACAACAGCATACACAGCAGCATACACAGCAGCATACACAACATCATACACAACAGCATACACAGCAGCATACACAGCAGCATACACAGCAGCATACACAACAGCATACACAGCAGCATACACAACAGCATACACAGCAGCATACACAGCAGCATACACAGCATACACAACAGCATACACAGCAGCATACACAGCAGCATACACAGCAGCATACACAACAGCATACACAACAGCATACACAACAGCATACACAGCAGCATACACAGCAGCATACACAGCAGCATACACAGCAGCATACACAGCAGCATACACAGCAGCATACACAGCAGCATACACAGCAGCATACACAACAGCATACACAGCAGCATACACAACAGCATACACAGCAGCATACACAGCAGCATACACAGCAGCATACACAACAGCATACACAGCAGCATACACAACAGCATACACAGCTGTAGTTTACAGTGTATGCACGGCTTTTGACAGCTGCAGCAGAGCTCAGACCTACAACAAACAACTCAACTAATGAAATGAAGTGGTCTTTGCTAATAATTGTAAACTTATTCAAAGAAATGTATTCCCAATAGATCGGCACGTTGGTCATTTCTTGTCCCTTGGGTTTGAAGGAGTGTTTCTTCCATTCTATTCATATTTCAAAATGCAGTATTTTCCTGCAACATTTCTCAACACTACCTTCCTGTTTCCCAGTGATTTGCGGAGACCATGTGACGCCGTTGGTTGCGTCACGTTCTGTGCAGTGACAAATGCATTTGTCTCACTCTGATCTTGCTATTCCGCAGAAGCTCCTGGCCAAGCAGGAGGTGCAGATGACTCTTCTGAAGCAGGCCGTGGAGGTAACAAGCAAAGCAGCTCCATTGTTGGTCTTGGTGCAGGCAAAGTTTCCATCGTGCCGCAACATATTCCAATCAATAACATGATTTGACAGACATTTTTAGTATTAATCTTAAAGAAGATGTACAGAGCTTTAACTTTATCAGAGTTCAGCAGTCGACACATAAATCTGAACTTCACAATACGGACAGATGCAGAACACGATGGAATGCCACAATAGATTAAATATCTGCTGTGCCAGACCCGTCTCATGGACTTATTATTGGCCACAGTGAGTCTCTGTAAACTAGACTTTTTGTAGCGTTTCTATGGCTGTGCAGTTTACATAGTTGAGCTATGTACAATTTTAAATGTAATTCCCTTAACCTCAGGAAGAACACATGCTGAATGTTTGAAGCAGAATATTCAGTTTGGGTTAATAGCCCACATCTTTCATATAGATGTTGGAAATTCTCATTAATTTGCTTTGCTCAATGGCCTTCCTCAATTCCTCACAGCCACAGACCATTGAGCAAAGCCACTCAAATCTGCAGTGGATAATTCAACGTAAATCACAAAACCTCAGTATTATCGTGAAATGCTGTCTCAATTGTAGAACTGTACTTTTTGACCAGCTTTTCTTTTTTGGCAGATTTATGTTCATCATGGTATCCATGATCTTATCTTTAACTTTGTTGGGACGTTGGTGGCCAGCCAGGTGAGGCTCATTCTTCTCCTTGATGTGTGTTTACTGTATCTTGCAGCTCCTTGACTCCATAAAGAACATTGAACGCAAGGCTCTTCAGTTATGGGTCCAATATTAAAATTCTGTTATGAAAAAAAAACAAGCTTTGACCACAGTGATGTCCATCCCCACAATTGCTTGAGTGTCTTACAGTGTGACACAAGTTGGAGTTTGAAAATGGGAAGGGGAATTACACTAAAGTCATAAACTCTTGCATAATAAGTCTGTACACAGTTTAATCACTTCCCCTCGTCTCTCTGCCCTTGATACAGCTTCCTCAGTGAAACCCACAAACATCTCTTCTGTTTGAGTCTTTCTAATCCATGGTTCATCTCTTCTCAGGACGCTGCCTTCAACAAAATCGCCCGGAGTTTTGGAGAACTGCAGCAGAAGGACCTGGGGGTCAAACCAGACTTTAGGTCAGCTCACACGACATGAATCAATGATTGTTATTGCAAACGACAATAAAACACAATACAAATACAAACACTTCAATTTTGATCCTGAAAATGGGTTTTCTCTGGTCTATTTCCTATGGCTTGAGCTCATATGGATGTGTTCCGTTTGTATTGTAACGTGACTTGGCTGTGATTTGTTTGCAGTATAAACTTGTCCCGAGCCAAGAGGGAGCTGAGTCAGTTAAACCAGCAGACGTCCCCGCTGCTCAAACTCATGTGTTTGAGAAGAGTGGCTCTGATGGCCACTCAGAACACCAGGCGTTCAGGTGAGCACCGTCTTCAGAGGACACACGTGATTCGATTCATTTCAGTACATTTTTGCATTGGGAGCAGGATTATCAATAACCATGAATGTTTATATATTTTCCATGAATGTCCTTAAATATCCCTAAATCCTGCATCAACAAGGATCTGACTCAAAAAAACAGTGTGAAAATAGAGATAGTGAGAAATCTCAGGTAAATCTTATGCTCAAGTGACATTTTGGTCATTTCATCCCCCGTCTCCTCTCGGTGGAAAACCAGGAGTGAACTCTGGCTGATCCTGGAGTATAATCACATCTGGCACACACAGGCCCTGCTCTGTTGGTACTTAATGCGTTTGTCCAGTTTACTTTTGGTTTATTGGTACACAACGACCCCTCTGTCTGAGCACAGAGTGGTACGATCCGCCCTAAATGAATGTTTGTAAAAGAGGTAATTTAGTTGTTAGCGTCCCGGTGCTGGAGGGGAACTACGGCTATCCAATATGTTAATTAATTTGCATTTTCCTGGAAATCAATTATAAAATGAAAATGAATACATAAACTAAAATAGATAATACAATGAGTAAATACTCTAAACAAAAGAAATGTTTGCACCACCTCTATGTGAAAGCCTGATCCCGTTAGACCTCTGAAGTTTAGCAGTGCAGACCTCTGGGAACACCAGGCTTTTGCGGTAAAGTGCCAAACTGTTGTTGTATCCTAAGGCAAGACACTTCATCCACATTGCCTAGAATGAGTCTTGTGTGTGAAGGATTGGTGGAGGTGGGCCCAATGACAGATACTGTTTACCTTGCTTCTGTCAGTGTGTCCCAAGGCAGCTGTGGCTACAGTAGTAGTTTATCACCATCGTGTATGGAGTGAATGCAAAATTACATGTGAAGCATCATTTGAGTGCCTAAAAAGCGCTCTATAAAACAGATTTATTATTATTATTATTATTAAATGCCATAATACCCGTTTTACTGTTGTAGCCTTATATTGTATCTGTGAGCTCAAATATATTACAGACGTGTGGCATGCAAAGGGACACATGGCTTACAGCTTGAAAAAAATAAAACTATTTTGAAATCTCACAAGATTATAATATTACATCAAATCAATATTAACTGGGTCCTGGGTTCGGGCCCCTTTCTGTCTCATACTGCTCTTTTTTTATAACATTGTAAAGAAACTGAAGAGAAACTGTAGTCCATTAAAATGACATTCTCTCTGGTCCTGGGTACACTTTACAACACTGATGTTTAAAGTTGGAAGTTTGTTTTAACGCTTTCATTTTGACATGTTCCCCTGGTTTTAAAATCCTACACGGGTCAAAACGACTCCCCTCCGTTTCTTACAATTGTCCCAGGTCTACACAGCATTTCAACACGAGTCTGCAGTGTATAAAAATAATGCAAGGTTTTTGTTTTTCCTTCAGTGAGCATAGAGGCGGAGAGTGCAGACGACCTCCTGTCCGTGATCCTCTATCTCCTTGTCAAGACGGAAATCCCAAACTGGTGAGACAGCTTTTGCACTTTGGATGCAAGTTCAGCAGTATGGAAATGTAAGGGAAAGGTCTTATCACTATAAAAATAACCGCTTGTAGCCCTTCAGTGAAACGTGTGTGTGGTTGATTTCCATTTTTTAGGCCTACATCTCAACAGCAGTGGTTCAAATACAGAAAATGCAATAATATTAAACACATAGGAGTCATTGGTTCATATGGAGCAGGATAACCACTTTCCTTAAACGTGAATAAATGTTCCTGATCATCATTGTCCTTCGACCCTCCTGCAACGATAAGGGACTCAAAAAAAATTGGTGACCCATATTGAGAAAGGGATTTGCTGAGTCAGTGTATTCAAAGTGTGTAAGAACTGTGGGCATGTACTGAAGGGTGGGAAGATGAGTTTATCACAGTGTATACCACTTTAAGTCATTTTTAGAGTGGTTACATCTTTTACATACAGTATATAAAAATAAAAATGTTCCCAATAGAGATGTCGTTGTCGGTTTCTCCTCAGGATGGCCAATCTGAGCTACATCCGGAACTTCTGCTTCAGCCACTCGGCCAAAGACGAGCTGAGCTACTGTCTGAGCACCTTTGAGGCGGCCGTGGAGTACATCAACCTGGGAAAGCTCCAGGACGCACGATCGGTACGCAGACCCCTCTAATGCCGTTTCACCTGTTTTATTTCAAATGTACACAAGCCGCACCAGCTACATTTGAAAAGAAAGTCAATTTTGTCCACATATGGCCGCAATTCAATTCAATTGCCCAGGAGATGATGTAACACAATATAAAATTTAAATTGAATTTATTTCTGTACAGCCCTAAATCACAGCACCAGTCGTGTCGGAAGACTTTACAAAGTTGTCGATTCGCCAACACAGACCAGAGAATAAAACCGAAATGCAATGATAACAAACACAAAGGAGCCATTGGTCCATAGGAGTGGGCCGCATCGTTATGTAGGCCGCAGGGTTTAGCCGCTTATTGTCTGGCAATAACGGTATTTTTATATGCTTATAAGGTTTGAACATGTACATTTAAGTTAATAGGAGCTTGTGTAAATTTTACTGATATTATTATCTTTGGAATAAAGGGGATTTTTGTCTTGAAATACTCAATTCCATAGCATAGGATGAATATCTGGCAGGTTTGGTGATGTACACATTTTCTTAATCCATTTCTAATTTACAACTTGAACTGAAACTCGTTCTTTGGTCCTCAGCTGTTAGTATGGTCTCTGAAAGCCACCAGTTAAGCCACCGTGTCTCTTCTCAGGGCTGCGAGCTGAATGACAAGTCTCTGTTTAAGGAGAGGATGAGTCTGCTGGCTCAGACCGCCGCCTCCCCCATACACGGCCTGTTCCAGGTGAGCTTCACTCATTCTGCTTCACTCTCATTTCCCTATACGTGATGTTTGCACCAACACGTAGAGTCCTTTGAAAAGTTGTGAAGAAATCATACCATAACATTCTGTCTTTATCTTTTTACATTAGAGAACATTGTATCTTTAGCATTTACAGTGGCCCTTTGAATATCGTGTAAATATAAGTGAAATTCATGACGTAACGGCTATATGTTTTAATCATAGACTGTATATATTAACGGACGTAGTCACGCCTATCTTCGCCGTTCTAACTAATGGGCCAAAAATTGGGCTTTCATGGAGTGATTAAAAATTGCCGCAGGGGCTGGAAAATGTGAAAAAACGCATCTGTGCATGCGTCAGCCGGTACGAGCCCCATTCATTTAAACGAGAGACTTCAAAAATTCACAGCGAGTAAACAAGACTGGTCCAAACAAATTCACCCCCCTCAGCATTGACACACATGTGGAACGGAGCTTTGGGCCAAGAGACCACTTTTGGACCATCCTGTAAAGGTGTTTTTGAGAGGTAACAAGATGTTATATGTTAGCATTGGCTAATTCTTATTCCGGGTCCACCCCCACCGGCCCGGGGTGGTATTGCAAGCATGTCAGCGCACGTTATTTTGGCCACTTTTGAGCCGGGACCCGCCCCCACTGGTTTTAATGCTATAAATCTGCAAAACAGCAAAGCAGCGAAACGTGAACCGCGTTATTGTTAAACTGTTTGACACTTTGGGCTTAGAGCAGAGTCAGGATGGTTTTCTCTTTTTCACTGATTAGGTCAAAATACATGCATCTGAAAACTAGTGAAAGAGACCTATTTTATTGCATAGTTCCATATTTTGTGGCTTGGATATTTTGTTGGATACCCCAAGCTTTAAGACCTTGCAGACAAGACAGTATGGTATTATCTTGGTTTTGACCCATGTAAAATCAACTTCTCTGTTGTATGTATTTTCAGCACATCGCAAATGGGAACGAGGCGGAGATCGAGCGTCTGTTGAGCAAGGGAGAATCTGATGAGGACGCCCGGATGTGCCACCCGCTCTGCTCCTGTGACCTCTGTGATCTCCAGCTCTCCGGGTCAGCAGGAGGATACTCACATGTTCAAAGTAGAAATATGTGTTAGTCTTACAATAAACTACTTTTGATAAGTTGTATCATGATGCTTTCTGCACAAAGAAGAAAAATGAAGCTATATTGATACTATATATTAATGGACTATACAGTTTTCAGCCCCAACTAAGCTTGTCCAATCACATGTTGTTTCACTTGGAATGGGACCTGAAATTAGGAGGGAACTTCTCAGATAAAGAAATGTACCAATCATTCCGTAATTGTACAAATGAAGTTAACCCAGGATTTCAACGAGATTTCCCCTGCGGTGACTGAGGCAGAATCACTTCTTCAAACTATTGCAGCTGAATGCTATTTTTATAGATTTTTACTTACATTGATTTCTTCTTTCACTTTTCTTGGGTTATGAAGAATGTGACAGTATCAGTATTGTTTAAAGCTATCACTATATCTTTTTGATTTATTTTACCTGTAGATGGCATGGGCAAAAACTCTTTAAATGTGTTTTTTTGGTGTCTTTGCCGAAGTATGAAGACTGAACTATATATTTTTGTGTCTCGTAACAGGAAGCTAAATGACCCCTCCATTATCACTCCATTCTCCCGAGACGACCGCGGATACACACCACTACACGCAGCTGCCATCTGTGGTCAGTCACGTTTATTACACTCTTAAAACATGCTAACTTCTGCATGATTTGAAATATGTACATTTTTTCCATCCATGTGAATATCGGGAACTTCTGGTGCAAACATGTAACTCTGCCCTTTTTGTAAAAGCTCTTCTCAGTCCTATAAGAGTATGATTTCATTGCACCACTATGACATCGCACTCAAAGAAGATTTTTGCGTTTAAAACCAAAGTTTTGCCCATAAATAGTTTTTTGTTATTTATCAGGTGAAATGATGATGATGTCTGTATTTGCATCCGGCAATAAACATATTGTACACCTCTCTCTGGTGGTTGCATTGGAAAGGGCTGTTAGCATTATTTACCCTTGATACTGTTCATCCTTCCATCTATTATCTTCCCCTTCATCCGTTGCTGGGTCACGGGAGCAGCAGTCTCAGCAGAGATGCCCAGACTTCCCTCTCCACACACACTCCAGCTCATTTGGGGGAATCCTGAGGCGTTCTTGAGCCAGCAGAGAGAGACAGTCCTCCAGTGTGTCCTTGCCTCCCCATGGATGAGACCAGGCAGCATCCGAAAGTGTTGCCCGAGCCACATCAACTGGCTCCTCTCGACATGGACACTTAAAATGTGCAAATTATCTCTATCATATTTACCGGCCAAAAATAATGCATCGTATTGGTTCTTTTAAATCTATTCTATTTAAAAATTGGGCCTGTCTCAAATGAACAATGGTTTTAGTTTGAACCTACTGAACGTGTCTCTTCAGGCCAGGCCCAGCTGATCGATCTGCTGGTTCACAAAGGCGCTCCGGTGAATGCCACAGACTACCACGCCCTCACCCCACTGCACCTCGCCTGCCAGAGGGGATACCAGGGCGTCACGGTAACACCACACACCTCTTTGTGGAAAATGAAGCCACATTTATAATTCAGCCAACTTCACACTAACGTCGATGTGATTTCAGTTGCTCCTGCTGCATTACAAAGCCAACACGGACGCTCAGGACAACAACGGGAACACGGCTCTGCACCTCGCCTGCATGTACGGCCATGAAGATGTGAGTTCAGGTTTCTGGTCTTTACATTTGGGGTCTGTTGGGTCTACCTGCCAAAGTTGCCCTGTACATACAGTAAACTGCTAAAGTATCACTGCTGTTCTACTCTGTGGTGCTAGCATATATGTATTTTACTTAAACTGAAATGCATGGTAAAAGTATTTAGGCACACAATTTTGGCATTTATAGCTTTTGGATTTAGCATCTGGGTCAAATGTAATGGACTGTAAGAACTACATTACCAACTGAATATGATTGTTATAGGGTGGCACTAGATCCAGTAGATTTAAAAAGGGGCTTGTCTTCTTAGTAGAGTAAGTTATTTGGTTCAAGGTAATAAAATGGCTGTATTACATTTGTCTGGTATAAAAGAATCGAATAGCTTAGATCTAGTCGACTCCAATATCTAGATCCAGTTGATAGTGATGATATAACTTCTAATGGAATATGAATATCTAGATTTCCGTTAATTCATGCATTTTAAATACACAGGGCTGTCTATTTCTGATGTTTACTTGTTAATATATCACTAACATTAGCAATCTAGACCAGCGATCCCCAACCTCTTCAAAGCCAAGAACCAGTTTGATGTCAGACAATATTTTTTCCATTTACGATCTCGTCTCCGCTCTTCTTGCCTCTTATTAAAGCTCAGCACAGGGGCCTCATAGTTTGTCGGAGAAACACGCTGCTCTCTTCATCCCAGCTTGTTCCATTTCAGCGCTAGCGTGTCACATGACCAAAATGTAAGAAGAGAATCTGATAATTTTTCAAACTAAGTTATCATTCAGACTCGGGTATTAAAAAAACCCTGAAATAATGCAAGTTACCTATTCTTTCTTGCGGCCTTTCCTGGCCAGGGACCGGGGTTTGGGGACCACTGATGGAGACAACTTACTCCCTTTGAATAACCACTGGTGCTGTCCTCAGTGCGTGAAGGCCTTGGTGTACTACGACTGCCAAACCTGCCGGCTGGACGTTCAGAACGATAAAGGCGACACGGCACTGCACATGGCGTCTCGATGGGGCTACGAGGGAATCATCCAGGTCCTGCTGGAGAACGGGGCCAGTACCAGCATCCTCAACAAGAACAAGGACTCCTCTCTGCAGTGTGCCCTCAACTCCAAGGTCAGCCACAGTCATTTTCAACTAGATCTAAAGTCATCCTATCAGCTTGTGAGATGAGGGCCATTTTGTATTTGTAATTCACACCATGTTATTACATACATATCTACAAAAAATGTCCTCTCCTCAATTTTCTTCCTGGATATAAAAAATCTGTAATCTGCTTTAGTTCTGAACTTCCCAGACATTCTCTATGGTTTTCTAACGGCCTCTGCCACCACTTAAATGGCCATTTTATGCAATTATTGTGTACGTCTTTCATTACTTGGATAAATAACGCAAAAGACATTTGTTTTCTTTGGATTATTTATCATTTTTAAAAGATGCCACTTTAAATCCAGGAGTTGATGTGCTTCAACAATTCAAGAAATGACCAGAATTTGTGTTTTTCTCCTCATCTCTACTCAGATCCTGTTGTTGTTGCAGTCGGCTCAAAACGAAAGTCTTTGCAGCAGTAATGCAGCCGATGTGAGGGTTTTGTATTTCTCTCAGACCTTGTTTTATTTACTCGTCCAATTTGATGCAAGAGCAAACTTTTTCAAACACTAATGGCATCTATGGAGTCTTGTTGGTTTCAATTATTCCCTGCAATTGTTATTGTGAGATTGTAAAACATTACCAGTTACCACAAGGGGCTTGGTAACTTACACAAATAAGCTAATTGATAAACTAGCCATACATGTGATAATCGGTTTTTCCCAATAATCCATAAAAACTTGGACCCCACATAATCACCTTGCACATTGTTGCCCAGTGTATTGTCGTGAAATGACAGATAATGTTGTTAAGATATAATCAATGCAAAGTGTATCTATGTAATGCCTTTCAAGCCATTTCAAAAAGATACTTGACCAGAGTAAAAGATTACACATATAAAGATAAAAGTAGTGGCTTAAAGTATGACAATTACTGTACTTCCATCTTTTAAATTGGATTTTTTTCCTCTGTTTGAATTGTGTTGTGTTGGCCAGTCCCCCAACTGCTCCCCTCTAGCCTCAGACTGCAGCAGCAGACGCTCTTCTGTGTCCAGTAACTCCTCCCTGGGCTCCGAGGTCAAACCAGAGACTGAGAGGGTCCGGCACCGAGAGGTAACCGCACATCGCTAAAGATCTGATGATACAACACCTACTTTCAACGCGACCGAATCAGTGTGTGACTTAATGGGTCAAGTCGTGGCACCTGTCAGACTTCAAAAGCTGAGCAGGGCAGGGCCTGGTTAGTACTGTGATGGGAGACCTCACAGTGGGGTGGGTGTCTCTGTAAAGTGCCAAACTGTTTTTGTGTCCTTAGGCAAGATATTTAACCCACATTGCATAGTATGAGTGCTGGTGATCTGGCACGTACTGGTTTGCCTTGGTATGTACTGGTTGCCTTGGCTCTGTCAGTGTGCCCCAGGGCAGCTGTGGCTAAAGTTGTAGTTTAAAGCCACTGTGTATGGAGTGAAAGAATAATGACATCTCTTAAGTGTCTTAAAAAAGCGCTATGTTAAACCGATGCAATGTTATTATTATGCGAAGAATCCAAAATAAGGTTTTTTTTGGACAGGTGGAGAAGCTTCTGCGAGCTGTAGCGGATGGAGATGTGGAGATGGTGAGTTTGTTTGGCCAAGGAGCTGGAAGGAGATTGAGATTATGGTGTTTAAATGGTGAACAGGAGCGTCACTGTTGTGTTGTGCGTGGTGCAGGTGCGGTACTTGCTGGAGTGGATGGATGAAGCGGAGGAGGAGGAGGCAGAGCTCAGATCGGAGGCTCCTCTGTGCCACCCTCTGTGCCAGTGTTCCACCTGCGCTCCCACACAGAAGGTACCACACTGCTTCCAACAAACTGTTAACCACCTTTATACCAGCAGATGTGGAATTTGAAGTTATTCTGTGGCTATTATGATTTAACTTCTTATGTGCTAAAAAAAAATATGTGTTGCTTACATACCAATGGTAAAAAGTTATAGCCCTTGCCAGAACAGTAGAATATATTTGTAAGTAAGTAAGTAAGTAATGTTTATATAGCACATTTTACAGACCAAGGTCATCCAAAGCGCTTTACAATGTTCAGATAATGTTCCAATCATTCCACACACGGAGATGACAGAAGCGAGTGGCCGAACACACTGGACCATCAGCCCCCAATCATCACCATCCATTCACCCACTCATACATTCATACATATTGTGCATGTTTTTAGTGGTAGGGGAAACCAGAGCACCCGGAGGAAACCTACGCAGACACGGGGAGAACATGCAAACTCCACTCAGAAAGGCCCTGTTCCGACTGGGATTTGAACTCGGGACCTTCTTGCTGAGAAGCGGGAGTGCTATCCACTCAGCCACCGTGCCGCCCATTTGTACACACAAAACAGTTGTTTTTCAAATCAATTATTATCGTATTTCAAACAGATTGAAAATTTAAATTTGAACTATTGATGATTCTGTCTACAAAAAAATATGGCTGCATCCAAATTCGGAAATATCCCTCCTTCTTTATTCTCCATAGTCTTTCCTTCTTGTTTTTCTCGACCTTTGTGACATGTATTGTGACATGTATTGTGACCTAAGTAGCATTAAAAACATCTTAAAAAGGTGTTATAATTCACGTTGGATGAATGGTGGACAATCTCGCTTCTCAGCAAGAATGTCCTGGGTTTGAATCCCGGTCAGAACACGGCCTTTCTGAGTGGAGTTTGCATGTCCTCCCTGTGTCTAGTAGTAGTTATTAATTGCTTCGGTCGCTATGTACATTAGAGCTTCAGTCACATTTTTCCAAAGAACAAATCCATTTTACAATAAAGAAAATAAGTTAAATAACTGAAATGTGTAGTTTTAATGCTAAATAATAAAATAGATAAAATTCTCTTTAAAAAGCAGAGCATCAATATCTGGAGATAAGGCCCTACAACTTCACCCGGAGCTTTCCTGTGTCATAAAAAGTCACTTTAAAAGAAAATTGGATGAGGAAAGATAAAGAAGATAGTTTTGCCGAATTCAAATGTTGTTCTTGTGTCATGGAAATATAAAGTCTTTTCTCTCCTCATCTTCTCTCCTCTCCTCTGTGCAGATGTCCACGGCGCCCCCTGGCTCCCTGGGTGTGAACAGCAGTAACGTGGACGGTTTCACTCCTCTTCACGTGGCCGCGCTGCACGGACACACGGCTCTGCTCTCTCTGATGATCCGACACGGAGCCAACGTGAACGGCCGGACCACCCAGAGTGCCACCCCCCTGCACCTGGCCAGCCAGAACAGCCACGCACAGGTCAGAGGCTGCGAACGCACACTTCAGCAAGAGCCATACTGCTGTGTTATGACATTTATGGACGGTGCCCCTTTAGGACCAGTGGCTCTATGTGTTTTTATACTGTAGTTGCATTTCTTGTGTTTTAACTGTTGATTCTCTGATTTGTGTTGGCGAATTCAACGGTTTGTTAAGTCCTCTGCGATAACTACTGTTGTGATTTATGGCTACACCAGAATAAATTGAATTGAATTGATTGACGAGGTTACCTTCTCATGGTCATGTTTTATTATAAGATTACGTTTTTTCTTCTTTTGTGTCAGTGGATCCTTTTATCCAAATACAAAAGACTGCCTTTTCAAGAGAACGGGGTGAACAGGAGGCGAAATCTGAGGTTCACTGGTTTGATACAAATCCGGGTTGAAACCCTTGGTGCTCTTGTTTCTCGGCAAGAAGTTCTGAGCTTGATTCCCGGTCATAACAGGGTCTTTTCGGAGTGCAGTTTGCATGCTCTCCCCATGTCTGTGTAGGTTTCATCTGGGTGCTCCGGTTTCCCCACCACTAAATATATGCACAATAGTACTCCAAAATGCATTGGAAAGAGCTTCAAAGACCTGTGACCTGAAACGGGTCGAACAAAGCAAATGTAATAATAACAATCTGTGTGTGCATTGTCCACTGCATTGATTATGTCTGAGGCGGAGAAAGTATGGCTTGACATAGTCTTAACTGAATGTCTGTTGGCAGGTGGTGAGAATCCTTCTGGAGTGTAACGCCAAACTCAACAAAAAGGATCACTTTGGGAACACTCCTCTGATTCAGGCCTGTCTCAGGGGAAACATGGAGATTGCCACCACTCTTCTAGAGGTAAATACACGTTGAACTTTCTGATCTCGATAGCCTCCAGACCCTTTGTCGCTTCACAATGTCTTATGTTAGTCGTGAGTGACAAGCAGCAGCCACAATAGCCTTATCATTAGCTCTGGAGATCAACAGCTGATAGTTATTGTTAATCTTTTTGAAGGGACACTGTACAGAGACATTCAGCTCAGATAGACAGATGTGTTACAGATTATGGCTAGACGGCGATTTTCCATCTGTTGAGTTTTGTCTAAATCTTTTCTTAAAGATTCAGTCAATGGTGTTACCCGGATGCTACTGCTAAAAGCCAACCTGAATCATTTACTGCACCTTTAACAACAACAAAAATTGTTTAAATAACCTGAATAAAGTAGCGGCTTGTTGTCCTCAAATTACAGAATGCAAGAGATAAGACTACAAGATGGCATTCAAATACAATCCGATATGTATTTTCTCTATCGCAGTAAAATAATGTGTAACAATATAAAATGGACTTGGCAATAAAGTATATTGAATGAATTACAAACTGTAATAATGCAAATGATTTAGTTTCATGTTACAAGTTGAAGCACTAACCACAGCCTCTCAAGTGAACATAACTGTTGTCTGTTGTGCAGAGTAACGCGCTGATGAATGTGGCCAATAATCAGGGGAACACGGCTCTCCATGAGGCGGTGAGGGGGGGTCACCAGGCTCTGGTGGAGCTGCTGCTGCGGAGCGGGGCCTCTCCAGGGCTGCGCAACAAGAGGCAGAGGACAGCCCTGGACTGTGCCTACGAACTGGGAGGAAAGGTACCACGCTTTATCCTTCAATTCAACTGCAGCAATCGCATCATTTGTGGTGAAAGTGACTGAAAGACTAAGTTGTAGAATCTATAACGGCTGAGTACCTAGATCAGGTGTCTCCAACCTTTTTCACCCAGAGAGCTACTTTCCCGGGACGATAAAAGCAGAGAGCTACTCCTTTAAGTTGCCATGGGAAAAAATTGATGATATCTTGGTGTGAACGAGTCTGATATTGGGTACAGTCATTATTTATCATCACATATTTGTTGCTAGTGCTCAAAGTAAGTGTATTTTCAATAATATTTACAATAAATTAAGTATATCATTTATTTTGTTTATCTCTAAATCTTTTGGCGAGGGAAGAGGGTTGCGAGCTACTAGTGGCTCCTGAGCTACAGGTTGGAGAGCCCTGACCTAGATCATCTGAAACATAGAAAAGAGACTGGGGCAGAATTCAAAGAAATAATTCCCTCAGAGCTTCTCATACGGTACATGCCCTCAAGCCCCTTGAAGAGCATCTGTCAGCTGTAATAGGCCAACACTCGCAGCTTTGGAATCTTCAGCAAGATCATTTACTGGTTTTTCAAAATGCCAATATACAGTGGGGCAAATAAGAACTCGGCAGTTGGCAAGTGTGTAAATCCCCCCTCTTGAAACTGAGAACTTTTTCACCACTAACCAGATCAACTTGGTGCTTTGTAATGTATCCTTTTGTTATTAATAACAGAGGTCATTTGATTCCCGTTAGTCTTCAGCAGGTTCCCACACACTGTAGCTTGTATTTTGGCCCATTCTTTCAGCCACGTTTCATCTTCAATGCTGTCACTCCCTCTGGTGGTAGCATAAAGGATTACAAGTAGAACGTTTTTTGTTTTTTTTAACCCTTCATACTTGTTTCACCATTCATTTTTTCTACTTAAGATAATTTTTGAAATTCTAAAACATGACTGATCAATGTTTGTGGCCAAAAATTATGCATAGTAAATACTATTTTTAAATTACTAAAATGTGTTTGCTTTGACAGAACACAGAGATCCTGAGGGCCCTACAGAAAGCCTCTGGACTGTCTCCTGATGCTGAACCCATCAAAGTTCTGTCTGTGCCTAAAGGAGCTCTGGGTAAGTCCCGCTAACATCCAGAAAGTCCCGCTAACATCCAGAACTCTATGATTCCATCCATCTGTGATTGATGGATCTTTCCTCGTACATCTGTAGCCCACTCGTTTGTGCAGCGGCTCCGGCTTCAGGACAACGGCAACGGGAGGAGACACAAACTGGCCCAGTCCATCAGCAGGTCTGAGTCTGTCTGAAAACTCATTCACCGCTCTGAAACCAAGAAGACTTTTTAATGCGACTCTTTTTTTTGTATTCCAGGATTCAAAAGATGAAGAGAGCCTCCTCTGGTCATTCACCAAACCGATCTCCAAATCTCAACCAGGTTCAGTTCTTGATGTTTTTGTCCGAATTATATCTTGGCTTTGGTGTTTGCCAGATACTTTGTCGTTAATTAACCAAATTAAAAGTGTAGTGATGGTAACACAAGGTCAACACACTGAGTCTTCCTTCACTGTATCTCAAATTATATATAATGTGTAGTTATTTCCAGTTAAGAAATGTTTGAGATTATACAATATAATGGTTTAGTCTATACTTGATGACTGTTGCCTGCAAGCGGCATTCCAGGCACTCTTATTTGGAATGCGTTCATCCTGTGGACTGGATGCATTGTAAGATTATACAAGACTTAATCAGACTTGACATGTTTTTGCAGTATAGCAGACCGATATTGGGGATTATTTTATCAGGAATTCTATGTCTTGTGATCGTAGGCCAACTCTGAGCAGAGAAGGCTGCGCCGGGGAGAGACCGTAGACGTGAGCACCCCAGCGGACAGCCTTGACTCCGGGCCACGCCTGTGTCGCCGCCACACACTGGACTCCGGAGCGAACCCGGCCTCAGAGCGAAAAGAGGCACTCAAAAACTCCCCCCAAAGCACCCGCAAATCCAGCCAAGACTCGACGGGAACCAACGAGGACTTGGACAAAACGCAATCCGACACAACCCAAGCACAGCCGCCGATTGAACTGCCCGCCAGGCTCAGCTCTGACACGCCCTCGCCACCGGAGACCACACACTCGCACGACTTGTTCTCCAACGGGACGTCCGACACCAGCGCGCACTTACTGACAAGCAGCGAAGAGGAGAGCCACCCACCGCGCCCCACCCGGCTCGACATCCCCGGTCTATCAAGGGAAGAGGCAGCAGCACCGCCACAGATCTGTGCAAAAGATAATACCACAAGCTGAAAGTAACGCCCGGGTTAGATTGTAGTTTTCCGGTTGATATCACAGGATCAATGGGAAAATATGTGTAAGATGATACAGCTTTGTTTCTACTATTAAAGCTGGAGTAACTCACTTTTTTGTTTCATATATAACACATGTAAACGGAAAGAGTCCTGTAAAAGTACAATGTTGTCGAAAAATCAGACCGACATATAAAATTTTTTTACATATGAAAGAGCCCTATTTGATGCTTTTGGCTGATTGGCTGAGAGCTGATTGGCTGAGGGCTGATTGGCTGAGGGCTGATTGGCTGAGGGCTGATTGGCTGAGAGCTGATTGGCTGAGAGCTGATTGGCTGAGAGCTGATTGGCTGAGCAAGGGCCATCTTCTCTTTTTTTTATTTTTTTTAATCAATTTTCTGACAGAGGCCAAAAATACAATACGTGTGAAAACTAGGGATAGAACCAAACATTTTGAACTGTTTTCACTATTTTATTGCGTATTGCATTACATTTTGGTTGTAGTGTTTTAGTTTGAAAGTGAGGTATCCCAGCTTTAATTGAAGTAAATATATTTCTGTTGCAGTTGTCCTTTCTCTGAGCTCTGAAAGTTGAGCTTTATAAATTCCACGTAAACCAATCCAGTAAGCACGTAGGAAGTTAAATCATCATCGGAAAGCTGTATCCTTTTCACAACTTTTCCCTGTTGTTAAAAACTCCTTTTGACACCAACGAAAACGCCTCTAATCTATGTCGTAAACCGGCTCCTAAACTCCAAACAGACTCGAGGAGGGGGTAAAGATAATTATAGCTTCGTTAGTCGTATTCCTATAGTTACAATTGTTTACAGTAGCAGCATGAAACAACACAAATAAGTAGGTCGTTAAACAATGAAAGCACTCATGTAAAAGTCTCAGGCACAACAATATGGACTTTGACTGTTCTGTTTTTATTCAAATCACCAATATACTGTACTTGCTGGACTATGAAGCGCACCTGTATGTAAACCGCACCAGCTACATTTTGTCCACATATAGGCCACACTGCAATACAAGCCGCTGATCCAAAACATAGACGGTTGTTGTTACTGGTCTTTTTGACAATAAACCTGCATCCTGTAGCTACATAAACTCTGACAACAGAACAACAAAAAAGTCCTGTGTATTTCCCTGCATTTCCGCATATCGTCTCTGTCTACTGTTCACATAAACATAAACCACAGCGGTCAGAGCCTTTCAAATATTTACAATTAATTATATCTGGTATACACACATACACACCTACATGACAAGAGAATACAAAAAAGAATGAAGAGAATACAAAAAAGATGAAAATAGATGGGATTCACGATGCATAGAATTATAGCCAAATGACAAACTAATCATATAAAGGAAAATTATTATTCCAAAATACATACAAATACAAATTGAAAGAGAAAAAAAATAGTATAATAATAATCATGAAATCATATATGACCGTTCCAAAAAAAAGTAGCGGCTTATAGTCCAGCAATTACGGTACAACAAATGAGCAATAACTAGCCAAAACGACTGACAAAACATATTTGTCAAGGTGGTTTAATATCCAAGCTTTTCTTGTTTGGTGTTGGTGTTACTAATTCCATAACATATTTTCTGAAATGTATCGCGCTGGTTAAAAGAATTGGATCATAGCACAAGATTGGAAGTGGCCAACATAATCGTTATTCAATTATAAAGTACAGTATGAAATGTAAACAGGTTCGAATGCATGTATTTCTTTAGGTTCAACACACACGCCTACTTTACACATATCAAAGCACTTTTTTTTCTTTTTCATGCACATTTAAAGGGATGTATGCTGTTTTGGCATTTCTGAGCGACCGCCGCGTAGTAGTGTGGACGATTTGTTCTGAACGTGCTTTTGTTTTACTTGAATGTTAGAGACTGGTTCATTGTTCAACGGAATGGATTTATGCAATGTTTTTGTTTTGCCTTTTCACCATAGTGCATCAGAGAGGTAAGCTAGCTCCTGTGTGTACGGACACGAGCTAAGAAGTGAGGAAGTAAGTGACCCATTCAAGCTAAGTGACTGAATGGGTAGCTTACTTTGACCCATCAATAGAAAAAAGGTTGACTTGTTTTGGTTAATGACTGTTTTTCAAATGGCAACCAGAAACAGTGACTTAAAGCTGGTGTACCTAACTTTTTCCAACTCTACATTTTGTTTTTGCAACGTTATTTATCTCATTAGAAAACTGTTGCATACTGTGACTTACCGTTTGAGGCTTAGGGCAGAGAGCTGATTGGCTGAATGAAGCTTAAGATGTGACATGGGCCAAAAACATGCATCGGAAAGCTACATGCGTTGGTTTTTATATAGCCTTTTTTGGCATAAATCATTCACTCCATAGATACAGCGAACAGAAGCGAGGCAACCAGTATGCACCATCAGCCCATCCAACCACCATGAACCATTTACGCACACAACAAGAGTTTGGCACGCTACAGCCACCCCACTGTGGTTCCCAGAGGTCTCCCATCGCAGAACTAACCAGGTCATGTCCTGCTTAGCTTCAGAGGTTGTATGAGATCTGGCTTTCACCTGCAGGTTGGGTCTCAAAACTAGTAATAGAACCAAACTGTATTAGAAATGGAACTCACTTTTTGTGGTTTAGAATTTAGGTACCCCAGCTTTAACACAATTTCCTCGTTGGCTTTAGGATGCAAAACTAAACACTTCGCCCTTTACCTTATCAAAATAATTTCTGTGAAGTCCAAAATCTGAGTTGTACAGTATGTACTGTGTGTGTATTCAAAATGAACCACTTATAATTGAAGTCGAAAATCTGTCCCTGTTTTTGAATGTGGTCGAGTGGAATTTGTTATTTTTGCACCATGTTTTATTTTGAAATTATGTGAATGTGCCTTATTTAATTGTCACCCGATAACCCGAACTGATAATAAACATTTTGATTTTGACTTTTGTTGGTCTGAGCTATTATATGAAAACTGTATAAATGTCGTCCACATATAAGCCGCACTTGAATATAAGCCGCAGGTTTTCTGGTAAATGCTCCATCCCTACTAAAACTTGATAGACTTAAAAAAAAAGAAAAAAAGAAGCTGCTTCATGTTTTGCACCAGATAACACATGGGCAACAAGTTTCCACCTGCAGAGTTTGTTATTGCACCCCCGGGCGGCGCTGTAAACACATATTTTTGTTCATTAGTAATGGCTTAAAGTATGGTAGCATTGTTTTTGGACTCACATACTTGATATCGTTTGAATGAAGTATAATATTTTTTTCAACAATTTTTTAAAACATGTATTTAATTTTCTAAATAATAAGATGTTGAAGTTATCTCATTGACTGCCATTGACGTATTTGTCTGAGAATGGTGATCTTTGTCAAACTTCCCTCTATTCGACTGGGGATTACAGGACAATAAAATTAGCTAGAAACAAACTTATTTTTGCTGATGAAAGTAGACAGTCCAGTCCTTCATGATCTGGTTTCATATTTTACATAGTCATAGCACATAATATTCTGTGGGGCTTGAGAATCAGTGAAATCATCAAAAGCGGCTGGCAGTCAGTGAGTTACGAATTAACCGTTCATTTACAAATTATGTCTCAGTTTTTAAAATTGGAAGCAACTATCCGCACAAGCGCAGTGGTTGGCCCTTATGCTTCACAGCAAGAAGGTCCTGGGTTTGGTTCCACCCACAGACAAGGTTGTTCTGTGTGGAGTTTGCATGTTCTTTTCGTATCTGCACAGGTTCCCCCCATTTGCCATTACCATCTACCACTAAACACATGTACAATAGGTCCAACATAGGCCTCCTGAATGGTGACCCCCTGCTCCCATCTCCGCTTTGTGCTTCTGTGGAAGGTTTTTGCTATTTAAAGAAGTAAAAAAATAGATCTTAGTGTAACTATACCTGTCTGAGATGTCATATGCTTCATGTGTGAAGTATGGTTCCAATGTACAGTATGATGCTGAATGCTGAAAGACTAAACTAAACTATCTGGATTCTCAAAAAACTACTTGGTAAAAAGCAGTTTGTAAGCCTGTCAAATATTTCTATTCTAATTGCACTGATCTGTTTTTGCAAGTTATCTGTTCTTTTATACACGTTTTTTTTTACACCTAATTAACAACACATCTCATTTTATTTTTAAATTTAAAAGTGAGAAAAGGTTGTACAATAAGTAAAGGAAAGAAGGGAAAGAGAAAAAACCAAACAAAAACTAAATTGTGTACAACATTTTCATACACAAAGTAGCACATACACACATGCATTTACAGTACGCACATACACACACTAAATTGTACTCTATATCTGATTATTGCTTTATAATTTTGTCTAAACCTTACTCCATCTCATTCTGCTCATGTCCAGGTGTTTTACAAAGCCTCAAACCCCAGCGTTGGTCCATCTGTCCTCTCTCCTTCTTTTCCCATGAGTCTTTGTTAATCATTGCTTGTGTGTTTTCCCTTCGGCACGCTCGGCCCCTGCTCTTCTCAAAGCCTCAGCATGAGCCTGAAGAGAAGTGGCTGCGTGTGGCTGCTGGCCCTGGTCGTGTGGGGGCCCCCGGTGCAGTGTGGGCCCCAGACGTCGCTGCATGAGAACATCACGGACCAGCAGCTGTTCTGGGGGGCCGATCAGTACGACTTCTCTGTGGTGCTGCGAGCCTCTGGGCTGGAGTGCTTCTGGCATTTCGCTCACAGGGGAGAAATCTTCTACCTGAACTTCATGGTGAGAGCAGAAAGAGTGACGATTGTGTTTGTGTTTTCAATCTGCTCATATTATTGTTGTGTGTTGAAAAAATGTCATCACAGGTAAACTCTTCTTCAACCCTTTAGTGCAGGCGTGTCCAAACTCAGGCCCGAGAGCCGATTGCGGCCCGCAGCGTCCTGTTATGTGGCCCTCCGCCTTGCTAACCTAAAGTACCATTTAGATAAAACAGACAATAATAATAATAGTAATAATACATCGGTTTTATTTTGCGCTTTTTGGGCACTCAAAGACGCTTCACATGTCATTATTCTTTCACGCCAAACACGGTGCTGATTAACTACTACTGTAGCCGCAGCTATGGTCATGTCATACCTCCTTGTACATCTCAAAAATGGACCAATTCCAGTCAAAAAATAGTTTTACAGTCCGCGTTGTCAGCCCTACTGGTGAACTCTTACTAAAAAGTTTGGACACCCCTGCTTTAGCGTTGACTCATTACAGAAAGCCATTTAGACATTTGCAATTTGCCTGATGAAGGTCTCAGGACTGAAACGTAATAATTTTTGCAAGGACAGCAGTGTGCGGGAACCATTATTTTTTTCATGCGCCCCGGGACTCTTTCCCCCTCTCCTACGCACCTGCTCCAGCAATTGATGAGTGATGTTCTACTTCTTTATATATATGAAAACATTTAGTAGGATTGAATATAAACTAGCTGGAGAGAATGTCCTTATATGGGCATTTCTTCAGCTGCGTTAACTTTGCACCATAACCGGGGCAGATGTGTTGCAAAGACGGTTGCTAGGGAAAGCTGGAGTTAATTGAAAATATATATTATTTTGTCTAATCTAGAGGCATTATATAGTGGTGAGTCCTGACATCGTGTTTGTGTGTCTCTCCCCTGTGTGTGTGTGTGTGTGTGTGTGTCTGTGTGTGTGTGTGTCTCCAGGTGCAGTGGGTGACCGGCGTGGGCCATGACAGACACCTCTCGGTCACAGTGAACTCACCCGGAGGTCTGCTGCTCCACACGATAGACGAGGCCACGGGTCAGATCCGCTTTGAGGCCCAAGAAACTGGTTTGTGCAGAGTCGAGCTGCAAAGTTTACGCCCTCAGGCAGAACATTCGAAAAAACTATTGGCCAAATATCAGAGATTGTGAATAATACCTCAAAAACAATTCTTTCACTCTTTGTTAGTTGTGTGAAGAAATTTAATGTCAAATAAACATGTTTTCTATTTTAGAACCTACTTACCCAGAAGTCTCCATCCCCAGGTCTCAATAGTCTGTTTTTTTTCCCAGGCACTGTTTTGTTGTGGGTCAGTTGCCAATATACTGTATACGGTAACAGATACTAAAGCGTAATCGAAGAAGAGTAGAGTAGAGCAGAGTCGTGTTGGTGGAAACAGGGCTCATGACAGCCTGGAGAGGATAAAGGAGCTCATCCACAACTACCACAAAAGATAATGTTTCTTGGCAAAAAACCTTCCAGTTCCGGTCCCCCAACTCCCGGGCATCATCCTTTTTGTCCCTTATCAACCACTGTATTGAGTCTTCCACCTCTCATGGACATTTATAATCAATTTCTGAGTCTGTGACACCAATTCAAAAACATGGTGGCGGTAAATATTCTTAAAAAGCTCACATTTGTCATTGGTTTACATTTTCTTTCATTTGGAGCAACTATAAAAATTACACAGAGTACCTTTAATAGACATTTTGGTCCAGCTGAGGCACCAATCTTATAAACGATCCAAGTTGCTTGTCTTTCATTCTTTGTAGGAGCTCTGTGAGTCACTTTTTCAAGCTCTGGGCTGAGAGCTGATTGGCTGAGTGAGGGTGGTCTTTTGTTTTTCCCTTTTCTGTCTGAAAGAACTGATATAAAAATGTGACAGAGGCCAAAAATGCACAAATATAAAACTAGTGATAGAAGCAGGACCACTCGGACACTTCTCAATCCAAATAAAACGTTTCCTTTGTCACACGTCCAGGCTTCTACCAGATGTGCTTCAGTAACTTCCACAACCGCTTCGGGATGCTGCAGGTGTTCTTGAGTTTCGGGGTGCACTACAACGGATACGAAGACTCCAGCAAACAGAAGAAAGAGCAGGACGACCGGGACCTCAACAACACTCTCAGCGTCATAGAGGTATTAGAACAGAGGTGGGCAAACGCCGGCCCACGGGTCAATTGCGGCCATTTTGCTTGTTTCTATCAGGCCCACATGCCTTCCTCAGTTTATATGATTATAGTATTATAGTATCACTCGGCCACACCTCTCTCTCTCAGCGGGTGTCAAATCTCTCTGGAGCAGCACCTTCTCTCCACTGTCTGCGCTAAACTCTGCCCTGCTGTGGACTTTCTTCTTCTCTTTCCCATTTTTCTTTCATTTTCTGGGTCCCTCAAATTCAAAGTGCACAGCTGTAATATGACACCACTGTTTATTTGGCTCCAGCTATAAAGACCATTGTGTGTGCATTGTTGAATATGAACTGAACTCATGTGAAATAACAAGGGGTTGTGCTCGGTAAAAGAGCTGAAAATTGGTTTTGGGTTTAAATGGGTTTATTTTGCAAGATAAAACCGTCCGTGTGATTTATTCATATAATACAATGGTCCATAGACATTAAAAAGACAGGAAAAGAACAGACAGCCCCAGTTACAACCTGAGTTTCTAAGTTGAGCTGCGTTCAGTGCATTTTTCCGAGTAGGAAATAGGGGCTTCCGAGTTTCTGAGATTGTATGAACCTGTCAAGAACCTTATTGAGCTGTGGAGCGTCAAACTGATTTCTGTCTGCGGTGAAAATATAAAAGTGGTTTTCTTCTCGGTCCGTCCGTGTACTTTTGCGTTCAATACATTTTCTATTTTTGAAGGGAAATCGAAAATCGAAAAAAGGCTATTTTGCATTTTCAGGCACACAGCAACATACAAAAATGATCATTTTGGTTTTTTTCATTGCTTGTAAGACACATATATATTAAAATAACCGGATTTGGCAACTAGAAAATGCAATAATTGACCTTTTTTATTATGTATTTAATAAATTTTGGCGTCAACGATTACCCGGAAGTGAAGTTTGTTTACTTGCACGAGATTAGAATCACCTGTGGACCCCTGATAATTTGTGATAATGGTGGAGGACGTCTGAGATTTTGCAGTGCATTCACACGGGATAAGCAATATCTGTAAAATACTGTTTTCACTGACATCTCACATAACGGCCGCACGTGTGCGGGTCTACCCACTTCACGCAGTCCAGAGAGTTGCGTCTGACCACAGCAGCCACAGAGACATGAGGACAAACATTTTACTGCTCTACAGTTCTCTGGCCCATACTGTCTGTAATGTTTAATAATAGTTTGTATAGACTACTCGTGAACCACATACATATATATATTCAACACGTCTGTACTGTATTAGGACAGAGTGCAAAGTAAACGTACAAACACAACCCATCAGTCTGATCATTTAGTGTCAGTGAACACATTACACTGTCCTCTACACTTCTCCATAGACCTCACAGCAGCAGCCGCGACTCTGCAGCTGTGTACACAGCCGCGATCCGCGACTCCTCTGCTCATTGACAAAAACAACGCAGAAAGTAAAGAGAAAGGGAC
This sequence comes from Knipowitschia caucasica, assembly GCA_964034765.1. Lineage (NCBI taxonomy): Eukaryota > Metazoa > Chordata > Actinopteri > Gobiiformes > Gobiidae > Knipowitschia > Knipowitschia caucasica. The sequence goes on along the minus strand of OZ035824.1, from coordinate 9,277,502 downwards.
CATAGCGATCACAATCACTGACATGCAGATTCACACAGGATTAGTATTATCACAGGACGTCTGTGTTTGGACAAATACAGGAGGTCATTTGCATATTAAATTATACTAAATTAGAGCGAATATGCCTGAAGTAAACAAACTTGTTTCACTTCCGGGTAATCGATTGAGGACGAAATGTATTCAATACATATTAAAAAAGGTTAATTATTGCATTTTCTAGTTCCCAAATCCAGTTAGCATAATATATATATATATGTCATATAAGCAATGAAAAAAACCAAAATGGTCATTTTTGTATATTGCTGTGTGCCTGAAAATGCAAAATAGCCTTTTTTCGATTTTCCATTTCCCTTCAAAAATAGAAAATGTATTGAACGCAAAAGTACACGGACCCTTCTCTTATCATTAATTCTTTTTACATATTTTTGTATTTTTACAAATTAATTTAATTTGACATGGGTTTGGATATTGTTTTAGGGTAGGTTTGGATTCAACCAAAATTATGCCAAATATCAAAAGGACTATTAACTATAAAACATAGGGTTAGGGCTGCTAAAGTGGTCTTGAGGGCCGGGTTTAGCGCACGGGCCTGAGTTTGACAAGCCTGCCATTAAGAATCTTCACGTCTTTGATTGTTTACATTTGCAGGACGCCACAAACAAAGTGGAGATGTACGTTTTTCACATGTTTCGCTACTACACGTTCAGCCGCATGAAGAAGAGCGCTGACTACTACCTGCTGCTGTCCAACTCCCAGTACGTGTCGTGGATGTCCCTGGGCCTCAGCCTCCTCATCCTCACCTCGGGATACCTGCAGCTGCTCTTCCTCAAACGCCTCTTCGTCTCCAAGAGCGCGGAGCAGGAGGAGAAGCCGCGCTGCTGACCAACAGCCGCACTGTGTAATGTTCTGTCTCGTTTTGTTTTCGTCTAATAAAAGTTTGAAATGAGAAGCAGCTTTGTGTATTTTTAATCAATGTGTTATTCTTTTTCAAAAACAGAACAGAAGCATAAACACACTCCGTGGTCCACCGCTGTTTAGTATGTCTATCTTGTCTAAAAAAACTTTTAGATGTATAACATCTTTGAGCCAAATGAGCAGTTCACACAAGAAGAAGGGGCCGCTTCACCATCAAAGAGGATACAGAACCTCATGTACTTTACTTTACTTGATTTTATTTTACAATCACATTTAGGCTCCCTGCAGAGCACCTTAATTAAGATTGTAATATTAGGGGTCAGCAACTACTAATGCAATATCATTATTTAACTGGAATAGAATATTAGAATGCACATTAGAATGGTTGTGTTGCATTAATTGTCCGCTCGCATCTCAGCAGTGGAGAGGTGAGGCCTAAAGGCCTAACCACAACAAATCTTTATGTACATACTGTACATACATACATGCGTTGTTCGGCATACACAAAGAAAATCAATAGGTGTTGGTGGTCAGCACAGCAGGGCTGCTGCTGCCAGGACAGAGGGATAGAGATGGGTGGAGTCAAGGTGTGTTCTTATACAGGCTTCCAGCAGGACAGACGAAGCAGGCTGGAAATCCAGAAAGTGAGCCTGGAACTGGAACAGGTCTGAGTGGCAGCTCCAGATAACACCTCCACTCATAAACATGTTGATCTCAAATCAACATGCAACATACAAACGCTCCAATAGGGCAAAGAGCTATCATTTCTTGAGCCCAGGCCGATGAATGGATTGATCTGCAAAGGCCACAGCGACCACAGATCGACTCAATGTCTGAAGAGACCAGAGCAGACGAAGCAGGATCCAGCTCAGGAACAGGGAGGTCAGCAGGTCTGCAGGAGGTTGAAGCAGGCCCCTCTCTACGAATACATCTCTCACCATGTCCTTAATATGTTCCTGTAAATATTTGCTCCACCCTGTGCTGTCAATATCATAAAATGCAGCCATAATCACTGCCTCAAATTCACTATGAGCAAAAAACCCTCTCAATGATAAGGTTTAATTGTTCTCATATTTAACAATCGTGGTTGGTTGACTGTGATTCTGTGATACCGCAGGCAGGGCTGGTCCTGAGCCTTCTATCTATAAATGTTTTTACTTTCTGTTTGTCACAGTCACGACCTGTCACACTTCAAGGTAAGACATGGGGAGCAGATTCTATCCTCTCACTTTTTCCTTTCAAATATATATATATGCACATATATATTTATATATATATACTGTATATACACATATATATTCATATATATATACTGTATATACACATATACACATATATATTCAAATTTGAGCTGTATCTAAGTTTTGTGACTCGTTAACTACAGTGTTTGTCATGAACACAACATATATTTGTCTGTTCAAAACAAACCAGTCGCTGTCCGTGAGAATGTCATGGTCTCTGATCACAAATGATTTTAGGAAATGTTTAAGAGGTAAAAAAGTGAACTAACATCTGGGACATGCCCTGCATCTGAATTCAGCTAAAATATTTCCTTTGTCTGGTCTTCCTTCTCACTTTTATTAACCTGTGTGGCAAATTTAAAAAGAGTTGGATTTCACCCGACCAAACCTCGTGACCCAGTCTCATGAAAGATACAGGGATAAGGAAGTAGGTGCAGTGTTCCTTTCTATGCGGGACGTCCCGACCATGGACTGTAAATATGCCTCAGCACAGATGTTTTCTTCTCATTGTTGGTTGTGAATTGTGTTTTCAGCGAACATGGACTACACAACCTTGGTTCTGTCCCAGTGCAGGAGTATCAAATGCAAGGTCCCAGTTACTGTAGTCCTGAAGAACCACTGCTCTCAGCTGGGACAGAGGCTCCAACATGTGGAGGAGATGGTCCAGGCGCTGCAGCACAGGCCGTCCAGCTCCATAACTCCACAGGTACCAGCAGCTTTGACTCACACCAACTCATTCAAATTTAAGTTTACAACAGAGCTCTGTAAAAATACCATCTTACTTGTTCCTTGCTCTAAAACTCATGCATGTATTTCTGACCTCTGTCACATCTTCATTTTCTTTATACACATAAATACACGTATGCATATATGTGTGTGTGTATATATATATATATGTTTATGTATGTATGTATGTGTATGCATGTATGTGTGTATATACAGTACATACTGTACGTGTGTACGTGTATGTGTGTGTTTTATATATATATATATGCATGCTACATGTATGTAGTGTGTGTGTGTGTCATTATACCTGTATTAATTTCATTTGTATCTGTCTTTTGTGGATTTCATTTTATTCTTTTATTTTATTTTTCTAATTTATGGACTGATTTATTTTTTTGCCCTTTAAATTCAGCTGTAAATAATTCTATAATAAAAACTCAAATTGGGGAACGGTGGGTGGCATGGGGATGAGGGGAGGGATGGTAACAACAACAAAAACACACAGATTGTAAAACTGTCATTAACTTCATTTAATTGTGTGTGAAAAAGAAAAGAAAAGATAGTTTTCTTTATACCAGAAATCATTGCTGTCTAGACTTGGCCACATGCCAGTTTCTTTCTCTTAACTCTGTATCTTTACTGGAAGTGTTTGTGTGTGTAGGTGGGCGGGGCTCTGCAGAGTCTCTACACCACCCTCATGAGTGCTGACAGCCTGCTGCAGAAGTGCTCCGTGAAACAAGACCAAGTGAAAAAATCAAAGTACAAGAGTGAGTTCACCTCCCTGAACCGGCTCATCGAGAACTCTGTGAGAATCCTGGCCACGGTCCCGCATGTCAGCCATGCCCCCGTCTCCCAGGGGGGGGGCTACACGGTGGAGGAGGTGGATGAAGACTCGGACGAGGACGATGACCTCATGCTGATGCCGTACGCTTCAGGTCGGGCTGTGACTGCGGCCCAGAACCCCTTCCTGAACGCCCAGGCCAGCTTGGAGTACGAGTCGGTGGTGCTGGTGGAGAACGGCCTGGTGATCTGTGCAGAACGAATCACTGGACGGTTTTAAAGCAAATTGTTCGTTAATCGAGCCGTCGCTGTTGAGATTTAGAGCCACATTTATTGTCTGTCTGATCCAACATATTTTTGGAGTGTGTCTGCTCCATTGTGATTTTATTACATTTGGCTCTTCTATCATTCTGTCATTGGAATGTTGTTTAGATTATCCTTTAAATAATTCCTATATGTGGATAGATTATATATACATATATATAATCTATCTCAGTATATTATTATATACTGAGATAGATTCATCTCAGGCTCCAGGAAGTCTGGGGGCTTGTATGTTAAACACCAGGAGGAAGCAGGCTTTGTGTAAGCTAATACGGAGTGTCCTATGTTCTGTTTGATTCTTCCTTTGGTATCTGCACATGAAGGTGTGTCTTGTACCATCACAAGACGTTTGCAGTCTTAGATCTGGTTTTGGAAGAAGAAACAGCGCACTCTCTGCTCTGTCTCTGTTTCAAAGATCACTTCTCTGTGGAAAAGGCAACCAAGATTAAAAATGCCGAACCATGTCTTTTGTCCATGTGTTTTTGTCAGGCAGGACTGTAGGTTAAAACAGCATTCACACATTCTTACAAGATACTGCGTCTATGTGGTCCTGACTGCATCAAAAGAAAAACAGAATAAAATAAGTTAATGCAAAAATTACAACAGAAACCTGAAAGACAACTTTTCTGTCAATTATCCATGTTACCTGTAATTTCCAGACTATATATAGACCTCTACTTTTTAAACTTATTCAAACTCTGCATTTAAAGCAATGCGGCAAATGCTTGTATTTTTGTTGTGGTAGAGTATCTCCTGGGCGCAGGTAAGAATGTCAATACAGCTGTTTATGTTTATGTGAACAGCAGAAAGAGCAGCGACAAGGAGTAGCACGAAACACACGTCAGAGCAGAGTTTATAAAGCTACGGGACGCAAGTTTATTCTCAAAATAGTGCGACCATTATGCAGACACAATGTGCACAATGTTTAAAGCTTATTTTGTTTGTATACAGGTGCACTTAATAGTTCACATGACTGTTTCCCTCCTAATGTTGCTACACACTGAAACAATCCAATCTGCTTTATGTATATGGCACATTTCATAAACACAGTTTCCAAAGTGCTGCACAATAAAATACAAATTAAAACAAATCCATAGTAAAACAGTAAAATCATTAAAAATCAAATAGGAAAAACTGTGTGTGCATAATGTATGAATATAAAAATAATAAAACAACATTAAATAAAATAAAAGGACCTAACAACACACGCATTGTTAAAAGCCAGAGCATAAAAATTGGTCTTAAAGGAATAGGCATTATGAGGTATTGTGAGGTGTAATAATACGAGGAGCGCTACGTCCGCGCACTAACTCCTACAGACTTCTCTCCCGCTCACGCTGCTTCTATTGACGGAAGTGAGTGGGAGAGAAGTCTTTAGGAGTTAGTGCACGGACGTAGCGCTCCTCGTATTATTACGCCTCACAATATAGTACCTCTTTTTATCCGCTGAGAAAATCGACATGTTACATTTCTGTGTTACTATACTTTGTAGTGTAACACGTCACGTAACTGTATTTGAATAGGGAACACGTGGAAGAGTTTGGTAGCTTCTAACAGGAGCTGATTTGGTACTATACAGTCTGTGGAAGAGGCTGCGTTTGTGCTCCGTGTGCAAGACAGAGCGCACGGAGAAAGACCAGACAGGTACATATCAACTAGTCTAAGGTAAGGTAAGAATATATGTCAGTATGTAAAAACGGTGGCCTATTCCTTTAAGGGCCCATATTACGATTTTGGACTTTTCTCTGCTTTAAACATGATTACAGTGCTATTTGGCCTTCATACACATGCCCAGACCCCCGATCTGTAAGTAACGTGATGCTAACACGGACCCCCATCTGTAAGTACCGTGATGCTAACACGCCGTATACTTCTAATTGTGCATCGAGGACATAGGGCTTGATGGGACGGATTGTCATTGTTGAAAAAGTTTATTCTTATGTCTGAAATGACTATGTACCGGTGTTTTTATGTTATTTTTCTTTATATTTTTATTTACAAAAGGACAAATATACATATACATCAATACATAAAATGACGAAGACAAAGACCAAAGTATTTACATTATATACAGAAATAAGTGTACCGGTGATAAACAACTCAGAGAGTGATGCTACGTCACCGTGCGGGCGGGGGGAGGCGGGCTCGTTTGAGTTGAGTGTTGTGTGGTGTATCAGACACATTATTGTCACACATGTGCATAGGATAGACAGTGAAACATGAAGAAAAGCGTGATATAGGACCTTTAAGACGAGACTTAAAACACTCCACTCCGCAGTTTGAACAAGGGGGGGGGGGGGGGGGGCAGAGCGTTCCACAGCTTTGGTCCAGCCACAAAGAAGGCACTGTTTGTAATTTCTGGTCCAAATATCTGTCATGAATTTGATTTTGTTTAGACGGACAGATCAAGGAACGGACCAAGGAATGTTTCCCTATTTTTTTTGCAGGAAGTCACTTGGAAAAAATCAGTCAAAATCAGACATGTTTTGTGCTTTCAATAATGTTAAAATAGTGTCCCCTCCTCTGTCACAGACCTGGAGTGGTTTTTCAGATCCATCCATGCACTACTGTTAAAGCTCCTCTCTGTGATTAACCGATATTATATTTATGCGCAAGAACAAAAATGATCACACTACAAAACATGCTAAATATATCTTTGAAAAAAACTTCACCTCAATGGCTGGATATAGTGGAAATAGAAAGTGAAAGTATGGTGTTCCCACTCAGTGCTTGAAGCAGTTTGGGGACATTTTTTCAATAGATATGACTCATGTTGTGCTATTCTTTGAACTGGAACCACCTCAAACATTGCCACGAATCTTTCTAATAAAAAAAGGAAATGCTGTACTTCCCACAGTTTCACAAAAAATATATTTTGATGTGATTTACACGGATCGCAATATGTCTCTCTGTATCAAATTAACAAGTCAGTCGTGTTATATTGCGATACGTTTCAAAAAGAAGGAGGACAAAAAAATAAAGTAATTTAATAAACAAGAATGCAAAAACAAAACTCAACTGAATGTAAAAAAAACAAACAGGAACTGAGTACGAAGTCGAGAACTGGGGATCAAACCATGGATGTATTATATTAACTGGATAGGGTATTACTAGCTTGTAGCTGAATAACTCACATGCTCAGGGGATTCTCGCGGTACTGCAGACTGAACCAGACTAAATTCACGTGGGCTACCCAGAAATTTTCCCCATAGAACTCAATGCATATTAAAACAGCTCAACCTCAGCTGACAGAGAACCTACAGCTTTAATAAAGATAGGATTTTGTGGGGATTTTAGTGTCCCTTGTCATCCTGAACTTTTTTTCTTCTTAAATCCTTCGGTTTTGTTTAAATCCACACTTTAGTGCCACAAATTCTGCTCCTCTGGCTCTCGCTCTATCTCCCGCTCTGATGAACTGCTCTGATTGGTCAGAGCGCGGCCGAGCCCCTCTGTGCACGTGCGTGAGACCCGGTGTGAGACCCACACACGCGTGTTTGGCGCAACGCATTATGGGAGATCATCCACTGCGCAGAACCGGGAGGACCAGACGATGCCCAAATACAGGCGAGTTTCCCATAGATCTTTGCGAGTTTCAGGCGACTTCCGCTAATCTTTCAGCCCCCATGCTGTCACAAAGCGCCACTGAGCACAACCATTCATTTGAATAGGGCGCCATCTTGGATCGCCGGGGCTTGGATCAAACACATTATAGGAGGATCTTGGAGTGATGTCGTAGTTCATAGTTTTTCCGTGCCGGTCATGTGACCGTGTGGCACTACAGCATAGAAAGCTACCTGGATGCTAGAGAGTTAGCTATTTTTAGACGTTTGAAGAGAGGTTTTACTAAATCCAATGGTCCATTCTTGTTATGTGGTCGGTTGTACGGCCCGCTGGGGACAGATGAAGTTTTTTTCTAATTATTTCGGAAAAGAACAGCATAAAACGGCCGCGGTAAAGTGGTTGCCCTTTTATGCTGTTACCTACGGTAAACGTAAAACGGGAACCCGGGGGAATGAGTTGATAAAAATTCATAAACAAATATAAGTTTTGCAACTACTTGCACTGTGCACTTAATGTTCACTCATTCATTAATTCATTCATGAATGATGATTAATTTTAAACATTGCATTTTGGTTGCTCATCCCCACGGATTCCTGCTCCACGTTTACCGTAAGTAACAGAAAAAAGGAGCAACCCGCTTTTAATGTGCGGACCACTTTACCGCAACGACAAAATGCCGGGCCACTTTACCGCGGTGAAAAACGTGAAATGGATTTTCACCACGGACCCTTGTTGAGTGAAGGGTCCCGGGTTTTCTATGAAGTAAGAATAAATGTCTCCGAGTCCAAGTCCCAGCAGATCGGTGCCAAAACAGAGGTGAGTCTGACCAATGTTTTTTCTCGCCATCCCAGGTCTCATCTGGGCTTTGGATTTGTTTAGTTCGGTCTCATATACTTATTTTTAGCTTGTCTTTTTATCTCCTCTGATCTTCTTGCGTTAAAGTGTTTATATACAGCGCTATTCGCCCACTGAGTCTTTTAAAAGTACTCGCTGCATCCATGCTTCAGTATGTGCCGCTCTGATCATGCGCCACACAGCGAGGGGCGCATGCGCTGGGAAGAGCGCAATCAGGGCGGGGCAGGAAGTAAAAACTAAAACTAAAACTAAAAGGACAACCTTGACAGTAGCAGATAATATTAAATGGTTACAAGACACGGTATTAGTGACATCATGTGTGTGTGGATGTATGCATGTGATTTTGTACTGTGTTTTATTTTTTTTATTTTCCTGTTTTTACTATTATGTAAACTCAAACTAAACTTCTTGCTACAATGTGGGACCCCCATTTATATATTTGCAGAGCTTTTTGGGGAGATATACACAACATGTATTGTGTTGGTGATGTGAAAATAAATAAATAAATAAAAATAGATAAATAAATATATGCACAGATGTAATATAACACTTTTTGAACCCACAGAAAGGCTTTACGACAACAGGAAAATAGAAATATAGAAAAAATAAAAAGCTAAAATAGGCAGTTTTGAACAGGTGGGTTTTGAGCAGTGATTTGAGGGTCGGCACTAGATCATGTACGGAATCAGGACGGAAGCGGAAGTAACAATCCTACTTTCTAATTAGTTTTAGACTAATAAGTCCTGGAGTGGTGACTGGTTTTAGGTGTCTGAGTAAGATTGTTAAGGTCAGGGTTAGGGGTGGGTTGGGGTTATTCTATGGGAATGGCTGGATAAGTTTAGGCATGGATCTAGTTGTTTAGGTAGTTGGTTATACTTACTTCCGCTTCTATATAATGATCTAGTGCCGACCGTGATTTGAGGTTCTGAAGTGAGTTTGACTTCCTGACTTCTTGTTATGGGAATGAGTTGCAGAGAGTGGTATTGGATGGTATTCACTACATACAGATCCTCGACCATGAGATCCTCTTACAGAGACTAGAGGACTGGGTTGGCGTCGCTGGCCCCGCCCTAAGTTGGTTTAGGTCTTACCTTGAAGACAGGAAGTACTTTGTGGAGATTGGAAACTGTGTCCCAGATCATATGGCCCTGACCTGTGGAGTACCACAGGGGTCGATCCTGGGACCTCTTCTGTTCAATCTCTAAATGCTGCCGTTAGGTCAGTTAATACGCAGAAACGAAGTGTCCTATCACAACTATGCAGACGACACTCAGATCTATGTCTCACTGACTGCAGGAGAACATGGACCAGTGGACTCACTCCTTCACTGTATCCAACAGATCAGTGAGTGGATGCAAAACAACTTCCTTCAGCTAAACGCAAACAAAACCGAAATGATTGTCTTTGGTCCCCAGAAACAAAGAGAGAGCGTCATCTGTCACCTACAGTCTCTCTCCCTAAAACCTTCAAACAAGGTCAGAAATCTAGGGGTAATACTGGACTCAGACTTACATTTTAATAGCCACATCAAATCATTAACATCAGCAGCTTTTTACCATCTAAAAAACATTGCCAAGATCAAAAACATAGTGTCTAAAGCAGACTTGGAGATTCTTATCCATGCATTTGTCTCCAGTAGGTTAGACTACTGCAATAGCCTGCTCACAGGTCTGTCCAAACAGGCTGTAAAACAGCTGCAGTACATTCAAAATGCAGCAGCTCGAGTCCTGACTAGAACCAGGAAGTACGACCACATTAGTCCAGTTCTCAGGTCTCTGCACTGGCTTCCTGTGGCTCAGAGAATAGACTTTAAAACAGCTCTGCTTGTGTACAAGTCTCTCCATGTCCCAGTCCCATATGAACCAGCCCGGACTCTGAGGAGCACAGGGACTGGACTCCTGTTAGTGCCCAGAGTCAGAACTAAACATGGGGAGGCTGCTTTTCAGATTCATGCTGCTAAAATCTGGAACAATCTTCCTGAAGATGTGAGACAGGCCTCTCTGACAATGTTTAAAACCAGGTTAAAAACAGTTCTGTTTAGCTGTGCATACAACTGAGGGATTTTATATTTTTATCTTTCTTTTTAATGTTCTGTGATTATTTATGATTTTAATGCTATCTTGTTCAGCACTTTGAGTTGCCTTGTGTAGGAATTGTGCTATACAAATAAACTTGCCTTGCCTTGCCTTACATGGTGGTATTGTAGCCACAGCTGCCCTGGGTAAGATCGACTAAAGGGAGGCAACCAGTATATGCCCTCTGACAAATACAAATCATTTGCGCGCACACACAAACACACACACACAATAATCTGGTTGTGTGGGTGAAGGCCCAACCCTGCTTAGCTTCAGAGATCTGAGAGGATCTGGTTTTCATATTCAAGCTAGCGCCACATTATTATAGTGCTAACATAAACATAGGAATTGCCTTCTAAAACTTTATTCTGTAAATTCAGGAAGTCAAGGGATATAAAATATAGCTGTGGACTGGCATTGAATGAGAACCTTTATTTTCCCCATTGTCTTAATCATTGGTGTAGGGTAAAACAAAAAACAAAAAAATGTAATAGTAAATCTTTTTATTTTTTATTTTTTAACATTACTATTATAAACTGTCCTGGACCTGTATGTGTTTGTGTGTAATTTTGTGTTTTAATTGAAAGGAACTACATTATAGACAAAAACACTTGCAGTTGCTGTTTTTTATATACTGGTAATAGCTTTAATGTTTTTTGTTTCTTTCCGGGGAAGGGGAAAGTCTATAGTCCACATCTATATCCTCTCTCTGATGCATTGACTTGATACATTTACTGTCATTCGTCGAGGCATATTTCAGATTTCTCGTCTTTGAAAACCAGTTCAGCGAGACAGGGCTGTGACTGTGCTTTCACGCATGACGCACATTCAACAAAACAAGTGACTACGGATCCGTCGCCTTTTTGTGCCTTTATGCCCACAAATAACATCTACGTTCAGGTAAATGTCCTAACTTTGTATTATTCAATTTAGGGGTTTATACCAGTCAGATCTGTTATCACTGTATTCATGGTTAAGGATTGAGGTTAGGGTTAAAGTGTATGTTGTAGTTTTATTATGATCTCAATGTGGGATTTTAAAGATTTCTCATGTGTGTTTATCTTAGCAACAAAGGAAAATATAATAATAATAGTATTTGAACATTTCCTCAATTAGTTAATAACTGACCCTGTTTTTCTCATATCATCTGTGTATGAAACACAGATAATTTGTAATAGCAAAAATTAAGAGGTTTAAAAAAATGTATTTTGTGTGTGTTTTCATTTGTTGACTGTTGGTTCTAAATGTTGTCAATGTGAAGCTCTTTGTGTTACGTTTTATATGAACGTATTGATTGATTGATGTTTAATCAATCAATCAATATATTTTGATTGATTGATTAAACATTTTTATTTTTTATTCTCTTTACATATAGTACATACACTGTCCCTCAGGGGTCACTGTCTGCCTCTTGTAGTTTCACTGAGTTTATATCAATAAGATCTCTTCTGACCATTGCACTATGTATTTATTCAGAACACAAGAGTTGTTAAAGTTTCCGGTTTTCAATTTAATTTAAATCTATATTTATTTGTCTATAGCCCGAGCCTGGTCTTACCAAACCATCGTACTAATTTAATTTCCTACTAAGGTCTGGATGTGCTCCATTGAGCTACGTTAACAGGTGGGAGGGATTAACTCCTTTTGCAGATTGAAACAATCTGAGTTTACCGAGACGTATGTAAAGCACCCGAGTGAGTCGTTAGCATTTAACATTTAGCCTAGCATTAGCCATCTCCTTTGCGACTAACGAAGCCCGTGGGGAGTAGAGCCACAACATCTTTGCAGCAATGACATTTGCTGAACATTTTTCTTGCACCGGCTTCAATTTCTTGATAATTGAAGCTGAACCAGAACAAATTACTTTACTATCGCATTCACTGCCATTGCCAAACTAAAACCAGCAAATTTGGCTTAAACTCTTGACGTCACTGACAAATACCTACAACACCCGCCTCCCCTGCTCACTGAATAGTCGGAGGGGATTCAACCGAGGAAACCGCAAAACCGGAAATGATAACTGACCAGAGTTTACAGTTGGCTGAGGCCAGGCTAGTATAGCCCTAAATCACAACAGCAGTTGCCTCTGTGGACTTTACAAAGTTGTAGAATTGTCCACAAAAGATTGCTGTTGTGATTTAGGGCTGTACAACCCTCCATCCATTTAGTTTCTTCCCCTTTATCCATTTCTGGGTCGGGGGTGGCAGTCACAGATGCCACCCAGTACACAGAGCACCAGCCCCTAACCAGGCTGTACAATAATACCTTGACTTGAATTAAATTTGAACAAAACCCTTCGTTCTGTTTCTAGATCATTAGAAAATGGCGGACATTGGAGTCGACCTGGTCATATCCTTGGCCAAGACGGTGGTGGCGATGGGAATGAACATGAAAGCCAACAAAGAGCGTTGTAAGCGCGTGGCCAAGCGCGTCCAATCGCTGCTGCCGCTGCTTGCCAGACTGAAGGAAATGAACCCCAGGCAGATTTCAGAAGTGGTCGATAATGCTCTGAAGGAACTGTCTGCCACTCTAGTCAACGCACAGAACATCATGCAGAAGTTCCGCAATTGCAACACGGTCAAGAGCTTTGTCTTCAACAACGCTCACGAGGAAATGTTTCAGAAAATCAACGAGAGACTGGATGACAGCTTCCAGATCCTGACAGGAGCAATACACATAGAGAATTATGAAAAGTTAGACGATGTGTGGAAAGCAGTTTCTGGGAAGAATGAACCAGCCCATCCCACACAGCCTTTTCCGTCAGGATTCTCCAACACATGCGGGCCATCACCACTGCCCACCTACCCCACCATGCCATATTCCCCACAGAATGTCCTACCCACGACAAACTCAAACCCAGCTATCACAGTAACCAATGCTCCAAATCCGCCATACCCTCCAGCCCAACAACCACCTGCCTACAACCCCAACGCTCTCATGGTCCCGGCGATGAACACCAATATCGCATGCGCCATGCCCCCCCGAGTGGTCACAGTACCCGCTCGCCCCGTCATGACTGTGCACGAGGTTTATGGGACAGTGGCCCCTCGGCCCCAGTATATGGTTCCCAATACTGTTGTTTACGGTCAGGCCATGGCCCCACAGCAGGTCATAATGCTGGCACCCCGGCCTCAGCCGCAGGTGATGACTGTGTATATGAACAGGCCTTGGTGACTTGGTGATAAGTAATGTCTGATCTTTAAGAGAAATTGACTTTCAAAAGGTCATGCTTGAAGGATATAAAGTCTGCACACTGCCACTTGTTCTTGGATCAATGCTGAGATTTCAAATGCTCTTAAAGGAGCTATACCCGTTTTTTTCAGTGAATGTTTAGCACCGCCCCCCAACTCGCTCACAAGTCATTTCCCTACGCTCTTCTCCCTCGAAGCCATCTGGTTTTTTTTTGCGACCTGATACGTATGCAAACATTTGCATTAGTGCAACTTCTCGTAAGCTGTACAACAATCACTGATGAAATGGCACAAAAGCAACGCACTGCCAACAAAATATATAACTGAAAGATTACTCCTGGTTTTGCGCCCAAATGTAGTCCGAGGTGGTCCTGCTCCCGTAGGTCTCTCCAGAGGATACGATGTAAGCTAGCTATGTTCACCCGGGCTTGATTTCTCCTTTGATCATTTTTTCGCTTTAATTCTCTCTTTTCTTCCTGACTGTTGTGTCGCTTGGCCTGTGTTGCTGTGTCTGCAGTTACACCCAGAGGAGGTATAGCCGCTATCAGCTAACATGCTGCTGTGTTTACATGCGCTGTAGACGCTCGAGGACACGGCCTGTTTGTAACAGTGCTGCTCCTCGTTCTTTGATTGGAGGAGAGCTAGCGTCACGCTGAGTCTCTACTCAGCACTTTTTACCGACCTGAATTCATACACAAGCTGAATCGATGAGCATCACATTTTCACGCATGTAGTAATACGCATTCAAAAATAAATCGGGTATAGCTTCTTTAATATTAGCTCATGATCCATGTGTGTCAGAGATGAAGCATGCAGAAGCATTTTGACTTGTGAAAAATCCTGGATACGAAGATCCAGGATAAAGCACATACCGCCTTGATCCATTTGGAAAGCATTATAGAGTGTAGGATGTTTAGTTGTTCCTGTTCTGTCCCTTGTCATATCTTCTTATGTACAGTTTCTATGAAGTGTAGGTGTTTTTAAAGAAAACTTTTTAAAAGAATAACTTGCCAGAGGGTCTACCGATGCAGATTAGCATAGAACATATTATGGCATATTTACATTTGTCAAAATATTCATTGTATTATATTGTACTGTTTTAACAATAAATAAACATATTACATTTATAATATTTTGATATCTATCTATGTACATGCACGTTTATTTTCAGCATTATGGGACAATGCTCCAAAGTTCCAATCTACAAAAGCAATAAAGCATTTCTAAAAATTCGATTTACGTATATGAAATGCAGTCTGGTATTGAAGAAGCATGGGCCAATCACAGCACAGGGGGAAGGGTTTGCGAAATCCAAACTTTTACATTCTGCAAATGTAAAGAGTGATTTATGTAATACCGTAATTGCTGGACTTTAAGCCGCTATGCTTCTTTTCAATTCCTTTGAACTCTCTAACTCCACTCTGATTAGCAGAGCCTGATAGGTCAAAACACTGAAAGCATCATGGGAGGTTTGTCCATTGCACAAAACCAGGAGGACCAGACACATGACAAAATATGGGTGTTTAGTCTTGAGAGGAGTGAGGAGGTTGGAGTCTGTGAACCTGAGGCGGCGGGAGGGACAGTGATGATGGAAGAGGTCAGTGAGGTAAGAAGGGGCAGTCACTTTACCTGTTATCAGTATTACTGCATTACTACATATCCATCTGATATTTCTGCCTTTCACCAGTCACTTTACATATTGATATTATTTGATACTTATTCTGCTCATATTCTCCGCTGCTAAAGTACAATATAGACATCTGTAAATACTTCTGAACCATGTGCAATTATAGCCCCAGAGTTTCTTATTTTAAATAGGATAAAGGTTTATCTTATCTTAATGGAGGGATTTGTAGGTGATGAGGAGGAGGACCTTGTATTGTAGGCGGTATGGAACAGTGGGCCCGTGGAGTTGTTTGAGGACTCGTCTCGTTGATGTGGTCTCTGGAGCGGGTGAGCAGGCGGTTGGCAGAGTTCTGGATGTATTGTAGTTTTTGGAGATTAGTATTTCAGCAGTGGAATGCGAGAGGGAGGGGAGGAGGCGAGCGATGTTGCGGAGATAAAAAATTATATTTTCGAGATGATATAACCCATTATCCCATCCCTCTGACACTATACCTTCTTTTACAGCAGCACCATGACTATCTTCTCCCTGGAGAAAGTCTTGTCCGTGGTCATAAAGGGTAAACAGTGGTGGAACATGAAGCAATGTAACAATCTTCAAAGCAAACGCCTTTACAGAAAAGTGGAAATACCATATCCAATCTGGTATTTCCAAGATTGGAAAATATCCAATCTGTGAAAGAGCGAGATGAGGACACATTGTTATGGATTGCAGAGGAGGAATCCCAAAGCGGAGACTGAGGCAGGTAAGGTTCACCAATTTATTTCCAAAAAAACAAAAACAAAAACTGAAGAGGCTGAGGCGACGGGGGCAGGCAGGCAGCAAGTCGAACCAGGACGGAGCAGAGGTAACCCAGAGCGAGAACCAACCTGGGCAAAGACGGAGACATGTAAGAATCACAAAATACGTCAGGACAAAAAGCAGGTAAGGCTTCTACCGACTGAGACGGAATTATCTGGCAGTGTGGAGAGGACTGAGCAGAGTGTTTGTAGGCTGGTTCCTAATTGTTATGGGCCTTGTGGTTTGTTGGTTTGTACTTTTCCTTGCCTCCACCCCCTTCAGCTCTGTGCCTCCTCCGCACCACCCATTGGCTGATGATCAGCACCTGCTGGATGCCAATCAGCCCAGGCCTAAAAGGCCCCTGGCCCAGATGAGGGCTGACGTCTGCGTCCTACGCTGCACCTTTGTTTCTGCACATTTCTGCTAGTAGTTTATTTGTTTATTATGAGATCCTGAGTTTTGTGTAATAAACCTATTATTTCACTCCTAATCTACGACCTCTCACCTTCTTCATTCGTCATCCCACACCCGGTTATTCACTATATACGTTACGTGCTACCCTGGACATTCTGGCACGTAATAGTTGGGGGCTCGTCCGGGATCCTGACGTTGTACCAGAAGTCTGTGAGTGTTCGTAGGTGCGTGCGCTCTGGGTGAGTTGAGCTGTGTATGGGCGCTTGCTCAGCCACTATACATTGGTGACCCAGCTAGACTAGGGGGGTGTCCAGCTTGGCCGATTTACTCGTCATTCCTTCGGGCATCCGTTTTTTGTTTTAGTTTGTTATTTTCGGGGCGAATCCCGGGCGGAGTGAATTCTCTGGCGGGGGCTGCACGCCTCGAGCTCGGCAAACCCCAGAAGACAGTTAGGCGTAAAGTTTCCTGGTTAGGAGTCTGGGTACCATTTGTTTAAACTGGTTTGGGTTTCTATGTGATCAGTGCGCCCTGCGTGAGCTCGTCTTTTTGTCCCTGGCGTGTGTGTGGGAGTGTGTGTGTGGGTTGCGCGCGGCTGTGTCAGAAGCGCGCGCACGGCACATTCCTGGTGGAGTGTGGATTGGCAAAGTGTCAGCAGGTGTAGCCTGGCCGTGAGTGGGATCGGCTGTGGCCTGGATTGGTGATTTTGGTGAGTGATATGGCTACGTTTGACTTGGGTGCTTTCGTGGCTGAGCCAACTAGTGATGTGTTGGATTCGTGTAGAAAAGTTGACTTATTGGAGATTGCCCGGCACTATGAAATCCCCGTGTCTGTTACATTGCGCGTGGGAGAGTTAAGGGAGGCTGTGTTGGCAGGTTTGGTCGCCAGTGAAGTTTTGGTTTTGCCCAAGTCGAGCAATCTGGAACAAGGAGTGACCGTGGGAGGCGCAGTGGCGTCCCCCGTGCGTCTCGGGGAGAGCGCGGATTCCCCACAGCCACCGGTGGGCTCTCCAGAGGTTTTGTTTGGGGAGGCTGAGGAAAAGGTTCGTGTCTTGTCTCCTACTTTGAGTGTGCATTCTCCTCGTGATGTGCGCTTGGATGTGCGCCTTGCGCGGCTCAAAAACGAGAGAGAGGAGAAAGAGCGTGACTTCCAGCTCAAGCGTGAGCTCGAGTTAAAGCGCATTGAGCTGGAGGCAGCCACTGCTCGCGAGGTTGAGTTTAGAAGGTTAGAAGCTGACACTGCGTTTCGTATGAGACAATTGGAGCTGCAGGCATCGGGTCGCGGTTCAGCTCCATTTTCGCCTGTTACGGCCAGTGCGTGTGATTCATTTGACGTGACAAAGAACATTCAACTTGTCCCGGTTTTCCGCGAGTCCGAAGTTGAGTCATATTTCGGTGCTTTTGAGCGTATTGCGAGCGCCTTGCACTGGCCTAGAGATGTATGGGCAATTTTATTACAGTGTAAATTGAGTGGCAAGGCCTCCGAAGCATGCGCGTCTTTGTCAGTATCGGACAGTTTGAACTATGACTGTCTGAAAAGTGCTATTTTGCGTGCGTATGAGCTGGTGCCCGAGGCCTATAGGCAGCGTTTTAGAGGGCTTCGAAAATCGTATAACCAGAGTTTTGTGGATTTTGCCCGTGGAGAAGGGGCTGCTGTTTGACAGGTGGTGCTCTGCAAGTAAAGCGGGTACTTTTGAGGCGCTGCGGGAACTATTTCTTATTGAAGAATTTAAGAACTGTCTTTCTGAGCGCCTTATTGTGTACTTAAATGAACAAAAAGTGGCCATGCTCCAGCAGGCGGCTGTTTTTAAGCGTGAACCTTTTCCCATGTCTGAGGGGAGGATCCCCGTTAGTCCTGCGACTACTTCAAGGCCTGAGCGGACAAAGCAGTGTTTCTTTTGTCATAAAAGTGGTCATATCGTCGCGGATTGTGACGCTTTAAAGCGCAAACAGCAGCCCACATCTAAACCGAAAAGTGTAGCGCTTATCAAGACGATCCCAGCTGCTATTCATACTAATGAGAGGCCTGCTTGTTCTCCCATTTCAGAGTGTGATGACTGTTTTAAGCCCTTCATTTTTGAGGCGATCCCTCTGCGCAGGATCACGGCCCCTTCTATTGTTAAAGCCGTTACAAAGTTTTTTAGTACCTTTGGTCTGCCTAGGGCTGTACAGACTGACCAGGGAACTAACTTCCTGTCTAAAGTCTTCAAGGAGACCCTGCAGTCGTTCGGGGTTGCTCATTCTGTGGCCAGCGCCCAGAGTCTCAGGGTGCGTTGGAACGGTGGCACCAGACGCTGAAATCTGTGCTGAGCAAGTTCTGTTTTGAGACAGGGAAGGACTGGGATGAGGGTGTTCCTTTCATGTTATTTGCTGTTAGGGATGCTACCCAAGAATCCCTCGGGTTCAGCCCCGCCAAACTTGTTTTTGGTCACGGCATGCGTGGGCCACTTAAAGTGCTTAAGGAACAGTTATTAACCATGCCGAAGTCGGTTAGGAGTGCATCGGATTTTGTGTCAGACTGTAAGCAGCGGTTACAGCGGGCTACCGCGTTGGCTAGGGAAGCGCTCGTCTCTTCCCAGGCTGGAATGAAAAGGCGATTCGACAGAAAGGCAGTGATTCGGCACTTCAGTCCTGGGGATAAAGTCCTGGTGTTACTCCCAACCCTTGGTTCTGCCCTTTCGGCCCGTTTCTCTGGTCCCTATGTTGTTGAGAGGAAAGTGTCCGACACAAACTACCTTATCGCTACCCCGGAGCGGAGGAGGAAGACTAGACTTTGTCATGTCAACATGCTGAAGCCTCTCCTTGTAAGGGGGGAGCACAGGCCAGCACAGTCCATGCTAGCTGTGCCCTCTGTGTCAGCCGTGTGTTCGGAGAGTCTTGAGGATTTAGCAGAGCCGTGTGTTGCACAACAGAGTGGAAGGTTATCAAACTCTGAGTATATGTCCAGTTTAGGCGCCAATCTGGCTTATCTCAGTAAGGATCAGTACAAGGACATTCTGGCTCTTTTAGGGGCCTACCCGTCGTTGTTTGGTGACACACCGTCTCGTACCACTCTGTTGGAGCATGACATAGATGTAGGCTCTGCATTCCCCATCAAGCAGCATGCCTATCGGTGCCCTATGACCAAGCGGGAGGCCATGAAGAGGGAAGTTAGCTACCTGGTGACCAATGGCCTTGCTAAACCTAGCCATAGCCCCTGGAGTTCTCCATGCCTCCTTGCTCCCAAATCAGATGGCACTCTTCGTTTTTGCACGGATTTTAGGAAAGTCAATGCCGTGACAGTAGCAGACTCGTTCCCTCTACCCCGGATGGAAGACTGCATTGACAATATTGGCCCTGCCGTGCACATTACCAAGTTGGACCTCTTAAAGGGCTACTGGCAGGTTCCCCTGACGGCCAGAGCGTCTGAAGTTTCTGCATTTGTGACCCCTGACCACTTCATGCAGTATACGGTCATGGCTTTTGGCATGAGGAATGCGCCTGCCACTTTTCAGCGCTTAATGCATATAGTCCTGAGTGACGTTCCCAAGTGTAATGTCTACTTGGATGATATTGTGTGTTACTCAGATACTTGGCCTGACCATGTCCAGACTCTGTCTGAGGTATTTTGTCGTCTGTCCAAAGCTAATCTAACGCTGAACTTGGCGAAATGTGATTTTGGCAAGGCCTCTGTCACCTACCTTGGGAAGGTTGTTGGCCATGGACAAGTGAGGCCTGTGGACGCAAAGGTTGAGGCTGTGCTGGCATACCCTCCACCTACCAGCCGTAGGGAACTGCGCCGTTTTTTAGGGTTAGCGGGTTACTATCGGTGTTTTTGCAAGAACTTCTCTGTTCTAGTAACCCCTCTCACTGCCCTGTGCAGTCCTGCTGTCCCTTTCCTGTGGACTACAGAGTGTGAAAGTGCGTTCCTGGCTGCTAAGTCTCTTCTCTGCAGTGCTCCTGTCCTCTCTGCACCGGACTATACCAAGCCGTTTAGCCTGGAGGTGGACGCCAGTGCTACTGGAGCTGGTGCTGTGCTCACACAGGATGATGACGCTGGGGTCCCTCATCCTGTATCCTACTTTTCGGCGAAGTTCAAGAAGCACCAGCTCAACTACTCCACCATTGAGAAAGAGACTCTGGCGATGCTCCTAGCCCTCCAGCACTTTAATGTTTATGTCGGGTCTACTAATGTCCCAGTCTCGGTGTTCACAGACCACAATCCCCTTGTATTCCTGGCGCAGATGTATAACCAGAACCAGCGGCTGATGCGGTGGGCCCTGCTCGCCCAGGAGTACAACATCACCATCCAACATAAGAAGGGGAAGGAAAATATTGTGGCTGATGCCCTATCGCGAGACTGAGGACATCCATCACCGCTTGAGTCGCAAGTGGTGATGGGCAGCAATATCCTTTTCCATGGCAGACCGACATGTGAATGATTGTGATATTGTAGTCTACAGTTCGTCATCACCACTCAATGTGTGGTGGTGGGGACCCCTATCCTTTTAATGCACTGTACACACTATGATAGGTATTGCTCTGTGGCTCGTCCATAGCCGGTGGGTTTTGTACTGTGTACTTGTTTAATTTTGGTTAATTGACCTCGCTAGTTTTAGCCTTTTGGGGGTTTTGTTTTATGGGGGGAGGTGTTATGGGCCTTGTGGTTTGTTGGTTTGTACTTTTCCTTGCCTCCACCCCCTTCAGCTCTGTGCCTCCTCCGCACCACCCATTGGCTGATGATCGGCACCTGCTGGATGCCAATCAGCCCAGGCCTAAAAGGCCCCTGGCCCAGATGAGGGCTGACGTCTGCGTCCTACGCTGCACCTTTGTTTCTGCACATTTCTGCTAGTAGTTTATTTGTTTATTATGAGATCCTGAGTTTTGTGTAATAAACCTATTATTTCACTCCTAATCTACGACCTCTCACCTTCTTCATTCGTCATCCCACACCCGGTTATTCACTATATACGTTACGTGCTACCCTGGACATTCTGGCACGTAATACTAATCAAGTCCAGGTGTGCCTGATTGCTGCATGTGCCAGCCACGCCCCCGTCAACCACCAGCTCTGCACAGAAGGAAAGAAAAAACACAAAGAGGAGGGGAACAAAACACAAACCCTAACAGGGCCCCCCCCTCAAGGGACGCCACCCGGCGGTCTACCAGGCTTAGAGGGATGCAGGGCATAAAAGTCACGAAAGAGCGACGGATCCAAGACGAGGGACCGGGAAACCCATGAGCGGTCCTCAGGGCCGTAACCCTCCCAGTCCACCAGATACTGGAAACCTCCGAACATCCAGCAGCCGCCGCACAGCAAACGCAGGGTGACCGTCGACCACCCGGGGGGGGCGGAGGGGGCTCGGCCATAGGGCTAAGAGGACTCGTCAGAAAAGGCTTCAGCAGGGAGACATGGAAGGCAGGGTGGACATTCAGAGAAGGAGGCAATTTAAGCCGCACCACAGCAGGATTGATAACCCGTTCTACGACGTAAGGGCCAATGTACCTGGGAGAGAGTTTTTTGGATTCAGTTTGTAGGGGAAGGTCACGTGCGGAAAGCCAAACCTTCTGACCAGGCTCATACTCCGGAGCAGGAGAGCGGCGGCGGTCTGCAAGCTGCTGGTTCCTAACAGCAGTGCGGGAAAGAGCTGCTCTGACTTCATGCCAGATCTTACGAGCACGTTGAAGATGCTGCTGGATGGACGGAACCGCAACTCGAGTCTCCTGGCTGGGAAAGAGGGGAGGTTGAAAACCAATAGCAGCCATGAAAGGAGACATACCAGTAGCAGAAGAAACTAGGGAGTTGTGAGAGTATTCAATCCAAGGGAGATGCAGGGACCAGGAAACCGGATGGTGAGCAGTGACACATCGGAGGGCCGCTTCCAGGTCTTGGTTCGCCCGCTCCGTCTGGCCATTAGTTTGTGGATGGTATCCAGACGATAAACTGGCTGTAGCCCCCACTGCACGACAGAAGGCCTTCCAAACTTGAGAAGTGAACTGTGGGCCTCGGTCAGACACAATATCCTGTGGTATGCCATGGAGTTTGAAGACATGTTGAACCAGTAAATTAGCAGTCTCGAAGGCAGAGGGCAACTTTGGTAATGGGACAAAATGTACACACTTCGAAAATCGATCTACAATGGTCAAAATTACAGAGTTACCTTCAGATGGGGGAAGGCCAGTTACAAAGTCCACAGCGATGTGGGACCAGGGACTGTGTGGAATCGGGAGTGGACGAAGCAGACCAGCAGGAGCTCGGTGGGATGCTTTACTGCGGGCACAGACCGAGCAAGCAGAAACAAACCCCTTGATGTCAGCGGACATTGTGGGCCACCAGAAGCGCTGCTGGATTAAGGTAAGGGTTCGATGAAATCCAGGATGACAGGAGACTCTGGAGGAATGGCCCCACTGCAAAACCACAGATCTGGCTGATGGCGGCACAAACAAGCAGCCAGAAGGACATCCCGGAGGTGAGGGATGATTGACAAGGGCCTCCTGGACAGATTTCTCCACCTCCCAACAGACTGCCCCTACCACACAGGTGGGAGGCAAGATATTTTCAGTAGGAGGTTCTTCATTAGGAGGCGCAAACTGGCGGGACAAGGCATCCGGCTTGAGGTTCCTGGACCCCGGACGGTAAGTGAGTGTGAAGTTGAACCGGCCAAGGAATAGTGCCCAGCGAGCCTGGCGGGAATTTAGCCTGCGAGCAGAACGTAGATAGGATAAATTCTTATGATCTGTCCATACCATGAATGGCTGTGCCGAGCCCTCCAACCAGTGCCTCCACTCCCTTAGTGCGACGATGACTGCCAGCAGCTCCCTGTTGCCAACATCATAGTTCCTCTCCGCAGGAGTTAGACGACGGGAGAAGAAGGCGCATGGATGCAACTTCTGGTCAGTGGCATTCCGCTGAGAAAGGACGGCCCCAACACCAGAGTCAGAGGCATCCACTTCGATGATAAACTGGGCAGAAGGATCTGGGTGAGACAATACTGGAGCAGAACAAAAAAGGTCCTTTAGTTTCACAAAAGCTGCCTCTGCTTCAGCAGGCCAGTCAAAAGGCACTTTAACAGAAGTAAGTTTGGTAAGAGGTGCCGCAACTTTACTATAGTCACGAATAAAGCGTCTATAGAAGTTTGCAAATCCCAAAAATCTTTGGAGTTGCTTCCTATTGGAAGGGGTTGGCCAATCAGCAACCGCCTGTACCTTGGCTGGGTCCGTCTTGATCTGCCCCTTTTCAATGACAAAACCAAGGAAGCCAACAGAACTCTCATGAAATTCACACTTCTCTGCTTTTACATAAAGTCTGTTTTTGAGAAGGCGTTGTAGAACAAGTCTGACATGTTGTACATGTTCTTGAAGAGAGCGAGAAAAAATCAAAATGTCGTCAATGTATACAAACACAAATCTATTCAACATATCCCGCAACACATCATTAATAAGGGCCTGGAACACAGCTGGAGCATTTGTTAAACCAAATGGCATTACCAGGTACTCAAAGTGTCCGAGTGGGGTGTTGAACGCCGTCTTCCATTCATCTCCCTCCTTTATACGGACTAGATGATAGGCACTCCGAAGGTCAAGTTTGGTAAAAATGGTGGCCTCTTGGAGTGAGCAAAAGGCTGAATCAATCAGTGGAAGGGGATACTTGTTTTTGACAGTAATATCATTGAGTCCCCTGTAATCAATGCAAGGGCGAAGTGCACGGTCCTTTTTATCAACAAAAAAGAAACCGGCCCCTACAGGGGATGAGGAGGGGCGAATGAGCCCAGCAGCTAGGGAATCGGTGATATAAGTCTCCATGGCCCCCCTCTCAGGATTGGAAAGATTGTAGAGCTTGCTGGTTGGTAATGGTGCGCCAGGGATCAATTCAATGCTACAATCATAAGGTCTGTGAGGAGGCAATGATGAGGCATTGTCCCTAGAGAACACCTCCTGTAGGTCATGGTACTCAGCTGGCACAAGAGACAAATCTATGGGCTTGGGATTAGTAGGTGTGCATCTGTCAAGAGAGGGAACTGCCGAACGTAGACAGTGGCTGTGACAAAATAGGCTCCAATTAATTATGGATAGCTGTGACCAGTCAATGTGTGGATTATGTAGTTTAAGCCAGGGGAGGCCTAAAACTAGAGGAGTGGAAGGAGAGTTAACAACGTACAAAGAAATTGTCTCGTGATGATTGCCAGATAGGAGTAATGAAACTGGGGTGGTACGATGCGTAACGCTGGCAAGAAGTTTCCCATCAAGAGCATAAACATTCTTGGGCTCAGGAAGGGCATCAGAAGAAATGTTACATTGGGAAACAAACATGGAGTCAATAAAGTTGTCATCTGCTCCTGAATCCACTAGGGCAACAAGGGGAAAGGATTTCTTTGCGTAGGACACAGTACCCTTAAGCTGGATACGTCCGCAGGAGGGATCAGTCGGTGTGTGGCTCACCAGCACCCCCCCGCTGGCTGATGAGCCTGGTCTTTTGGCAGAGCAGGGCAGTGATCAACAGTGTGTCCAGCTTTACCGCAGTACATGCAGAGCCCAAGGCGAAGGCGACGCTGGCGTTCTTGTTGGCTGAGTCTCATCCTTCCCAAATGCATGGGTTCCTCAGAACTTGGAACAGGAGTTGGAGCAGCTGGTGATGATTCAGTCGGCAGGTGAGTGGCAGGTGCAGGCTGACGAGGCAGGTGCAGGCTGACGAGGTTGATGAGAGTAGAGAGTGGGAGGGGGAATGCCCTTAACTGCTCTCTCCCTACGTCTTTCAGATAGACGATTGTCTAAACGTATGGCTAAGAAAATTAATTCTTCCAATGTAGAAGTCTCATCACGAGCTGCCAGCTGGTCCTTGAGTTCCTCACTTAAACCACTGAAAAACACCCCCTGCAAAGCTTTCTCATCCCACCCGGTCTCTGCAGCTAGGATGCGGAAATCTATAGAGTAGGAGGAAACAGAACCACTACCCTGGCGTAGGGAAAGCAGCCGGCTACTGGCCTCCTTTGTTTGTAACGGGTGGTCAAACACTCTTCTAATCTCATTGGTAAATGTATCCATAGCATTACAAACTGGGGAACTACTATTCACTAAAGCTACGGCCCAGGCAGATGCCTTACCAGAGAGTAAACTCATAATAAAGGCTACCTTAGCTTGATCAGTGGAGTAAGTTAGCGGCTGTTGGTTGAAGACTAGCATACACTGGTGTAGAAACTGTCCACATTAGGGTTGCCAACCGTCCCTTGAAATACGGAATTGTCCCGTATTATAGAAAAACTATGTGCGTCCCGTATTGAATGGATACGGGACGGCTTTTCCCGTATTTTCAGAGTCGCCTTAAATGCATCACTCACTCACGGCATGTCACACACGCGACACACGCACACACAGTAATCACAGTTTAAGCGTCTACCTTTCGGCTAAACAGTGTGAAAAGGGGCGTAGGCTTGATCACATCCATGGGTTTACCTTTACTGTTGACAAGTGACAGCGTGGGCCGTGCATGGATCTATGGGGGCCGTGCCCGCAGCATCATACTGGCAGAAGTCTGGTAAAGTAGCGTCATATTCCCAGATTCGGACTTCCGCGGTCAATAGCTCACGGAAGTTACTTTGTTTAAACAAAAGTAATTGTGCTAAAATGATAACCTCTATGTTGATTTTTCAAATCCAATGCGCTGTTTTTAATGCAGAGAAATCCAATGAATCCAGTGCACTGCAAGCGCCGAGAAAAGCGCTTAGGGACCGTCAACCAATGTCAATACCAGCTTTGTAAACAAAAAATAGCTTTTACTGAAGCTATGTACACGCACTAAACTCTCAGACACTATAAATAATGACCATATCTAACTGCTACAGGCTCTGATTTAAACATTTGTGAGTTTTTTTTTTATGAATACATGTTTCTTTTTTTCTTTTACAGTAAATGGTCTTTACTGTAACATACATTATGTATGTTACAGCATTTGTCTTTTTATATTTTTTTTTATTGCTAATAAGAATGCATTAAGTCCTTAACCAGCCAAAGAGTTCCACCTATTTATTACATTTATTTTTTGCCTAAGAATTTTTTTTAATTTTTATATGTAGTCAATAAATTACATTCTAAAAACTGTGATTATGAAATTCCATGATTTCTGTGTAGATTGAAATTAGGACTAAAAAGTGCTCAACCCGATCCACCCAAATGGTGTTCCTTATTTTTTTGTTCTCAAGTTGGCAACCCTAGTCCACATAACCCTATTTCACCTGAATATCTGGCGGGAGTGGGAATGAAGGGTTCTCGAGGCAGGGCATGTTGATGGTCCGGAGGAGCAGAAGCCGCAACAGGAGCAGGTGGAACTTGAACTGGTGGAGGATTAGCTGCCAGGTGACTAGCGAGTTGGTCAAAACGAGCACTTAACTCAGAAAAATTTGAGTTAAGTTGGCGGAGTGAGTCCACAAGTTATTTTATGGTCCTCTCCTGCTGGCCCACACGGGATGCTTGTAGGGCGAGAGCCTGCTTGAATCTTTCAGTCTCTGCGGGGTCCATGTTGGCCAGATAATTCTGTTATGGATTGCAGAGGAGGAACCCCAAAGCGGAGACTGAGGCAGGTAAGGTTCACCAATTTCCAATTTCCAAAAAAACAAAAACAAAAACTGAAGAGGCTGAGGCGACGGGGGCAGGCAGGCAGCAAGTCGAACCAGGACGGAGCAGAGGTAACCCAGAGCGAGAACCAACCTGGGCAAAGACGGAGACATGTAAGAATCACAAAATACGTCAGGACAAAAAGCAGGTAAGGCTTCTACCGACTGAAACGGAATTATCTGGCAGTGTGGAGAGGACTGAGCAGAGTGTTTGTAGGCTGGTTCCTAATCAAGTCCAGGTGTGCCTGATTGCTGGATGTGCCAGCCACGCCCCCGTCAACCACCAGCTCTGCACAGAAGGAAAGAAAAAACACAAAGAGGAAGGGAACAAAACACAAACCCTAACACACATACTCGGAAGCAACAAAGAAGCAAATCCAAGAGCTCTGTGAGATAGTTACAAGTTCCCAAAATCTCCTGACAAAATACTCAGACCAAAGTAGCTCCAATCTTTACCTGAGAGGCAGCAGTTTTGATAGCGAGTTCAAAACAATCGACGGAAGGTTGAACAAGGCGTATATATTGCTGATTGTGGCTTTGCAGATTGATGGACAGCCACAAAACAAGATCTTTTTCGGTTATTCTCGTGCTAATCTAGTGGCAATGGCCTCAAACACATACCGGTTTTTGCACCATCTGTGGAGACGGAAATAGCTTAAGCTTGTGCCGCAACCCACCTCCTCCCCTTCACCTCCTTATTTGTGGAACTTTTCTCCACAACAAAAATTTAATTTTTTGTCATTGCGATTCTAAGTCCCTTCTCATGCAACTTTTCCGCCGCATAATGTCACTATCTATCATTCCCTTCCATTCCATTTGTCTACATGGGTCTAACGTAACTCAATAAACATAATTCTAATGCATTCTTTGTCTAAGTCTTTCCAGATTTGAATACTGTATAATGATACTAAGGGGACCGGTCTGCGGTGGTCATTACATCCAAACTTGCTCTTGCCACATTGGTAATAACACTGAGTGTATTGATTCTTTTGACACTGAGGATTGATGAGGGCTGAATGAGAGTCAAATCTAAACCTCTCTCGAAGAAATAAAACAATCATAGAGCTGTCGGTAAAAACACTCACAGCAAGAAGGTCCTGGGTTTGATCCACCTCCTGACAGGACCTCTCTAAGTGTAGTTTGCATGTTAGCATCCTCATGTCTGCGTAAGTTTCCTCCGGGTGTTCCAGTTTCCCCTACCTGTACAACATGTAGAATAGCTCTCCTTTCTATGGCGCCAGGACAACCCTGAAAAAGAGATTTTGAGATCTCAATGGAAAAAAGGTGAATAACTACATTGTTACATACACTATACAGATGCCAACAATGTATAATCCAAGTGGAACCTTTTCTGTTTGTGAACTACATCCCTGTTGTTTACGCATGCGTTGTGTTTAAACTACGGAGGCACGTAACTGCACATTAATCTGACCTCACATGTTTAACACCAACCATTTGGTTAGGTTAATTACTCAAATTTATTTAATTTATTGCACAGCCCTACTGTGTATTTATACTCTATAGTCAGTATCAACATATAGGGTAATTAACATTCAGTATATTTGTTAACATTGCTCTTTTTGTTTTAAGACTGATAGTTTCTTTCATTCAAAGATTCTTAAGGTGAAAACATACATTTAACCACACACACGCACACACACACACGCACATACACACACACACACACACACACACACACACACCAATGATTGGATAAAACCTATGTTAGACGCCAGACCTCCCAAATGTCGACCTGAAGTCGGAAGTAACCAACGTAGTTTGTGGTAAAATAAACGGAGGAAAAAAAAATTATTATAAGAAAAATAATATATTATACATATTATGAAAATATATATATATTATACATATATATATATATATATATATATAATGTATATGTAATGTTTAGCCAGCAGTGAGGGTCCGCCACTGCATGGTGGTACTGTAGCCATAGCTGCCCTACAGTCCACATCTATAGCCTCTCTCTGAAGGCAAGGCAAGTTTATTTGTATAGCACAATTCATACACAAGGCAACTCAAAGTTCTGAACAAAACAAGGTAGAGACAGTCACACAAGGCATTAAAAGCATAAATATTCACTAAAAAGAAAGATAAAAATATAAAATCCCTCAGTTGTATGCACAACTAAACAGAACTGTTTTTAACCTGGTTTTAAACATTGTCAGAGAGGACAATGGACAGACCTGTGAGCAGGCCATTGCAGTAGTCTAACCTACTGGAGACAAATGCATGGATAAGAATCTCCAGGTCTGTTTAGATACTATGTTTTTGATCCTGGCAATGTTTTTTAGATGGTAGAAAGCTGCTGATGGTACTGATTTGATGCGGCTATTAAAATGTAAGTCTGAGTCCAGTATTACCCCTAGATTTCTGACCTTGTTTGAAGGTTTTAGGGAGAGAGACTGTAGATGACAGATGACGCTCTCTCTTTGTTCTTGTGGACCAAAGACAATCATTTCAGTTTTGTCTGTGTTTGTCACCTTGATGAGAGCAGTCTCAGTGCTGTGGTGGGGTCTAAAGCCAGACTGAAACATACTGTATCAAATAAGTTGTTGATTATAAGAAATCCTGTAAGCTGTTGGTATAACTTTTTCAAGGACTTTTCCCATAAATGGCAAATTTTAAATGGGACGATAGTTGTTAATTACCGGGGCCTGATGACTGCGGTTTTCAGGGCCTTTGGGAATATTCCAGAATTAAGGGACATGCTGAGTGAAGGTAACAGACTGCTCAGAACAGACTTTAGAAATCTAGTGGGTAGTACATCCAGGCTGCATGTGGTGAGCTCAAACTTGTTATCTGTGGATTGGAGACAATGGCTTTTTTTGATGCCTTGAACCTTGTCATTGAAAAAGTATGCAAACTCATTACATTTACGTTTGGAAGTTAGTTCTAATGGTAGCTGAACAGGGTGGTTTGTTAATCTATTAACTGTTGAAAACAGAACACGCAGATTTTTACTGCAGCCTTCAATCATTTCTGCTTTCTTTAAAATACAAACATACCACGTTGACGCATTGACTTGATAAGACCCATACAAAAAAACTTGGCTGATCTACTATCATTTGAGGCATATTTTAGATTTCTTGACTGTGCAAACCAGTTCAGCGAGAGAGGTCTGTGACTGTGTTCACGCATCAAACACATTCAACAAAACAGGAGACTACGGATCCGTCGCCTTTTTGTGCCTTTATGTCCACAAATAACATCTGCGTTCAGGTAAATGTCCTAATTTTACATTATACCAGTCAGGTTTGTTGTAACTGTATTCATGGGTTAGGATTGTGGTTAGGGTTAAAGTGTATGTTGTAGTTTTATTTTGATCTCAATGTGGGATTTTTGTAATTTAAAGAAAGCAGAGAGTAAATACAATGTATGAAAGGGCGGAAGTAATTTCTGATGTGTGTTTATCTTAGCAACGAAGTAAAATATAATAATACTATCTAAACATTTCCTGAATTTGTTGGTAATAACTGACCTTTTTTTCCTCAAAAAAAGTGTATGAAACACAGATAATATGTAAACATGTTGAAAATAGCAAAAAAGGAGGTTCTGAAAATGTATTTTGTGTGTGTTTTAATTTGTTGACTGTTGGTTCTAAATGTTGTGAATGTGAAGCTCTTTTTGTTACGTTTTGAACGGTGCTATAGAAATCTGTTTTGATTAGGGCTGTCAAACGATTAATTTTTTTAGTTGATTAATCGCATAGTAATGGTGAGTTAACTCACGATTAATCGCATTTTTTACATTGTAATGACACATTGTTATTCATACCAAATGTACTTAAATCTGTTTGACTTACTCACAACCTTCTACTTTTGGGTACAACCAACAAGAGCTGTTAATGAAAGGGAAAATGTAGGTACCCCAGCTTTAATTTTGCGAGTTTGGTTGCATTTCAGCGTGTCTCCTCCTCTCCTCCGTGTGTCACACAACATCAGAGAATGTTGCCCCTGTGCGTGTATATATATGCGTGTATTATATGACCATGTTACCGCTGTCACCATCACACACGCACGTGTCCGTGGCATTCTGATTGATATTATTATAAATGGGCGGGTCATTCGGACATGCGATTGACTGCCAGCCTATTTCAGAACAGGTACTCCCATATTGCCACCCGTTTCTGATTATTTTTACTGAATTTTCAAGACACAGAATATTGTGTACTATGACTATCTAAAATCCAAAACCAGATTCTGAAAGAATGGACTGTCTACTTTCATCAGCAAAAATAATTTTGTTTCTAGCTTGTTTCGTTCCCCTGTAATCCCCAGTCGAGTAGAGGTAAGTTTTATTCAAACCATTCATAGAGCAATGCTGCTATCTGCTGGCTCGATAAAATATTGCCTCAACCTTACATATTAGATACAATAGACATCTGGGAACGTGAAAATAGCGGGAAACGCAAGTGACGTGTTAACACGTCAATGGCAGTTAATGCGTTAATTATTTTTTAACTTTTCAACAGAAGAGGGCCCTCCCAGAGGGGAGTGCACTGAAGTCAATAATTCCCTTTGACTGACGTATCCAAAGTCGATGCAAGAGCGAGACAAGAGATCTTCACGTTTAACATCTGCATTTAATTATCTTTACAATCAGATACAGAATATTCAACAAAAAAAGTGCTCCTAAAACTAATATGTCCCTCTCCTCTTCCCCTGCGCTAACTGACTGCCAATCTCCTCCCAGCAGTTTCTATCAAAGGGTCCGATGACGTCACAGATCTGGGACTGGTCTGGCCCCTGGTCCTGGTCTGGACCCGGTCTTCCATCTCCACCTGAGCAAACAATGCCCCCCACCACTGGGCGCCTGATTGTGTTGGACTTTTGCCCTCGTCGAGAGTGGGAGAGAGCATTTGTTTATTCTTGGAGTCAATAATTGTCTGGTTTTGTAAGCTGGTCATCTCTTATGATTCCTGAGTGCATATTCCTTTGTCTGATGTGCAGCATTTTGTGAATATTCGTCAGTCCCTCTTTTGACCTATATTAACCAATAGGTCACAATCTTTCAATATTCTCTGGGTGACGGGACTGGGGAGATTCCATCATCCTAGTTCTGGCTCGATATCTGTGAAGAGTTAATACAGGAAGACGAACAACACACAACCACATTGAAACATTCCTTCACTAAACTCTTTGATGACCACTGCTGTCATTCTGATTCTTCTTCAACCTCGTCTGTAATGTATGCACTAAAACTATTCACTATAGTTTAAACTATTCTAATCTATTTACCAATATGTTTGCATCTTTGCTTTTATTGAGCCATATTCTTAAACATATGTTTTTATCTAATAAATCTATCTATACTGTGGTTTGCTGTCATTATCAGTGGCTCTGTGCCATTTTGTGGGGCTTTGCTCATTTTTCCAAACACATTTTGTTGAACCAGGAAGTGCTGTCACTTCCTTCTCTCAGACCGTTTGGGATAAATGTACATCGTTAATCAAATTGGTATTATCCGTACAGGAGCTAATCTATCTTAGCAGGTTTTTGGGGTCAGTTACTCTACCATGGTATTCGATTTTCTAATCCATATTGACAAGTCGACAGCTCTTAAAATTCTCAAAAAATACCTAAATATCTACTTTTGTGCTATACCCAAATACATTAAAATGCTTTTAAATGTTTTTGAATCTCTGTTGTTTCTAATCTATCTCATTAACTTTTGGCATTGTTAACATTCACCTATGTTTGAAACAAGCGAATTTGACAGTATCTAATAAACCTGTGCATAAACTGTAATGAACTTCATCTACCTTTGAAGTAAATACTTTTGGACATAATATGAAGGAAATGGTCCTTTTACCGTTTGATATTAGCCCTGTCTAAAAATAATCTCTATTTTTGAAAGCATCTATCTATTTTACACTCTATTGTGACTCCAAATCTTGGTTGTAGTTTGAGCCAAAGCATATTCCCAACTTTTGAGTTCTGATTGTAACAATAGCATTGGCAATAGACGATTTTTTATTGGCCGGTTCTTGTTCTGCAAATCACTATTCTATGTATTGTATTTCAGACAATTCCAAAAACAACACAGTCGTTCTCCAATATTAAAGACATACATCTAAATCAAGTTGCCTGAAAGGGATTTTAACTATTTTAAAACGTTCTCTACGATTATAAGGCTATGAAATTAATTATTTAATAAACAAAAGCACATTCATGGCTTCTGTCCACTGCTTATAACTGTTTAAAGAGTTGTCCCAAACTTAATATGTGTAAATACATCAGCTGTTTGTAATAAACAATAACATTTGACCTGTTCTCCAATGGAGCAGCTCAGAGGCTGCGTCAAAAGCAATGTTATATTTGAGCTATTTTTAGATTTAAAATTGTGTTAAAGCCTGTCGTTCTGTGTCTGCATTTTAATACTACTCTCTATAAACACATCTGCACTAATTCCTACAGATGTGGAAAACAGAAACATCTAAAATCTGACTCCATTTGATTCCTTTTTACTTTAGTTATTAGAACAATTTGACCTTATTGATACTTATTTCCACAATAGAACTATTTTGATTATTCACTAGTCTAACTATTATTACTATTATTTATTCTGACACTTCAACCTATAGCTCCTCGAATCCAATGACATTATAGCTCCAGACTATTTCATTCTATTCTATTATTATCTTATTATTATATGATCTATTATCTTAAAGAGTAGATCTGTTTGATGTTATAAGCGCTATTATTTCTCCTTTTGAATTTGCACAACACTAAATTTAGAATGACCCCCTATGGGACAAATATAGAATTTTATTTCATTTTGGCAACTCCGAAAATTACTTAATAATTTTCCCATTTTGCTTTTTTTGGCTGCCCTTTTCTATTATGTATTTGGTCTTGTAAATATATGTTTTACACTTCTTTCTAATGATTTAGAAGGTTAAGGACCATGACCACCTATGACAATAACATTACTATACTCCCTCTGTTGGTCGTGGTCCAAAGTATAAAACATGCATCTGTGTGTGTGTAGATTACTGTTCCAATCATCTTCAGTTGTTCCTCCCGGATCGTCCTCAATTCATATTGTGGGCTTTGGTGCCAAAGTAGAGGCTCATTTTCCTCATGATCCATACTACTGTGTTATCCCTGAAGCAGGTGCAGTTTATCTTTCATCTGAAAAACAAACATTAGAACACAAGAAACGCCCACTTTCCTCTCTTCGCATGGTGCGGCCTGTCAATCAATCCAATTGGGCAAAACATAACTGCATTGACAGACGGTGTGTGGCATCAGGGCAGAGGCTGTAGCCAAATACAGACTTAACAATATGTATGTTTCTAATTTTATACTCCCCTAAATGTGAGTTACAAACCAAAGTTGTCCTCCGCCCAATGACCGCTCACTGCGGTTGGACCGAATCACTGTCAGGACAAACAGCAGAGGGAGGGACTCCCAGTACCTTCAGCAAGGTATTTCATCTCAGAGTACTTTCTCAGAGTACTTTTCTCAGAGTACTCATCCCAGAGTACTCTCACTTTTACACCTGTTCAATAAAGCTTGTTATCTTTGAATCTATAGTACTTACACCGTATGCTGTTGACAAAAAATAATTATTCCATGATCACATTAAAACATTACAGAAAACTTTTGTTATTCCATGATTCCGTTCAGCATTCCTCAGTTCACTCCACAACACACTCACAACACACTCACAACACCCCACGTTAGTATATTGGTCCAGTTTGTTAAGGTCAACGTAGTGTATTTGACATGACGCACAAACATATAACATACACAAACATATAACATACACAAACATATAACATACACAAACATATAACATACACAAACATATAACATACACAAACATATAACATACACAAGAGGCCTGTAATTTTAACTTTGTTATATTTTTCCATGTCCAATTACAATTGTCTCATGAGCTATTTTATAGTTGCAACTTTCAGAGCCTGCAGAACATGCTAAGCTTTGAGAGATTTTTCCTAAAAGGATCCATTTCAAACTTTAGTGTTTAAACCACGTGGTCTTTACTCGGGCTTGTCACAAACTGTGTCCCCTATATTTTTAATGAGCTCTTGTTACTTAACAAAAAAACTCATGCACGTGCAATAAATGTTTTTCCCTTTTTTTTTTTAAAGCCAGTTCGGATTCCTTAAAAAATGTAAATTAGTTTCAAACTTTAATACTTCACCCTTGTTTTACGTTCATGTGGAGAAAAGACCATTGTCCTATGTGTGTTGTTGTACTTGCACCAATCATGTCTCAGATAAACTGCCAACAGTTATATCAAAGACATAATTGTCCTAATTGTTTCTAATTTAGCTATTTGGAAGAGAAACATGTCATAAAAGATTTCAAAAATGTCCCTACATCTTTGTTTTCAACCAATGAACAGTGTTGCATCTATGTGTTATCAGAAATGATCCAATATCACCTTTAGCCAAAATTCAGAAATGCTTTAAATCATTTTTCAAACTTTAATTGTCTGAACAAACCATTTTGTACTAAATGCAGCGTCCATTAAAAGCTGCAGTTCTCTTTCTAGCACCAGTTTCAACTGTGCATGTGACTGTTTTTAAATGATTAACGAGCCACGGTTCAAAGGTTGAAAACACTGCTTTAAATATCCGTATTACCAAGATCATGCAGTTAAAATCAATAATTCTAAACTTCTCCGCGTCTATAACTTTAAATAATACTAGTTTCAATAATAGTGCTCCTCTACCTTAAATATACTGCTGTTCTAATCTCCTTGTGTCTCATGCTAAAGCAAGAGTCTAATTAATTTTAACGATTGTCCTGTATTCTTTCATGCAGCTAAATGTGGTGTTATGAACGAATGACCTAAATATGTAAATATGACTTAATATGTCTCTGTGCGTTTGTTGCCTGTCTGTATATTTACCTTCTGTGTGTCTCATTTTAGGCCAGCCACGTCTCAAATGTCCGTTAATGTCTTTCTTTTACTCATGGCGTCTTTCAATGTCTTTTGTCTCAAAGTGTCCAATGTCTTTGTCTCCATGTCTTTTTCCTTCTTCTTTAAACAATCACTTTCTTTCTTCTTCTTTCAATAATCACCTTCTTTCTTCTTTCAATCACTTTCTCATGTCTTTCTTTGTCTCAGTGTGTGTCCTTCTTCTTCTTGTTAGGTTTACACAACGTTCTTCTCCGTGCACATAACTCCACTCGGTTTGTGCAAAAGTCTGGTTCTTCTCCATGAAATGGAGGCCGGAGAGGTCTTCTTCGAGAGTTCCTGTTAGCTGCTGCAGCCGATGCTGCTGTCTTTGCTGCCCCCTGTGGGTGAAACGGGGGAGACGCAGATGGTCCGTGCTGATGGCGCCCGATTGAGGTCTTGTGGCAGACGATTTTGGCCAAATGAGACAGACAGAAGTTTTCTCGGAAAAAACAGACAAACAAGAAGCACAAACAAGTGTGTTAATTACCATACGAAACCAATGATTAATTACAATTCAAAATAAACCTATGAAATAATTAATATTAACATTTTAAACATTAAATTCTGAAAACCAATTCTGCATTCAACTGCTATCCTAAGCCCTACTTTTTCCAAAAGTATAATGCTCTCTAAGATCATTCTAACTTTTATATCACCAAAATGTAGGGAAAAAAAACTTGTCCAGATAAAAAATAAAAATAAAATAATGCCTCTTTATAATCTAACTCAAAGTTCTGTGATCCTATGACTCCATGTCAGTAACATTATCGTGTGTATATATGTAATTTTCTACAAAAAATTCTTTCTTCACGAGAGAGAGAGAGAGAGAGAGAGAGAGAGAGAGAGGAGGAAGGGGAGAGAGAGAGAGAGAGAGAGAGACAGAACGAGGGAGGGGAGGGGCTACTCGAACAAAGGAACACATGGATGATTGAAATACACCCCTTCTTTGCTACATTTTCCTCGTTTTTATCGTGATATGGTCTTAATCAGTGGTAAAAGTTTTTCTCACGTCAAACGACACTTTACATTTTATCCTTAAATACGTCAGTAATGGAAAACATTACCATTTGCTACATGATTAATGTATCGAGAGTTCCAGCAGAATCTTTTTTGTTTTTTTTCCCCTGATTCTCTGTAACTATCGAAACATTACATCCCAATACAAGAGAAAAACTCCCAGACTGATCTTTTGTCATTTCTTCACATGAAAACTCATAGTTACAGCCAAGTGGCTCCCTTTTTTCTCATTAATCAGATCATTATTATCAGAATCCACATTTTAAATACTTGGCTTTTTTCTGTTTAAATGTACCCTTTTTTTTTCCCGCCCCCCGGGGGATATGGAGTTTTTATTATCCTATCACTTCTGACCCTAACTATCCCTATTTCTCTAATTCTATTCCTATTTTTTCACTAATATGCTTGTGCCTCTTTTGCACTTATACCCCTGTGGCTCTTTTCATCATCTGTTCTGTTTTTTTTGGAGGGACCCATGCTTCCCCCAAGGTTAAAACGTCTAAACCTGACTATTGTTCTATTGCGTCCGATAGAACGCCCCGTCACGGCGGTCGTCTGGCCACGCTGCAATCTGTCGAGCCAAAATCTCTCTCTCTTCTATTTAAAACAATGTGCAGATTTCCAAAACTGTGATCCGCTTACCTTAGAAGCGACCTTTTTGAAGAGCAGAGAGATTTTTCCAAACCCACAAATCCAGTCTCTATAACTGAGCTCATCTCTGTCCCGCTCCTGCCCCGATCACGTCGGGATTCACCAAAATGAAGTCAATAATTCCCTTTGACTGACGTATCCAAAGTCGATGCAAGAGCGAGACAAGAGATCTTCACGTTTAACATCTGCATTTAATTATCTTTACAATCAGATACAGAATATTCAACAAAAAAAGTGCTCCTAAAACTAATATGTCCCTCTCCTCTTCCCCTGCGCTAACTGACTGCCAATCTCCTCCCAGCAGTTTCTATCAAAGGGTCCGATGACGTCACAGATCTGGGACTGGTCTGGCCCCTGGTCCTGGTCTGGACCCGGCTGGTCGACCATGGCGTAACGCAACTATGTGGGAACACGGTGATATGAACGCGCGCGGACGCCCCCAGCGCTGACCATTCACCTCGCCATCATGCGGTCACCCCTACCCCCCCCATAGGACCCCATTTTCCATTACACTGTGTCCTTACAGCAGGTAGCAAAGCCATCAGTGCCTCATAGGCACGTTTTATCAGTGTCTGGGCACGCGCGTCGGGCTTGGGAGACGAATGTCTGGGCTTTGCCCGGACAATTCGTCCGTTAAGCAGTTGAAGGAACCCCCCTTAACTATGACAGTTCAAACGTGTGATGCCTGGGCGCAAAGCCAGGCATTACTCGTTGGAAAAAGCAATAGGCCCCCTTACCCCTGGTTGGGGTCGGGGCCTAATAATAACAAACTATCAATGTATAATTAAAGCCGCAAGCGGATCGAACGGCCTCGCCGCACCAAGCGCAAAGGAGGGTGGCGCTGACAGCGCCACCTTTCCCACTGCAGCC
Organism: Knipowitschia caucasica; assembly: GCA_964034765.1. Taxonomy (NCBI): domain Eukaryota; kingdom Metazoa; phylum Chordata; class Actinopteri; order Gobiiformes; family Gobiidae; genus Knipowitschia; species Knipowitschia caucasica. The sequence goes on along the minus strand of OZ035824.1, from coordinate 9,238,938 downwards.
CTGATGGGAGCGACACTGTGTGTTTAGAATCCTATGGATTAGTGATTGTGTGTGTCTAATTCGAAAAGGTACACTGGATTCTCTCCCATGTAACACTTGTACTCCGTCCTGTAGGGGGGCAGCTATGTCTGCAATATCGTCATTAAACCCACTTTCAGTTGTACCCAAACCAGAGGAGTTGAACAATCAATTCAAATTTTGTGCCAATATCGGACTTTGTATGTGCAAATGGTGGCATTTAATGTTGTACATAACAGCGCCCCCTACATTTTTAATTTTTTAGTCTTCTACCAAAGAGCAAAAACTAATACACTTTACAGGATATTCTTCATTAAGAAATGGGACACCCTTGGATCTAGTAAATGACGCAGCAAACGTGTTCCACGTCACATACAACACCGATGTGTCTGATTTCACCGCAGATAAGATCTGACACATATGACTTTATGAAACACAGTATTTATTAAAGTGAGATGTTTTTAGGATGCTTTAGGCATCTTGTTTGCGACTAACTGAGCCCGAGGGGAGTAGTTGGCAACATTTGCTAAACATCCTTCTTGCTCCGGCTTCAATTTCTTGATATTTGGAGCCGAACCAGAACGGATTACTTCTCTATCGCATTCCTAGTCATCGCCAATAAAAATCAGAAAACTTGGCTCAAACTCTTGACGTCAGCCCCGCTAGCTACAGACACTAGGATCAGACCCAGACGTTCATGTAGGGAAATGATAACTGACCAGAGTTTACAGATGGCTGAGGCTAGGCTAGTATAGCCCTAAATCACAACAGCAGTTGTCTCTAGACTTGTAGAATTGTAAACAAAAGATTTGTTAGGGATCTGGTTGTTCTGCTCCCCCCTCCCTTTTGTTTTCTCTGCAGGGTGTGTGTGACAGGGGGCGTGGCTGGTTCATCTTCCAGTAGAAGGAGGCACACCTGCATCAACTCATTGTGGCATTACAGCCTGCAGGCGGGCTCTATGCCACTTTCTCTCGTCCTCATTTTCTATTGGTTGTTCGTCCCGTCAATCACCCAATAAAAGGTACGCGTCTTCTTTCACTCGTCCTCTGACCTCACTCTCCTGCTTCCGGTTGCGGTGTTTACGTCGCTGTTCCCGCTCTCAGGTAGTATCCGAAAGTTAAATGTGAGATATTTGTTTTATGAAGCACTGAGTGTTAAATATTGTGGTTCAGTGCTGCTGCCATGGGTCCACTTGTGTTGCCGTGTAATTACCGCCCGCGGTGCTGGCTGTCAACCCAGCTCATGTGTGTGAGCGGCTACCGCGCTAACCCAGGTTTGTAGCAGAACTTATAGGTTATAGAACAATTTGAGTCATTATATTTATTTAGATACATGTACTTTTAGATTGATGCCATGGAGCCATGCGGTGCACTGTCGCCGCCTTGCCTTACCCAGATTCCATTGACCAGAATCATGTTACAGTGACCAGAATCATGTTAGTGACCAGAATCATGTTAGTGACCAGAATCATGTTGCAGTGACCAGAATCATGTTACAGTGACCAGAATCATGTTGCAGTGACCAGAATCATGTTGCAGTGACCAGAATCATGTTGCAGTGACCAGAATCATGTTGCAGTGACCAGAATCATGTTGCAGTGACCAGAATCATGTTACAGTGACCTGAACAAACTTGTTAATAAATGTACATATTTTTGTAACCTGTATCAGCCTCTGTGTTATCACAACGGACCTACGTCCTTTATTTTAAATGTAATGTGGATCCAGTTAAATAATATCCACCACTCCCTCCGGAACACCACATCATCATCAGCAGTGTTCAAGAGCCTGGCTTCCACTCCACTTCGCTGCCAGATTATTCTATGTCTCACGTCAGTACTTGTCAGTGGTTTTTGTCCAGCTCATGTTATTTTGTCCTTTTGACTCATAACTTTTACTTCTGTGTTCAGGTTCGCCTTTTTGACCTGCCAGCCTGTCTCCTGTCTTCACCGCCCAACCTTTTTTTTTGTAAAATAAACGTTACTTTTTCTGGAGCTACTCTCAGTGTCAAAGTCTGCTTTGGGGTCCAATATACAAACCCTAACAAGATTTCTGTTGTGATTTAGGGCTGTACAACCCTCCATCCATTCATTTTCTTCCCCTTTATCCATTTCTGGGTCGGGGGGTGGCAGTCACAGATGCCACCCAGTACACAGAGCACCAGCCCCTTACCAGGCTGTACAAAAACATATTGAATTGAATTTGAACAAAACCCTGTTTGCAGATCAAAAATGGAGATAATGGAGGAGATAATGGAGGACATTGCACTCGACCTGATCATGGACATGGCCAAGAAGGTGGTGTCGATGGTAAAGAACATGAAAGCCAACAAAGAGCGTTGTAAGCGCGTGGCCAAGCGCGTCCAATCGCTGCTGCCGCTGCTTGCCAAACTGAATGACATGGACCCCAGGCAGATTTCAGAAGTGGTCCGTAACGCTTTGAAGGAACTGTCTGCCACTCTTGCCAACGCAGAGAACATCATGCAGAAGTTCCACAATTGCAACACAGTCAAGAGCTTTGTCTTCAGCAGCACACACGAGGGCAAGTTTCAGAAAATCAATGAGAGACTGGATGACAGCTTCGAGATCCTGACAGGAGCAATACACATAGAGAATTATGAAAAGTTAGACGATGTGTGGAAAGCAGTTTCTGGGAAGAATGAACCAGCCCATCCCACACAGCCTTTTCCTATAGGATTCTCCAACTCATGCGGGCCATCACCACTGCCCACCAGCCCCACCATGCCATCACCACTGCCCACCAGCCCCACCATGCCATCACCTCTGCCCACCTACCCCACCATGCCATCACCTCTGCCCACCTACCCCACCATGCCATCACCTCTGCCCACCAGCCCCACCATGCCATATCCCCCACAGAATGTCTTTTCTACAACAAGCTTAACATCAAATATGCCTGGATCGGTCCCAGCTATCACAGTAACAAATGCTCCAAATCCGCCATACCCTCCAGCCCAACGACCACCTGCCTACAACCCCAACGCTCTCATGGTCCCGGCGATGAACACCACTATCCCATGCGCCATGCCCCCCCGAGTGGTCACAGTGCCTGCTCCTGTTCGCCCCGTCTTTTATGGGCCAGTAGCCCCTCGGCCCCAGAGTGTGTTTCCCAATACTCATGTTTACAGTCAGGCCATGGCCCCACAGCAGGTCATAGTGACGGTACCCCGGCCTCAGCCTCAGGTGCTCACGAACACAGGGGTGGCGACTGTGTATTTGAACAGGCCTTGGTGACTTGGTGATAAGTAATGTCTGATCTTTAAGAGAAATGGACTTTCAAAAGGTCATTCTTAAAGGATATAAAGTCTGCACACTGCCACTTGGTTTATAGCATTGTTCTTGGATCAATGCTGAGATTTAAAATGTGCTTAATATTTGCTCATGATCCATGTGTGTCAGAGATGAAGCAGGCAGAAGCATTTTGACTTTTGAAGTATCTTGGATATGAAGATCAAGGATATACTGGTTATAATGCTGTTTTAACCACAGTTGAACCTGACAAAATCTCAAACAACAAACAGACAACGTTAATCTTATACTTGTTACATTGTCACAAGGAGAAATTGTCTTGGGAGAGACAGGGCACAAAGCCCAGCCTCTCTCAGGACCAGATCTCAAGCCCAGAGAGTCTGCAAGCCCCTTTTGGTAGAACAAGACACACCTTCATATATGCAGAATAGGAAAGGAGGAAACCAACACTTAAAGGACAGTGAGCCTTCAACATTAGCATCAAAACCTGCTTCCTCCTGGCATTAGCATACAACCCCCAAGCATTCTGGAGTCAGTGGATTACAATTATACAGTTTATATTTTAGCCACATGGGATTTACTAATATTATAACTTCAACAACATTCCAATAACAACTGGAAAAAAGCACATTTTGCCTTGATCCATTTGGAAAGCGTTATATATAACTTATAGGAATTTTTGTTGTTCAAAACAAAAAGAGAGCGCCATTTGTCACCTCCAGTCTCTCTCCCTAAAACCCTCAAATCAGGTCAGAAATCTAGGAGTAATAATGGACTCAGACTTAAATTTCAAAAGCCACATAAAATCAGTACCATCAGCAGCTTATTACCATCTAAAAAACATTGCCAGGATCAAAAACATAGTGTCTAAAGCAGACTTGGAGATTCTTATCCATGCATTTGTCTCCAGTAGGTTAGACTACTGCAATGGCCTGCTCACAGGTCTGTCCAAACAGGCTGTAAAACAGCTGCAGTACATTCAAAATGCAGCAGCTCGAGTCCTGACTAGAACCAGGAAGAACGACCACATTAGTCCGGTCCTCAGGTCTCTGCACTGGCTTCCTGTGGCTCGGAGAATATACTTTAAAACAGCTCTGCTTGTGTACAAGTCTCTCCATGACCTTGCACGACCTTGTACATCCACGACATGTTGGTGCCATATGAGCCGACCCAGACTCTGAGGAGCACAGGGAATGGACTTCTGCTGGTGCTAAGAGTCAGAACTAGACATAGGAGGCTGCGTTTCAGATTCATGCAACTAGAGTCTGGAACAGTCTGCCTGAGAATGTGAGACAGGCGTCTACTCTGGCAGTTGTCAAATCTAGGCTGAAAACAGCTCTGTTTAGCTGTCCATACAACTGAAGGATTTTATCTTTGTTTTTATCTTTAATATTTTTAATGCACTATGGCCATTTATGATTTTAATCCCATGTGTGATTTTAATGTTTTTAACTACTTGTGTGATTTTATTTTTTAAGTTTTTAAGATATCTTAAGGTGTTTTTGTATGTTCATGTAGATTCTAATGTTTGAGGATTCATGTATGATGTTATGTGGGTTGTGAGGCGCTTTGCGTTGCCGTGTGTAGGAAAGGCGCTCTACAAATAAACGTTGATTGATTGTTCCTGTTCTGTCCCTTGTCATATCTTCTTATGTACAGTTTGTAAAAAGTGTAGGTGTTTTAAAAGAAAACTTTTAAAAAGAAAAACTTGCCAGGGGGTCTACAGATGTAGATTTGCATAGACCATAAAATGGCATATATATATAATCTTTATTCCAGACTCAAGGTCCATAAAAAAAACAACACAAGGACAACCACAAGACCAAAAAATAAATAAATAACTACCTGCAGTTTCTAAAGAGTAGCTTTTTTGTAGTTCAGCCATAGATCTGCAGAGTATAAAGGAGAGCAGTAGGCTTTGAATAAGGTCACCTTCACATCAACAGTGCAGAAACCAAATTTACGTACCAAAGCATTCGCCCTTACATACAACAAACGATACTGACGAATAATGTCCTCATCATCTGTCAGCCGATCTGTGATCAGATGGCCAAGATATTTCATTTCACTACAGATATGAAGAACCTTACCAGCGAGTCGAAACACAGGAAAGGTTTAATGTCTGTCCTCTGTGGTTCTGCAGATCATAATGGCACTTTTGGAATCATTGAACTTTACATCATGATTATCCCCAAACACTGAACATATATTAAGAAGTTGCTGCAGACCATCTGAGCTTGGACTAAAAATGACACAATCATCTGCATACACTAGATGGTTCAGCATTGTGCTGCCGACCATGCAGCCAGTTTTACATATGTTAAGATTATGAGATAATTCATTAATTTAAAAAATAAATAAAATGGGGGATAAGATGCTCCCTTGTCTTACTCCATTACTCACATGAAAGGGAGCAGACAAACAGCTGTCCCATTTCACTTGCATGGTCTGTTGGGCATACCAATATGACAGGATTCTGACAATGTGTTGAGGAACACCTGCTGCAGCCAATTTCTTGAGCAGTTTCCAATGATTCACTCAGTCAAAAGCCTTAGACGCATCCAAGAAACCTAAAAACAGTTAAGTTGTTGCTCCTATAGTTGTTTAAAAGTTCCTTTAGGTCATGAATGCACATGTCAGTGCTTTGGTTTAAAACCAAACTGTCATGGTGTGGGTTTTATTTTTGTATTTTAGTTTTATTTTGACATCGTTCTATGTGGTTTGGTTTTAGTCGTACTTCCTGTCCTGTTTGCCCCTGTCTTGATTGTCTGCCCCGCCCTGATGTGTTTCACCTGTGTCTGTGTCTATATGTACCCTGTGCTTCTCTCCCCTTGTTGCTGGTCCATTGTGTTGTCTTTGTTCGTGCCTTTGTTCCTGGTCTCGTTTTTGGATGTTTTGTTTCCTTGGACTTTTGTTTTTTCATTAATAAATCATATTTTCATTCCTGCATTTTGAGTCCTCCATCATCTCACCACATGACACAAACTGATTATCTGTAGATATAATCAGTTCATTAATCCTCTCTAGGAGAATTAGTTCCACAACTTTGGATAAAATATTAGCTAGAGCTATAGGTCTATAATTACCTGAGGCATATTTACATTTGGCATAGTATTCATTGTATTATATTTTATTGTTTTTATATAAATATATTACATATATACTATATTAAAATCTTTCTATGTACATGTACGTATATTTTCAGCCTTATGATGCATTATGGGACAATGCTCAAAAGTTTCAATTTACTAAAGCAATAAAGCATTTCAAAAAATTCTTTTTAAGTATATGAAATGTAGTCTGGTATTAAAGAAGCATGGGCCAATCACATTCTGCAAATGTAAAGAATAATTTATGTATAATACCGTGATTGCTGGACTTTAAGCCGCTATGCTTTTCAATTCCTTTGAACTCTCTAACTCCGCTCTGATCAGCAGCGCCTGATTGGTCAAAATGCTGAAAGCATCATGGGAGATTTGTCCACTGCCCAAAACCAGGAGGACCAGACACATGACAAACTATGGGTGGGCTCCGCTAATCTTTCAGTGCCCATGGAAGCTTCATGCACCACTGAGCATGATCGTCAGGGCTTGATAAATACTCAAGTAGTTAAATTATTATTAGCCTCAGAATGTTTTGGCCACACCTATCAATAATCAGAATCTGATATTTACAACAATGTACAAAAATAACTTTTATTTGTCTTTCATGGAATGCATTACTTTTTAAATCTGATTTTATTTCATATAAGAAACACCCAAGTAGATCCAAGTAGCGCAGATTAACGGAACTCACCTATATTTGGGCATCGTCTGGTCCTCCCAGAAAAAGTTCAGAAGGACAAGGGACACTAAAGTCCCCACAAAATATGACCTTTATGAAAGCTGTAGGTTCTCTGTCAGCTGAGGTCAAACTGTTTTAGTTTACATTGAGTTCCATGGGATATGTTTCTGGGTAGCCCTCGTGAGTTTAGTCTGCAGTACCATGGGCGCCCCCTGTGCCCGTGGGCGGGACAGCTATAAGCTTGTAATACCCTATGCAGATATTATCATAATAGATCCATGGAAACAGCTCAATGCCCATCACACCCCAGCAAAGTAGGTGGCGGTAAATGCACCCTCTCTTAGTTGTCGTCCTCCAGTAAAAGGCAAAGAAAAAGGAGTTTGACACCTGGACACAAGAGGTAAGTTTCACATGTTAAGAAATATTTCACTAAAGCGCTGGACATTACTTTAATCCCACACATATATACTTTAAACATAATAAAAGAATATAAGAACTGTATAAACTATTGGACCTTCCCAATTAAGAATGAATGAATTAACACTGTTTTTTTCTCCCTTCAGGACAAACTACTTCATTTAAAGTGCTCAAGATATCCACAAGGTGACAGATACAGCAAATCAAATCCACACACACACACACACACACACACACACACACACACACACTAAATAAGGATAATATTAATAGTATATTAGTAATAATAATAAGGAGACAGTAAAGACAAGTTAAGGTCTCATAACCTAAGATCAAAAACATTGACATAAATTCTGGAGATATTGTAGCAGAGCAGATTTAAACAGAGGCAGAGAAGTTAGAGAGCGAATAGACAACAGCAAACTGTTCCAGTCAGACGGAGCTTTAAATTCAAATGCATGTTTTCATGATTAGTGTGCGATTAAGGCGTATAATGCAAATTAAAGTGCCAAGTAGAACGTTATGGTTGATTTCTCCTTGTCTGGCATGCTTTCATTTTTGCTTTCACCTAGACAGACAGGTTTAGTCGAAAACAAAAGACGGAAAGGAACTGGTCCAAGCTACATAATTTCTTATTAATAGCTTGCTTACAGCGTTGTTTAATCTGCGTCTTGTCGAGTGTGGAGAGCGGTATTAGAAGACTGGCTGCTCACAACTTTAAAACATAAACCAGACTTTTCCAGGTCAGTATTTACATTACTCGTGTGTACTTCCCCTTGCCAGGCTTGAGACCACGTGGACACTTGGGGGTCCACATCGACTTATGCCTGGTATGGGAAGTCTGTCTGCAGCATAGTAAGATTAAAGACTGTAGTCTTCAATGTATTTACAATGACTGATATTTCGTCAAATATTTCTATCCCTAACGCAGCTCTGCCAGGCCCAATAAGCAATCCAGTTAAAGCTAACCTACCTAACAAGTTTGTTTCATAAATAATACTTGTATGTTTGAACAGAAAGTCTTATAAAAGTGAAATGTTGTGAACAAATCAGACCACGACATGCTATCTTCCTCTCATGAGAGAATTTTTTTTCTTTTGTACATTTGTAAGACAACGCCCTGAGTCACTATTTGTTTTGGTAAGTTATAGGCGGAGAGGAGTTTGGGGGTCAGTACGTCACTAGGTTCTTAAATGATAAAGTATTTATTCAACATGAAAAGAAACCCTGGTGAGAATCCTGCCTCCTCACATTTTTTTTCAACTTAATAATTAAATACAAACTCAACTCAACATCAAAGCCAATAGACTAAAACGAGACTAAAATCAACAGTAATTTTAGTCAAAAGACAATGACGCTACTCTACAGGTAAAAGAGCTCATTCCTCCTGTTATTTGTGAACCTGAATGCACCATGGAGCAGAGCGGTGACTTTTTTTGTCTGTAATATTGTTTTGTATTCTGTTTGTCTCTGTATCTTCCTGTGTAATCGTCTCTGGGTTTTGAGAAGATATTTTAAGTTCCGTAGTGAGTCTGAGTTTATGACGGGCTGTGGGAGACGCATTTTATAGTTTTCATTTGGTTGGGATAGTACATGAACACATCACTCCGGATTGTAGCCATGGGATAATTTGCATCCGTTGCCCAAGATTCGCACTCACAAACACACACTCATTCACCCTTAACTATTGCACATGTTTTTAGTGGTAGGTGAAACCGGAGTACACGGAGGAAACCTATGCAGACACGGGGTGAACATGCAAACTCCACTCAGGCCCTATTCCAACCAGGATTCGAACCGAGAACCTTCTTGCTATCCACTCAGCCGCCCTCGGGAATGAGTTCCAGAGAGTGGGGGTGACTGCGTCAAAGGCTCCGTCCTCCAAGGTTCGGTGTTAATTCCTGAGAGGAGTGAGGAGGTTGGAGTCTGTGGATCTGAGGCGGCGGGTGGGACAGTGATGATGGCGGGGGTCAGAGAAGTAAGAAGGGCCAGGTTATGAAGGGACTTGGCGGTGATGAGGAGGAGGACCTTGTATTTTATGCGTTAAGGAACAGGGAGCCAGTGGAGTTGTTTGAGGACAGGGGTGATGTGGTCTTCGGAGCGGTGTGGGGGAGGCGGGTGGCAGAGTTCTGGATGTATTGTAGTTTTTGAAGATTAGTATTTCAGCAGTGGAATGCGAGAGGGAGGGGAGGAGGCGAGCAATGTTGCGAAGATGAAAAAATGATATTTTTGAGATGCTATAACCCATTATCCCATCCCCTCTGACACTATACCTTCTTTTACAGCAGCACCATGACTATCTTCTCCCTGGAGAAAGTCTTGTCCGTGGTCATAAAGGGTAAACAGTGGTGGAACATGAAGCAATGCAACGATCTTCAAAGCAAATGCCTTTACAAAAAAGTGGAAAAACTTGAACTTCTCATCCAATCTGTGAAAGAGCGAGATGAGGACACGTACTCGGAAGCAACAAAGAAGCAAATCCAAGAGCTCTGTGAGATAGTTACAATTTCCCAAAATCTCCTAACAAGATACTCAGACCAAAGTAGCTTCAATCTTTACCTGAGAGGCAGCAGTTTTGATAGTGAGTTCAAAGCAATCGACGGAAGGTTAAACGAGGCGTATATATCGCTGAATTTGACTTTGCAGATTGATGGACAGCCACAAAACAAGATCTTTTTCGGTTATTCTCGTGCTAATCTAGTGGCAATGGCCTCAAACACATATCGGTTTTTGCACAATCTGTGGAGACGGAAATAGCTCGTGCTGCAACCCACCTCCTCCCCTTCACCTCCTTATTGGTGGAAATATTCTCCATATCATCGGCTCATCAGTTCAGCATAAAAATTTCATTTTTGTCATCTCAGTTTGACCTCCCTTCTCGTCCGACTTTTCTGCCGCGGCCTCAGCGCCTAAACCATAGCAATACATGTATCAGCATACTGTCACTATCTATCATTCTCTACCATTCCATTTGTCTGCATGGGTCTAACGTAACTCAATAAACATAATTCTAATGCATTCTTTGTCTAAGTCTTTCCAGATTTGAATACTGTATAATGATACTAAGGGGACCGGTCGGCAGTGGGCATTACATGAATTTGAATGGTTTGGAGCCACAAGATTTGGGTTTTACCTGGGAATATACAAAAGATCAAGAAACACAAGGCCCAGTGAAGCGCTCCCTGCTTTCCCACTAGCGCTTAAATATTCCACCAGCTCAGTGCGATGGAGCAGTAGGTAAGACATCCAAACTTGCTCTTGCCACATTGGTAATAACACCGAGTGTATTGATTCTTTTGACACTGAGGATTGATGAGGGCTGAATGAGAGTCAAATCTAAACCTCTCTCGAAGAAATAAAACAATCATAGAGCCGTCGGTAAAAACACTCACAGCAAGAAGGTCCTGGGTTTGATCCACCCCCGGACAGGACCTCTCTAAGTGTAGTTTGCATTTTAGCATCCCCATGTCTGCGTAGGTTTCCTCCGGGTGTTCTAATTTCCCCTACTGCAGAATAGCTCTTCTTCCTATGGGGCCAGGACAACCCTGAAAAAGAGATTTTGAGATCTCAGTGGAACGTTCCTATAAAAAAGGTGAATAACTATAGTTACATACACTCATGGATCTATAATTATAGACTATAAAGATGCTAATAATGCAAATATAATCCAAGTGGAACCTTTTCTGTTTGTGAACTACATCCCTGTTGTTTACGCATGCGTTGTGTTTAAACTACGGAGGCACGTAACTGCACATTACTCTGACCTCACATGTTTAACACCAACCATTTGGTTAGGTTAATTACTCAAATTAATTTAATTTATGGCACAGCCCTCCTGTGTATTTATACTCAGTATCAACATACAGTATTGGGTAATAACATTCAGTATATTTATTAACATTGCTCATTTTGTTTTAAGACTGATTTCACATTCACAGATTCTTAAGGTGAAAACTTACATTTAGCCACAGACACGTTTTTTGTTACCTGGTGGGTCCCTATGATAGGGGACCCACCAGTCCCATTCTTTTTTACTGGGACTACTTTAAGTAATACAAACAGTCAATAGAAAACAAACAACTCTCTAAAGGAATTGCAGTGATTCTATTTTTGACATGAATTTAATGCCACTCCATGTCCGATGTCTAAGGTCATCTGGTGAGGCATTAATGCAGGCCAGGCAGTGAGACTTCCCAGGGACTTTTCCAGTCTGTATGAAAGGCATCATGGTCTTCTCCACATTCTCTTTCATATTGAGAACTGTAGACATAGCGCCAAAATGACGTGCGCTGACATGCTTGCAATACCACCCCGGGCCGATGGGGGTGGACCCAGAAGAAGAATTAGCCAATGCTAACATATAGCATTGGCAGACCTCTCGAAAACGTCTTTACAGGATGGACCAAAAGTTGGCTCTTGGCCCAAAGCTCCGTTCCACATGTGTGTCAATGCTGAGGGGGGTGAATTTTTTTCCACTCTAGTCCACTCTAGTTTTACTCTCGTTCAAATGAATGGAGCTGCCCTGGCTGACGCATGCGCAGATGCGTTTTTTCCCAATTTTCTTGTGGGCGGGACCACTCGCGGCCATTTTGGATAGCTCCAGTAGAGCACATTTTTTGGCCCATTAGTTAGAACGGCGGAGATAGGCGTGACTCTGTCCGTTAATATATACAGTCTATGCGTAAATCACATGGTTAAAGTTGGAAGGAATAAAGAAATCCTTCATTGTTTTCAGTTTCCCTGCCGTTTTAGCTTCGTTAATTAACCTACCGACTTCTCTCATTTTCTGCCTAATGTAATCATGCTTAGTCTTATCATGCCCGTGTTTTAAGTACAGGTGCTCTCCGAGTCTCAGAATCCCCTTTTCTGCTTTGACAACACCCGTGACCTCATCCTGATGCATTGCCGAAATTAAAGACCAGCTTTTTGCTGATGCCCTCCGGTACAGGCTGGGCTAGGGAGCAGAGGGACTGGACCCTACTTCTACCTGGTTTAGCCTGCACCGGCACCTGGCTACATGCCTCCACAGCGACTTTCGCTTAAGCAATGCACCACAGTCTATACAGTGCAAAAACTCACTGGATTTAACTGGGGAATTTGGCTGTTTAGCTGGGACTAAAGTTCCAATGCCGGCCTTTAAAACCTCAAAATTGTGATCACGGTTTCCACTATTCCTGATCAAATCAAACTGAAGTTTACATGCTTTATAGTTCACAAGTAGAGCCAATGCTCTGGCTACGTCACTTTCATTTCCATGTTTTCTAGACAAATGACGGGACATTTTGTGGCAGGACATTGAGCAGTAGAGGCAGAAGTGCCTCTTGCTGTAAACTCTGGCTCCATTTTTCTTCTTTTGCAGCTGCATGATAACAATCTTATTTGCCTTTTTTTCGTCACTTTCCATGCATAAGGACCGTTAGAAAAGCATTACCCATTGATTACAGTATGAAGCTTGGACCAGTGGGGTCCGGTTTTCGGGCCCCACCACGTAAAACCAGTCCCCATGACGTGAGTGGAATCTCAGGTTATGGACTCCACCAGGAGTTGGAAGCAAGTGCAAGTGCAAGTGCAAGTGCAAGTGCAAGTGCGCACGCGCGCACGCGCACACGCGCACACGCGCGCACACGCGCGCGCACACGCGCGCACACGCGCGCACACACACGCACACACACGCACACACACACACACACACACACACACACACGTTTTTGTTACCTGGTGGGTCCCTTTGACAGGGCCGTTCAGAATGGGACCCATAGACATAATCTTTTTTTACCAAGACTTTAAGTAATACAAAACAGTCAATAGAAACCAAACAACTATTTTAAAGGAATTTTATTTTAGATTTTGTTTTCGAATTGCAGTGATTCTATTTTTGACATAGAATTTAATGCCACTCCATGTCCGATGTCTAAGGTCATCTGGTGAGGCATTAATGCAGGCCAGGCAGTGAGACTTCCCAGGGACCTTTCCAGTCTGTATGAAAGGTGTCATGGTCTTCTCCACAGCCTTCACCTCAGATGCAGACCATGGCTTTCTTACACGTTCTAGGGAGAGAAATAAAAATATATTAGCAATATACACTCCCAGGGTGAGGACCAAGCAGCCTGGCTGTAATCCCCCACCTGGTACACTTACCAGAAGGGGCACTGCCACTACCATGGGGTGCATCTGGATGAATGGTTGAAGGTTCTCCGCTTGAAGTTTCTTTTAGCCCGTCCGTTTGTGAGAGGATCTCTACTGCTCTCCCTGTCGCACAGAAAATAAAAATACAAGTGGCCTTTAGGGGAAAAAAATCATACATATTTTAATAATATCAAGAATTACCTTCAGGCTCAATTTGTATCTGGTCGAGGCTCTTTCCTTCGAATTCCGTCACTCTTCCCTGCTCCATGGCCATCAACACTTTGCTGATTTTGGCCAGCTCCAGTGTCCCCTCTGGTAGTCTGTAATATTGCCTGTGGATGCGAATGTCATGGCCGAGGAAGTTGGCAAGTATGTCCATCTCATTCTCTTTCATATTGAGAACTGTAGACATAGTAGCTATGTGCTTTCTAAGTTTGGTTGAGGATAGCATCTCTGGATGCACCGCACCACATTCTTTGGCTACCTGGCGTAGGGAGTCTGATCCCCTGATGTGGGTGTCTGCGCCCGGGCGGGAAAAGAAGTATGGGTTATGGTCAGAGATGGAACAGGCCCTTCTGTTCTCCACCAGCACCTCCATCGAAGCAATCATTTCAGGAGTCAAAAGAACCGGCACTTTCCGACTTCTTTTCCCTTTAATTTCAATGCGTTGAAAATGCTGACACAGCTTTTTCTCAAGTTGGGACAGTCCCAGAGCAATGTCAGAATGGATCCCAGTCTTACTTCTTAAGGTAAAGGCTGTCAGTGGCATCTTTGAAACCTCACCTTCCCTTCTTCGATTGAAAATGATGACCTCACAAAGAGTCAAAACTGCCAGTTTAGACCAATGCTTAGACGTTGGCTCACTTATTAGGGTTTGCACATATTCAGGTCGACATACCTCAATATGTGCATGCATGGCTCTAACGTCCTCAGTCAGAGGGAGCAGGTCCGGAGTGTTCCACTTGGCTTGCCGGAGGGTCTGTAGGGCAGCAGAAGAAACACAGACGTCCCACCTCTTCTCAAAAAGCAGCCGGCTTCGTTGGAGGTTTTTAATAAATAGTTCATCAACACAATGCTCCATTTTTGAGTCACATTCAAGAATATCTGCTAGCTTTCTGAGGCTATGGCCGAGTTTGAGGGCCAAGGATGGAGTCTTGTATTGATTTGTTTCCTCATCATATCCAGCCACAGACCTGACTGCATCAATCACATGGTTAAAGTTGGAAGGAATAAAGAAATCCTTAATTGTTTTCAGTTTCCCTGCGGTTTTTGCTTCGTTAATTAACCTACCGACTTCTCTCATTTTCTGCCTAATGTAATCATGCTTAGTCTTATCATGCCCGTGTTTTAAGTACAGGTGCTCTCCGAGTCTCAGAATCCCCTTTTCTGCTTTGACAACACCCGTGACCTCATCCTGATGCATTGCCGAAATTAAAGACCACAGCTTTTTGCTGATGCCCTCCGGTACAGGCTGGGCTAGGGAGCAGAGGGACTGGACCCTACTTCTACCTGGTTTAGCCTGGTTTAGCCTGGGCATCTTTCTGTGAAAGCCGGCACCTGGCCACATGCCTCCACAGCGACTTTCGCTTAAGCAATGCCCCACAGTCTATACAGTGCAAAAACTCACTGGATTTAACTGGGGAATTTGGCTGTTTAGCTGGGACTAAAGTTCCAATGCCGGCCTTTAAAACCTCAAAATTGTGCTCACGGTTTCCACTATTCCTGATCAAATCAAACTGAAGTTTACGTGCTTTAGATTTCACAGGTAGAGCCAATGCTCTGGCTACGTCACTTTCATTTCCATGTTTTCTAGTCAAATGACGGGACATTTTGTGGCAGGACATTGAACAGTAGAGGCAGAAGTGTCTCTTGCTGTAAACTCGCCCCCCATTTTTCTTCTTTTGCAGCTGCATGATAACAATCTTATTTGCCTTTGGTTCGTCACTTTCCGAGTCTTGAAGAAAAGTGTTTTTGATTTTTCTTTTTCCATACTTTTTTACAGGTTTCTTCTTGACAGTTAAATCGTCAGAATCTGAGTCGACTTCATCAATTAGGGACTCTTGACTAAGCTGCACAAACAACAAATAATTTGTAATCATTCTATATAACAATTTGAAGTCATGACTTGTAGTCAGCACTTACCAGTGGTTTGTAAGCGTGCGCTTCAGTGTGCTCCTCCATGATTTTTTGCAGCCTAATGAACCACACACTTGCACCTTTTTCTAGCCTGACACCTGTTTTCCTCTGTTGTGCAGCTCCATGATTGGCTCCAGCCTGCTGGACTGAAATTGCCCCAGTGTGCCCCTCCTTGATATCCCGCAACCCACCACCAGGGTTCCGACACATAACACACTTTTTTCAGGAAAGTAAACCTCCAGGGGTCCTTTCCATATTTTTACAGAGACTGCATAAGGACCGTTAGAAAAGCATTACCCATTGATTATTAAGCTTGGACCAGTGGGGTCCGGTGTTCGGGCCCCACCACGTAAAACCAGTCCCCATGACGTGAGTGGAATCTCAGGTTATGGAACCCACCAGGAGTTGAAAACAAGTGCACACACACACACACACACACACACACACACACACACACACACACACACACACACACACACACACACACACACACACACACACACACACACACACACACACACACACACACACACACACACACACACACACACACACACACACACACACACACACACACACACACACACACACACACACACACACACACACACACACACAAGCCCCATGTTGCAGACCCATCCCACTAGCTGCCTTTAATCTATGACCCACCCTTGGCCATAAACCAGGACTGCAATCTAACCAGGTCTAAATCTGATCCAAACCAGAATTAAAGCAGGTCTAAACCAGGAATAAGACAGTTCTAAATTAGGAATAAACCAGGGCTAAATCAGGTCTACATCAGGATGAAAGTAGATCTAAATCCAGATTAAAACTGGACTAAACCAGGACCAAAACATATGTAAGTCCTGGTTTGAATCCATATCAGCTTTGCAAGAAGATGTGTAGCCCTCCCGTGACACTCTGTCTCCTTTGGTCAGGTGTCAAGTGAATGTGTGGTGCGGTGAATAAAACATGCACACAGACACACATAAGGGAGGAAGGAGGAAGGGCATGAGATCGAGGCAAACACCGGTGGAGAGAGTGGAAGAGGAAGCTGCAGTTCAAGGAGGAGCGATCACATGGTTTCAGTTTGAAGATTTCTGACTAAAGGTAAGACATTTCTCCAGATCCATATCTTTTCTGTCTTCTTGTTGTGGTTTAAGCCGAGGGTGTGTCTCCTGCAGAGAAGGGGGGTTGCTCTAAACGACACGTCTAAGATTTCCCAGCTGCTGTTACTGTATATATATTGTGTAAAGTAGTACCGTCATGACACAGCAAGGTCTCAAATTGTACCTCAATGTAGCTGTGTGTATCATTCATTGCTACAGTATGTATTTGGTTATTGTTCGTTATTGTAAGTCCAACTTGCTACAACTTGCTAGTCTATTCATTCATTTTTATTTAATTTACTTTCATTTTCATTTCATTCATTCATTCCAGCAGAAATATTACATTCATCCCATGTTTGTCTTCTGCACATATAGTATACACATACATATACAGTATACTACATACAGTATATACATATGTAAGCAATTTTTAGAGGCTGATTTGAACATAAGCGCGAGCCTATTTTCTTATATTGGCTTTTGTTTTGACGGCGTTTGCTTCTAATGTTTCCATTGCGAGTTAAGGAATCTGATTGGTCGATTATAATATAACTCATATCTGGATTTACAAAGACATTATCACATACAGTAAGAATACCGGGATCATACAGAAAGAACAAAAATGCTGAGTGTGGAAAAAAACAGTTACTGAGCGTGAGTCAATAGAAGCCAGAGCAAGTTGGAGCAAAACTTTGTCCACGAGCACTTCCCTATTGGGCTTCTTTGCGCTATATACAGTCTGTGCTCCCACCCACGTTTACTTTACAAGTTTACTGTATGGATACAGCGACTATAACTATTTTCAAAGTTATAGCTGATTCGCTTCATGGTCCAGCAAGTATTCCATCTTTTTAAAGGCTTAACACTTTCCACAAATAGCCAAGGGACATGTCTCAACAAGTCAGTTTTGTTCCTGCTCATGTGTTTAGACGTAAGACCCTAACAGTGAAGAGCTGTGATAGAAGACTATGCATCGCACTGTTGACACATTTGTTCCTTTCCAGCAATCCATACAAGACTTTAGTGTAAGCAAGCTCATATGGAGGACCCAAACTGTCAAAATAATAAATAAATGAATGTCACAATCTGCAAATATTTATTAAGATAACGCTACAAACTATGTGATTTAATAAATATGTATCTTTATTATTATCATACAACGTTTTTTTGTCCAAAGCTAGTAATAAAGCTGTATTATTTTCTGTCTGCATTTATTTATTTCCTTATTAAGAGGTTCAGATTTAAAAATGTATATATTACTATTTAACTGCAGTTTTTTGCCCAAAGAAATATCAACATCACAAATAATAAAACATTAATAAAAAAGGAAATAAATGAAAATATGAAGAAAATAAATAAAAGAGGAAAAAAGAGGATTTGTTATTTCTTTGTGGGAAAAACTGCAGTTTAAAAATAAATATTTTCAAATCTTAACCATTGAATGGACAAGGAAATAAATAAATACTGAACCAAAAAACGTTGTTTAATGATAATATTTAGTTATTGAATCCCATCATTGGTTGTGTTATCTTAATAAATATTGGCAAATTGTGACATGTATATATTTGTTCATTTATTTATTATTTTGACAGTTTTCCTCCTCTATAAGCTCGCCTCTTCATAGCTTTGACCAGTAACTTCACCTACTGGTCTGGTGACCTTTCTGGACTGAAATACATAGCTATAATTGTATGACAGAACTTTCTGGATCCAAATCAACACAATAAAATACATACATTATCAGCATCAATATAGGCTTAAAAATAGCTCTAAAAGAATTTTAAAATGACAGATTTTACAGTATTTCTTCTGAAGAATAAAATATTTTCTCAAAGTAAACAATACTGAAAACGTACTGAAAGCATTAATCAAAGAAATTACATAACAAAACAATAACATACAATAATACGCTAAATTGAATGATGATTTTACTACACTCTTCATACGACAACATTGACCTCACGTGTGCATCGACCAGTATTGATTTGCTGCTTCAGAGCCTGCGCTGTGGCTGTTGTCCTTGAACTTATGGATGCAACCTTGATTTACTGACCATATGCTCAGGGGGTCAAAGGGGGATTGAATATACAAACCAGGCTGCTACTGTATCAGTCTGAGGAATAGCTGAGAGAGCAGTAATTGTTCATGTGAAAAAATGTTTCTGTCCATATTCAAAAACAATCATTTAACAGTAATGTAATGGGCTATATGCACGGGGAGGCGTGACGTCATTTCCTGTTAACGCAGATCAGCCCGTTCACTTCCTGTCCATGCTATCCTATGGCATTTAGGTGAGTTGTAGTGACGTCTTTTAGTAATTAGATCGATACATTCAGCTGAGACTGACCCAAAAGTGTCGCTGTGCTTTCTCTCTGAGGTAGAGCTTTGACTGTGGCCACTCAGAGAGATTTGCAAACTTTATAAAAACACGATGACAGCACAATCAAAGAGCACTGCTGTGTCCCAAAAATGCCCAGTATCCTCACAGTTTAATTCCCGCTTGAGCATTATTTGGGAAAGTCGTGTAAACCCCTGCTGAACTCCAGTGAAACTCAAGTCGTTTCCCGCGAACAGGAAGTGAGGTGGGGTTGTAGCTAAAACGCGGAAGTGGTGCGTGCATAGAGCCCATTAGTTTTGACAATAGATGTTTTCCTAAGTGCTTATAATTGTTCTGCTCTATTGGGCTGGTAGACATTTAGTTTGTATTTCAAACTCTGATTGTGCAAATAACACTTTTTGTTAAAATGTTCTCTTAGAGGACACAAAACTCCCCATTGTAAGTAATCGTACCTTTTACAAATCAACCAAGTCTCAATGAATGGCCTCATAAACAATAATAAGATTTAAAATATATATACATTGGACCTATATAGATAAACTGAAGACATTTATGTAGATTTTTAATGTAGATTTTTATTTATGCATGCTTTTGATTTTATTCTGCTTAACTTGGTTGCACCGAGAGCCAAAGCAATTTCCTAATTTTGTGACTTCCTGTTCCTCACATGGCAATTGTTTTAGTCGATCGATTTCACAGTGACATTTGTTAACTGTTTTATTTGTTTTATTTTTGTCTTTTAATGTTGTTTTATGTCTGTATTTGTCTGTGCACACTGGTGACTTTTGCTAATGTATTCCAATGTGGTGTTTTTACCGCAAATGGCAAATAAACTGAATCTGAATCTGAATCTGATAAAAGGATTCTGATTCTGATTCCATAGTTTAAAAAATCCTTTGCTCTTCTTGTGTCCTCAGCCATGGACTTCATCGACCCTATACTATCCCTTGCCTCTGCCATCTACAACCTGGTTGAGAACGTCAAGGCCAACAAGAAGCGCTGTCGTCGCGTGGCCGAGCGGGTGAAAGCTCTGGAGTCTCTGGTGCAGTCGGCCAAAAAGAGAAAAACCGTTCTCAAATCGGACGAGGTGGAAAAAGCTCTTCAGGAGTTGAGCATCACTTTGACGTCTGCCCGGGACCTGATCCAGCGCTACACCGAGGCCAGTTGGGTCCTGCGTGTGGTCAAGTCCGGCAGCCACTTGGATGGATTTATCACGGTGAACGAGCGGCTGAACGATGCCTTCCAAGTCCTGTCGGGGGCGCTGCAGGTGGAGCACGGCGGCATGCTCTACCAGGTGTTCGAGATGAGCAACAGGCAGAAGCTGGATGAGGTCGACTCTCGGGACGATGACACGGAGCTCAAGAAATGTAAGGGAAACCAAGAGGCAAACCACGTCCAGACAGACAAGAGCAGTAGTGTAGTAATAATATAGTTCAAACACATAAAAGATACAAAAGTAAACAGCAAAGCGCACTTTGAAATGCAGAAGGTTATTTGGTTCCGACCCTCCTGACTAATCCCAAAACACTCTCTGACCCTACACCTCTCTCCCATACTCTCTGGGGGGTTCCCTCTCTTTCCTCTGTACTAGAGTACTGATTTTTGTACTGTATCTATACATTTCCGTCAGTAGAATTCCACCATAGCCTCTTTCTTTGTAAGGGTTGGCAAAAATTACATTTATTTGGACTTCCTGAATAAGGAAGTCCTCAGATCATCTCCCTTCAGATTCAAAAATTCTGGATGGGAGTCCAAACATTTCACTGCTGAGAACATCAAATCAAGATGCACTTACTGCCCTAACCCTGCGCTACCATCAGAGATAGGAGTTGTTTTGTTTTTTTCAAACTTAAAAATGTCATATCCATCATCATTACATCATTCATCATTCACTGTAATTTGACTTGCCAAAACTAATTCATGAGCTACACGCTTTTAGAAAGAAGGAGCGTTCCATGTTTTTACCAAAAGCTTCTGATAATAAGCATGGATGAATCTCTAACTGCCACCCCCCCGACCCAGAAATGGATTGAGGGGTAGAAAATGGATGGATGAATCTCAAACCGCTCAAGGTCAACGCTGACCCCTTTAAATGGTGATATTATGGTTGTGTTGTGGTAGTGTATTTGTCGACTCAAGTGTGAACCAAAATAATTCCAATGGTTGTTTCTGTACATGGTCCCTGGGTTTCTGGCAACAAACATAAAAATACTATTCTTCTCCCCTAAACCTGGTAAACTTGTACCAGACTTGTTTTTAGTCTGAAAAGGATTATTCTTTTTCACTTGTGTTGTGTTTCTTAGTGCTACTGGACTATGTGGAAAAGCAGCAAGAAACAATGGATGCCATGCTGCGTGAATTTGAAGATGTAAAACTAAATGTGACCAAGATGGTGGAAATGTGTGAGTATTGTGTTGGCAAGACTCAAATTTGCTTATGTACAAAAATCAGTTTTCTCAGTGAGAGAGCGAAAAGAGGAAGCACATGTTGGTGTCCAAAGCAGAAGTAAGTTGTTTAATATTGTCTTGTTATTTCAGTGAACAAACCCAGTGCCCCAAATGAAGTAATCCGTATGATCAAACCAGAGGAGCTGAAGTACGATTTCCCTCAAAAGCCGTTCATGGTGACCTCGTCCTCTGAGGTTTACAAAGGGGAGTACCACGGCTTCACTGTGGCCATCAAACGCTTCATTGACCAGGCGGACACCAGCGTCAGGTCCGTATAGTCCACTGAGAAAAGTTATCGTGTCCCATGTCCCTCAAGATTTTATACAAAACTAGAAATCAAAAATTATAAAAAAAAATAAATGCACTCATTAACTCAGGCCTTTATGATGTGAAAAATACAGCGAGAATTCAGCTTTCTGGCAATATTATGGACACACAAGTCCCACGGCAGCTGTGGCCAGTCCATTCAGTTAGTATTGTAATAGTTTGAGAGCCATGGATGGGCCGAGAGTAATGTAATTCACCTGCTCTTTCCACTCACCGCAAATGTGTTGAAGTTACTTTGAAAAGTATTAAGTTACACAGCACTAATGAAATACTTTTTAAAATTGTATATAAGACTCTATGTTACTGCATAGAGAAACTTCGTTCAATTTAGAATACTTTTAGAATACTTCTCTTAGTTGGTGTCTAATGTTATTGTTATTGTAAATGTGTGTTTATTATTTGCTTCTGGGGAGGATTGTGAAGCTCTCTGGAACCATTAAACCTGTTTATATACTTTTACTCAATTACTTATGTATATATACCATACACTGTAAATATATGATGATATGATGTATACATTTGTGAATGCAGTCATACTTTCAGATCCAAACTAAGAGTACCTCATTATCATGGAGTACTGTGAGAACGAAAAGATGCTGGACTTACTGTATATGTACCGTATACAAGTAATCGAAATACAGTAATTAAGTATTTGCTACCGTGTTCTGCCCATCAAGTGTGTCCCACTTTGCCATTCAAAAATCTGTCCAATTTATAGTTTATGCTAAAGCTAGAGATGTTATACTTGCTTCTTTTTATGCAAATGTTAGAGATTTTATTTTACCTCAGTATTAGAGTTATTTTGTGTTGTGTGCTCCTCATTTCTACTGTCCTGTAATCGGTGATGCAACACTGACATTTTCCCACAGTGGGATGTACAGTGCCTTGCAAAAGTATTCGGCCCCCTTGAACCTTTCAACATTTCGCCACATTTCAGGCTTCAAACATAAAGATATAAAATTTTAATTTTTTGTCATGAATCAACAACAAGTGGGACACAATCGTGAAGTGGAACAAAATTTATTGGATAATTTAAACTTTTTTAACAAATAAAAAACTGAATAGTGGGGCGTGCAATATTATTCGGCCCCTTTACTTTCAGTGCAGCAAACTCAGTCCAGAAGTTCAGTGAGGATCTTTGAATGATCCAATGTTGTCCTAAATGACTGATGATGATAAATAGAATGCACCTGTGTGTAATCAAGTCTCCGTATAAATGCACCTGCTCTTTGATAGTCTCAGGGTTCTGTTTAAAGCGCAGAGAGAACCATGAAGACAAAGGAACACACCAGGCAGGTCCGAGATACTGTTGTGGAGAAGTTTAAAGCCGAATTTGGATACAAATAGATTTCCCAAGCTTTAAACATCTCAAGGAGCACTGTGCAAGCAATTATATTGAAATGTAAGAAGTATCAGACCACTGCAAATCTACCAAGACCCGGCCGTCCCTCCAAACTTTCATCTCAAACAAGGAGAAGACTGATCAGAGATGCAGACAAGAGGCCCATGATCACTCTGGATGAACTGCAGATAACTACAGCTGAGGTGGGGATGGTGTGTTCAGGGTGATGAGCTGTGTTGCTTTTACGCCAAACATATCGTTTTGCATTGTGGCCAAAAGGTTCGATTTTGGTTTCATCTGACCAGAGCACCTTCTTCCACGTTTGGTGTGTCTCCCAGGTGGCTTGTGGCAAACTTTAAACAAGACTTTTTGGATATCTTTGAGAAATGGCTTTCTTCTTGCCACTCTTCCATAAAGGCCAGATTTGTGCAGACTCTTCCACCTCAGCTGTAGTTATCTGCAGTTCATCCAGAGTAGAGTTTCGTTCGGGCCTGAAAAATGAAGCCCGACCCGGCCCGAGCCCGCTAATGTTAAGCCCGAGCCCGTATAAGCCCGACCATTGAACGCTGTATAACAGGCCCGAGCCCGACAGAACCCAACACATCTGATATCCTTGTTGTACGCACTCACCTTCCAATTGCAAGTTTAGTCTCCACTTTTGAATTTGTTTTGTCTCCACTCGATCCATTTCTACTATTGTTCCTGTTCGCTGTTGACCACAGCATGCAGCAGGAGACACGGGGATGATGCGTTCACGGCTCGCTGCTGCTGTAGGACACGCTGGTTACGGTGTCATTAATATATTAACTTTTTTTGATAACTTGTTGTCAATCAACAGACATTGTTATTAATAAATATATATATATATATATGCATATCATTATGTATAAAAATCATTTAAAAATAATTATAATAATAATAAAAAAGAAACATATATTAAAAAAAAAAAAGAAGCACGAACCCGACAGCTGAGCGCCAAAATCAGGCCCGAGCCCGGCCCAAACTTAGGTCGGGCCTCGGGCCTGCTCGGGCTTGGGCTGAAAAGCGAAACTCTAATCCAGAGTGATCATGGGCCTCTTGACTGCATCTCTGATCAGTCTTCTCCTTGTTTGAGATGAAAGTTTGGAGGGACGGCCGGGTCTTGGTAGATTTGCAGTGGTCTGATACTCCTTCCATTTCAATATAATTGCTTGCACAGTGCTCCTTGAGATGTTTAAAGCTTTGGAAATCTTTTTGTATCCAAATCCGGCTTTAAACTTCTCCACAACAGTATCTCGGACCTGCCTGGTGTGTTCCTTTGTCTTCATGGTTCTCTCTGCGCTTTAAACAGAACCCTGAGACTATCAAAGAGCAGGTGCATTTATACGGAGACTTGATTACACACAGGCGCATTCTATTTATCATCATCAGTCATTTAGGACAACATTGGATCATTCAAAGATCCTCACTGAACTTCTGGACTGAGTTTGCTGCACTGAAAGTAAAGGGGCCGAATAATATTTCACGCCCCACTTTTCAGTTTTTTATTTGTTAAAAAAGTTTAAATTATCCAATAAATTTCGTTCCACTTCACAATTGTGTCCCACTTGTTGTTGATTCATGACAAAAAATAATTTTTTGATATCTTTATGTTTGAAGCCTGAAATGTGGCGAAAGGTTGAAAGGGGCCGAATACTTTCGCACTGTATAAAAAATATCTTAATCTTATGTTTATAATTGTATGTTTCTGGCCGCAATCAAAATGTTTCATGTAGCATGTTTGCTCTATTGACGATTGTGGGCAAAAAGCGTAATCATACATTTGTGATCACATTGTTTACCATGTGAGCCTTGATATAAGATAAGAGAACCTTTATTCCTCCCACAGTGGGGAAATTTCAATGTTGCAGCGCACATACAGGATACATAGTAAGAGCACACAGGGAGCACCCACATGAAGTAGCTGCTATGCTTCTTAGCTAGCTGTAAATGCAGTATTGCTCATTTCACATAATTACAGTATTTACTACTTACTGATGAATGAAATGTACAGGCTCAGCAGTTTTTATTGTGAAGCGCCTTTGTAGTTTGATGTATTATTATTTTAAAATGACTCTTTCTTGACAGTGAGATCAACAAAGTTTTTACGAAGGAGGTTCAAACCATGAGACATTATGAATCCCCTTACATCCTTCGAATGTTTGGCATCTGCGTCAGGAATGAAGAAGGTAAACAAAACATCAATCTTTGTATTTATCTATTTGTTTCAGACAAACACAGACAGTTGTTGTCACATAACTATTGTCATAAATGCACACAGTGAAAGTGAATGTGCAGCCAAAATACTCTGCTCTGTGTGTGAGTGTTCAGGTCCAAACCCATAGTACCTCATGCACTCTCTCTCTCTCTTGTCTCTGGTCTCTCTTTCTGGTCTCTCTCTCTGGTCTCTCTTTCTGGTCTTTGGTCTCTCCATTGTTTCTCTCTGGTCTCTCTCTGGTCTCTCTCTCTGGTCTTTGGTCTCTCCATTGTTTCTCTCTGGTCTCTTATTCTGGTCTCTCTCTCTGGTTTCTACATGGTGACTGTGAATGCAGCCATAATTCTCTGCTCTGTGTGTGAGTGTTCAGGTCCAAACCCATAGTACCTCATCATCATGTACTCTCTCTCTCTCTCTCTAGTCTCTGGTCTCTCCTTCTGGGGTCTCTCTCTGGTCTCTAGTCTCTGGTTTCTCTTTCTGGTCTCAGGTCTCTCCATGGTTTCTCTCTCTAGTCTCTGGTATCTCCCTGGTCTCTGGTCTTTGGTCTCTCTCTCTGTTTTTTTGTCTCTCCCTGGTCTCTTACTCTGGTCTCTCTCTGGTCTCTCTCTGGTCTCTCTTTGGTCTCTGGTATCTCCCTGGTCTCTGGTCTCTCACTCTGGTGTCTCTCTCTGGCCTCTGGTTTCTCTCTAGTCTCTCTCTGGTCTCTGATATCTCCCTGGTCTCTTTCTGGTCGTTGGTCCCTTCCTGGTCTCTCATTCTGGTCTTTGGTCTTTCACTCTGGCCTCTGGTTTCTCTCTGGTCTCCGATATCTCCCTGTCTCTCTCTGGTCTTTGGTCCTTTCCTGGTCTCTCTCTCTCTGGTTTCTACATGGTGACTGTGAGTGCAGCCATAATACTTTGCTCTGTGTGGGAGTGTTCAGGTCCAAATCCAGTGTACCTCACTATCATGGAGTACTCTCTCTCTGGTCTCTCCCTGTTCTCTCTGGTCTCTTTCAGCTATGACACTTTGCTGTGTGTGAGTTTTCAGGTCCAAACCCAGAGTACCTCATCATCATGGAGTACTGTGAGAAGGGAAATCTCCGGGAGGTGCTGGACTCGGCCTCTGACTGTAAATTGACGTGGGTCAGGAAGGCTCGCATGTGTTTGGATGCGGCTCAGGGGCTATACAGGTGCATGCCAGGGAAGATAAGTTTTGCACGTGTAAATTACAGAGGGGTGCGGGGTTGGTTCGATATGAATTCTATGTCTGAACTAGGTTACATCAATCTGAGGAAAAATCCAAAGTCCACGGATGCATCAACAGCCGCAAGTTTCTCGTGGCAGAAGGCTATAGAGTGAAGGTAAACACGAGTGTGACACAAAAAAATACAACATTTTAATTAAATGTTTTGCCATAATCCAGCATGTTAGCATTTTTTTGTATTGTCAAAATATAAACACAGGAGCAGATGTGCTGACAAATAGAAGAATAAGACAAACAAGTCTCTGGGCTCTCTCTGGCCCCTCTCTCTAATTGCTCTCATGGTCTCACTCTCTGGTCGCTCTCTGGTCTCTTTCTGGTCTCTTTCTGGTCTCTCTCGCTGGTCATTCTCTGGTCTCCCTCTCTGGTCGCTCTCTGGTCTCTCTCTGGTTTCTCTCTGGCCGTTCTCTGGTCTCTCTCTGGTCTCTCTCTGGTCTTACTCTCAGGTCATTCTCTGGCCTCTCTTTCGGGCCTCTCTATCTGGTCTCTCTCAGTTCGCTCTCTGGTCTCTCTCTGGTCTTACTCTCTGGTCTCTCTCTGGCCTCTCTCTCTGGTCGCTCTCTGGTTTTTCTCTCTGGTCGCTCTCTGGTCGCTCTCTGGTCGCTCTCTGGTCTCACTCTCTGGTCGCTCTCTGGTCGCTCTCTGGTCTCACTTTCTGGTCTCACTCTCTGGTCTCACTCTCTGGTCTCTCTCTGGCCTCTCTCTCTGGTCTCACTCTCTGGTCTCACTCTCTGGTCTCTCTCTGGCCTCTCTCTCTGGTCTCACTCTCTGGTCTCTCTATGGCCTCTCTCTCTGGTCTCACTCTCTGGTCTCTCTCTGGTCTCACTCTCTGGTCTCACTCTCTGGTCTCTCTCTGGTCTCACACTCTGGTCTTTCTCTGGTCTCACTCTCTGGTCTCACTCTCTGGTCTCTCTCTCTGGTCTCTCTCTGGCCTCTCTCTCTGGTCTCACACTCTGGTCTTTCTCTGGTCTCACTCTCTGGTCTCACTCTCTGGTCTCTCTCTGGTCTCACTCTCTGGTCGCTCTCTGGTAAGATAGACTTTATTGATCTCACACTGGAGAAATGTACATGTCACATTTTGCATAGATAGAATCACATAGATAGATTGTACAAAAGACAGAAGGTGTGCACACATGTTAAAGGCAAAAAATATAGTCTGTTCAGGATATATTATGTACAATATAAAGTGGTTATTCAAGAAAGAGTGGAAATGAATAATCACATGTGTCTTTGAGTGTCCAAAAAAGCGCTACATAAAACCTTTGCACTATTGTTGATAAATGACTGTTACTAAAAGTTGGGAGGATCCAAGAGTGAGCAATGCAGTCCTGGTGTCTGTGTGTCCAGTTAGGAGGCTTTGAACTCACCAGAACTGAGACGTCACTGAAAAAGGGAAGAAGAGACGGAGAGATCCGCTCTCTGTGCTACACTCCTCCTCAAATGCTCAACAGCATCGACTACCAGTACAGCAAAGAGTGCGAGATCTACAGGTGAGGCTGCGGCAGATACACATACACAGATTCAAGCTCACATGGATACAGTACATTGTTATTACTGATGAATGGAACTGCAGTGTTTTTTGTACAGTCTGACAGAACCAGGAAGGAAAGATCTATTATTGGTTGATTGAGTGGATCTATTTCAAGTATGTTACTACGATCAAGAATATCTCGAGATAAATCAAAAGTCTATAGGGAAGATAATACACAAATACACAAAGATACAAGTTTAGGTGTTGCACTTAGGCAAGGTAATGTTATTTAAATAGCACAGGTCATACACAAGTGATTAACAAAACAAGAAAAGCAACATTATAACCCCACAGTACATTCAAAAGAGTGAAGACACAATCCTTCAGTTGTATGCACAGCTAATGTTTAGAAGACATGTTTAAATGACATTTTATCCTCATTCACAAAATATCACATGTATTATCTTTATTAGGCCCGAGCCCCGAAACGGGGTAAGGGCCTATTGCTTTCACAATGGTGAAAACAAATGGTGGCGGTGAGTGACGGACGCGTCAGCGCCCGTCACTCACCCCTACGTGACGGATGCGTGCGTAAACTCAAACACTTTAAAATGATGTATCACGTGCCATTGAAACTTATATTGTTTTTGCTCGAGACGTCGAGAAAAAAAAAATCATTATTAGGCCCGAGCCCCGAACGGGGTAAGGGCCTATTGCTTTCACAATGGTGAATGCAAATGGTGGCGGTTTCTTTCTTTCTTTCTTTTTTCTTCTGCACTTTGAGCCTTAATTTCACCCCCTGAACATGCATGGAAAGTTGTTAAATTTTGCCCAAAAATCAGACCTGGCGAAAAATTTGATATTTTGGAGTTTATTTTTATTGGACTCAAAAAATGCCAGAACAGCGCCACCTACAACAGCCAAAATAATACCCCTATGGGACTTTTGGAGATCAAGTTTGTCGTAGAGTCATGACATTCGGTACACATGTTTCTCAAGTCAAGAAAAGAAAAAACTCCTCCTCTGCCGTTTCACCGATTTTCCTCAAAATCGCTCCACATCATCTCAACACATGTACTTTCAAAATGACCTCAGGGATTTTTGATCAGTGAAACATTGTTTGAGCAGCGGAGCGGAAAAATGTGACCTTTTTTTGGCCGTTTTTGACAACATTAAATTTGCTCCCGTTTGCACATACAAAGTCTGATTTGCACAACACTTTAATACATTGTTCAACTCTAGGGTCTAGGTCATTTGAAAGTGAATTGATTCAAATTGACACATTAGCGCCCCCTACAGACTATTTCAAAGTTTTAGATGGGCATTTTCAAATTTCGTTTTTTCAAAATGTTTGAAATTTTGCACATAAATCTGTTTTGCCCTCTTGATTCAAAAAGTCAATAGGGTCCAAGGCTTATTTTTTACTCTGTTGCCGTGGCGACGACAAATGCTCCCCATTTATTGCAAATGTACACCTCACACAAACATCAAATCAGCCTCGGCCGTTTCACCGATTCGCCTCAAAATCGCTCCACATCATCTCAACACATGTACCATCAAAATGACATCAGGGAATTTTGATCAGTGAAACTTTGTTTGAGCAGCGGAGCGCCAAAAAGTGGCGTATTTTTTTCAGTTTTTGACAATAGAAAAATTGCTTCCGTTTGCACAAACTAAGTCTGATTTGCACAAAACGTGAATCCATTGTTCAACTCGTGGGTCTAGGTCATTTGAAACTTAAAATTTTGAAATTGGCTCTATAGCGCCACCTACAACAGCCAATTTAAAAATGCCTATGGGAGGGGTTCGAGGTCAAAATTATCGTAGAACCATGTAATTTGGTACACATGTTCCTCAAGTCAAGACATGGAAAACATGTTATTATGGCTAAGCCCTCTGACAAACAGGAAGCCCATAAATTTCATTGCAAAATGGAAAAATGAAAACCAATCATTTTCATACATGTCGGTTGGAAAGCGACTCCTCCTCGGCCGTTTCACTGATTGGCCTCAAAATTGTTCCAAATCATCTCAACACATTTACCTTCAAAATGACTTGAGGGAATTTTGATCAGTAAAACGTTGTTTGAGTAGCGGAGCGGCAAATTGTGAGGGATTTTTTGTCCGTTTTTGACAACATAATTTTTTTTCCCGTTTGCACAAACAAAGTCTGATTTGCATTAAACTTGAATCCAATGTTCAACTCCAGGGTTTAGGTCAGGTGAAAGTGAAATATTTGAAATTGGCCCATTAGCGCCCCCTACAGACTGAGTCAAAGTTTACATGGGGAGCCAAACCAGCTCTACTTATCATAGTCATTACAATTTAACAATCTTCTATGGCTACGGGAACAAATCATCACACGGCGGCGCCACCTCCTTTGAGCGGTGCTGCGTGGTACGGTGTGGTGCGGCGTAGTGCGGGGCGGCGTGATGCGGGACGGCGTGGTGCAGGACGGCGTGGTGCAGGGCGGCGTGGTGCGGGGTGGCTTAGTACGGGGTGGTGCGCGCGGTGCGGGGGGTGCCGTTTGACGCTGGCACCCCCCGGCCGCTTGCGGCTTTAATTTCTTAATCTAGTTGCAGTAAAGGAAAAAGCATACAGTACAGGCTATAATGTGTGAATTGACTCATTTTTATTGCTTTTTTAGTTTCGGCATTGTGATGTGGGAAATAGCCACTCGTCGGCGTCCGTTTGAAGGTATGAAAATGGGTTGAATATCCTTTCATTTTGCAGCATGAAAAATGATACATGCATTAGTAATACGTTTTTTGTTATTGTCTTACTATTTTGAATGGCCACACGGTTATACTGTAGGAGGATATTTTAAAGTAACACTACTCAGTCCTAATCTTTGGCAGATCCATCAACCAAAGCAAAGTGGACAAATAAAGAAATCCTTCGGAGAGTGGGCAAAGAGAAATACATGGAGCCACTTCCCGAGGACTGTCCCAAAGCACTCGCGGATCTTATCGATGCATGTCGGGCCTACGAGGGTTTCCACAGACCATCCGCTGGAGGTAGATCTCAGGAGAAGTCAGGCCTTCCCTATTGTTTCTAATGCCATAATAAAAACAATAATGTATGTTTTTTATCATTATTTTTTTGCAGTGTTGGTGGATAAACTACGCAGTGTGGTGGAATCTGAATCACGGTGATAGAAAGAAAGGCATCGTTACATGGCCCTAACAAATAAGGTCAAGAGTAGTTTACTGAACATAATAATAAATAATACTTCTATAAATGCACTAATTATCCCTTAACTGTACAAATATGTATATATACCTGTTGCATTAATACCTAATAGTTTTTTTTTTTGCAATAACAAGGAAACAGTCTATGTTTTTTGCATACATTTAAGATCCATCCATTTTATTCCCCTTAATCCATTTCTGGGTCGGGGGGTGGCAGTCAGAGCTGCACCCAGTACACAGAGCACCAGCCCCTCACTGATCCTCCTGCAGGTGGTGAGTCCACAGGAGATGAGATCTTTCAGTGGGGGCTTCAGGCAAAGTGGGGTTAAGTGTCTTGCCCAAAGACGCAACGACAGCAGTCATTAGTGGGAGTCGTGAAGTAGGTCTTACGGTGAGCTCGAACCCACAACCTTCAGGCCCAAAGTCCATTGCTTAAGGCTGCAATGCATTTAAGATGACGAGACTTATGTAAAATAACAATGGGCCTCATTCACAAACTGTTCTACTTACAAGGATTGCGACATTCCTGAATTTTTTTCTTACCCAGGATTTCTCTTAGGGAAGAACAAATCCTAAGAATACTCAGGAGCACACTTCAGTGCCAACATGTTGCCACGCTGGTATTTTCTTTTGTGAAGTTCAATAAAATAAAATACAACATTACAGTGATATGTCTGTCATATTGATGTATGTATTCATTAATTTCATGTTTTGGGGTGATTTAGCCTATTTAAAAAAATAATTATAAATCAAATGCGTGCCAACGCAATGATGGGACCAGACTGCAATATAAAAATAAAGATATTATTCCAGACAATAAAACAAATTACCTTTTGATTAATCTGAAGTAGCAGCGGCACAGGGAGGGGGTGACAGCGTTGCATTGGGGCCCAGGTCTGTCCAGAGCCTACCTGAGAGTGCTGTGTCCCTGATGATGGCCCCAACGCGCTGGTCCAACTCGGACATGGGTGTTGTGTCTGCTGTCCCCCGTCCAGTCCGCTGCATCTCCAAACAGAATTTTGCTGTTTTTTTTGTTTCGCATCTAAGGTTGAACCATTTCTTTTTCCCTCCTCTGTTGTGCGTCCCTCTCCTGACACTGCCTCTCAGGCCTCTTTTTTATTTGTGTTGGTGCAACCTGCACTAAGGGTACTAAACATGATTTTCCTCCTCCTTTATTTATTCATACATATGTAAAACAGTGTTTTACATGTTTAAATAAACGTGTACATAATGTGTGTAAATATGTACACACATTTATATATATATATATATATATATATATATATATATATATATATATATATATATATATATATATATATAATATATATATATATATATATATATATATATATATATATATATATATATTTATGTGAATGCATGCATTTGTTTGCAAATCAAATGTTTTAAATAAACATGACATTTAATTGAACATTTCTTTATATATTTATTGTTATGTATATATTATTTTGGTAGTTTTTGTCCTCCACACCATGAAGTGTATGCACGCCTCCTGCTGGTCATGACTTTATACTTTGTTTTTATTTCAGTGGGTGGTAAAGAGTTGTGGTATTAATGTTGTGTTGCGCATTTTTTTTGCTCAAACAATGTGTGAGTAAAAGATCAATTGAAAGTTGCACATGGACAGAACCTGGACCTGGCCTATGACCATAGACTGTAGCCTATGACATAGTGATCTCCGGCTGTGACGCTGAACAGGATGAGGCGGGGTTAGTTCACGGGAGCCGGGAGATTCGAGCTCCAGTAAAATAATGAGCTCTATCGCCCGGGAAAGAATTATAATTGGTGCATGTTCATACATAAAGTGTGTTTATACAATGTAAGGATTATGGTGTTGTGGATGAATCCCCCGCAGGGTCTCTTCTCCAGCAGTTAACCCGCCATCTGCCTAAAGGTACGTGTTCCTCGGTGTCTCCTGAAGCTAACGTCGCTAAGCTGCCTCTGCAAGTGTCTGCCTCATGGATCTCCCCTTTGCGTTCTTTGCCTCTGGAAAACGACAGAATAGATACATGCAACGCAACAAATTGGGAGAAAGGGTTCTGTTTCACACAATAACGTAATTTTAGTGTTCGTGGTTAGCTATATGTCGTTAATGTCAACCCAACAAGCGTATTACAAACAGACGTTGACTAGCATTAGCAGTGAGCTAGTTGATCATCGGTAAAAAAAATATAAGTATCAGTGTTTGGCATTGTACCTTGGAGCCCGTGTGTTTACAGAATGCCCAGAATTGTTGTAAACTGGGGTAGATCCGTTTATTATAGATCCATGGGGAGATCAGACAGGTTTGTCCATATGGAGTTGCCGTGCAGCCCGCTTCGCGCATGCACACAACAGCGTGATGTCCAGATCTGGTAACCTCCACATTCACAGCGTTGATACAAATCCGGCTGATGCATAATCGGTGATTTTACGCTATAAGTAAAATCTGGCTGACCACCCACCACAGATACGCCAAATGAACCCTCCTATAATAAGTACCGGTGCAACGCATGCTGCAATGAAATCATATGGCAGCTGATGGTCTGTAATGGACATCGTGAGCTTTGTTTTGCAACCAGGCCCCACATCCTCGGTCTGGAGTTGATCTGCTGCACCGCTGTGACTCCGTGCGTTTCCTATTACTACACTATCTACTCCTTTTATCTGTCTCAATGTCTGAAGCAATTATGAAGCAGTCACATCTATTTAAGAAGCACCTACAGCTACTTATCTCTGTATGTTCTGTTTTCTCCTGTCCTTGTGTGTTCATACTACTGTCCTGAATGTGCTCTGCAACAATGAAATTTCCCCACTGTGGGGCGCATGACGGCTCTCCTTTACTTTACTCCTAAACCTTTTTCACATAGACATGGTTGTGAAAAGAATGTGGAGGATTATATGCCAATGTTACAAATGTATCACACAATAATAAATGTACTTTTGCAGATGGAGGCAATGGAGGTGGACAGTCCAGGGGTGCAGACCAGAGCAGCTGCCCAGGCTGAAGCACAGAACCCAAATGAGCCCTATGTGGTGACCGACTCTGGCAGCAGCACAGAGGTAGAGGATGAGGAAGGGGGCAATGTGAGGGTTCGGCCCCCTCCACGACTGCCTGCCACCTGGGCCTTTAGTCAGAGAGCCGCGGGCCGGGCTACAACGCCGCAGATACGGCGGCGGATAAGGTACGTTTTATGGACTTGGTTATACACCTGGGTAGCTGTTTTACAATTTTTGTATTTCACATTATCATTATTATTGTGTTTGTCTAGTATGTCTTGAGCCTTTACCAAAAAATCTTGTATTAGATTGTTCTTAGTCTTTTCTCCAAATTAAAATTATGGTTTTTATAACTTATGTTCCAAAATTGCATTGAATACTAGATACTTTGTATCTAGTATTTCCCATACCTGAGTAAAATTCAGTTTACTTTTTAATCACATCAAAAGAGGTTGCCATTCATTAATGGTGATATCTAAAATGATGTTCACTCAGCACGTTTCTTGCCACATCTTTAAATGTGCTTTTTTCGGTGTGTTCTCTGCAGACAGGGCCTGCGAGTGCATTACCCCAGTCAAACTGCTTCGCCTTCCAGAGATTTCCCCGACTTCCTGCTTCGAGCTCCGGCTGCTAACGCAGTAGAGCCAGAGTCCAGCAGCAGCAGCACAGAGACCAGTGACTCCGACGAGGAAGACTCCACCGACCAAGCCCCCCCTGCTGCCCCTGTGATGGACCAACCGGCTCCCCCTGCCACCCCCCACACGAGCGGGACAGTCCCACAGCTGCAAGCACAAGACCTAAGTGAGCGGAATAGAATAGTGGCTGTTTTCATGAGCTGCTGTCCACCCAACTGAGACATGGCCTTTTCTAAAGAGAAGGGAAGAACCTGTAAAAGTCATAGTCACTGGACCTTTGTTGATTTCTAAAACAACCATCATTTATTTTGTACTATATACATAGAGAGAGAGAGAGAGAAAGAGATAGACACTTTATTGATCCCCGTGGGAGAAATTCAGGTGTCCAGCAGCAGCAATGCATCCATACAAACGCACAAGTACATACATTATAAACTTTTCTAAAAAACTAACTATACAATAGTGCACATGTTTAACTCAGACATGTATTATTGTTGGTTGGTTACATGACATGTTTATTAATTGGGATAATGCAGCTCTTTTACATTGACTTTGTTATTCTTAATCGTGCATCTTGAATGCTTTCTGCTTATTTGAAGGCTCCATTTCCGCTCCAAGCACAGAGAGGACTGCTGCTCCAAGTCAAGGTGCCCAGGTAATGTTACACAAACCAAACAAGACATGGTAGTGGTTTTTGATGAACTGCTAATAAAGCATCTGACTCCTGTGTGTGCAGGCAGCCCCACCCCCAGCCCTGACCCCATCCCCACCCACTGAGCCTGAGGGAGAGGGGGACACCTGCACCATCTGCTTTGAGCCCTGGACCACGGCCGGGGAGCACAGACCCTCCGCCCTGCGCTGCGGACATCTCTTTGGCTTCACCTGCATCCAGAGGTGGATCAAATCAGCCGGTACATCCGCTAAGTGTCCACAGGTACGTAACAGCTTGGCACTAATTATGGAGGCATATAAATTATTATGGTTTGTTTCCTTCACAGTGCAACAAAAAAACCAAGCGGTCCGACATAGTGAAACTGTATGTAACAAAACTGAGAGCTCTTGACAACTCTGAGCAGGAGAGTTTGAAGCGGTGAGTGACTCGGGAACTGGTTTTAAATGACTTTAAAATGCACGTAGAGGGAAGTTAATAAATTCTGGTTGAAATATATTGTATGCATGCTGTAAATACACACACACGCAAATATAGGAAGTCTTTTGTGCCTCACTATCTGGGAGTGAATAAGCCCCACCTAATGCAACTGCCTTATTTCTGCTGTTGTGCCTGCACTAAACTGAACTGTACATTTACGCTGAACTTTGTCCTTGATTGAATTTTATGCTAATTTAAAGCTAAAGTACTATTATACTTTTTCATAATTTGTGTGCTTGTCTGGGAATTGGGAATGTGTGTGTTCTTGCAAGCCAAAGACAAACTTCTGTCATCACTACGTATGATAGACGATAAAGTTATTCAATTTCCTTAATGACTTCATATTTGTATGCATATAAACATAACAGTCAATCATGTGTGTCCGTGCAGAGCGTTGGAACATGAGCAGTCTCTCCGGAGGAAAGCTGAACTGGAGTCGGCTCAAGATAAGCTCAGACTTCAGGTGGTCACCAACCAGTGCGGGCAGATGCAGAAGGAACTACAGGTACAACAAAAATGAACAAACCAAAAAGCAGATTCTACGGCCCTATGACATCCGCTCTATATAACAGGAATACAGACTTAGACACTGCACCACAACTCAAAGAAGGAACATTTAACTTTTACACAACATTTCAGAAAGTGAAACTCTTTCTATATTTATTAGTATCTTAAAGATGCAGTAAGCAATGTTGTTAGCTTAGCCGTAGCACCAACTGGAAACCACTCCCCCCTCGCCTTTCCACCAAACTAAACATTCAGCATTTTCTTTTCTTTGTCACTGCAGGGAGAACAGGTGGCAAACGTGATACATGCCTTTTCTGTTCAGCCTTTTTAGGTTTTAAAAAATGCGAACACTCAGGTGCGCGCACTCGCGAGAAACAGGAAGAGGGTGAGGGGGGTAAACTCATCCTAATACTAATTTTTTGGACACTATAGGCATCTGGTCAATTCCATTACTATTTGAAAACACATGATTACTTGACTACTTTTAGGGTTTAGGGACGTTTTCCCACAATATAAAAAAAAAATGCATCTGGAAAAAATCACTGATTGCATTTTTAATTGAGATGTACAATAGTGAGTTTTTATTATTAAGTCCGTCTGTGCTGTATGATAAATCTGTTTGCTCCGGTGTTTAAGGGGTGCTAAGTGGAATTCTGAAGAAAGTCTTTCATAATGTTCGGATTGATTAACCGGCTGCAAGTGTGACAGGTTGAAATACAGGATTATCATTTCAAACAATTGTAAAAGGCAATATATTACATGATTTCATAACAATTAGAAACAGATTTAATAAGAGATAAAAAGTATATATATGAAAAAAATGTATAAGTAAATCTGTTACAAAGTTCATTGTTATTGGTTGGCGGAGACATGTGAAACGCGCCTGCGCAGCAAGGTCTGGGGTTCTTTTTTTGAAAATAAACTGCAGAGTGAGAACGCAACTCTTTTCTCCCCTGTTTATTCATTCTCAAAGCAACCACGTACCTCTCCCAAAACCACGGAGCAGAGGGCGCAACACAAGCTAAATACCTTTTTAATTATTGGTTCAGGATTTGTGTTTTTGCCAATTTAAGTGAAAGAATAGAGAAATACAACCGCTCATGGTTTGCTTGGGAGCTTGTCCGTTACAGAGACTGGATTATGTATGTACAAAGAACAGAGCTTTATGTATTCTGTCCTAAATCCTTTGTCTATGTTATTTTATCATGTGTAATACAGATAACTAGATCTATGTTAGCTCTTCTACAATGAATGAATGTTAATTTTAATGAGACAGTTGAGGGCAGTGTTGACCTTCATCTGTATTGAATATTATATTGGTTTAGAGCACACAAACCAACAGACTTTTTCTTTCAGCTCTTTAAACAATGCATTTTCTTTCATCATCTTTTCTAGGAGTTGAGATCTTTGATGTCACAAACTGGTCGAAGCTCGGTACCCTCAGCCTCCTCCTCCTCTTCCTCTTCTTCCTCCTGGAATCACCTTGCCTCGCAAAGAGCAGACGGCTCCAAAGCGGGCCAGTACAGTTTCTCCAAAGCCGTGTTGATGTCCCAAACGGGCGGCTGTCGGGTTCTGGCCTATTGTGAGCCTCTGAGCTGCCTCCTGGCCTCCCAGCCCTCGCCTCACGCCACTCTGGTCCCAGGCAAGTCTGCTCCTCTGTGTCCAAATAAAAAATGTGCTTTTTCACTTTCTAACTGCCAGAGCAAACATTTGGAACCTGGTCATGATCTATTGCAAATCTAAAGCAATGAAAAGATCTTATCCATATTATTATGGTCTGGTATTATGCCTGGTCTTACCAAACCATCGTACTAATTTTATTTTGTACTAAGGTCTGGATTTGCTCCGTTGAGCTCTGTTAACAGGTGGGAGGCGTTAACTCCTTTTGCAGATTGAAACGATTGGATCTGAGTTTACCCTGACGTATGTAATGTGCCAGAGTGAGTGAGGCCTTTAGCATTTAGCCTAGCTTTAGCCATCTCCTTTGCCGCTAACGGAGCCCGTGCGGAGTAGAGCCACAACATCTTTGCAGCAATGACATTTGCTAAACATTCATCATGTTCCGGTTTCAATATTTGGAGCTGAACCAGAACGGATTACTTTACTATCGCATTCGCCGCCATTGCCAAACTATAACCAGCAAATTCGGCGCAAACTCTTGACGTCACCGGCCTGCAACACCTCCCCCGCTTTTGAGGGGATACGACCGAGGAAACCACAGCCACTAGGATCAGACCCTGGCGTTCATGTAGGGAAATTATAATTGACCGGAGTTTACGGATTGCTTAGGCCAGGCTATTGCTAGAGTGGAGGCCGTAATTTTGTTCAAGAAAAAAAAACACTTTTTCAGTTAGGTTAGAATACAAAGAAATGTATTCTTGTTTGCAAAAGATTTCAAGGATTGTGTTTTTTGAAGGCGTACTGTAAATAACAGTACTGTAAATAAATCGCACCAGCAGAATTCGAAGAGAAAGTAAATGTTATTGTCCAGCAAATACTGTACTCTTGCGGCCCGAGAAACAAGTCTTGGGCAGAAAGCAAAGCCCTCATTTAAAGACCTTATGCAGGGTAGGGGTGGGCGATATGGCCTAAAATTCATATCGCGGTATGATTTGGGTCACAGACGGTAGACGGTATACATCACGGTATAATTTGGTATGTGAATTTCAATATAGGTTTAGCAGGTTCTTGCATAAAATAGTCAAGATTGTTACTTATCTATACATTAGAATCTGATATATATTTTTTGAGTTTGAAAATCAGGTGAGAGACAAATGCTGTAACATACATTATTTATGTATGCTACAGTAAAGACCATTAACTGTGAAAGCAATTTTAAATAATATAAAAATATAAAATATATTATATAATATCTGTAGCAGTTAGACATGGTCATTATTTATAGTGTCAGAGTTTAGTGCGTATGCATGGCTTCAGTAAAAGCTATTGTTCGTTTACAAAGCTAGTCTTGCCATTTGTTGACGCTCCCTAAGCGCTTGCTGTGAACTGGATGATTCAATGGATTTATCTGCATTAAAACAGCGCATTTGATTTGAACAATTGATGTAAATGCTCATTTTGGCACAATTAATTTTGTTTAACAAAGTAGCTTTCGTGATCTATGGACCGCGGAAGTCTGAATCGGACGCTAACTTTACAAAACTTCTGAGATGATGCGGACACGGCACAAGCATGGATCTATTTCGGCTCACGATGGCGCTTCGAGCCTACGCCCCTTTGACACTCATTGGCCGAAAGGTAGACATGTAAACTGTGATTGCTGTGTGTGTATTTACCTCCGCTGGGGCCGCTGTGACCAATACAGAGACAGAAAAACGGTGTGAAAGCCGTGCTGTTGTTTCCAGTGGTGTCTGCTAGGCTAAAGCTGCTAGGCTAATGCTGCTGAATGCCGGTTTGTTTTGGTGCTTTCTGCTGGCGTCAGAGCCTGCGCAATTTGATGACATAATGACCTATCGCAATATGCCAGTATAACAAAAATCTCTACCGTGGGCCAAATTTATACCGCATACCGCTTATACCGTTTATACCGCCCAGCCCTAATGCCGGGTTTGATTTATTTAGAAATACAGTTTTAATACCATTTTATATTAGAAGAGAACTACTAAAGGTTTCAAAATCAGTTGTTGTTTTTTTTTGTCTGATCCCCCCAAATCGAAATAACCCCATAGCAACGCCCTTAGAGACGAAAAAACTTCACAGCCCTTGGTGACGTCAGAGTGGGTACGTTTCAACGCTGTAAGTTGTTTACAATTTGGTATTCGTTCTTTTTTCGCGGATATTCAAGATGACAAGGCCGTGTACAGCGAGTCTGACATAAATACCAGATTGTGACTCTTCGTTGTCACTGAGATAGTCCAGTGGTTGTATTGATGGACTACCAATCCAGATACTGGGGTTCAAATCCCACCTCAGACACTTTTTCACTCTCAAACGGCAATTTATGTGTAGTGAGCAATTGTCACCTGTAGAGTGCAGTATTGTGTTGGGCACCAGTGGAGAGAAGAGAGAAAAGGCAGTCCTGTGGCATAGATCCATGGTTTTCAATGCATGGGCGTTACCCGCTGTGACGTCACACACAGGTTAGAGCATAGACAACTTAAATTCATGAAAAACACATTCTTTTTATAAAATATAGGATTTTTTGTTGCCGGAATCTCTTTCAGATTGACATTGTCATGCAATTTTGATATCCACAATTTATTTTTTTTTAAACCCGGCATAAGGTCTTTAAGCGCTGTGGACCTAAGCTGCTCTCCTCTGTGTGTTTCTCTGCAGGTTGCGGGGTGAAGAAGATGAGCGTGGTGAACATAAAAGCCAGTCAGTACGTCCCCATCCACAGCAAACAGATCAGAGGCCTGTCCTTCAACAAGCAGAACGACAGTCTGCTGCTGTCCGCCGCTCTGGACAACACCATCAAACTCACCAGGTACGAGGCGAATACTCTGAGCTGTTACACTGCACTCTTTATAAAACTAGACTTTCTTTTGCAGTACAAGCACCTATTTATTTTTTCAATTTTGGATTTTCTAAGATGTAGGACACAAACGACACAAATAGTTTTTACGTACCTTTTGAACCCCTATTTTTTTTTAAATAATGATTTACCTTTACTAAAGGGTTGAGATGCAGTTTGATAGTATAAGTGCCTATAACCAATGCCCCAAAGAAGTATATTTCAGTTCCAAGCTCGCTTATAGCAGCAGTTAGCGCTTGAGCTTCACAGCCAGAAGGTCTGAGATGACTTCTGTTGTGATTCAGGGCTATGCAAGAATAAATTGTATTGTATTGTATTGTGTTGTGCAGATTTCCTCTGGGTGCTCCACTTTTCCCCTACTCCATAAAACATGTACACTAGGTCTGAATGTAATGAATGGTGATGGTCAGGAGGCTTTGATACACCAGGCTTAACACAAATAAGGCTTTGTTTGTTCGCCATCCTGCTTCTATCGTCACTGTGTGGATGGAAATTACTGATAAATTGTAAAGTGCTTTGTGCGAGCTTGGTCTGTGAAATGTGCTATACAAAACAGATTGCATATATACTTTCTTATTTTCATACTTTCCGCTGAAAATGAGAGGATTAAATCTCAGTGGGACTTTCCAGGTATAATGATGATGTTAATGGCTATGATATTTTTTCATTATTAACATACATTCTTGTGTTTGTTTGTGCTCCAGCCTGCTGACCAACACAGTGGTGCAGACGTACAATGCGGGGCGGCCGGTGTGGAGCTGCTGCTGGTGTCTGGACAACAGCAACTATGTGTACGCTGGCCTAATCAACGGCTCTGTGCTGGTCTACGACACCAGAGACACCAGCACACACATCCAGGAGCTGCTGCCACTCCGATCCAGGTACCAGGACTTCACTCAGTCTTCAATATCTCTCTGTGGGCTTAAAAATAAATAAATAAACCAAAACCAGAATTGATGCTAGATACTCATTTCAACAAGTGTCGATATTGGGTTCTTTGATCTCCTTTGGCACAGATCCATGGAGGTTTCGGCCACTTTCAGATGTGTCAGAGGATTATCCCACAGAGAGACAAGCTCCTTTACACAGTTTCAGAGGAGGGTTTGAGCACTTTGTCAGTTATGGTCTCTTATTGATCCCGTAGTAAACTTTTAGACACGAAAATTTCCGTTATTGCCAGACTATAACCCTTCTACTTTTTCCATCTCTTTGAACATTGCGGCCTGTATAGCGATGAGTCCAATGTATTTATTTTTATTGTGGCCGAGATGGGCTGTTGTCAGAGCAGAGTTTATGGACTGATTTATGATTCCATCGCTATAGGACACATTTTATTGTCAGAATAGATTGGTAAATGAGTCCTGGAAGCATGTCTTCTATCAGCTTGGATTTACTCAATTAGCTGTCCATTGGCTGTTGGTTAAGTGTTACATTACAACATGAAAACCTGTGGCTTACATTCAGGCGTAGCCCATACGTGGACAAAATGAACTTTCTCTTCAAATGTAGCTGGTGTGCTTTTGTACATCCAGCAAGTATTTCATTACAATGAAGTCCCACCTGGCATCTGTGAAAAATGTGACTGGAGATATGTGGTTTGTGAGAATCGATAACCATGATCTACGAGTCTTGAGCACAGTTTGTTTTAAGCTGACAGTTAGAGCTGAGTTAAACTATTTTTGATTTTAAAACTAATATGTTATTTTTCCTGCCAAAGTTTCCTGCCAAAATTGGTTCACAAATCACTTTTTTTCCATTTTATGTCTGAGAAAGCTGATCTGAAGATGTGACAAATGCATGCATGTGAAAATAGTCAAAGAACCAAACAATTTTGTGAGCAAGGAACTAATTACAAGGATTGTGTCTGAAAGTTGGGTACCCTAGCTTTAAGAAATCTGTGGTTTAGGGCTCTCTTTGATCCTGGTGTTTATTTTTTGATATTGTCTTTGCTTGCCTTAACAAAAACCGCCTCTTCCGCATTTAGGCTAACACTATGGTGACGTCAGGACTCTGTCAGTCCACATTACAATAAACGGTCTACAGTTAAACTACAAGGAAATAAAATGATATGGGCTAAAGCATTGTACTGATTCAAATTAAACCACATTGATTATATAAATGAAACTGTTAAGAATAGAATAAATCATATCTAAGGTAATACCAATC
Source organism: Knipowitschia caucasica (assembly GCA_964034765.1). Lineage (NCBI taxonomy): Eukaryota > Metazoa > Chordata > Actinopteri > Gobiiformes > Gobiidae > Knipowitschia > Knipowitschia caucasica. The sequence continues at coordinate 9,195,538 of OZ035824.1, read as the reverse complement.
CCCCCCAAGCACAACGTTACAACAATAGTCTAAAAACATCTGCACTGACCCTCCCCCCCTCAGGTGTCCCGTGGCGTCCCTGTGCTACGTGCCACGCGCCGCTTCCAGCGCCTTCCCCTGCGGCGGGCTCATCGCTGGCTCTCTGGAGGGGGGCTGTTTTTGGGAGCAGGTGAACGAGACCACCTACAGACCCCACCTGCTGCCCCTGGAGAACTCCGGCTGCACGGACATCCAGGTGGAGCCGGAGAGCAGGCACTGTCTGGTCACCTACCGGCCAGGTGAGGCGAGGGGCCACTCTGTTAGACTCAAATACGGGCGGCTCGATGGCACAGTGGTTAGCTCTTGTGGTTCACAGCAAGAAGGGACCAAATCCACATCCAGGACTTTCTGTGTGGAGTTTGCATGTTCTCCCCATGTCAGCGTAGGTTTCCTCTGGGTGCTCCGGTTTCCCCTACCACTAGATTTAAATTTACAATATGCCTGGCAAGCGCCTTCTGTATGGCGAACCCGCTTCCATGTCTCCTAGTGGAGAGAGAGACAAAATGCCCTAAAAACAACAAATTGTAAATTGCTTTGTGACGGTGCTATATAAATAAAGATTACTTATTTACTTACAAGTGCAACCACAGCAATGTTACAGGGAATATGTGGTTTAGAGCTGATGATGATGACTATGCTCCAGCAGAATTCGGTCTATTTAGTTCTTTAGTCAATCCATCAGATGCATGCTTACATCTGTCATGTTTTTGTCTTCTCTATGTCAGTAAGATAAAAACCTGCTTGGTCCCCAGGGCGCTCGAACCCCTCCCTCCGCTGTGTCCTCATGGCCCTAAACCGGACGCCCCAGCAGGACTCCAGCGAGGCCCCGGTCTGCTCCTGCTCCCCGGTCCAGACCTTCTATGCCGGGACGTCCTGTAAGTTGCTCACCAAGAACTCGGTCTTCAGAAGTCCAGAGGGATCAGGGACTCTGGTCTGTGCTGGAGATGAGGCCTCCAACTCAACCATGGTCAGTAAACTCTCCTCTCAGGTCAGGAGTATGGTGATTATCTGAGGAGTCTCTGTACTTCAAATACACATTGGAGCTTGGTTGTAGTTTCACTGTCAAATTGAATATAGAATATAAATTCTAATCTACTGTGAATAAAAATGTATGCATTTGTTATTATGCACACATGTGATTATATGTTCTTCTAGTTGCCATGTTCCATTTGTGTTCAAAAATGATGTAACAAACCAAAATCTCACTTTTAGCCAAAGTTGGTCTCTCTTGTTTGACATCAGCACCAGGAACTTTTGCAGAACTTTGAAACAATCAGTTTGATATAAAATACTTGATTAAGCATATATATTGCTTGTAAGTAGCTCTGAAGTCGCATATTATTTATGAAAATAAATTAAATACATTTAAATAAATGAATGAATTTTGATCTCAAGAGCTGCTGACTTTTCAGTGATCAGTAATACATGTGTGGATTATAAATAAATTCAGCTGATACTGAGCTGTGGAAATAAAATGCCTAATATTGGGTACATTTTGACAACATGAGTTGGCTGAGAGGGGGCTGTAACATCCAATGATTTAAAATTTACAATTGTCTGAAATCTCAATTACATATGTATTATAATACTACACAATCTGTAAACAATTAGTAGTTATTTTCAACTGGGTCAAATGGGACTCATTGTTCAGTCGATCCAGACCTTGAGCTTTTGTAGACATACATTCTGAGCTCATGTTGTGTAGTCAGTCTTTTGGCTCTAGTCATGAACTTAAAATGTAAAATAGAATATCTCTAATCTTTAACTATTGGAAATGACCAGATATCTATCATGGTTCCATTTCAGCCCTGGCTCACACTACAAGTCTAATCTTGGGAGTATCCTCTGATCGAAGCTTTGTTAAAGTCTGAATAAAGAATCACCAGCTCCTCTATCTGAAGGCGCAGGTCTGGTCGTGCAGATAAGATCTCCTCCTCCTCTTAACGCCGCCTGATAAAACAAGTGGAGTGATTTCAACTGTTCTTTGTCTGCGGGCTGCTTCTCAGAGACGCACTGCCGACTCTGCTCTATTCACTTACTTTATCATTCATCTCATTCTCTCACGAGCATCTCACTGCAGGATATTCAGGGGTTTTTAAAGACCTTGCAATACAGACAGAAAAGTCTAGATTTATTGTGCTAACTATACAGTGTCATAATAAAGTATGGCTGGCATGATAAATCTAATGTAGAATTGCAGAGAAAGTCTCAATGGTAGTTTCCTTGACAGCAGTAGTGAAAATTAGACATTTCAACCTAGAGAAATGCAAGCAAAGAAGTGAAAACTGCATGTGAAAGCTTGATTCTGTTGGCTTTTGGCTCTTAAGCAGGGTAGGGCCTGGTTAGTGCTGTGATGGGAGACCTCTGGGAGCACAAGTTTCCACAGAGGGCGGCTGAGGCTGTTCTATTTTGAGTGTGTGCGTGAATGATTGGTTAGAGGGGCTGATGGAATAAACCGGTTGCCTCACAGCAGATCACCCCCACAGTGATCGGAGTGAATGAATGATGATAAAGCTGAGCCAAGCTGTACGACAGGGGTCTCCAATCTGTGGCTCCTCACTCTTTTCCAGGTAGCTTCCCTTGTTTTGACTGAATGTGATATAAGACCTGAATTGTAGAGACAGACCCTTCATGAGGTATTTTTCCGCTAGCTGTTAGAATCATCAAAGTGTCCATCTTCTCTCCTCCAGGTCTGGAACGCAAGCACCGGCAACCTGCTGCAGAAGCTGCCCGCTGACCTGCCCGTCCTGGACATCAGCCCTTTCGCTGTGAACGGAGAGCACTACCTGGCCTCGCTCACGGAGAAGATGCTCAAGTTGTACAAGTGGGAGTGAAATGGACACATGCCCCCCAGGACCAAGGACCGAATGCTGCTCAAGCTATGAACTGGAGTTTACACAGTATCAACTCTTCAACCAGGAGCAGAGTTTGAACCAGATTTTCTGCAACGATCATTCAGGATATTTCACTTCCATTTTGTTTTGCTTATTATGGTGCTGTCAATTTGTCTAGTATTCAACATATCAAAATTAAATCTTTTTATTTTTATTTTACTGTTATTCCTACTGCTTAAAGGGGATATATTGTGCTTTTGTTTCTATATACATTGGTCCCTCGTTTACTGTGGGGGTTAAGTTCTAAGCAAAATCCGTTAAGTAGCAGCTCTATGTTTTAAGGCTGTAAAACCCCTCACCACACACTTTATACCCTTTTCTAATCATCTGAACTCACGAGCAGCTGAAGTGTGATCGCTGAGATGTCAAACATGTGTGTTTTAGCGCTGCTAGAGCTCTCAAAAGCTGTGCATACATTAAAAAATATAGATACTGAGGGCTAAGGGAAGACCACAACTAATCACGGCGGTGCATACAAGCCACAAAGGTTGGTGGACTTTAATCAAAAAGGTAATTCATGTACTAGTTGTTATATGATGTTGACAGAAAAAAGCATTCAAATTGCACAAACATTGGTGGCACAGCAAGGCCGCTAAAGGTGGACCGCGCCATAGTGAGGGACCACTGTACGGGACCACTGTACGGCACCCAAGTATTATATTATTTACATCTTCACATTTATGGCGGATGGCAGGAGAAAGGATTGCTCAAACATGCACGAATTATTATCATTACAACTTTGAGTGGGTAATTAGTTTATTTTGAACAATATTAAGGCCGATTGAAATGAGAAGATTGGCTGCATCCGTTCTAATAATTGTTGCCTTGAACAAATGTTCCAGGCGTTTACATGTAATCACTGCAACAGAAGCTTTAAGGGATTACTCCCTCAATCTATCAGTGAAACATTTGTCATAACTGTAAAGACCTACACAGAGTATTGGTTAGATACATTTCTGTGTGTGTGCCTGCATAAAATGTCCATTCCTTTTACTTAAACTGGATCAAAGTAAATGTACAGTAATTGCCATACTATAAACCATGACTTTTTTCATGTGTGTTAAACTCTCAGGCCTAAATAGCAATGCGGCCAATGTGTTTCCCAGATAATCCCTCTGGGTGCAGGTAAGAATTCGATCAGCTGTTTGTTTATGTGAACAGCAGATAGCCGACGAGGAAAAGTTTGGAAATAGATGGGACTTGGTTTTAAGAGTTTATGGACGTATTATTTTGACTCCATAAAGTTTCAGTAGCAATAGGGCACACGTTTTCTTGTCAGAATAGGCTGTCATGGAAGCTAACAGTAAAGGTAAGCTTGTTCTGGACCAATGGACCTTATCGACTTTGTTCTGCTCTATCAGCCATCAGCTGTTGGTTAAGTGCTTTTACTAAATGATCCATTATCTGTACATTTACTTTGGCCATGATGGAAATGTGTTTTTATTTGTTTTCACCAAACGCCTCATGGAGAAAGTGTATTTTTATTATCAGTATGAGGAGATGTGTGAAGTGCCACGGAACAATGACGGCACGTCTGCTTTGCTCCTGGTTGAACTCAAAGTGCCAAACGACCACTTTGTTTTGTGGAAGTTGTGTAAATAAAGTGTGTTTTATACAGACATGTTTGTGTAACGTAAATGTTAATAAAAACATAGGTTATTTTTATCAAGAGTGTGTTATGCTTTCTTTTGGAAATCGAAATCAAATAGTTATAATTTTGTTATAATATTTAGCCACAGCTCTAACATCTGTAGGTCTCCAGAGCTAACTATGTAGAACACATGGCTGCCTCCTAATGTGTTTATGTGAACAGTAGAGAGACAAGAAACTGTTGTCAAACACACAGTTCCTGTTTTCATGAGATTAGGGCAATTGTTTGTGGATTTATTCTTTTGGATTTCATACAAAACATGAAAATGATATTACTGGCACATACTTGAATTTCCTTGCATAAAAAACATTGCCAGAAAATAAAATCCCGTCTCAGTCACCTGTGTTTGTTCTGTGTCTAATAGATTCGTAACGAATCAAAAACTTATAAAAATTACATTCTACACATGGGAAAAAAAGAGTGAAAGAAAGGGTGATCATGGGACCGTTATTCTTATTTGTTGAATACCAAGTCTGTTCAAAGTGCCCTCATTTTCTCAAGTTTGACCAAATACAAAACACAGTTTATTTGACATTTGTAGTAAGACCACATTGGAATACATGAAACAGGAGAGTGGTCCTACAAAAACCCCAAACAAGGAGCACTTGTAACCATGGACTGTAAATATTAGTCATTTTAGTCAGTCCAATAACCAGACCTTCTCAGCAGATCATTTAATTGATCGGTTTCCATCTACAATGTTCCAGAGTGTAGTTTTTGGAATCAGGCAGGTGATATTCTACCTCCCAAACAGTATGTATTGTCACATCATGCAGATCAGTAAAGTTCAAAGTCTAAGCACGGGGCCCAGTGGTTAGAGCTTGTGCTTCACAGAAAGAATGTCCTGGGTTTGATTCCACCTCCTGATGGGGCTTTTCTGTGTGTAGTTTGTTCCGGTTTCCTCTGGGTGCTCAGGTACCACTAAAAATGTTCCAACAGTTCAGGGTGAATGAATGTGTGTGCAACTGTGGCGACAATTAATAATTGAAATAAGTTTCCAACTCCTGGCCCCTTAATTTGTGTGAACACATCACACACCCGAAATTTCCCCACTGTGGGACACATAACTGAAAAAAGTACAATTACCTAAAATGGCGTGTGAAAACCCTCCTAGTCTTTAGTGCTGATGTGTAAGCTGACTTCATTATGACCTAAAGCCTTAACCAATAGCTCCATGTTTGAGTTTGCTCTTTAGAGTGAAAAGCCCTAACTGTTCAAGCGGATGTGCAAACAGCCCCAGAGTTTGTCCCACAGGTCACTCTAATGTCTGATCCAACCCACTTACTGATATACTGAACTGACTCAGCACATTGTAGAAATGCAACATGCAATACAACATCTAAAATACATTTGATTGGAAAGTACAATGGACAGTGAAATCCTTTAACAGGTTTTCAACAGGAGGTTTTAGGGATCAGATGGCATGTTGATCTCAGTTAGACTATTTGGATATTAAGATAAATATATGTCATACAGTAAGACTACATTATTTTACTTGGCTGTAATATTGAGATAGACCATAGTAAGTAATTTATGAATCAAGTTACATGCAACAATAACATTGTATGAACATGGACGTATCACACAGTGCAAGCAAAATATCCACATATGGTTAATACATTAGTATTAACTGAAAAAATAGAAAGTATCTTCTTTTCTGAGGATCCAGCACAAGAGCAGCACAAACACATCAGATCCAGCACATAAACGCACCTCCGCTCATGAATATGCATGAGCCTGCTGCCATCTCCAGGGAACTCCTCTTGAGTCTCACTTTTCCGACCGCGCGTGAATGCAGCAGCAGGCTCAGCGCTGCGAAGATGGCGGACTGTAGACGTGTTCCTCTGCTGCTGCTTTTGATGTGCATCTTCTGCTGCGTGCACCAGAACCAGGCCGAAAACAACAAACCCCTGGTGAATGCGGACAGTGTCCCGAACCCTCCGGGAGGCCCGGTTCCGCCCGCAGTCAACCCTGTGGTCGCGGACAGGAGCCTGGGAGCCGGGGCCTCGCTGCAGCGGAAGCGCTCCACCGGCTGGAAGTTGGCGGAGGAGGCGGTTTGCAGAGAGGATCTGACCCGGCTTTGCCCCAAGAACTCGTGGAATAATAATCTGTCGGTGCTGGAGTGTCTGCAGGACAAGAAGGAGGTAAAGCAGTTGTTGTGACTTGTGTTCTTCAGTGAGAATACGCAGGGTGTGCCTCAACACCAGCGCAGCTAGCCGCTAGCTCTGCGCTAGCACTCGCACTGAGGACGTCACGCCAAACACCCACCGACTGTTTGTGCATTTGAAACATCCAGCGCTTTGTACATAATAACACTCTCCATTTAACAACGAGACTGATCTGACCTTAAGCTCCACAGTACAGTGTTTCGTTCGGTCTGTGTACTTATAAATAATAAGAAATATTGTCGGGAAAATGCATTAGATGAAGCCCACTTCTTACATTACGCATTCAGAGCTCTGATGTAAGGATTGAGACAATGACATGCCTCTCTATCTGCGCCATCTGACTGCCTTTAAATACTCCTATACTCCATTCTGGACATAAGACTGTGTTCATATCCACTCGCTCAGTTTGTATATAACTTCACAACTCTCTGAAATGTGTAGGCTCCACGCTGGAGTAGGCTGTTGTGATGCCCACGGTACTAAAGGGGAGAAGTGGTCAGATGGACCGCTCCAGACACATATTTTTAAATGTAAAAGCCCAGAAGAACAAAGCTGGCATAGACAAATGTGGAGTTAACTCATGACACAAATGTAATAATGTAATTATGAAGAAGTGCCTGACATATTTTTATCACAGACTATAATCTGTATCATAAAATGGACTGTCAGTTATCATAGATTAGTCTTCCAATTGTGATTCTCTAATACATATTGTGTGTTATGACTAGTATTGTTGCGTATCACAGATCAGTAGGAGGGCACTCAAACAGCATGCATTATGATCAACTGTATGAGCCTACAGTCTTCATAGCTAAACAGTTACTTGGTTTAAAAAAAGCCTACAATAAACAGAAGAAGAAATGTAATTAGCTGAATAATTGACAAAATAATCACTGACCTGTCTACTACTAGAATACTCATATGCTTGAGGGAAGCATGTCTTCTACTCTAGACACTTCCATGCGTTGTCTGGATGTGGGTCAGAGGTACATGGATTTGTAACACTTATGTTGTGTTGTGTCTGTATAGGCAGGCGCTGTGCTTGGACATGCCAGTGATTTCATTTGACCACAATGAGCTCCACATAGCTATGTGGTCTTTTGTCCAGAGGAAAGTGGGGTTATATTAAGGTTACTAACAGTTGTAACGACTGTACTTTTCCAGAGTAACAAACATTGGCGAGATGCTCCTATAGTCTGAGATCCTGGTTTCTTCTTGGTCTTGCGTTACGTTGTAATTACTCCATAATTTCTCTTTGCAAACCCTAGCATTACAAGCATTTAGCTTAGTGGATTGTTGCTGACTGTGTAACCAGCCTGGAGCTGCTGAAAACGGTCATAGCCGTAGGCACTACTTGTTGGCTGGTTGTTTACTCTTTTGCCTTTGTGTGTCCTTGCTGCTTTGTTCTGTTTGGCTAACGGCAACAAAAGAAAGCCCTAAATGACTACTTTTAGCATGTTCTGTAGTCTGTCTTGGTGGATCCTGGGCAGAATTCTCCAGCCTTTTTCACCCAGAGAGTAAACCTTTTGGGACAAACAATGAGTCAATGTCATGGGTTAGAAGGGAACAGTTTGATGCTCATAAATAAGCATGCTACCAACAATTTATTAGCGCAAAATGTAAAAAATATTAAGTAAGCATGATGTATAGTTAGTTCTAGAAATGTTGAATTCAGGTTTAATTTAGCATTGTTTGGATAATCGCTTAGTTGGCCGTTCAACAGGGTTCTCGACCAGATTTTTTAGCCGCATCACCCCCCCAGCGCTCCACAAAAAACCTATGTGGATTTGTTCTTAATCGTTTCGAAATCAACAATGATTATGCAAATCTATATGTAATGATCGTATATGGGTGTCATAGATAAGCACACAGATGGAAAGCTAATCTATTTGCTGCCAACCAAATATCCATATCCATAGACTCTCAACCTTATAACCAGGTCTTGACCAACAGCACAGATGTTACTACAGTAAGGATTCTTGATGGACTTCGATCTGACACCAGGAACCAGCGTTGATGCAGAAGTCATGGCTTTCCCTGCGCACTGGTCTCTGGACTGGTGAAGCCGCTGTCAGTCCCGTTTCTGCATGGAGCACTGTGGATCAAGCAACATACCAACTTGATCCATAGTTACCCGACATGTGGCACTTTTGACACATGCTATGTAGTGTACTTTGTTCCATCTCTGTAGGATTAGCTCAATAATGGCAAAGATTATGAGCACAAACCAAGTGAAAACATTTGTCTGCGTGTGGACATTCCTGGCGTTTGTAAATGTCACATATATTGACTTAATTAGAGGCTTCCCTTTTGCCCTGTAAACTGTAACTCTCTCCAGCTCTGTAACCCATCATTCAGCCGCAATTTCAGCTACACTTTTGCAAACGCCATGCAAGCCCTCTACAAGCAAGCGGCGCGTTCAAATACCGAAATATCTTCGTTCCAGATCTCATTCACTCGTTCTGTTGCGGCTATCGGCAAAAGTGAGTTCGACACCGCTGGCCCAAAGCTACTGGCAATTTAGGCCAGAGTGAATCCATTTTATCTGCGAAAAGAGGCACTGTCCCCTGGGAGACGTTGCAGGAGCCCAGAGCAGAGGCCGGATTAGTCTGCTGCAGAGGATACAGTCAGACGTGTTTTAAAGGCAGCACTGCGTAGAACCAATGCCATAGACCAACTTGACGGATTGGAGTAGGGCTGTAATTAAGGATTTTGTTAATTTGTTACTTGGCCCATTATTCCGTCAATTAATCTGTCATATGTTTTGTTCCCGAAAAATCTGTGAATATGGGATATTTTCTATATTTGACCAAAACAAACCTCCAGTGATGCCCTTGGAGAACATGTTCATAGAGATGACTTCTTTTATTTGAAACCTTTTGTGGCCTCGCTGTGTGCAATTTTGCTTTTTTACAGTTTGCTTGCAACAGCATCATATAACCGTATACTTGTATAACATGACAGATGCCGTTAAAGTCTGAAGAAAAAAATGTGGCTTGTGTGCACTGCTCCAGTCCTCTGCAGCTGAATTTTACAGTGTCTGCATAGCTTTTGACTGCTGCAGCAGCACTCAGACCTAGGGCTGGGCAATAAATCGAATTTTGGCAATTAATCGGCTTTTGAAAAAATCGAATTCGTGAAAAATTGGAAAATCGTGAAATCGAATGAGGGATATTGTGAGAGTTCCAGCAGCACATCAATTACACTTGCGATATCAGCACAGTCTGAACAAGACTTTTATAATATGTATTGGGGGAAACAAATAAAAATAGTTTTGAAACTTAAATATTGAGTGGGTAGATAAACAATATTTTAAGGGCAAAGTCTGTCTTGAGTGACTTTAATGAAAATCGATTTAAAATCGACATCGTCCAAAGCAGGAACTAAAATCGAGATTTTACTTTTTTGCCATATCGCCCAGCCCTACTCAGACCTACATCACACAGCTTCGCAATCTCATTTCAGCCGAATTTGTGAGTTCAGGTGGTTAGAAAAGCGTATAAAGTTAGTGGTGAGGAGTTTGACAGCCTTAAAACATATAGCTTCTACTTCAGTTTTTTTCTTATTGTAGTTTACTTATAAACCTGACCCCCGTGACTACTTCCTTTCATTCTTCAGTCACTCTATAATTTATCTGAGCTATAAAACCACTTCTCAGCATGTCAAAGTTTATGTAAGGTTAAAACGATTATTACAATACTAAACTGGCTATGATTTGACTATTTCAATAATTGATTAGTTGTGATTAATCAGATCAACCTGCCTGTGAGACTACGGACAAAAAATATGGCTAATTCTGGTGCGTTTAAAATCTGGAAAAACACATGTGCTTTCCAATTTAGAATAATAAAACTTAAACTTAAAACCCTAAATGTAAGTTTATTATTATAATGAATGCTCAATTTACCAAGACTTCACATTAGGTCACTATCCACTTAAACATAAACCAGACTTGAACATACTCTTGTGTGGAAAGCGTTGCAGAAAATAAGTAGAATTTTAATTTTCTTTCCACAATGTTCGCTGGACAATTAGGTCTTGTAGCCTCAGAGCAAAGAGTTCTTTTAAATTAAAACTTTTATTAAGTCTTTGCTTGATGATAGCAAATAACTGCAGGCAAAGAAAACAATTATGACATATTGACTTTTTTTAACGTCAGCCCAAGTTTATGAAAATATATTGCACGATATATTTATTTTGAAGTCTTTGAAATGACTTTTTCAGTTCATTTCTAAAAGTTACAAAGAATGATCTTGACCAAAATTACCCAACAAAAAAGCATCAAGTTACTAAAGTAATTGGAATAATAAAAATAATACATCTTTTATTATGAATACTACAAGCACACATTGTATACACTGCAGATTCACACTTTCCTGCTTCTCATGTGTTTATGTGAACAGCAGAACCAGTCAACATGTGGGAAGGAAATACACAGGACTTTTTCTATGTGATTAAGGTTAGGGTTGTTGCCTATAGTCAGAGTTTAGCAGAGTTGATGGGCTTTTTATTTTGATTTTTCAATTTACCAGAGCCATCACGAGTCACACTAATGGGTGGATGATACATTGGGCCTCTATATTAACAGTCTGTACATTTTTATTTTCAATAATGAGAAGATTAAATAAATCTTGGCTCAAAATAATGTCTAATTATTGCAACATTCTGCTGTTTTATTTTGTTGCTTTATTGATCTTATGGCGTAAAAACAATTTCCAGGCTGTCTTGTCAATGTCCATCCAACAATAGTTTCTTGCATTCATGTTTTGGTTGAGGTTAACGGCTACATCGGTTACCGTGACACCCCTAGTTAGAAATGTTGCGCAACTTGAGAAAGGCCTATTCCTCTGCCACAGCTTTGATTGCAGCCGCTGTCCGCGCTCAGGCCTACGGTAAACCTCACCAGTGCGCATATATACACACATGCTAATGCAGGTTTTCACTCTCTACATAACACTCAAAACATACTGGTCTTACGGCAAACGGAATTATATCGCCACGCCCTATGTCCATTTCAATATAGTCCTTATGGTTACAGCCCTCAGTGGCACTTATTATGTGGTAATCTCTATCTATGTCACAGCCATTTTTTAACATTACAAACTTGATTGTCTGTTCTACTCGAGCTCACGCGAGGAGTGACGCATACTGCCAATTATGCCAGACCAAAAATACAGAAATGCATGCAAGTTTTTACCCATCTATTTTTATGTCATTATGCAGTGCTGCTTTTATGTTGTTGTTGTTGATAAAATAAAATAAAATGCCAATGTGGTCTTTCTGCAAATTGCAAATAAACCGAATCTTAATGAAATATTGTGTTCTTGGATAATGGGTTTCTCATTAGTCATGTTCTGTAAGACACTAGTCAATGGAATGAATGGGACAAGGCTCGAGTTCGTGGATGAATTCATGAATAATCTGTGATAGAACTTAATAATTCATATTCACCCTTCGGCAAATTACAGTATTAAACAACTAAACCTAATCACTTCCCTTCTGTTAAGTTCTAAGCAGATTCTCGTTTATTGTGCTTTGCTGTAAACGAGATGGTGGCTTTGAATGTTAGATTTTTATGATTCATGCAGACGCTGTTACTTTATTGGCAAGAATCTGTAATATCAATAAAGTAATGTGTAATATCCTGTATGCCTGTCCTATTTGCTTTTAATCTGTGAAGGAAGTTGTTGGTTTTGCAGAAATGGTTATTGCATTGTCAGCCGTCTTTAATACTATGCATTTTGAGGCTAAGGAAGTGAAGAGAAATTAAATGGGACTTTTTTTTTTTTTTTTTTTAAATAACTGGGGTACTCAATTCTTTTTCATGAATAAAAAAATTAAAGTAGTATTTGGCTTTGAAAGAGCCCTGTGAGTCACGTTTTGACGCTTTTGCCTGAGAACTGATTGGCTGAGCGATGGTGGTCCTCTTATTTTCACTTTTCTATTTGAAAAAAATGATCCAAAGTTGTGATATAACCCAAAAGTACATGCGTGTTTAATCTGTTTTTGTGCGAGGAACTACATTAATTGCTGGACAATAAAGTTGTTTAAACTGCTGTGAATCGTGTGGCCAATGTTTGTATTTTTATTATGTTAGCGTGCTGCCAGAGCACAGGAATCAGGAACAGATTAGTACACAACTGCAGATGCACACTTTCCTGCTTCTCGTGTGTTTATGCGAACAGCAGAAAGAGTTGACATGTGGGAAGGAAATACACAGGACTTTTTCTTCGATTAAGGTTAGGGTTATAGCCTATAGTCAGAGTTTAGCAGAGTTGATGGACTTGTTGTTTTGATTTTTAGATTTACCAGAGTCATCACGAGTCAGCAGTGCGTTAAAACACCTTGTCATTAAATCATGTTGTCCAGTTGAAAAAAAGTCTGTTTTGCTCCATCAGCTGTTGGTTAAGTGTGGACAAAATGTGCTTTATTTTCATATGTAGCTGGTGAGAAGTACGGCAGTTAGGAATTTCTTGCCATGTTCACTTTTAGATAATGTTTCACTTGTTTTCATCCCTAAAATATGAATACAATGAATAGAAATTGAATGAAAGAATGAAAAGGAGAGTGTACTATTTTTAGGCTACAGCTGATGAGTAGCAAAACTTGAAACAGCAAACGCAAAAAACATGTTTTTCTCCTCAATAGCTGACATTGTGCCTGGTATAGCCATTTCATCCATAGTTCATCCAGAAAAGGAGACAGTGGAGTGCATCAAGACTCCAAATCTACTGCGAGGATAATCCCAGCTCCCTCCACCCTCGCCTGAATCGCACTCGTTGACTCATCTTCCTTTTTTGTTTCCCGTGCCGCTTTTTCATCAGATAAAGGAGTTTTGAGAAAGTGCTTTTTCTTTCACCGCAGACTGGAGCGTTTTGTGTCACACTTTCTTCTCGCGCCGGTGCAAAGGTTGTGCTGCAAGGCGGATTACTCATTTCTATCTCCTCTGTAACAGGCGTTGACCTAACCTGTAATTTTGGTGTCCGTTGGTCTCGGTGAGGTGACCTGCTTGTGCCAAAACCAAAATGCAAAAGTTGTTTCTCCCAGATAATGTCGGTTGAGGTTAGGCTGGACGACTGTGATTGGTGAAAAATTGAAATCCCTGTGTAAGTGGATTAACCCAGAAACTGCTCACCCTTCACTGAGGCCATCTTACCATTGTCTGTATTGAAACTTGTAAGAGTTCTTTACCACTACCATTTGCTAAGTGAAATATGAAAGCGACAAAACACATTTGGGCTTTCTGTCTCCACTTTGGTAGTTTATTTGTGTTTCTGAGTTTACAAAGCATATAGTATGTTAGAAAAACTTACTCTCTTCAGCTTCATTTTTCTAACTGGACCGACCTGTTCCAGTTTTGCTCCTGGTCTCTGTGTGCCTCATAGAGAAGCTGCCTGTGATGGTCTCAAAGGCATCTCGTAACTTTCCCATATGCAGTGGTCCTTCATATAATGGTTCACCTTTTGCAGCCTTGTTTTTATTTTTTTTATTTCCTGAATATTTGTTTTGTTTTGTGTGTTAACAGCGTGCTTCTCATGTGCTGCGTGTATACTGCAACTTCATGTACAACATCATATAACCGCTAGTATTACATGCGCTACCTTTATTTAAAGTTAGAAGAAAACTTTTTTGCACCGTGGTGATTAGTTCAGAGGACTACCGTGGTCTTCCCGGAGCCCTCAGTTCTGCCCCTATTTTGACTTTTTATTTTGCATAGGAATGGGACGCACAGATGTCCGGATTTACTAGCAGCAGATAAACTGATTTTATGTCAGTTTATGTCACTCGGTTGAGTGTCACTTTGATAATCTGCGACTTCTATTCAAGTGCGGCCTATATATTTACAAAATCGACTTTGCTTTATATACCTGTGCAATGGTTCAACAAGTACTTTAAGTAGTCTGTTAGATCATGTTTAGGGGTAGAAATAAATGCATGTGGGAAATGTTCATGAATAGAGCCATAGTGATGGAACCAATAAGTTTTAGATCAGCTAGTTACAGTTTTTGACAGGATAGATTTCTATGAGATTTTGAGTTTAATGCATATTTGACAAGCGTTTTGATTATGTTGTGTAGTTTGTATATAAACTTGACTTCAAACTATTGCACAACTATTATTTTCTAGCCTAGAGTTTGGGCTGGGCTGGTGCATGTTATCGGCCTCATCTGTTTTGCGGCGGCAGCAGATTTGATCAGAATATTTGAATGTCATCCCTTTTAAATGTCACGCGTATCTCGTGACACTTTACCTGCTGCAAAACAATGATTAACTTTTTTCATGAAGGACATTTTTGTTTCATGAGATTGTCGGAAATGGCTCATGTTTACCCACTTGTTGGACATGACTATTTCATCCGCAGCTTTAACCAACGGCCGCTAAGAAAATATTTGAGAATCACTTGAACAAATATGAAACGTTTGGGGCCGTGCATATCAACAAAGGAATTATGTCCGTCTCACGTAACATTGCTCAGTGTTTCTCGCTTGTAGCTGAACTATATTTTTGGTTTCGCCGAGGCTCAGCTGCGCTCTTCATGTCACATTTCTTCTTGTTTTAGACTGGCAGCGTTTTAGTGACACTGTGGTTTTGTGTACGTGGAGCAGGAGGTCCAGAGGGAGGAGGCTGCAGACACTCAGGACTCATGCGTGTGTGTGAGCATGTGTGTGTGTGTGTGTGTGTGTGTCAAGCAGTCGACCCGTTGCTACATAAGTACGTGTTGTTGTTGAATGTGACCCACATATCTATTAAGCTAAATAAAGTTGATTTATTTTTGAAAACCTGTTAAATTAGGTATTTCCGTTTTGACATTGAAGCCAGATCAAACTTTAAATTCACACAATTTTATGTTATGTTGTCCAGGAGTTAAATCTGTATCCAACATGGTTAATTTCTACTTCTGTTAGGTGCTACAAGTTGATTATTTTTTTAAAGACCCGAGTCAAAATCGTGACATCCTTTTACATAAGATTTTCATTACAATCAAAAATATGATCCACGATTTCGCGGTTGGCCTTAAAGGAATACGCCACCGTTTTTACATAGACATATGTTCTTACCTTACCTTAGACTAGTTGATATGTACCTGTGTGATCTTTGTTCGTGCGCTCTGTCATCCAAACGGAGCAGAAACGCTCTTCCACATACTGTATAGTTCCAAATCAGCTCCCGTTAGAAGCTACCAAACTCTTCCACGTGTTCCCTATTTAAATACAGTTACACTGTGTTTCTGTCTCTGTATTGTTGTCACAGCGGCCCATGCAGAGGTGAAAACACACACAGCAATCACAAAGTTTCTACCTTTTTGCCAATCAGTGTCAAAGGGGCGTAGGCTCGGAAGTGCCAGTGTGAGCCAAAATAGATCCATGCGTGTGCCGCGTCCGCAGCATCATCTCATCAGAAGTTTGAGAAAGTTAGTGTCAGATTCTGACCTCCGCGGTCAATAGCTCACAAAAGCTACTTTGTTAAAGCTGCTCTGACTTTATTTTTGTATTCATTACAAAAATGCTATCCATGCAGTGCATTGGAATATGTGCTTTGTGAATTTGTGCTGGCGTGACATTATATTATTTTTAGATCAAGTTTTGGTGAAACAAGGAAGAGAAAGTGTTTCGGGTCTCCGATTGTGACCAATCACAGCGGACCACTGGCCCCCGTTTTCGTGAGAAAAGCCACAGGTCTCTTGATAGCACCATAGTTAGCACAGACAGCTGAGTTAGCACAACAATTGGCAGAGGCTAACCTGAATCTTCCTGTGTCTTTGTTACTGCTTACACAGCGAAACATCCATCCAAAAGAAAGTCTCGTCCTCTCCGCGCTTCCTGGTTCTGTCATTCTATGGACACGCCTGTCACTCCCGTATTCGTCCCGGAAACCGGATTCGTCCGGAAGTTCAGATTGCGCATGTCAAAAAGTTTAATATGTCCTTAAGTGGAGACTGGTTAAGTTTAGGCGTCTGATTAAGATGGTTAAGTTTAGGGTTAAGGCTGGGTTTGGGTTATTTTATGGGAATGGCTGGTTAAGTTTAGGCATGAATAGGTAGTTTTGTATATTTACTGCCGCTTCCGTCCAGATTCCGTGACGTAATCTATTGCTGCGTTTGCTCATTGGATCAAACTGAACTTCCGGACGAATCCGGTTTCCGGGACGAATACGGGAGTGACACCGCCATCCACGTGCAAAAGTGCCATATTGTTCCATATTGTGAGAAGCTAGCTCCGAAGCTAACAGCACAGAGCACAGGCTGCGGGGTAGTGGGGGGCGAAAGCTCCGTGGGTGCGGGGAGGGCGAGCAGAGAAAGGGTACGCATCGCTCGCGTTTGAAATTTTCTCCAAATTAGTTAGTGCAGCTTTAAACAAAATGAATTGTGCCAAAATGACCATTTACATCAATTTTTCAAATCCAATGTGCTGTTTTAATGCACATAAATCCATTGAATCATCCAGTTCACTGCAAGCGCAGAGAAAAGCGCTTAGGGAGCGTCAACAAATGGCAAGACCAGCTTTGTAAACAAACAATAGCTTTTACTGAAGCCATGTACCTGCACAAAAAACCTTTGAGGACCCCCTCGAAAACTAGATGTTTCATCTCTAGGGACTTATCCTCCAAATAAATAAAATAAAATTAAAGGACAACTCACCCTCAAATCCACTTTTTTTTGCTGATAAACGGTATAAATGAGTGTCCAATAGTGTTGTCTACATATCCTGGTCATAATCTTGTCACTTTGGTGCATTAGTTGAAAGTTAGACTTTCTGCCTAAAACCGTCTGTGAGGCGCCATCTGCTGGCGACCTGTATTACTACATTTGAATTTTGAATCTGGCGCCAACACTGGCACAGAAGTTGGACCTGACGTCAGCAGCCCCCCGCCCAGAGCAATGTAAACGGCCCAGTCTCGTTCACGCCCCCTTTAGTCCTCCAGGCTACGCCCATTTAGAGGAAGATTTGAACAGGAAATGTGAGTAACGTAAGCTCCGAGGAGCGGGGGTGAGAACCACTTTAAAATAAAACTCAGACACTATAAATAATGACCATGTCTAACTGCTACAGGCTTTGATTTCAACATTTGTGAGTTTAATATTTTAAATGAATACATGTTTTTCTTTTTTGATTGCTTTTGCAGTAAATGGTCTTTACTGTAACATACATAAATAATGTATGTTACAGCATTTGTCTCAAAACTCAAAAATTATATATACTAGATTGTAATATATATAAATAAGTAACAATCTTGACTATTTTATGCAAGAACCTGCTCGACCTATATTGAAATTCACACACCAAATTATACCGCAATATATACAGTCTACCGTCTGTGACCCAAATTATACCGCATTATGAATTTTAGGCCATATCGCCCACCCCTAGTTCAGAACCTGAAATGGCATATTTTTTGTATACGTTTGACCAAAACAAAGCTCCAGTGATGCCCCTGGAGAACATCTTCATTGAGATGACTTATTACAGCCCGAGGTTACACCACTTCACCATATATTTATTCCAATCAACTGTTCCATGTAACATATGTGAGATGAGCTGTTAACAAGTCTGCTAATAAATCCATTGAGGACGGAAAGAGCTTTTATTACTTAATGACTGCAGATGATGTTTGTCTGCCCCCCATCGCTTGTCTATTTACTGTTGATTAGGATTGATGACTGTTATTACTTCAAACAATCAGAATTAATCAGGTTTATGGGTCAAAGTTGGGATAAAAGATACTTATTTAAAGGGAGGTCTAGTAGGAGGTTGGTGCGGGCCTGCTGTGCATAGTAGCTGGCTCCGCTCCATTGGATAAACATACATATTCATATACAACAAATAGTACTAATTAGAAGTTCTTTAGTTTTTAGCACACGCCTAGTAACAACACACTTGCCTAGTAACAACACTCTTTATTGTATTTTTTGCCTCCAGTTTTTCTTTTCATTTTTATTTTACTGTATAAATTGACAATTCATTGCACTAGTTGATTTTGAACTGCTTGCAATGGTCCGACGTATTTACAAATTTGCTAGTTTGAGTTTTATAAGCTTGAGAGTCAGTTTCATTTATTCATGTATTTATTAATGTCCCGAGGAATACATTTGTTTTGGAGCGGGGAGGTTAGGAGCACTCCATAAAAATTACTGGATAACGCATCTGTACAATCACTCCTCAGTTATATGGACTGAGGCACTAGAGTTGATCAGCGTGGAGTCAAAAATAATTTGCAGCACTTTCCCTGGTTTCTTGGCAACTTAGTGTAATGATAAAAACAATGTTGACGGATGCAGATGGAACGCCGCAGCCTCATGTTGTGTACATGGGCTGTTGGTAGAGAACCACTGCACTCGTGATGCTATAGAAACGCTCCTCAGCTCGCTTAATGCAGTTTGTGAAAAGGCCAAAGCGTTGAGGACTGATGGCGTCCATTATCTCTCGCCGCTCTGCAGACGTCACTGTGCAGACGAAAGCGCTGCGCAGAAATGACTCTTTAATTATGTCTGTGTCAGAGGGCCATTAACAGACTTCTTTTCTTATATGGCCACATCCACGTGTTTGGCGAGATGGGCGGAAGACACAGGCTTTCAGGGGGTGGGGGGACGTGATTGCTGCATTCAGAGATGAGAGAAATGCATTTCTTACCCATGTAACCACATCATTGAAAATACATATATACAGGGAAGTTAATCATCCTTTTTAGTATTGTAATAACTTCAAGTGGCTCATAAAAAATGTAACTAAACAAATGTAAAGTTTACTGTGGTTTTGCAACTTGATAAACGTGTTGGAAAACAAAATTCCAGGAAACGAAGATCTGCAATGCTTACAAGAAGAAAATAGTGTATTAGATCAACCCACTCAAAATGCTATCTGATTTCCTCAAAAAATGTTTTGACTTAACCCCATGTGAAACTGTAGCGCCCTGAGTACACGGAACTAATTGCAGTCCTTTTAAAATCCGCTCTCTCCATGTGGCGCCGCACTGCACTGAATGTGACTCATTGCAATTAACATTAATGCCATTATTTTTATGGCAAAAGTTCCTATTTCTATTTCTGATACGTACATGTAACATACATTTAAGGTAGGGACATTTTTGATTACATTTGTATTTTTTTGCTCAGGCAGTATATTCTTTTCTCTCTATAAATCACATGGGAAAAGGTTGTATGTTGTGCCAATTTACTTATATGGGGCGGACGTTTTGCTAAGGTGGTTGCTAAGAAAAACTGGAGTTTCCCCAGAGAATGGAGGCATCTGATTGGTCAAAACTTGTACTACTCTTTTCTGGATTTACAAAGATATCAAACTATAAACACCACGGTCATAGAGGGAGCTAAATCAGTTTAAGATCAAGTTACGGAGCGAGAGGAGTTTACTTTTCAATATAAGTCGATAGGAGTCTGAGGTGAGTTAGAGCAAAACTTTGTCCATTAGCCCCTCCCTATTGGGCCTCCGTGAGCTAGCCTGTTAGCATTGTCCAGCTATATACACTCTATGATCCTAAACAGATCACCTTACAGCGGTGTCCTGCTCTTTCCTCAGTGACTTTTTTCTGTGGGATTTCTATTTATACTTTTTAAATTCTTTTTGCTGTCACTCTGTTGCTTCTCTCTTCTCATGTCATTTGCCCTTGCATCTCTCCTCACCCACTAACCAATTATAGCTCTGCAGAACGCCGGTGTCCTCCAGACAAAAGCAGGAGAGGAGTTGATAATGTTTGAATTAACTGCACTTATTACTCCCAACAGCGCTCGTCTTGACGGCTCCAGCGAGCACAGAAGACGGTAAACAAAGAGCAGAGCAGGCCATTTCAAATTCAGAAGCGCAGAAACGTTTGTGGGGAGGCATGAGTGGAGTCCTCTTTTGGAATTGTTTGACAGCTGGCCACAGAATATTTCTTAGGTAAATGGAAAATGGGTCGTAATTGGCTAATTGGCAAATTGAGAAGAATGTTTTGTTTTCTGTCAGTATTGGGAAGATGGCTCGTCTCTATTCAAATGAGATGTCTTTGAGTTGTTTGCAATGACTGTGTAGAGATGGACAATGCTAACCCTCTCGCCCAGGGGTCTCCAACCTTTCTCAATCAGAGAGCTACTTTTATGCAATAGAAGTGACTGAGAACCATGCACACTAGGTTAAATCCTCCAGCTGCGGTAGTCCTGACCAAGCAGAGCATCTGGAGATGGGTTCCCGGGCCCCGTTTCTTTGGCGACCACTGCTCCTGACGTAAGCCTTAGCGACATCAGGATGGGTCAAATGCAGAGGATGAAATGCCCTACGGGGATCAATAAAGTGCACCTTTACCTTTACTTTACCTTGAGAGCTACTTCCTTTTTTAGTCGTAATAAACGTCTATATAATAACTACAATAAAATATGGAGTACACAGATGTAGAATATACAATAATTACCCTACATTTATACTCACAATATAATCATTCAGGATCATGTGTTAAACTCGAAATCCTTTGAAGAGCTACCTGAAATGGGCTGGCGAGCTACTGGTGGCTCCCGAGCTACAGGTTGGAGACCCCTGCTCTAGCCCAATGAAGCCCTGTAGGGAAGTGCTCATGGTTGAAGTTTTGCTGTACCTCGCACTGGCTTCTAGTGACTTTGAAACTTGATTTTTTTTCACACCGTATAAATACTTAAATATTGTAAATCCTACAATATAAGCGCTTTTTCAAGTCTGATTTGTTCACAACATTTCATATTTGAAAGACTATCTGTTGAGACAAACATGTATTATTTATGAAACAAAAAAGTTTGGTAGACGGTTAATTCGGTTGCTTATCAGGTAGAACTGTGTTAGGGGAATATGCAAAAGGATCAACATGCCATTGGGGTGTTCAGTGTTTGGAAGCATGTCACGCTCTTTGCAAATAGGAAAAACGGCAGTGAATTTATTAAGAGAACTCTCATCCTGCTTCCTCATTTTTGTGCAGTTCCTTTTTGTCAAAATTTAAATCATTAGTAAGTTTTTTTTTTTTTTTACAGCTAGTTTTTGTGTCTAAAGCTTTCGTTTAGGCCGTAGTTTCCGTCAATGAGACACTGATACAGACGGAGCGAGCCCACCCCTGATTGGCCATCCCACCCGTCTGTCACAACCACAATCACTCGCAGACGAACTCGGTGACCCACCTCGCATCTCGACACAATCACTGCTTTTATAAGAATCGCTATTATGGCGTCAAACCACTTCACACGTACTTGTGAGCATTCTCTGGTTGCTATACAAAATATTTATCTTTCACAGCAGCCATTAATCCGAAATACTATCGCCATGATGTTTCCTTGGCCTTGTCATTTATTTTAAACAGCTGCTTGGCCGAGGTCCGCCCCGTGAGTCATAGCAGTGTGTGAAGGACGTGGAGGGACTATGGAGACCAGAGCTGAGGTCCTGTATTTTAAGAACAAAAGCGGGTGGATTATAAATGTTTAATTAACCTCGACACTTGACTGGCAGAATGTGTTGCTCTCAATGTTTAGTCGTTTAATGTTTAATCAGCCGATAGTACCTTAGTCGGGCACATGTTGTTTTTGTCAACAAGTACATGAAATGGTATGTGAAAACGGCAAACAATTTGAGTAAAAACTGATGTTCAAGTCAGAAAAAGGTTTAAAATATGGGGGAGATTAAAGAATGTATTTTTTAAGAAGAATTCCCTAACGCCTTATTCCTTGGTTCTGCTGTTTAATAATTTTGCTTTGTAATGATAAATTCAATATCCTGTTTTATAATTATGTCCATGTTATTATCAGATTGTTTTATTAGCATATTGCCAAAGAAAAAAAGAAAAATACAGTACTAGCTGGACTATAATTCGCTATTCGGACCTAATGTATATCTTTTGTTAGCGTGCTCAGGGGTTCAGGAAACAGATTTGCACAGTTTTATCAGCTGTTGACGTAGCACACATTCCTGCTTTCCGCGGTGTTTAATTGAATAGTAGATGGAGAAAATACGTGAAATTCAGAGAAATAACTTTTTTTCTATGTGATTAGAGCTATAGTCAGACTTTATGCAGGCCTTGACATTAAGCTTTTTCAGCCGCTTGCCCTTCGGGAAAATACCGGCAGACTTTGTCAAAAGTTACTTTCTCAAATGTTTCTCAATACAAGGAGTTAACAGAAGTTTGGCAATAAGATGGCACTAGTGGTGTGGAAAGAAATATAAAAAAATCCACTCTTAGCCCAAAAAGTCAAATAATGACTCATAAGTATGCAAAATAAAAATCAAGACACCTGTTGTGATGTGTTCTGTTTGATTTGTTCACAACATTTTACTTTTGTGTACACTCATGCATTGTTAGCAAGGTAAAATGTAGGTACCTGAGCTTTAATTTCAGTTTTTGTTGTGCGTCCATGGTTCTGTCTGCACGTCTATGGTCCGCGCTCGGTACCACGTTACGGATGTGCGTTGGCTGTTGTCAAAGTGCTGCGGCTGTCTTCACAAAGCGGCTGCTCGCGGGGTCAGAATGGAGAATGTGAATCCTGTTCGAGTACGCACAGCAAACAGAATGTGCCCGTAGTCACACATTTCATAGAAATTACATTTTCAGCGGAAAAAGTCGGAAATTGGGGATTCGCGGAAAATTTTCATCCCTGCTATGTCTTGATGCATTTCATTGGTCAAAAGAATTGACCAATGAATTTTTAGTTGCCCCGGATAAGTGGACACCCGTTACTGTCAAGCCCTGGTTTATGGCCTTATTATGTTGACTCCATCAATATTTTTTGCATGAACTTTATTGGATTGGAGTTATCGGAGGAAACAATGCGTTAAAACACCTTGTCATTCAATCATGATGTGTTCAGTTCAAACAGTTGAAAATCATCAAAAGGTTTTAATCCATTAGCCGTTGGTTAAGTGTTAAATCACAATTCCAAAGTTCAGCCTATATGTGGACAGAAAAAACATTATTTTAAAATGATGCTGGTGCGGTTTATAAACCGGTGCCCTTAATAGTCCAGGGAGTGCTGTAATTAGAAATATTATCGGCATCTTATTAGAGAATGACTTTATTGTGACATTATTAGCTGTACATAGTAAAGCTTCATTGATAAAACAATTGTGAGCGTATGTAAGAGCCCCTTCCTCTGAACGTTTGACTCTTTATTTCTCGGGTAAGCCTTGCTCGGTGGATCCATGTTACAGGTTCAGTTTACAGCTGGCAAGACATGAGAGAGTTTGTTTTATAATTACACACAGTGCTTACAGAAGTAGACTGGAGCTGAATCCTCCTCCGCTCTGGCCTTGCTGTGTGGGTGGTGCTGTGGTCCGGGGCGCATGTTTTGAGAAGCCACTTTTCTTTATTTCTGTTCGCTCCAGTGGTCCAGCGCTGAGTCAGCTCTGTGCTGCTGGAACATCTGTGTCTTTGGTCATTGTTGAGATCCGCTCGTTGGACGTGAACTTGGTCCTATAGGGATGCGGCTATAGAAACGTAGCTGTGCTAAAATGGTCTCGCAGGCTTTGATCACAAATTCCCACTGAGGAACTAAAGAATGTTTGGACTCCCAGAAGCAGCAGATGGCTTTTGTTTATATTTGTAGTGTCAAAGTAGCAGAAATGGTACATGCGCTCATGAATCCAGATCACCTTTTACACATCGCCTTGCCATCCACTCAAATGTGTCCCTTATTTTTCTTATAGTTTTGTTATACTTTTGTCCTCCAACTTGGGAGTCACTTGAACATTTTGAGCAAAATGTGAACAGGAGTCAGGTGGACAAGCTCACTGCATTTGTATTGCAACATAAAATATTTAAACAATACAGTGTGGTCTTAACATTTTAGAGAGAACTCATCTAGAAATACTATTGTTAACATGCAGCTGGATTGCTTACTGCTATACAGTTATGTACATGCACTACTCATAAAAGTTCTTATCATAAAACCAGGACATATAAGAAGCGAAACTTGAACAATTTCAACGCCTGATGTATCTATTCACCTCCTTGTAGAATGTGCAGTATGTGCGTATGTGGACAAAACATGGGTTTTATTTTATTGGAGCAAGTATGTTTTATGAGTGCATGTTTGACACTACAGCAATTTAGCTAGGGCTAATTCTCTATGTCAGTGCCTTGGAGGGCGGCCAAATATCAGTTCACGAGATTGGTATTCTGTATTGCAACGAAATAAAACATTGTTATTGGCTGCCTTTTTCATACAGAGATTTTATTCGCTCTTTGACTTTTGTGTTCTTAAAAAGAAGCTATTTTGACACCATTGACCCATTTCCAGGGCCTTCCCTGAGTAATGTGTACAGTGGTGTCACTATTGTGTTGGGTGTAAATTGCTAGCTTGGCTCCCCTGTTCCTCTGGCTGCCATGTGCTGCACTGTCAGGCCCCGCTTTGCCATCTGCACTCCCCTTTTTTCACAGACACACGCCGTTATTGCTCCCCTGAGAATTTGAGTCTCTCTGTGCTTTATCTGTGTTTAAACTGCGAACAGACTTTGAAGAGGTCATTTGAGGTTGACTCTGCCCGGCTAGAAAGAACTGAGAGAACATTTAAACTGGTTCCACCACCTCCTTAGTGACCACCTACGCTGACACTTAAAGATCCAATCCAAAATGTGGGTCAGCCCCTGCACTGTGGGAGCTGCAGACTGCTGTGTCTATTAGTGGTGACGCAGAGGACGAAATGACCATTTTAAGCTTACATGGGTTTGTTGACCGACCGCTGTGCTTTTAAAGTATGCATCATGCATAATCGCCTTTTTGTATTCTAGTAATTCTTGTCATTTCTAGTCATTTCTCGACTAGTAAGCGTACCTGTGTGCAACCTTAACTCCACAGCCTCCTCAGATATCTGGCTTGTGAGCCATGAGCCTCTTATATCAGGCTTGTGAGCCATGAGCCCAAACTGCTTTTCCTCCGGTCCCCTTCGAAGCACCGAGGCAATCTGCTCCGAAGTGCCTCATCCAAGTTCCCCCACAGCCGTTCCATGCCTTCATAAAAAACGTCATCACACACGAGCCAATCACAATGGACCTCCTGTGTGGCCGACTGTGTAGTAAGAAAAATCTGAGGGTGCAAGGTAGGGGTGGGAACCTCAGGGTACCTCACGATACGATACGCGATACAAAGCTCACGATAACGATTATATCACAATAACGAATATATCACGATAACAATTATATCACGATATATTGGTCAGAAATATACCATATGCCAATTTATAGCATAAATAAAAGAAAAATGTCAAGTGAAAAAATACACTTTATTTTACGATAAATGGAATGGAGATGTGTAATGTAGTCATATATTAAGTATTGATACTAATTACATTTTTATTATTATTTTTTTTTCAAAATTGATACTTTGGTGAATGCATATCAATAATCGATCACGGGAGAAAGTATCACGATATATTGTCACACTCCTAGTGCAAGGGTGGTAGCGCAAGGGGTCCTTGCGGTCTTGTGGCGATCCTTGCGTCGGTCCCTAAAGGTGACATCACGAGGGCCACCGCAAGTGCAGCACCGCACGAGTATACACAGGCTTCAACTGGGGCAGTTTTTAGCTCCAGTCACGCTAATTTCCATCAATTTATGTTTATTGCAAAACTTGTGGAAGACTATTCTTTACAGTGCACTGAAGCAATTTTGAAAAGGGGTTGAAGTTTAAGTTGGGGTCGGCCACAAATAGGCACAAACACATTGACCCCATTGGACCACGTTTGTCCAAATATTTATTCTTCAAAGTCCGTTTGCTCTAACAAATCCGTGACATCGGGATGGAACCATTTTCTGCCTTCTAAAAGAATAGTTTTCCTCTGAATCAGTCATGTTCTGTATAACTGCATGCATGCCTGCGTATTGGATATAAATCTTAATCTACCAGAAATGTTATACTAGGGCTGGGCGATAAAACAATAACGATATATATCGCGATAGACATGTGTTTGATATCAATAGAGAATGGGGTCGATAGAATGTTCGATAGTTTAACTTAACTCCGTCAGGAAAAACAGGAAGAAAACACCGGAAGTAAAGCCGACTCATAAGCGCATGGCATTGTGGGGGATGTAGGCAGAGGCTTCTCGACCAATAACAGCCGAGCAGGAACCGCAAAACTTTCTGGGAAATGCAAAAACACCAACAACCGCACCATGCGTAGCGTCCATGGATCTATAGCTCGTGTTTCAATGCCGTGTCAATGGTTATGCACGTACGTGCGCGGAATAACATGTGCGGCGGCAGAGGCAGAGGACAGACCCGATGTATTCGGCGAAAGCAAGAGATTAACTTTTTCCTCGGGAAGCATGTGCGGGACAGAGAGCCGCACGGAGCGGTCACGGGGACACAAGACCCTTGAACAGCTAAACCAGGAGCAAAACCAGGAATAAAAAACCAGGATTAAACCAGGACTAACAACGAGGGACACAGTGTGAACATATTCCTCCAGCCTCATCGCCCCGTGACTGTAAACAAGGCTGCTAAGGTTGGTTAGCCCACACGACAATATATATCGTTATTGACCGATATGAATGACTTATATCGTGATATAGTTTTCAGCCATATTGCCCAGCCCTATGTTATACAATTTTTTAAAAAGATTGTACCTAGAGGAATATAACGAATTTTCAAAACGGAGGTTTGTTTTTGCAAAATGTGTCCTGTGTGTCTATATGGGTTTTTACTGCTGCAGTAAAACATGAAAAAAGGAGCTGAATATGGCTTGTTTCCTAAAACCAAATATTTTTGTCTTTTCAGGAAACTGAGATTTCTGCAGAATGCAACCATGTAAGTTTCTGCACCACATTTACAATTCAACCGTGTCAGTGTAGTAGAAATGCATCTGTTTTATTTATAAGCTTTTCTCTTGGTTTTTTTCCTGCAGTTGTTGTGGAATTACAAGCTGAACCTGACCACTGACCCCAAGTTTGAGTCTGTCGCTGTTGAAGTCTGCAAGAGCACCATCGCTGACGTGAGTTTCAGAATATCTTGCTCACCAAAACATATCTCACATTATGAACATACTTTTTACCAAATGCATTTCAGATCAAAGAGTGCGCGTCGGAGGAGCTGGGGAAGGGTTACCTGGTCTCCTGTTTGGTGGATCACCGCGGCAACATCAGCGACTACCAGTGCAATCAGTACATCCACAAAATGACCAGCATCGTGTTCAGCGACTACCGGCTGATCTGCGGCTTCATGGACAAGTGCAAAGAGGACATCAACGCCCTCCACTGCGGCTCCATCAGCACCGGCGAGAAGGTGAGGCCTCGGCAGCATCCAAATCCACAGAATCCACAGTATAAGTGGAAATTAGCAACAGGTTTTTTCACACTTAATCAACAGCTGATGGAGCAAAACAAAGCTGATAGAAGACACAGCATGATTGAATAACAAGGTGTTGATCCAACCTCTGTATAGTTCAGAGATAACAGTGTTTCTGAGGAGGCAAACTTTAACAATTTTTACCGCTTTCAGGACTAATTTACCAATCTCCATCCAGACTAACTAGACTATTCAACTGTTGAATTGATTAAATTTGTTCAATACTAACTGTTTCACATATTGTAATAAGCTTAAGAGATGTCCTGTTCTATTCTATCTAGCTGGGAAATATCCTAAACAGAATAGAGTAGTTGGATCTTACTGGATAGGGGATGTTTAGGAGGGTAGTAAGCAGTAGGTTTATATTGTAATCACAGTTGTCATTTAGAATGGACTTTTTATTGTGCCTTACCTTATGGTCAAATGAGATTTAACTCCACTTAAGAGAAATTGAATGCCACAAAGGTCAATAAAAAAGATGGAAAGAAGGACATTAAAGGAGAGAGAAGAAAGTCAGTTGAAGGCAAACATAGAGGGCATTTTGGGTTGACCAAAAGACGTTTTCCAGTCACTTGCACTTACTGCCAGGGCAACGAATTTTGACAGATGAGAAATTGCTTTGTTATTATCATTATTGCAATTAACAATCTGATCTGTTGGTGAGGAATCAAAAACTTTTCAATGTCCTCTGAGACGGCTATTAGGGCTATTGAAGTGAATTGAATTGAAAAAGGAAGCACTTGTATAATGTATCCTTCCGTCCACTTATGAAGGAACATTTACAGACAATAATTATTGAGGCTCAAAGTATATTGTTTTTTCTATCAGTCCTTAAACAAAAAGGCGATATAGTCATTGAATCCATCAAATAATTCTAAGGCAACTTTAAATGACTTAAAAAATGGCACACTGTCGTCACTATGGACAAGTGTTGCATACGGTTTTTGGTTGAGCTCCTAAAATACATATACGGTTTAGTGATCTTTCATTGATTAATATTCATCTGCTCATTTCCTCCACGTTTAATGTGCAGCATTGCTCGAGCTGTCTCATTAAAGCCGCTGCCTCCAAAGCGGTCATGCACGGCTTCATCTAATAACTCCGGTAACACATGTCCTCATTATAAAATGCCTCGGCCGGCTTCATGGAGACTTGTAGCAGCAGCCACGATTTCGAATGAGCGACCCTGGCATCTGCTGAAAATAACGACAATCATGGGCTATGGACAGCCTGCTTTTAAGCTGGGGAACGTTACAAACTTTACCGTAATGCTTTCAGTTGCTATTTTTGCAGTCCACAAAAAAGTGTAAGCTCACTTGATAATAAAATACAGACCGAAAGAAAAAAATTATATATTTTTTAATAACAATTGAAAGAAAAAGTGGAATATTTGAATAATGAAGCAACATTTTGAGGCTCTTCAACTGAAAGTACTTGGTAATGGGAGGGTAAAATATATTTGCAGTTTAATATGTCAATATCCCTCTCTGGTGTTGGAGAGAAAATGTACTCTGTAGATGAATAGAACGTAGTTGAATGCCACCCGGAGGTTTTCATGTTGTAAAGTACATTTAACCGAGACGACACAAAAAGCTCAGACGACGCTAACGTTTCATATTTGCTGGGCTCACAAAAATCTTGGTATTTCATCCCGCAAGAGGCGAGCCTAACCCTTACCTTATCTACATTCATTTACACTTACATTGCCTGCTCCGAACCTTAATCTATATTTAAATGTGTGTTTTAAGAGTCTCAAATGGGACCTATTCCTTCGGGTAGAGACGAAATACCAAGATTCTTGTCGGCTTGCCTTAACTGTTAGCGTCCATGTCGGCAGTGAATGTAGTTCCAATGTTTTTCTGATCTGGATATATTTTCCCAAACAGAATAGGTCCATAAACGCTCGAATGCCTCTGGGTTTTCTTCCATATGTGTGACTGAAATCCAGTTGGAGGGAGTTCAGTGTTTGTTTACAACAGGCACTGCGGCGGCCTTTTACGCTCCCCGGGTTAATTTTGACAGTTTCTATTGAATCTTTTGTTTTCAAAGAGCTATTTAGAGTCTGCATGAGAAAAGGAAGCTAATGAGACGTAAACAAAGTTGGAGTTTATAAAAGTTATACATTTATCTTCCTCCAAAGAAAAACAGGATTATCAGAAAGTGTAATCTTTTTGTTATTGGTTTAAAATTATTTAGGTTTGATTTAGTTATTTTTGTGTGCCCTTCAGTAGAGTTAAAATGTTGTGTGTGTATGATGAGAGAAAGGTTGTGTTGTACAACGTAAAGCAGGAAGTAGCACGTCAATCAAGTCTCTAAGTTTCAAACGGTCAACTCGGAACGCTCATTCTGTTGATGAAGCGATCTTAAATTCCAAAAGCTTTCCTTGTGACTTTTTTATTACCATGGAAGTAAACTCAAAGAAGGGTGGCGACGGCCTATCGGCTCCAAATCAAATCAATGTGCTTTTAAATGCGTCTTCGAGTTCTGCAGAGCACAGATGAAGCCTGTGAGCCTATTAGACATGCATTTATAATAAGATCTCGCATCGGCACGAGGAGAGCTCACTATTTATTTGATTAAAAAAATAGTTTCATTATCAGGAATTGGTCACAGTGACATGTTCAGGGAGTCAGGGCTGCTGAAGTGCAGATTAGAATGATCATGTTGTGGCTAATTTTAACCCAGAGCGAGATAGAAAGTGTTGGACCTGACCACACACAACGGCCTCTGCGAAATGAGAGGAGGTGTAGAGCTCAATGCAAAGTTTAAAAACTATGTTAGTGCTGTCCATGTGAATGAAGGTATGTATGGAGGAGCTGGAGTCCAAATTGGATTAGCATGTCGCACAATTGACGTTCTTATCTGAGTTGCCCTTGTGTGAATGTATTTTCTGTATTTGTAATTGGCAGCCATGTTTCTCCCTGTCAATCCCATGGCATCGTTGACACATTAACAAATTGTCGGAAATGAAAAGCATAGTGTCTATAGCTTGTCCCAATTTTACGCTTTGGGCCGAGAGCTGATTGACTGAGTGAGAATATTACTCTTTCATTTTACAGGTGAAAATATACATGCATGTGAAAACTAGTGATAGAATCAAATTGTTTTGAGAGCGAGGAACTGTAGACAGATTAGATTGTATAATCATTATTTGTGGTTTTGAAAGTAAGATACCCCGGCTTTAATACTGCCAAAACAAGTGATCGTTTACGGTAGAAGAGACGATGCTTGATAGAGACGCTGTATTCTTCCACCGTCTTCTGAGCAGCTAAACTATGTCAGTTTGTGACTTTGCCAAGTCTTATGATCCCTTATTTATCTAAGTAACTATCAAATGGAAGAGAACTATGTGCAATGATAACGCCAAAGACCTAAAGCAAGTTTAGTATAAATAAACTTTGCGAGCCACGCCTTCTTTTCGAATTTTTTTGTTTGAGATCTGCTGTCATCCCAAACGTCATCCCAAATGGACGATAAACTACCATGGCATGCAATTTTAAGAAGACATCATTCCTTTTACTGTAAACAATTAATAATATTATACATATTCTATACATAGTCTATAATATGTATGAATATTACATATCGGCCAGTCACACTTGTGCAAATCTTCTGGACCCGTGTAAAATAATCTTCCTCGAGTGTGTACATTAAGCATAACCATTACTTCTTCACATTTCCATGCACTGAACTGACTGTTCTGCCACAGGACGTCCACTCCCAGGGGGAGGTGATCGCCTGCCTGGAGAAGGGTCTGATTCGGGAGGCGGAGGAGCAGCCCGGAGCCCGCGTTATAAAGGACGAGTGTAAGAAGGCCATCATGAGAGTGGCAGAGCTGTCATCAGACGACTTCCACCTGGACCGCTACCTGTACTTCTCCTGTCGGGACGACCGCGAGCGCTTCTGCGAGAATGTAAGGAGATCGTTGCGATGCTGTCACATTATGTTGTGTGCGGAAACTCAAATTGATCGATATAGGGTCTACTAAAAGCGTTCACATTTAATATTACATAACAGTAAATACTCCACAAATTGCGCTCTTTGTGATAATTTTAGCATATAATTTAACCCAGCACAAAAGGGTATGTAATGTGTACTTTTGATAGTCTCATGAAATCATTAAAATTACAATCACACTTCTGTTGCCAGAATCTTCCTCCTGTGACACATGTAGCTTGTCAGCGCTGACTACTGATGGGATCCTCCTGCTGGGGTTTAACTAGAAATGATACAAACTGCACATTACATGACAAGTGAAATATGTACCTGGTCTCATTTAAATGTGTGCTGTGCCATTTTGTGTTTGTTTTTACAAAAGATAAAACCTGCAAAATAAAATTAGGAATAACTACACTTTATATTGTTCAGAAAAGTCAAACATGATTTGTGCATGTCACGCATATCAAAGATTTAGATGTATTTTAAGAAGACAATATTACACTCTGTCCCTATTATGTCAAATTCAGCCCTGATTAAAGCTGAGGTCCCCAATGTTTTCAATGTTTGTCTGAACAGAAAGAAAAAGTAAAATGTTGTGAATGAAACCACAGCATGTTGTCTTTATCTTTTTAGAATGACATACTTTGTCCCGTGAGTCACTATTTGTGCTGCAAGCTCTATTGACTAAGTAGATTTAATAAAATCATACACAAATAGATGAGTTTGAAGATTAGCTAAGTAACCAAACTGAGAGAACATGGAACTAGTTTGACAAAAACTATTTGTGGTTTGTGTCAAAGTGAGGTTCTCCAGCGTTATCAGATGGTGTCAAAGGAACTTTTTTCCCGCTTGCATGTGTAAGAGGAGATAACCTTTATTCGTCCTTCAGTGAGGACATTTATGTCTCCCTTGTGCAGATTACAGGAGAAATAACAGCACCCCGGTTATGCACACACCTAGCAAGATATATAATTTAAACTAATTGATAATAATTAAATAATAAAGTAAACAAACGATAAACTCTCGCTGTAACTGCACTTGTAGAATAGACTATAGTTAGCAGTCAGGACGGTTCACATTTACAGATCGCTATAACTGTACAATATGTACAATGTAATCTGCTCTGTTGGCGACAGGTGAAATCTCGTGCCGTGGAACTACAGTTATATAAAGCTCACATGGTAGAGGCAAGCACGTAGCACTTTATAATTTACGCAAAACGTTTTTTGTACTGTTGTAAACAGAAAAACATTGTCAGTCTATGATACATGCATTGTAGCTAGCAGTTGTCTAATTTGAACCTTACATACATTGTATCTTTTAATTATCTAACCTGAACCTTTTTTATTCTACTTTCAGACATTGGCAGGAGAAGGACGAGTTTACAAATGCTTGTTTAACCATAAGTTTGAAGAGGCGATGACTGAGAGGGTAAGTGCCTTTATCTTAAGTAAAAAATAAAATCTATATTGGCCCCGAATCCCAGGTCAGGAAGAGTGATCAAAATGATCACTTATTTGTTTGGTGAGAGTCATGATCCCAAGTCATTTCTATGGCTGTATGTAACTTTGTCTTCCACATGCTCCTATTCAGCAGCATTTAATTGAATTGAATTACAATCATTATAATATTGTTTTATTATGATTGTATTAATCTGAATAAAGAATGAAACATTTGTTTTGATAGCATGGCAACAAAACATTCTCCAAATTCTAGTTCAATTAAGAGATCCTTTTATTGGTTCCAAAGTGGTGACTTCAGTGTTGCATCACCAATTACAGAACAGTAGGAATGAGGAGCACATAAGATAAATAAACAACATAAAGTCTATACTAAAATTAAATTGTATACATTCTCTAACTCTCTAGCATAATAAGGAAGCAAGTATAAAATCCCTAGCTTTAGCGTAGTAAGAAAGTTAAATTCTGCATTTTTAGCATAACTAAGAGGCTAGAATTAAGTGGAAAATCTCTGACTTTAGCGTAATAAGTAGTATGCATAAAATCTCTAAAGTGGAGTTTCTTATGCAGTGCCGAGAGGCGCTGACCACCCGACAGAAGCTGATCGCTCAGGACTACAAAGTGAGCTATTCTCTGGCCAAATCCTGCAAGTCTGACCTGAGGAAGTACCGCTGCAGCGTGGACACCAACATGCCCCGAGCCCGAGAGGCGCGTCTCTCCTACCTGCTGCTGTGCCTGGAGTCTGCCGTGCACAGAGGTGAGTGACGGCTGATGGAGATTTAGTATTTTAACTCCTTCTATCTTAGAGAAAGCTATACTTTAGAGATGTTTAGAAATGTTTTAGAAATATTTCATTATGCCTTTTTCTTCTCTACTTTTGACTTGATTGCACCGAGAGCCAAGGCAATTTCCTAGTCTGTGCCTTCCTGTTGCTTACATGGCAATAAAAATGGTTCTGATTCTGGGTATTGTAGACTGCTGAGCTGCATGTTTACTTTGACTTATTGCATTTTTGGTTCAATGGTCATGATATAATAAATGGCATGGTTTTGAATTCATAATTATCTTTATAATGATTAACATATAGTGGGCTGCATATTTGAGACCACTGGCTTATAGCTTAACGCTTTAGTGGAGGGCAGTTGAAAAATCTTGGTAATTGACAGAGGTCAGATAGCTTTTCTTAGTTTACAACAAACAGTAATTGCAACTGTTACTTTCACAAAGTTCTACATCAGCACATACACAATGGGTTAATTATTTTCTCATAATGGTGTCTAGAAGTGTTGACAAACCATACACACGATGCTGTTCTAAAGAAAGGACTTTCAGACATAATAATACTGCGGCTTGTGGTTTGTGAATCCAATTACTATCATATAATGATCTGGGAAAACACTTTTCTTTTTCCAATAGAGTTCTATCGGCACCTGCCCTCCAACTGAAATGGAGTTCTACAACATGAACGCAACCTATTGAACCTTGATTAAAAAGGCTGCTTCTGTCTCTGTCTAATGCCTTGATGCTATTCTGAGTTCATCTGACAACCGGCCACTCCATTAGTCCCCTATCTGTCCCACACTGGTCTGTTAACGCTTTGATTTATGCAGTCCACGCAGGATAAACTATTGGACTTGGCATAATGTGGCTAAGACTGACGTGCCAGGGCCATGTCAGTACAATTTGGAGTAATGTGTATTGTCTTCAAAGGTGCTGTTTGTGTGCAGTTGCAGATAGGAGGCCTAGTATCATAGAAAACTGTTGAAATAATAATAGACTAGTTGCGTTGGTGGTATAGCAAGCCTTTGGAATGCTCTTTCCATGTCTGGGTGGGTTTCCTCTCAGTTGCATTGTCGAGGTGGCTGAGTGGGCAGTGCTCATGCCTCTCAACAAGAAGGGTGTGAGTTAAATTCTGTGCCAAACAGAGCCTTTCTGTGTGCAGTTTGTATATTTCTCTAAAAATCAAATGCTAAAAGACACATGGTGTTGCGTGATTGCTTTTGCCAACTCTGTGCTGTGTGTGTCTGTCAGAGTAATTGAAGATAAAATGCTAGTTAGATAATGCAGTGAAAGTTTGGGTGCAGACACAAAGTTTCAAGACTCATTTGAAAGCGTCAGTTGACCAGAGCTTCTTCACCAGAGGTGTTTGGACTGATTTTGGGCTGTAAATGAACTATAACAGAGCTGAATGACAAATGTTGACAATCTCACCAGCTATATTAGTGCCAGAGATGGATTTTGTGACACATTCTCACAATCACAAACAAATACCAGGTAATACAAAGAATTGTCTAAATTCTAGAGGTTCTGAGCTTAGCAAGGTACAACATGTCTATATTGGCTGAGCTGAAGTTGGCTGAATGACACTGTGAACTTGTTTATGATCTCAAAGACTACTTATGTCATGTGGCCCTCTGCCTTGCTAACCTGAGACATAGCTCGCAGGCCTTAGTTTGGTCATGCCAGTTCATAGAATATAGTCCATTTTACTTTACTTACTTACTTGGGCGGCACGGTGGCTGAGTGGATAGCACTCTCGCCTCTGAGCAAGAAGGTCCTGGGTTCGACCTTCTTGCTGAGAGTTTGCATGTTCTTCCCGTGTCTGCTCCGGTTTCCTCCGGGTGCTCCGGTTTCCCCTACCACTAAAAATATGTACAATAGGTCTGGCATGCGCCTCCTGTACTGGCACCCCAACTCCCAAAAATAGCAATTGTAAACCGCTTTGAGACTCCGATGTGCAGTGAAAAGGCGGTATATAAATAAAGATTACTTACTACTTACTTACTACTTTTTTCTTTCTTTTTAACCTTGTTTGTTTTCTTGTGCTTTGTAAACATAATCTTTGTCAGCATCTTTTTTCTTCAAGACGCTAGCCCAACTAGAATACACAAATTCCACCCTGGCTCTACACCTCTGACCTGTTTTATAGATCTGTTTGTGTGCGCGTGTGTGTGTGTCTGTGTGCGTAGGTCGTGTGGTCAGCGGCGAGTGCCAGGGGGAGATGATGGACTACCGCAGGATGCTGATGGAGGACTTCTCCTTAAGTCCAGAGATCGTGCTCCACTGCCGCAGTGAGATCGAGAGCCACTGCTCGGGCCTGCACCGCAAAGGCCGCACCCTGCACTGCCTCATGAAGGCGGGCCGCGGGGACATCGCAGCCATCGACGCCAACTGCCAAAGAGCGGTGAGCACACACATTATCACAGATGGAGTTGTTTAGTTGTGTTTTTGAGCAATTTGTTTATGAATCCAAAATTAAGTGTATACTATGAGCTGATACCACAGATGTAGGTTGATCTTTTGAGAATCGGAAGAATTTGAATGGCATCCTGTCCATGAAGACCTTATCACATTTTGACTTGATTTGTGAACTGGAGTGGATGAAAATGCTGTATTAGGGAATGAGCAATTTGTTTTTGTTTTTGTTTGCCATCCTTCAATTATTTATATATTTAAACATTTTTTATGTTGGATCAAAAATCATTTGCCAAACTTACCAACAAACAATGCTAACAATTAACAGTTTATATTTGAGGCACTTATAAGCCAATGGATTGTCAATGAACATTGTGAGGCTGAATTTATAAAAGTGAGGATTGCTTGAGTTTTCACCAACTGCTGAATTCTCAATGAAAAATTATATAGGTCTTGTATATTAGCAGAGCTGAAGTTGGCTGGATGACATAGCTCTGCTATGGGCAGGTGTTAGTATGATCTGTTTCTGACTTTTTATAGGATCGGAACATTCTCAGCTTCACAATGAGGTGTAACTTATTTATATTAGCTCAGGTAAACTTTGATCACATTTGTTGTTGAGATGTTACAGTAACGTCCATTGATTCAAAAAGGATTTGCGCACGAATTCCCTAGACATACAACTTATTTTGATTGATGGAAAGTTCCCCAGCTTAGACGGCAATCAAACTGTAGTAGCAGGTAGTGTTCTGAAACCTAGTGTGTGTTGAATACCAAGGGGTCCTCAAAACTTTGACTTTAGCTGTGATAAAACAAACTAATATTCTGGTTTGTGTAATTGTAGCAATGATGGTGACTTTGAGGCAGTATGGGCAGTAGTAGTATAAGTTATTCTCCCCAACTGTTGGAGCCGTGAGTCAGCTTTACCCTTCGCTGTCAGGTGGAGCCAGGGGCAATCGATACTCCAGAAAAACTGAGATTTCAGTCCTGACAGGGGGCAGCAAGGCAAGATACACTGACAGCATAGCAAAACAGTTGTGCTTTGAACCTAAAACCGTTGGATGATTGGTTCTTACCCATTTTAATATTAATGACGTGCGTGTCTTTTGTACCACCAATACTGAAACTCGTGTGTTCCATAAAAATATTTTGGGATAGTTTATTCTCTCTCTTTTCTGTTTGCCTGTTTGAAACTGTATTTTCAAATAAAATAAAAAATCTTTTGAAGCCCCCACCAGAGCAACAATGGCTAGTTGCATATTAAATTTTTTTGTGGGTAGAAACATTGCTTTTATTCTGAAAACGCGGTGCATTTTGTGATTCACTGCAGCTTTGTTGAAACAAGTCTAATTTTGCCCACGCAGTCTCATAAAGCCAAGCATCACATCTCATTGAATTTATCCGCTAAATGTTAAACTACTGGATATTATAAGATGCTATATATCTTATACTATACCTGCCTGGCATCCATTCAAAAGTATAATCTATATTCTGTGATTTGATAAAGGACACAGCAGCAAATTGGCTTAGTTTTGCCCTTTTCTGTCCACACATTTGGCACATCACTTTTATCCCAGGCTTTATAGATCTACCTCTGTCATACTCTTGAGTGACTGGACTGAATTAAGCGGGCAATACAAAGCTAAAGTGGACATGAATTGTGATGATGAAATGAAGGGTCATTTCGGCCAAAGCTCAGAAAACAGGATATTAATTTTAGACCATATCTCTCACCCAGAATTTCTGGTTTTAAAAACGTATGTTGATCTGGTTGGTTTCACAGTCAGCAGTTGTGCAGCATAGAGACAACAGATCCGTAGTCACAGATGGTCGGGTGCACTGAACCATCTGCAGGGCGGTTTCAAAGGCCAGGTGATACACAGCCATAGAAACTCTAACTAAGGTTTCTCTTGCAAATGGCCTTGTATTCTAAACACTAGTATTCTCATTCGATATGTCAGAGTGCCATCCCTCTGTTGTGATGATCTTTTATAAACTACAATCTTAATCAATCCGGCGATGTTTATTTGAGAACATGTACAAACACAACTTCACAGAACAAAATAACACCCAGATATGTTTTGAAAAGGGGCTGGACAAGAAGATAAACCAGGTGTCTCTAACCTTTTTCACCTGGAGAGCTACTTTCCCGGGGCAATAAATGCAGAGAGCTACTCCTTTAAGCGGCCCTGGTGAAAAAAAATTGTGATATTTTAGTGTGAACAAGCCTGGTAATGGGTACAGTCATTTTAGTTATACTTGCATATATTTTACGAATGCAAAAAGTAAGTGCATTTCCATAATACATCATGAATAATACAATCTGAAATATGAAGTATTATTTGATTTAATTTCTGAATCCTTTGGCGAGCTACTGGTGGCTCCCAAGACCCCTTTTATGAACCTTCAAAAATTCAACCACATTGTCACAAAAACAGCACTCTTGTACCATACAAAATATTGTATTGAGATTTCGTTCTAGATGACACACACCTGCTCACAATCACACACACACATACAATACACAGGCCCAAACCTTCTCTGACCCTACCCCTCTCCCACTCCTCACTCTGTGCTGAAAACCACTCTCTGTCCTCCACATACTTCAAACCTGATTTATACTTCAGGGGTGGGATTAAATACGTTTTTACGTTCTTCCCACTCCCTTTCGTACATGAAACAAGACAATGTATTATTATGACGATTATTACGATTATTTTATTTACATATACTACTATATTAACTGAACATTATTACTATTCATTTTGGTGCTTCTGTTGTGTACTTATATATACAATTTGTCTAACTATCTTGTTCAGTCTTGTAACTTGGCATGTACGAAATGAAAATAATAAACACAAGGAATGTGACGATAGAAAACATATTGGTATTGGTCCATAAGAGGCAGATGACCAATGTCTATAAATGTTGATAAATGTCCAGTGTTTTTCAAGTGTACGACCGGTGTTTAGACTAAACCTTACCCATTCACTTCTTTTTATACAAAGCTGTGACTATATGAGGACTGACGTGAACAGTTCAGTACACACAGAAGTTTGTATCCTTAAATATGCAGAGGAATGGAAACTTCTTTACACTGCAGTGAGGGCTGGGAATCAGTTCTTCCAAGATTTGATAGAAATATAAAATTAGTTACTTTTAGCCCTGATGCTAACATGTTCAGCAGTGCCATCACTCATGTGAACCCACAGACCTAATCAATATTCTTGCACTAATACACAGATTAGTATACAGATTTATACTTCAGTTAATTCTTTATTACTTTGTTGCACTAGAGCAGGGGTTCCCAAAGTGGGGGTCCCAACCCCCCGGGGGGTCGCGGGAACCCCTGGGGGGGGTCGCAAGATGATTTCCAAAAAAAACGTTTCTTTTTTCCCAGTCATTGACAGCGTCAATCAAAATCAGGTTACGCAGCTTATCACGCAGCGACAAAGTGTGTCCTGCTGTTGTTTGCTGAAGCTAAAGGTGTTTGGAGGCTACAAACAAACAATATCAGCTTTAAAATGAAACGTGGTGAAAATCCACTACAGAAAAACCCGAAGGAGGAGAAAAGTCACTTGTGTCAGAGGTCAGGCTGGTGGTGCGAAGGGAGAGAAGGCAGCGTAGAATACCGCGGGAAATGAGGCCCGGCTTATCGGAGTCAGAGGTAAAGAGGTCCGCACATTAAAAGCGGGTGCCCGCTTTATGCTGCTACTTTCGGTGACGTTGGAAAGAAAAGCCGCAGGAATGAGCCACCACAATGTACTTTTTACTGTAAGTAGCAGCATAAAGCGGCCACCCGCTTTTAATATGCTGACCTCCTTATCGCTGACTCCGAAAAGCCG
The DNA here is from genome assembly GCA_964034765.1 of Knipowitschia caucasica. Taxonomy (NCBI): domain Eukaryota; kingdom Metazoa; phylum Chordata; class Actinopteri; order Gobiiformes; family Gobiidae; genus Knipowitschia; species Knipowitschia caucasica. Next base: position 9,155,069 of record OZ035824.1, on the reverse strand, counting down.
GGTCTCTTTACCGCGGTAGGAGGAACAGTGAGGGCGAGCCGCAAGAAATCCACCCCACCTCTGCTAAGGGGGGAGCCCACCAAGCCCATCACTGTGTCACTACGCGAATAAAAATACGCAAGGCTCTTATTTTGGGCTGGACAGTACAGCTCGGTAGTGGCGTGAGTCTCTATAAAGCGTCACTCCGAATCAAAGAAATACGTGCTCATTTCATGTGACGGGAAAGGCTCTGGAGGTGGGGGGTCGCGGGGGAGCAGCGCATTTATCATGGGGGTCGCGGGCTAAAAACTTTGGGATCCCCTGCACTAGAGTATAATAAGATTTTATTATTTTTATTATTTTTCCAGCCATACTTAATATTCATACTGTTCTGTAACCTGCGATGCAACACTGAATTTCCCCACTGTGGGACAAATATAGGATGTCTTATTTCATGACTTAGCGTGAATATTCGTCACGCATTAATGTTAAAATAATCTGCTGTTTTTTTTATACTTTTGTTTGAGAACAACATTTATTTGACAAGAGATTTCTTTTCTGTGTTGAGTTTTCTGTATCCAATAAAAAAAAAAAAAAACATATTTTATGACCAACTTTGTAATAACAACAGCCCAATCTGCTTGTACAGTTTTCAGGATATGATGATTATAGAAAAAAATATATGTAAAGGATGCTTTAATCTATGAGCCATCAAACTAGCGCTGCTCTGCAAGCAACCTGGGTCTCTGTGCTACTACTGCATGACGTTTTATCTTTTTGTCAGTGATTGTATGATTCTATTTTTTTTATGTTTCTGTTTGTCCTTTTCCCCACAGCTGCAGACCCTGCTCCAGGAGGCCGACCCGGGGGCAGACTACCGGATCGACAGAGCTCTGAACGAAGCGTGCGAGTCAGTCATCCAGACTGCGTGCAAACACATCCGCAACGGAGACCCCATGTGAGCCTCCCCTCTTCCCTCTTGTCACACCTCTCCTCTCTCCTCTCCCCTCCCCCTTCTACTCTTGCCTCTCCCCCTCACCGCCCCCAGAGCTGTGCGTGTGGATGTAAGCATCATGTTGTTGTTGCAGGATCCTGTCGTGTCTCATGGAGCACCTCTACACAGAGAAGATGGTGGAGGACTGTGAGCACCGGCTGCTCGAGCTCCAATACTTCATCGCCAGAGACTGGAAGTATGTTTCCTGCACATTACATCACTTTTACTTTGAGAAGTGTGTAGAAAATTTAAATAAAATTAGTATTATTATTATGTTAGTTTTAAGTTAATGTTGATTACAGTACTTCCTTGACTATATAGTTTGCCTGTATACAAGCCACACCAGCTGTATTTGAGAAGAAAGTACCCTACATTTGGCGTCCACGTATTGGCTACGCTGGAAAATAAGCCACACTTTTTCATGTTAACAATAATGGAGCAAAACAAAGCTCTCAACGGCTCAATGCAAATGTTATGTGAGTGAGTATGATAAGGAAATCCATCCGTTACATTTGGAAGTTGTCTTTAACATGACTCACACTTCATACAACCTCAATGCAGAGTTGGTCAGAGCGGAACTAGACTAACTAGATTCCGGGAGCGGGGAGCAGACCACCTCAGAAATGTTGCGCAGTGCACCTTTAACAACTAGACTTAATATGAGCTCATGCACATAAATGTCTTCTCTTGGGATTACCACGGTGTTCATGGGAAGAGGTAGATTTGAACATAAGCTAGCTTGAGCCAATTTCATTATGAGCACTTATTCTGTGAGCTTGTCGCCACAACACGTGTTGCTAAGACTTGCTAAGGCAAACTTCCCTTGTAAATGAAGGCATCTGTTTGTAAATTCTAATAAGTCATATAAGGATTAACCAAATACAATATGAACACCAGGATCATAGAGAGCGTTAAACCATATTGTTACACTCGACATTTTACGGGTACCGAGCTAGAGGAGTTTTCTTTTCAATGTTTGTCAATAGGAGCCATAGCAACTTGGGGCAAACCTTGAGCACTTCCCTATTGGGCTTTATGGAGCTAGCAGGTTAGCATTGTCCATCGATATACATTCTGCGGTACTAAACAATATTTCTGTTTTGCGTTGTCCTTTCTGCACAGACTCGACCCCATCCTGTACAAGAAATGCCAGGGCGATGCGTCCCGCCTGTGTCACACTCACGGCTGGAACGAGACCAGCGAGATGATGCCTCCTGGAGCCATTTTCTCCTGCCTGTACAGACACGCCTACCGCTCGGTGGAACAGGGCCGCAGGGTGAGCCCCAGAGAGCCAGACACTCAAACGCCACCAGACGCATCCATAGTTGTAGAGTCAATACGTCTGCAATAACTGTAGTGTTGTCCTTCTATTTGTTAACATTGTGTCTTACTGCAGTGATAGCAGCGAGGTTCAAGACAGATGGTCATTAGCATTTTGTTATGTCAAACTAATACATGCATCATTTTCCTCATTTCATAATCCTCGTTTACCATGCCTTATGCACATGCAACTGTTCGCACTCACGCAAAACTCATCTGTGCACTGTAAAAAAAAAAGTCCCCCACGAGGCAATGTGAAAGTTTAATTATATTTGTTGAATAAGGTCTAAACAATCTATATGGTACAATGGGGAGTTTCTCAAGATACAATCGTTCGAAAAAGCTCTGAGCATTGTGCACCAACAATGGCTGTGTTCCTTTTGTGCACTCAGAACCTCCTCTCTGACTGGAGGAAACGCACACAACAAACTAAATGCTGTTATTTCCTGTTATCACATAAACTGTACTTTCTCGTTTGCTTTATATGAAAGCACACTTTGTCCCCCCCCCCTGCAAAACACTCGCTTTGACTGACGGTGTAGACGGTATAGATGTTGTGTATGAGACTGAGGGTGGCTGCATTAGTGGTTCTGACCTGCTCCTGTCTCAGCAGCACAGTGGGGAGGTGAAGGACCGCCAGGGCTGGTTTGTAAGTACACTCTGCTCCTCTCCACGACGGAGGTGATAATTGCAGGAATAGGGCGCAATGACACTACAATCCCACTGTGATTAGGCCATCGGGTGCCAACGCTGATTCTGACAGTAATTTCCGATAAAGGCTCTTTCATACTCCAGCTAGGTATGTAATTAGGTCAACCCTGTATGTCATGGACGGAATGATAGAGGCAATAGCGAGTTTTCCTTCAATAGCCGGAATGTGAAGAAAACCTATCCACAGCAAACACGGTGATGCCCGGGAGATGGGGCGACACAAGGGGGGGAACCAGGAGAACTACATGTGGGGGAAAAAGGGCAGATCCTTGGGCTCCACGATGGGAGATGTAAGCCAAGAGCCGGGTGACGAACACATTTGCGCACATGGACAGAAGCCTCCATGTCTATCCGTATGTGTCTGGTGTGTGGAGTATGAATGAGCCTTAAAAGGTTATGAATAGAAAGAACGCATAATGGGTTCATCAATGCCATTCAATAAGGTTACTTTTATAAACTTGGATTTCTTGTTTGTGTTCTTACTTTTTTTTCCTACATCCATTGGACAATTAGATAGGCTTAGAGAAGGATTAATTTACTATGAAAATATGAAACATTATGTATGGGTAGATCCTGCCAATGATAATTGTCCTGCTGCAGATTAACTTCACATAATAATACAAATTATAGACTGCCTTTTTCTTTATTGAAAATGAAAATATGTTATAACACATTGATAATAAGCAAATTGTAATGATTACAGTCTATGGCTGGGACTGATTTATTATTGGGTAATATATAGGAAATGGTTAGAAAAAGCTAATTGTTGATGGGCATTAAACCTGGGGTACCTGACTTTCATACCATACAATCATCATGTCATAAAACTCAAAACAATCACCAAATCAACTCTCAGCCCCATGGTAAGATTTGTTGACCGCTTTGTACTTTGACAAGACTATTTCTGTTGAGACAATTTTGGAATTAATTATAAAAAAAATATATAATGAAGTACTCCACCTTTTCAACTTCTGTTAATCCATCTAATGTTTATTCCAAATTGCATGTGGACAGGTTTTTCTGGTATGATTACAAAATCCTGAATCTCCACCAGTGGTTTATCTAATCACAACAGTGCATGCGTTCCGAGACTTTCCAATCACTCCTCTCTGCTTCATTCTAACTCCTAAACCGTTTCTTCTTCCTGGCAGCTCTCCCGGGACTGTAAGGTGGAGGTGCAGAGGATTCTCCACCAGAGGGCGCTGGATGTGAAGCTGGACCCGGAGCTGCAGAAGCGCTGTATGACCGACCTGGGGAAGTGGTGCAGTGAGAAGACGGACGCAGGACAAGAGGTGGAGTGTCTGCAGGACCATCTGGAAGACCTGGTGTTGGAATGCAGGGACATGGTGGGAAACCTCACCGAGCTCGAGTCAGAGGTGAGTCTGGACCACAGCCTGAAACTGTAGCTGTTATGAGACGTTATTCTCATTTGTTGGTCTAATAGAAGTGGCACTGCCTTTTTATAGGATTATCCACAGTTCGGTCTTTTTCAACTTTTCAATCTTATGTTGCTCTAAACCAGGACTCAACCGGGACTCAACCGGGACTAAACTAGGACTCGACCAGGAGTAGACCAGGAGTAGACCGGGAGTAGACCGGGAGTAGACCGGGAGTAGACCGGGAGTAGACCGGGAGTAGACCGGGAGTAGACCGGGAGTAGACCGGGAGTAGACCGGGAGTAGACCGGGAGTAGACCGGGAGTAGACCGGGAGTAGACCGGGAGTAGACCAGCCCTACCTGGCCCTACTCTGCTCGGCCCCAGCTCTGTTTACTTAACTGACAGCTGATGGAGCAAAACAAAACCAATCGACTACTGTTTCAGGTGGACAAGTGTATGGTCATTACTATTCAAGGTGTGAAGTCTTTTTGAAGACTGCTTCCTGATTGGATAAAATAAATTCAAATTCTAGTGGAAAATGTTAGTGGCTGAAGTTATACCAAGGGGACAAACTATTTTACTGTATATAATAGTGAAGTCTCTCAAACCGTGTCTGCGTAGGTTTCCTCTGGGTGCTCCGATTTCCACTAACACTAAAAACATGCACAATATGTGTAAACTCCAGAATATCAACATCTGGAGATGGTTACCGGGCGCTGTGCTACGGCGACCACTGCCTCTGACAGACGCCCCATAGTGGCATTGTAGGATGGGTCAAATGCAGAGGACCAAATTCCCCAGAGGGATCAATAAAAGCGCACACGTTTACAATTTGTTACACTTTTGTTAATAAATATTGATAAACATTATTTTAATTACAGTGTGACAAGAGCCAAACTAAACCTGGATTTAGAGTCGCATTTACTGAAAATAGCATTTGTGCCATGTTACAGCTCATTACATCTTGAATAATTATATGTTATGGTGTTTCAATGACACCTGTCTGACTTGTTTTTTTCCCCTTCCCTTTTGACGTCTGGAGCGCTTTACAATATTGCATTTTGTTTTTCACCTTGAAAGGGGAATAATAGACATTTTGAGTGGCATTGACAAAGGCACATTGTGATGGCTGCATAAAGGAAAGAACAGGCTGTCGCAGGCTATTTTTGAACACACAAGTCTTTTCACGCGACATAAGACAGTTATGTTATCAGAAAGTTCAATTCAGTATGGTTTGGGGTCTAAGTCCCAGCTTATGGTCCCAGTTTATATTTTAAATGGTTCCAGTCTAAATGTTGCCTGTGGTTTCTAACACATTTGTATTTGAAAAGGTTTGTTATTTATGTGACTGGCTTTCAAATAATTCATATAAATATCCTGGGGGAAAGTCATTATGCGAGAAAATACCAACCTTCATGTTTTAAGCTGGGCATACAATGATCTTTTCTTTATTTTTATACAATAGGGATGCAACTTTTGATGTACGTGTCTTGAATTGATACAGCGATTTTAATTTCTTAGGATCAATTCAATCTGATGTCAAGAAATTCTGGCACAAATGTATATGAGCTTTTTATGCCTCAAAGCTTCTCCCTCAGTCTTTGAAGTATTAAGTGTTGTCATAGTGGTACAATGACATCACACCATTATAAAAATTAGTAATGGCAATTTCTCTGTTTTCTGTTGGGGAAGAAAATGCAACCCCTTCCTCTGAGGGAGTTTAATCCGAAGTGAAAAGGTCTCTTTATTTTTGGCCATAAAAATGATATTTCATCTTCAAAGTCAAATCTCAAAGTTGACCATGAGATCTTCAAAGATGCGTTGTGCAATTTTAACAGGGAACTACGTAGAACGAGGGAAATGTACTTTTCTGAAACTATTGAAGGCTGTAGCAACAATCTACGTGTTCTGTTTTCAACAGTAAATAGATTGACGAATCCCCCTGTTAAGATGCCATCAGAACTTCCTTCCAAATCTAAATGTAATGAGTTTTCTCAGTTCTTTAATGACAAAGTCCAAGGTATCAAAAACGCCATCACCTCCACGAAAGAAATAATAATCCAACCGCCAGTGAGGCTTTTTGGGCTGACGCACTTTACACCAGTACAAATTGAAACTGTCCAGGAGATAATCACTAGTCTGAGTTCCTCCACATGCAGCCTGGATGTATTACCTCCTAGATTTCTCAAGTCAGTTCTGAGCAGTCTTTTACCTTCACTTACACAAATAGTTAATATGTCTCTTGAATCTGGAACATTCCCAATGGCCTTGAAAACGGCGGTCATCAGGCCCCTCCTAAAAAAGAGGAGTCTGGAAGCCCTGGCACTCCAAAATTATCGGCCCATTTCAAATCTGCCTTTCATGGGAAAAATTCTAGAAAAAGTTGCCTATCAACAACTTACAGAATTTTTAATAATCAATAACGCTTATGATATGTTCCAGTCAGGGTTTAGACCCCACCACAGCACTGAGACCGCGCTAATAAAGGTAACAAATGACAGCAAACTAAACACTGACGCAGGAAAAGTCTCAGTCCTTTTTCTGTTAGATTTAAGTGCTGCTTTTGACACTATTGATCATGGCATCCTCATTCAGAGACTTGAGGACTGGGTTGGTGTTGCTGGCACCGCCCTAAGCTGGTTTAGGTCCTATTTACAAGACAGAAAGTTTTTTGTGGAGATCGAAAACTGTACCTCAGACCACTTGGCCCTGACCTGCGGAGTGCCACAGGGGTCAATCCTGGGTCCTCTTCTGTTTAATATTTACATGTTGCCTCTAGGTCAGTTGATTCACAGTAATAATGTCTCTTATCATAATTACGCTGACGATACTCAGGTCTATGTGTCCCTGACAGCAGGAGAGCATGAACCAGTGGACTCGCTCCTTCACTGTGTCCAGCAAATCGGTGATTGGATGCAAAATAACTTTCTCCAACTAAACACCGACAAAACTGAAATAATTGTTTTCGGACCCCAGAAACAAAGAGAGAGCGTTATTTGTCACCTCCAGGCTCTCTCTCTACAACCCTCAAATCAGGTCAGAAATCTAGGAGTGATAATGGACTCAGACTTAAATTTCAAAAGCCACATAAAATCTGTAACATCAGCAGCTTATTACCACCTAAAAAACATTGCTAAAATTAAAAACATAGTGTCTAAGGCAGACTTGGAGACTCTTATACACGCTTTTGTCTCCAGTCGGTTAGACTATTGCAATGGCTTGTTCACAGGTCTCTCCAAACAGGCTGTAAAACAGCTGCAGTACATTCAACATGCAGCAGCTCGAGTCCTGACCAGAACTAGGAAGTGCGACCACATTAGTCCAGTTCTCAGGTCTCTGCACTGGCTTCCTGTTCCTCAGAGAATAGACTTCAAAGCAGCTTTACTTGTGTACAAGTCTCTCCATGGTCTCGCGCCAAGGTACATCCACGACATGTTTGTGCCATATGAACCGACCCGGACTCTGAGGAGCACAGGGACTGGACTCCTGTTAGTGCCCAGAGTCGGTACTAGACATGGGCAAACTGCATTTCAGATTCATGCGGCTAGAGTCTGGAACCGTCTTCCTGAGAATGTGAGACAGGCGTCTACTCTGGCATCTTTTAAATCTAGGCTCAAAACAATTCTGTTTAGCTGCGCATATACAACTGAATGATTTTATCTTTCCATCTTTGTTTTTATCTTTAATCTTTTTAATGCACTGTGACTATTTATGATTTTAGTCCCATCTGTGATTTTAATGTTTAAAGGTTTTTAATTTTTGTGATTTTATTTTTAATGTTTTTAATATATCTTGTGCTCTTAATGTGTTTGATTTATGCATGATTTGATAGGGGATGTGAAGCGCTTTGCGTTGCCTTGTGTAGGAAAGGCGCTCTACAAATAAACGTTGATTGATTGATTGAAAGCTATTGAATAAATAGTGATTGCTCATGATATGTTTGGATTATAACTATACAGCAGAGAAAAGCACCATGTCCTCTTTAACATTTTGTCTCTTGTTTCAGGATATCCAGATTGAGGCACTGCTGATGAGGGCTTGTGAACCAGTTATCCAGTCACACTGTCACGTAAGTCAACTCATGTCAACTTTTCCAATTACACCTAAATATAAAAAATATATTAAGAAGTCCTAGTCCTAACAAGTAAATATCACTGAATTAACTTGTGAGGACTGCTCTCTTTTTGGATGGATACATTTCTGCTTTAGTCCTGTCCGTTGATGTCGTCAGGCCAATATGCCTGAGCCTCAGTCCTGAAGGTTTTTATCATCTAGCCCCGAGTGAACATTTACCTAAAACTCATAACTAAAGCCAAATATTTATTCTTTGCCGTGAGCTCCTGATGCAGTTATCGTCTCCCTGCCCCACATCAGACACTCTTTCTATTTTACCTCATTTCCTTTTATTATCACAGTTGGTAGTTCCATCATTAAGGCCTCAGCAGGAGTCGATGCATCTCGTCAAGTATGAAACTCAAATGTAACGACGCCCTCCTGATTTTATTTAACTTTTCTGACGTTAAAGCTGAAATTTCAGACTTTACTGCCTCTATTTCTACACAGCTGAGGAAGAGCCGTATACTTCTGTTTAATCTCTGCTTTTCTAAAGGATTAGACAGAAAAACGTGAAAAAAAAAAAAAAAAAGAATAGCCAACCATTGTGGCAGAGACCTTGTATAAAAGTTTGTCGGGTCATACTGACTTATCTTTTTTTCAAGTAGTATTGATGTTTTAAGAATAGACATGTATTTTCTTTTTTTTTAATATATTGGAACGGAAGGGTGAAGCAAGCAGGATTTTCTTTGAACTTACTCTCGTTTTTGTTTAATTTTCAACTTTAATTCATTTTTTTAGGACAAAATTATGACAAAAATGTGATAGTTGAGTATGTATGCCGAGGTTTAATTATTGTACCTTAAAACGTTCCCACATCTCCGCGTTCGCACTTCAGCAGTAGAGAAGTGTATATTATTGTTTGTAGAAAGTAACCGTGGTGACAAACAAGGGACCGCTGTATATATTTTGAGAGTATGCACAATTTTCTTTTTCTGTCATTCTGTTTCATTCTCCAATGATTGACAAATGATTCTTGACTGTTATCGAACCAACTGCCGGAAAGTGTTCAGATTGTCAACATTTCATTGCCTCTGCCTCCTCTCTCTTCTCTTCTTTCCATGCCCTCTCTCTCCTCTCCTCTCTCTCCTCTCTCCTCTCTCTTCTCTCTCTCCTCTCTCCTCTCTCTCTCTCCTCTCTCCTCTCTCTTCTCTCTCTCCTCTCCTCTCTCTCTCCTCTCCTCTCCTCTCCTTTCCTCTCTCCTCTCTCTCTCCTTTCTCTCTCCTCTCTCTCCTTTCTCTCTCCTCTCTCTCCTTTCTCTCTCCTCTCTCCTCTTTCCTCTTTAATCTTACTACTCTCTCTCCTCTCTCTCTCCTTTCCTCTTTCCTCTCTCTCTCCTCTCCCCCCCTCCTCTGCCTCCTCTCTTTCATCTCTTTCATCTCTCTCCTCTCCCTCCTCTCCCTCCTCTCCCTCCTCCCCCTCCTCCCCCTCCTCCCCCTCCTCCCCCTCCTCTGCCTCCTCTCCTCCTCTCTCCGCTCTTTCCTCTTTCATCTCTCTCCTCTCTCTCCTCACTCCTCTCTCCTCTCCCTCCTCTCCTTGCTTCCTTTAGGAGGTGGCAGATAATCAGGTCGACACTGGAGACCTTATGGAGTGTCTGGTCCAGAACAAACACGAGAAGGAGATGAATGAGAAGTGTCTGGTGGGAGTCACTCACTTCCAGCTGGTGAGACTATGTCATCAATGAAATCATGTGAATGTTGGGACAGGAATGGGGGGGAATATGAGTACTCCAAAACATGTTTCTTGCAATTTTTCTTTATTATTATTTCTTTGTTAGACTGTTAAAAAACTCTGAATTTAACTTGTTTGATAAAATTCCCATCCAGCTAATAGTCCGAGATAGGCATTCATATTCAATAAAGCTATTAGTATATGTTTTCAACGACTAATAAAAGTGAATATTTATATCAAGTTTGCTTAATTTTTCAACTATTTTCCCCAAAAATATATTTTTAAGTCTATATTTTAAGTCTTATGTTGTGAACACTCAGAACATGCTCTCTTTGGCATACCTGTACAATTTGTCACAACTTTAAATCTACTTTTTCAGGGGCCAAAACCCATGCAAAAAGTGATAGTGACCTTGGAGGCTTGGAATTACAGTAGTCACATTCATTGAATTGCACAGTTCCATCTTATTGTGTTTTGAAAGATGGTTACGCCCAGCTTTTAATATGAAACAAAATGATTAAAGTAGAATTACTTAGAAATTCCACTTGTCAAGGATGTTGTGAGCTGTAAAAAAGGGCGGGGGTGATTTGTCAAGTTTAATGAAAGTCCTTTTCTGTAGGTAAACATGAAAACCTAATCCTCCAGCTGTCAGTCGCTCCTTATCTCTCACACTGATCACAATCTCTGTGCTGTTTCCTTTTAGGTTCAGATCAAAGATTTCCGTTTCTCGTACAAGTTCAAAACCGCCTGCAAAGAAGATGTCCTCAAGCTGTGTCCCAACATCAAGAAGAAGTAAGGTCAAAGTTTGGGATCATAAATGTAGCTCGGGGCGTCTGCGTCTGAACGCTTATGATGCTTCATTGAATACACGCATGACTGTAAATTCTACTGTGAAACCCTGACTGCTAACGACATAGTGTATACTTTATCAGAGTACTTCATTTTTGGGCAGTATACAGCTGATACACAGCGTATAGCCAAAATCCTACGGCTCAGTTAAATTTGTGTAAGACTTTAAGGTTAGATTGACGGACAAGTTTTCATATTCATTCTCTTAAATAATATACTATTATAATTAGGGATGGGAGTTGGCAGTAATGTGACAATTTGATAGTTTTGCGATATTTGGGCCACAATTCAGTATTTTATATTATGCTTAACTTTTTTCAATAGAGAAAGTATTGAAATTTGATTCTGTAATATATTGCAATTTACGTCCCTCATATTTTCAAAGGCAATAAAAAAAAATGTGGAAAACAAGACCGGGCGACAGTAGCTCAGTTGGTGGAGCACTTTCTGAATCGACGACATCTCACATGAATAACTTACATTATTCAAATATAATAGACTAGAGTAAAAAAAAGCAGACATACCAGCGTAACATAAACCTCAAATGTAAATTACTAGAGTAAACTCTGAGTGAACACAAAGTTGAAACGGATACTGCGATACTTTGCTCTACTGTACCGATTTAATTGTGTGCGCAAAATATCGTGATGCTGAACGCCAGCACTAATTATATTGTTTGATTGAGTCCTGAGTGGCCTTATTTCTAATGTGGCTCCGTTGACACTGAAAATTCCCCAGCGTGTGACGAAAAGTTCTCGTCTTTTTGGAGGTGTGAGATTTCATAACATTTTGAAGCAACTTTTGTTAAAGTTAAACTCATCATTCTATCAATGTGCAGAAGCCTGTACTTTTCCCTTGTTTTGTCTATCTGAAGGCCAAGCTACATGGCACCGTGGCAGCTGCTGATTGGAGGTCTCCATGCCTCCGCTCTGTATAATACACTTGCATTCTATTGTATCTGTGATCGTGTGCTTTGTTTGTGCTGTCTCTACCATCGACAATAAAACATGTCTTCTGTCGGAATTTATGACACGATCCCAGACTTGGCACATCTTCTTCAGGTGGTGGAGAATGCGGGCATTGTCTGTAACATCTAGAGAACAGAAGACTTTTTTTTTTTTACACAAAATGTGTTTTTTTTAAGCCAAAACTGAGAAACCTCAAGAGAATGCATCTGGACCAGCACATGGACAATCTGCACAGCCCCTGATTCCACTCAGGCTGTGAGCTGCTGAGACATGGAAAACACCATCGTCCTCTTTTGCATGGACATAATTTGGAACAATTGGATTTCTGAATTTGGACATAATTTGGACTGAATTGAATTGCTGAATCTGGACACTGAAGCTGAAACGTGTGATTGAACGACACGTCACAGAAGAATCATGGCTTGACACGACAAATGCAGCCTGAAGAAATCAACAGAGAAGTGGGAGAGACTGTTTTCAAAGCAATATCTGGAACCACCATCGACTGATGAAGTTTGGTATTTTACTGAAGATTGTTGACAAGTTTTATGAAAGATCTGAACATGTTTTATGAGTTTTCTGAGTTTTTGAAGTACCGAGTGAAGTACTGAGTTTAAGTATTGAGTCATGATGTTATGTTGCTGTTTATCGATCCTGATGGTCACACGTGAATGTATGACCAGAGGGGGGAATGTGAGATTTCATAACACTTTGAAGCAACTTTTGTTAAAGTTAAAACTCATCATTCTTTCAATGTGCAGAAGCCTGTACTTTTCCCTTGTTGTGTCTATCTGAAGGCCAAGCTACAAGCACACCGTGGCAGCTGCTGATTGGAGGTCTCCATGCCTCCGCTCTGTATAATACACTTGCATTCTATTGTTTCTGTGATCGTGTGTTTTGTTCGTGCTGTCTCTACCATCGACAATAAAACATGTCTTCTGTCTGAATTAAAGACGCGATCCCAGACTTTGTCATCTTCTTCAGAGGTTTGGGGTTTTGACGGGCTTTCTTGTAGCATCTTTCCCTGATCGTGGCTGGTCTCTCTCTGCAGGGTGGACGTGGTCATCTGCCTCAGCACCACCGTGAGGAACGACACGCTGCAGGACGTCAAAGAGCAGCGCGTCTCTGTCAAGTGTCGCAAACAGCTGCGAGTGGAGGAGGTGGAGATGGTACGGACCCCCCTGTCACCCTCAAACTTTACAATGCACCTTTTAACACGGCATGAAACTATGATCAAATGACATAGGCGGTATTTGGTAACAGTTCTGTATTCAGGCCGTTACAATCTTTCCTTGTTTTTCATCTTCTCTTTTTTTAAACCTATTTTTGGGGGACATTTCTGTGGCCAGTTCAGTTTTTCTGTTCACATAAACACACCAGAAGCTTGAGATGTGCAACGGATAGAGCTGTGTCTGAATTTGGTCTTGTGCTCTGGTGGTGTGCTGAACAAATACACACATTGGCAACATTTATATATACAGTAGGCCGCAGAGTTCACAGAAGTTGACAAAATTAGTGGCTTATTGTCCAGCTTTTAGTGTAGGCCATTTTTGAAAGACCTCAGACATGGTTAGTAATGCTAATGCTAATGCGCTGGTCAAATATTATTTAGTTTGGTAATGTTTAGGGATGCAACCAGGATTTTTTTTTTTTTTTAAGTGACTAGAGTAAAGCGGTCTGTACCTTGTGTGTTAAGGCAAAACTGTCACATGGTGGGTCCAAAACAAACATGTGTAACACCAGCAACTTGATAAAACTCCCCAAAACACAGAGTTACTTTTGCTAGCACCGGAGCTATATCTAAATAACATTCATATGAGTGGAATAGTGGCTCTTAATTTTGACTGCTAAAAACAACTGCTAAAATGTGTTATTGTTAAAGCATTTTCTTATTGTTGAAATGAGAAAAAAAAATATGGTTTCAGTCTGAGGACATCCGACTGGACCCAGAGCTGTACGACTCCTGTCAACCGGACATCAAGAGGCTGTGTCCAAACGTCAACTACGGCAACGCACAGGTCAGGGTCCCCTCTGCAGCCGCATCAAACCACAACCCTTCTGTTTTTAACTCTCACGCCTCACAATCTAACGAATGCGAACGACAGAAGTGAAAAACGCATCTGAATTGGTCTGCGAGAATGTGTGTGTGTGTGTTTGTTTGTGTCCCTGTCTGTGTTCATGCAAGTAAAACAAGAAGTACTAACTCAAATGTATTGTGGGCTAAAAGGTGTGAAAAGTTTGGCTAATAAGGCGCACTGGTTTTGTCAGTGAATACATTAACACCTCAGTGCGACACATGCTCCACATACGCTGCGGTACATTTGTCACGTAACGGCCTGCACCTGATCTGGTACTTTGTCCGTGCAAGAAGGAAGCCGGTGGAGACAGTAATTCTTTCTGTTTCTGGGAAAAAGTCGTCAAATGTGAGCTTGAGAAACTGACGTCATGGACAGAGCTGTCATCTGACTTTTTAAAACCAAATTGCCTCTTAATTTCTCCAGTCCAATGACGTTCTTTAAAGCAGATTGTAAATTCCTTCTTTTATTGTTAGATGTGATGCTCATCCTTACCCATTATGTACATGTGGGTCTCAGTGCTTAGGTGCTTCCTTAAAAGCAGCACCTAAATACAAATGCGTTAAAATGTAAAATCCCAAACTTGGCCTGTAACAAGATCTATTAATCACAAATAATGAATTATTGAGTTATATTTATCCGCATATCCTCTTTTATCCACTTTTTGCAAAGAGCATGACATATTTCTGGACACCATGATGGCAACAGCTCAATGTTGTTGCTCCTTTTACGTATTTTCTCTAGTTCTGTCTGACAACCTTAAAGCTCTGACATGCAACTTTTCTGTTTCATAACTATTTGCTTGTACCAACAGAAAGTACACACCACAACATGATATCTTCATCTAATGAGAAAACTTTACTATTTGTTTTATGATATTTAGCCTAGAAATATTGTAAGAAAGAGCCCTGTGAGTCACTTTTTAATGTTTTGGGCTGAGAAGCATGTGTTTTGAATCTGCTGTTTACATTTGATACATAGAATACTTGTGCTTGAAAAAAGCTGCAGGATATTTTATAATTCTGTATGAATCGTGGTAAGAATCTTGCCTTCTCACAAACAATACTTTTGATTGACTGTTGTAAAATATTAAGAGATCCTTTATTTGTGCCCCAGTGGGGAAATTTCAGTGTTGCATCACAAGTTACAGAACAGTTGGAACGAGGAGCACATAACACATAATAAATGAAAAATAACTCTATATACTAAAATAAAATCTAACTCTAGCATAAAAAGAAGCAGTATAAAATCTGTCTTTAGCATGATAAGGAAAGAAGTCTATAATCTCCAACTTAATGAAGAAGCTAGATTAAAGTATAGTCTAGTACCCCTGACTTTAGCAAATATAAAATACAACTATATATTACTTGCACTAAAATATACAGTATGTATACATCTGTTAGCAGCATGAGGCTCTGGGACATATTCGTCAACTAAAACTAAATGAAAACAAAATAAAATCTGTATATATATTGAAATTCAAAAATGAATAACAATCAGCCAACTAATCAGATTATATAGTTAGTTACTGCCCTGTATCTAAGTATATGTGTCAAAATCATGTATAAAAACAGCTTAGAATGAAGACACGTAGTACCATCACACTTGATTTCTTTATTTGTGATTTTTCATATCTCCATATTTCACATTTTCTAAACATGGCCTGAATCCAATGCAAAGGCATGCTGAGAATACCACTACATTTCTCCCCGGTCATAGTGCACGGGGTAACCATCCTGGCACCCGAGGACCACGTAGACGGTCTGACTTCTCCCCCTGTACTCGCACCTGGGGGGGCGGTGGGTGCCACTCTGCTCACAGTTGATCACGGGGAACGGCTGGAGGCTCTTTCTGAGGTTGGCGCTGTTCTTGTACGGCGTCCCAGCATTGCCGCACACCGCTTTGATCGCATTTGTTGTAGAGCTGATGAAGGTGTTGGTTTGCTTGCAGTTGTTGTTCTCTGCGGTAATTCTCCTGGTGCGCATCACTTCTGCACAGCGAGTTCTGCTCATGCCTTGGTTCACGTGCTGGTTGATGAAATTGCGGTAGCGGTCGACGACGTTCTGTCCCAGCAGCAGAGACGGGCAAAGCACCAGTACGAACAACAGGGAGTAGGTCTTCATGGCTTCCTGGTGAAAGAAAGATTTGCATTGAATTGTGTGTAATGACATTTAGAGACAAGAATGAAAAGTGTGTTACCGTTGTCAGTGAACAGATGCGATGGAGTCTTTGTTCAACCACTTCTTTTATAGGATTATTTTCTGATGATTTCTGCTGACTTCCCCAAAATTGTTTGCCAATTTGTTGCAACATTTAGTGTTCCTGTATTTATTTTTTTCCTTGCTTCTTTCATTGTTTTGTAACTGAAATGCAAAACTGTCTTTTGAGCATCAGATTGGATGATTTAAAGTGCAATAACAATAATAATGAATTAATAATAGATGGAGGTAATCAGTAGAAGTCACAAATATTCAATGCTGATGATTTTATTTATTTTGCTGTTTCTGCCCCCTGTCGTTTAAACAAGGTGTAGTACAGTTGTCTGAAGCATGCATCATAGTGCTTATTACCAAAGCTAATTGTCCCAAAATGGGATTTTTACACAAAAAAATGGCAAGCTCAATGTTAAAAACTCACCACATAAACAATTTGAGGCAATGTACAATAGAGCTGCAACTAACGATTATTTTGTAATCAATTAATCTATCGATTATTTTTACGATTAATCGAGTAATCGCTTGGCTGTGAATTGTGTAGAAAAAATTTATTTTTTCATCACAAAAAGCTAAAGTGGCAACACTCGAGGACGTATTGATGGCGTAAACTTAAAGTAAATGTTTGTAACAGGCTCTTTGTGCTAATTCTGCTATCTGATTGGATGAGACAGACAGATATTCATGAAATTATAAAAACAGTCGGTTTTAATCAAAAATACTGCATTTTCATGTCATTTTTGCTCTGTTTGAGTCCGTGTGAACCAGAAAAAGATTAATCTATTACTAAAATAGTTGTCGACTATTTCAATAATCGATTAGTCGTCGATTAATCGATTAGTTGTTTCAGCCCTAATGTACAATGTTAGAGAATACACAGTAAAAACACATGAACCCTGAGAGCATCGCTGCCGCACGCACGTCCAAGATTTAGTTTTAAACATGCCAAGAGTTGTTAGATTTTAAATGGACAGGGGGCGTTTCATAAACTGGAGCCCCTCTTAGAAAATGCTGTTTGGGCCAAAGATCCTCGAAACAGTATTGTACGGGACAGTCCCCCCCTGAGGCTGGACGTACCATAGTTCAGCAGTGTATTTGCGAGAACATAGTCATCAAAGTTGAGATGCGCAGAATACTTTTTTCTCCACCAACTATTTTTGTTGTTGTTGATAAAGTCATATAAACCTGTGCTCTCTAATTGAGGCCCTTAATAGTCTTGCACATATTGATCGCTATGAAATGGAAAATCACAAGACTCCAGTGAGTCTCGGGTAATGTTTCACAACGTGGACTCACTTCTGTTTTTTTATTCAGTTTCATTTCTCGATTCTCATTTCTTCTCTAAAAACTTTTGCATAATCAAACGCGTCAAGTCTAATGGAATACAGTGCTCGCTCGCCAAAAAAAAACAGTTCACCTTTTGCAGATTTGGCATGTTTTCTGGACTCTGCGCTGCTCACTTGCCGTATTTATATTCAAAAAAGCATCTCATAATTACCTTATTTAAAGGTTATTTATTATGCAGCTCTTCGCAGCAGCAGTAGAACGCTTCATTGATTTGAATGTAATTTCAAAATTTTCTACCGGCCATTATTACGGACCAATAATGACCGCTGCTTAGCCTTGTAATTCACGTGTGTCCGATCACCTTGATCTAGGAGTAGTCCGGCCACTTCGTCTACAAGCTTCGCGTCAGGGTCTGGTTTGCCGTGTCGGTACTTTTTTTCTGATAATGACCTGTGTTCTATACATTATACTTAATTTAAAGTCAGGAGAAATATTTTGTCCGTGGCTTGTGTGCACCACTGTGATAGTTCAGAGGACTACCACAGTCTTCCCTTTGCCCTCAGTCCTACTCCTGCCCCTACTCGAGCTGTATTTTACAGTGTATGTACGGCTTTTGACAGCTGCAGCAGCACTCAGACCTACAACAAACAGGCTTGATCTCGCTGCAATCGCTCTTCAGCAGTCGTGACTTCAGGTGGTTAGAAAAGTGTATAGAGTGTGTGGTGACTGGTTTTACAGCCGTAAAACATAGAGCTGCTTATACATTGAGCTTATTTTGGGTTATTTTATAGAACATCGTTCCTTTGAGACACAAGAGACCTCTGTATTTATGCAGATGTATTATCTATGTTTGGATACCCGCATGTAATATATTGGGGCGACGGCTGAGTAAAGCTGTGACTTTGCCTGACTGCAGGTGATCGAGTGTCTGAAGGAGAGCAAGAGGCAGCTGACCCAGAGATGTCACCAGAGGATCTTCAAACTGCAGGAGGTGGAGATGGTAGACCCCGAGCTGGACTATCAACTCATGAGGGTCTGCAAGCACATGATCAGAGTACGCCCCCACGCACAGCACCGCCGCCATTCCACAAGTGAAACATCGTGTGCTCCGTGTGCTCCGGGGTGTACACTACATTTGGAGGGGTTTAAGTTCTTAATGGTTTTGATTAACGTTGCTAAGTCAGAATCCACTGCGAATGCTGAATGTTTTTTCAGTCACAGCCAATTCACTGCAGTGTCAAATGTAATACACTGCAAAAATGATAACATTTGAGGTAAAAATTGCTTGAATCGATCTTATTTTCAGTACATTCTGACTGTCTTAAAGCAAGATGGCCAGAGATGAGACAAGCCATTTTGTTGCTTTATGTTCTCATTCCATGGGAAACATTTCTTGTATCCTATCATTTGCTTGTCCCATTGGAATATATGGTTTTAAGGCAGTCAAAATGCTCACATTTGAGACATTGTAAGACTTAATTTTTATCTCTTTTTCAGTGTATTGTTGAAATTTGTTTTAAATTATTTTTCCAATATATTTACACAATCCTATGCATGGTATTGGAAACAAATATTATCGTTCAGATGTGTTTTTAATCATATAATTGCCTTTTTAATGTTGACAATATTGAAACACAAATTCAAGTCAATCATCTAGAATTTTCTTTTTGTAGCAATGAAAACGTTAAATGTGGAACCGGTCATTTCACATTGGTACCATGTTGTGTTTTCTAGCGATTCTGCACCGAGTCCGAGGGCAAGAACATGCTCCAGTGTCTCAAGCAAAACAAAAACAGCGAGTTGATGGATCCCAAATGTAAACAGATGATCACCAAACGCCAGATCACACAGAACACAGGTGAGTCCGTAAGCGAGTCCTTTAGTAAAACACTTTGCAGTAAACTAAAATCATATCTGTGTGTGTGTGTGTGTGTGTGTGTGTGTCCAGACTACAGGCTTAACCCGGTGCTGAGAAAAGCCTGTAAAGCTGACATCCCAAAGTTTTGCCAATCCATCCTCAACAAGGCCACAGCGGATACAGAGCTGGAAGGACAAGTCATCTCCTGCCTCAAACTCAAATACGCAGACCAGGTAATGCAGTAATAACCATTTTTCACTTATTTACAGTTAAAGCTGCTGTATTAGTTTTAGGTTGTCCCTCGTATTGTAGCGTTCACAAACTGGATGTATATGAATTTGCAATGACTCGTTTGTGCAATTTCATAAACTTAACCTTTACTTTGAGTGTTTGCCTTCTCCCTCAGTCACATAATAGATTTTTCAGCGATAGTTTTTGGGTTTTTAAGGGGTGAATACTTATGTCAACAGCCACCACTTCTTTCTCATGTTTGGTGCACAGCCTGCTTAACAATTATGTCGAAATTATGGAAAAAAAACAATTTGAAAAGCGGATAATTGAATTTCCAAATGTCTATATTTTACCACTCCAGAAAATTCTCACGCGTTTGGTCATTGCTGTACTGCGGTTGGGTTTCTGTTGATGAGACCTGTTCAATGTTGATCACAGGAGGAATGAGTCTATAGCCTCATTTCCACTGGGCAAAAACAGAGGGATTTCGACAATAAACCGACCTTGTTTTATAGCCCATTGCTTATTTGTGGGTCAGGTGAATGTTCTAAAACTGCACAAAAGTCACACAAAGCACCACTTGTGTCCATGTGGAAGCTAACAAGGATTCAAATAAATAAATACACAAAGGACATTATAATACTGTTCCCTCTGATCCTGAGTGATCACTGCGCTGTAACTTTTAGCTAACTTATTTTGAAAGTCTGAAGTCTGTTTTGAATCGTTCCTCTCTTCCCCCTGCAGTGGAAAACAGATACCAAACAAAAACTTTTCTCACTGTTGTCCCGGGTTGACGCCACACTCTGGGCTGCAGTGAGGGAAAGCTTTATGTACTGTATATACATAGGGTAAACTTTAAAATCCTACAGCAATTTCTCATTTGTTTGACTTTTATTAACACATGGAGAGCTTGTATTCCAGTATTGACCTGTCCAGTGTTGTCTGGTGCCGTTTCACACCTACGCCTGGCTGGACTGGTCTGCTCCGTGCCAGATAAACGCACAGAAGTTTCACATATTCCGTGTGTGTGTTGTGTTCTGCTTCGTCAGCGCTTGTCCCCAGACTGTGAGGACCAGATCAGGGTGATTCTCCAGGAGTCTGCGCTGGACTACAGACTGGACCCTCAGCTTCAGATCCACTGCACACAAGAGGTACTCCCACTCCCACTTTGAGATTCTCATTGTAGTGTAGACCTAACATCAAAAAGGTGTTCTCTGGAGTTTCATTATGGTTTTATCACAATGTAAACCTCCCACTTCCTCCGTTAGTTCAATCTCCCTACCCTTGTTTCCATTAATTAATGTAAATTGAAAGTTTCTGAACATGCTTTGTTAGGTGGAGAAGTTTGACAGACTGTGAAAGATTTTACTCAACTTTTATGTTTCACCATATTACAACACAAATTGAAAAAAACAATTGTACATATAAAGCACTGGCTTATAGTCCATTACTGTAATAAAACGGGCATTACATAAGTCTTTTCATATGTGACCATTTTTTCCCTTTTTCTGCACAATAAGATTTATACCTACTATTACACAATCTATTCTTTGACATTAAGCTACAGAAGTCTCGTCACAATTGCTTATTACAGTACTTGCTGGACTATAAGACAATATTTCTTTCAACCGAGTGCTCCCTCGGCGCAGGAATGGATTTGGACACGGCTCTGTCAGCTGTTGATCTCCAGATAGTCCAGGAAGTACTGTAATAAAACAGACATACCGGCGTATATATTATCATATATTCATTTTTCTCATGATTTCATATGGTAGTTCCAGAAAATCCTCTGATATTTGAACGTGCCTCCGTTATAATTAAAAATACATCTTATGCTGTGGCTGCTGTCACTTCCATAAGAACTGTATCTGCATATTGGCCATCGTATCAAAGGCGCCCCTACACATCCAGTGTGTTGTTTAGGTGCACAGCTGTCAGCTCGGCTCAATCACTGCTCCGACATCACGCCCCCAGACGTTATGCTCTGTGACAAGAGCAAAAGTCTGCAGCTGATGCTACTAAACCACAATTTATCTCACCATGTCAACTGGCTCTTTGAAAACAGATTTAAATGGTGTACTACACTCAATTGAATGTATTTTTGTATAGCCCTAAGTCACAGCAGCAGTCGTCTTGGAAGACTTTACAAGGTTGCAGATTTGCCAACAACAGATTGGAGAATCAGAGTTCAAACACATGGAAATGCAAAGGAGCCATTGGTTCAAAGGGAGAAGGAGGACCACTGTCTATAAATGTTCATACATGTCCTTAAATACCTTTAAGCTCTCTTGCAACAACAACAACAACAAATCCAGTGCGGGTAATAAAGGGACACCTCAGGGAGACCCATATCAAGAGATCTTCTCCCACGGACGGACAGGCTGAAGATCCAGGACACAGGTCATACAACCAGGACGGAAGCAGTGCAGCACAGGACTGAGGAGACGTCCAGCCCACGAGTCTGGGCCGGGGGCGACCAGTTCATAGGTGCAGCTCGAAGTGGCAGGATTCAGGGGTCCCTTCATCCCGCCATGAAACGAACAATGGGAGAGCGGGTGAAAAGCAATGAACAGACTTCAGCTGAAGTGATAAAGATGACAGATAAAGTAGGAGGAGAGGATGGTGCTTACCAATACTTCTCCATGCAAGATGTCTCCATATGCAGCTTGGGTTTTTGACATCTGCTGAACGAAAGATCTCCCACTGCGATACACTGCTTAGACCGACACCAGGCGTGACATATTTTCCTTCATAACGTGGCCATCTGTATATTTTGTGAATGTAAACAGCGAGGTTTCTTAAATATCTCTTGTTCATTCAAAAAATTTGGTCATGGGCAGATGGTCACATGAATAAATGGTACGACAGCTGTTAGTATTAGATAGCAATATGGCCTACGTGCAGGACTGTACAAGGACTCTGATGATGACTCCATGTTTTGACTATGATTTGACTGTCTCTGTGTGACACTTATGTCTTTCGATGTGTGACGTGACAATGACTATATAAACTGTACTGCCTGTATTCTGTCTGAGAGAAAGAAACAATGGAAACCACTGGAACTTGAGGGAAACTTAAAAAAACTTCCAGAGTTTGGCGCACCACGATCCGTCTGTCTGCTTCATTCCTGACACAGCTTTTTAAAAATGTGAAAAATGTTTTCAGATCTCGCGGTTGTGTCCGGAGGAGGCTGCGGCTCAGGAGCAGACGGGACAAGTGGAGGAGTGTCTCAAAGTGAACTTGCTAAAGATAAAACAAGAGGGCTGTAAAAAGGTAAAGGAACTGCACTTGTTTCCCTTGTATTAAGAAGAAGATATACTTTATTGATCTCACAATGGAGAAATTCGGTTCGATGAATACACATATACACATAGCATGCAGTTACTTCCGTGCTCCGTATAGGCAAAGTGGGGTAACGTGTCTTGCCCAAGGACACAACGACAGCAGACAGCAGTGGAGAAGGTCTTGCAGTGGGTTCAAACTCACGACCTTCATGCTCAAAGGCCAATGGCAAGGCAAGGCAAGTTTATTTATATAGCACAATTCATACACAAGGCAATTCAAAGTGCTCGACCAACTGAGCCACACGCCCCACATATTACCACGTATTTTTTGACATAACTGGGATAAACAGACCTGGGGTTGGTTTCAGCTTCATCCAGGTTAACATCGGGCCTGAAAGAAAGCCAAACAAACTAGTTAAACCTAGATTTAAACATTGTCAGAGTAGAATCCTGTCTCACATTTTCAGGAAGACTGTTCCACTGTAGACTGTAGCTGCATCAATCTGAAACACTGCCTCCAGGTGTTTAGTCCTGACTCTGGGCGTCCCTGTGCTCCTCAGAGTGAACTCATCTGGCACTTTTAAAGATGGTGTAACCGTGTGTCTTGTGTGACTCGCAGGAGGTGTTAAACATGCTGAAGGAGAGTAAAGCGGACATCTTCGTGGACCCTGTGCTTCACACGGCCTGCGCTCTCGACATCAAACACCACTGTGCTGCCATCCCACCGGGCAAGGGCCGCCGTAAGTCCGCTCGCCAACCTCTCGTTGCAGCTACGAGCCCAAATCTATGTAGTCACCCAGCTTGTTTCTCTGTCAATGTGTTGTGTTGTAGTGTTCGGACTTAAGCAACAAGTACAGTGGTCCCTCTTTTATCGCAGTGGTTACGATCAAAAAAATAACCTGAAATAAGCGAAATTCACAAAGTTGCAGCTATGTTTTAAGACTGAAATACCCCTCCACACACTTTATATACACAGTTCTAACCATCTGCACTCACGGCTGCTGAAATGCCATCGCAGAGATTTAATTCATTTATTAATTTGGATCCCCATTAGTGTCCAAAAGTGGTCGCTAGACTTCCTGGGGTCCACTCCAGCGATTTTAATACCTGTTAATGGTTGGTCTTAGCACTGCTGCAGCTGTCAAAAGCCGTGCATACGCTGTAAAATACGGCTGAAGGACAGGATCAGGACTGAGGGCTACAGGAAGACCGCGCTAGACACACAAGCCACAAATGTCTTCTTCTGACTTCGAAGAAAAGTAACTGTCATGTTATACTAGCAGCTAAATATGGTGCTTTTTATTTTAACTCGGATAACGCCTAATACACAAAAAAATCAGTAACATATTGATCACCTGCAGAGGGTCAGTTAGGGGCTGGTGCTATGAGACTTGGGTGGCATCTCTGACTGCCACCCCCCTGACCCAGAAATGGATTAAAGGGTAGAAAATGGATGGATGGATATTGAGGCAGCGAAAAGTAAACCGCGAGGGACCACTCTACACATTACTTCCTTTCTTCTACAAATCATGTCTTTTTGTGTCTATTTTCCTCAAGGCTTATCTTCTTGACTTTTCTCTGATATTATATTGGGAAGTATACAAAGTTGTGTCTAAATGTTGCTCACTCGTGTGTGTGTGTGTGTGTGTTCAGAGATGTCGTGCCTGATGGAGGCGCTGCAGGACAAACGTGTGCGACTGCAGCCTGAGTGTAAGAAGAGGCTCCAGGACCGCATCGACATGTGGAGCTACGCCGCTAAGGTCTCCCCACAGATTATTCTACTCGCAAAGAGAAAACGTGGACTTGAGTCTGCTTCAAACTGTATCATCCTTTGTTAATCCTACCAAAGATGAGTAGTGATATTACAAAACAAAAAAGAAAAATAGTAGAGAATAGAGATGTTTGTGGCTTCATAGAAAGTTACAGTAGTTGGATTAAAACAGTTTTTTGGTTCAAGATTTGATCAGCTGCGTCAAAGTAGTTAGTCACACATCAGGAAGTCCCCAGATTTCAGGTACATGAATCTGACATCTATGCTCAGTCCTGACCTTGGGCTGAGTCCCAGCAGGAGGCCAGTCCCTGTGCTCCTCAGAGTCCGACGAGGCCATGAAGAGACTTGTGCATGAATAGAGCTGCTTTAAAGTCTGTTCTCTGAGCCAAAGAAAGCCAGTGCTGAGATCTGAGAACTGGACTAATGTAAGAGGACTTCCTGGTTCTCCTGGTTTCACAACTCACACATATTTATATTTTTTTATGTACTTCATTAAAGTACATGCATTATGCCTCTTGTTGAACACATAGACTATATATTGGGAGAGGACTGACAGATGGCTGACTTCACCATATTGTTTGTTGAATGTGTAAGAAGCTGATTTGAATATAAGCTAGAGCTAATCTCTTTATATAGGCATTTGTTCCGACAATGTTCGCAATCCTTATGGCTTTTATGGTACTAAATTACAGATTTTTTTTAAGCCCAAAACTGAGTGTGACTTAACTTTTCAATGTAAGTCAAAGGAGCCACAGTGAGTTGGAGCAAAACATTGTACACAAGCACTCACCTAATGGGCTAGCATTGAGCTACGGGGTTAGCATTGTCCATCTGCTCTGCCTATGGTCGAACAGTCTGGTGAACTAAGCTTAACGGTGCTGTGTCCTCAGGTGGCTCCAGCCGAGGGCTTCTCGGACCTGGCCGTGCAGGTGATGACGTCGCCCTCCAAGAACTACATCCTGACAATGATCGGGGCGGGCGTGTCCCTGCTCTTCCTTATGGGCCTGCTGTGCGGCCGCTTCACCAAACGGGTCACGCAGGAGCTCAAGGACAGGTAGACCTCGCCCCCTTCTGAGGACAGGACACACCCACACCAGAACGCAACAAACGCCCAAATAAGGACCTTCTTCCCTTCACCATTCGGAATACTTGTGTTTGTTTTGACATCGCTATGGGAGGAGCCCAAATCTCCACGCCACACCCTCCTCATCGCTTCTTTGGACACGGCAACACCCACTACTACTGCTGACGCCTTTTTTTATCGAGTCTTCTGTTTTGTTTTTGTTACTGAATTCCTTCCTACCAAACATGGCCGCCCATTAGTCGCAGTATTATTTCGGTCCGCTCTCCGCTGCTTTGGGGCGGGGGTGGGGGGGTGTCTTGAGTAGACGGGGGTGCATTAGTGGAAGTAAATATGGCGGGTTTTGATGCTGTAAAAAGTATAATGTTAAAGTTTAAAATATGGAGGCAGGGAAGCGGAGGAGCCACGTGAAATTTGTGCAGTGTAAATGTGTAGAAAGGGGGATGGGGATCTGCTCGACCAGGGCAGGTTAATGACTCCAGTATTTTAAAGTGTGCGGGTGATTGCTTTGAGAGAGTGCGTGTGCGTGAAACTGTCTGTCGTTACTATGTTCTGTTTTTGTCCATCCGTCAATGGGATTTTTTGGCTTGCTCTTGATTTTATCGCCATGGGACTGCCGAGCGGGCGGCGCAGACTAGCCCGCCCTCCGACCAAGCCACAAGTAATGAAAGGATACAAAAAATATATAAGATTATCCAGCAAGCAGTATGACCTCTTTCCCCTTTTTTTTTCTCAAATATGCACCATAAACGCACAGCTCTAGACCAATTTTGGCCAACTCGCAAAATTCTAAAATAATTCAATGAATGGAAGTGGCTTTTTTGTTTCTGTGGTCAGACACGTGAAACCAGAAGTCTGAAAAAAACCTGTAAAGAAATCAACTCTGGTAGATTATCGTTGAGATGTGAACATTTGTGTGTAAAGATACTGGAATCATTGCACATTTTTTTTCCTTTTTTATATCTAAATATATATATATATATTGTTTTGTCATAGCTTTATTTATTTGTTTACTAATTGTTTTCTTTGATTTGAATGTTCTCTGGTTGCCTTTTCTCCAGCGAGTGGGAGGGCAGGCGGAGAGGGGGAAGGCAGCAGCTTTAGGCCGTAGATAAAGAGCTTTCTGAACACTGGAGGCAGCAGCAGCTCAGCCAATGTGGACCAAGAGACGCCACAGTCGCCCCGGGGCAGTCGCTCGGTCGGTGGTGCGAAGTAAAAACGTGTGAAAGTAAAACCGTACTAAAGATTGTTGTTAGTAGGGCTGCACGGTTTGAAAGACGTCTCATTGCTATTTTTTGAGACAACCAATGCGATTCCTATTCTATTCGAGATTTCTGTCATTTCTGCTGTTCACATAAACGCACAAGAAGCAGGAATGTGCGCTTTGTTTTCAACAGCTGTAGTTTCCTGTGCTCTGGCAATGCTTTAACAGTACATGGGTTCACAGATGTTGAAAAAAAAGTAGCGGCTTATAGTCCAGCCAGTACTCTAGATTAGACTGAACCTTTTGCATTAGCAGTGAAGAAGTGAGAAGAGAAAATTCAACCTTTTTTCAGCTCTTCTTAGGCTTTGATCACTGAAAATGTCAAATACGGGCTGTTTCAAAGCTCTAAACACAGGGATAGGCAGATATATACCATATTCAACCATGTAGTATATATACAGTCTTTGCGGACATTAACTTTTTGTTCAGATTGTGCTTAACCGTGCAGCCCTAATAGTTTCAAAGTACTTTTTTACTTTCACTGCATTTGAGAGCGTACACTATCTTTTTTTTATTTCACACCTAAACGAACCAGGAAACCACATAGACACTACAAAACACACCGGTGAAATTGCTGCCGTCTACACTCTCATCAACACACAACGTAAACGCTCTCAAATGTGTGAAATACGTTTACTTCCTCGTCTTGAAGAAGAAAAAAAAACACATTGAATGGGTTTTTTGCTACTCCAACGCTTGTATATTTTGTTACAGATTTGTGGACAAAATAAGTTGTAGCAAAAGTGTGTGTGCTGAAGGAGACGAGCCTCATACTTTGGCGCCTAATCTGCACAAAAAGTGAGTACGGGGGGAACTTGTGACGCTTGCTTCGCTGTCGTGTGCGTTGTGTAAAAATGAGCCCCGCCCTCGGCCCGCATCGGACCGACTGTGACGTTAAACAGTTGCAGCTCAAGTCCTAATCTAAGAACCATGTCCTGTTCGATCGAATCCCGCCGGTGGTGGCTTGTGCTGTATTGTTTTTTTTATTTTAAAAGTGTCGGTATAGTTGGGAATGACCACTGTTGCTTTAAATGTTTCTTTGCATCTGGGAGGGGAGTGTATCCAACGGTTTTGTGTCCAATCAGCCATTGAAATTGAAATTGTGAATGAATGTCATGATTTAATCCCACTGTTGTGATGGTTTTGAACTGTTTTAATTGAGGAACGCAATTGACAAGAGAGAGGAAAATTGTGCATAAATCTCAAAGGCATTGGTTTTATATGGAACCAGTAAACAAATTCAAGATACCGTACTTGCTGGAGAGTGAGCCACAATTTTTGTATGAACTGCGGCCTGAAGTGATGCAGCCAATGTTTGTATTCTTATTTTGTTAGACTGCTCTATCCGCTGTGGCTTACTTTTTCATTTCAATTCAAGAGTCAGAGCAGAGTCGGAGTCTAAATGAGTCCATACGGTTTTAGTTTAGCAGTTTAAACATTTGCAGCTTATATTTAGGTGCTGTATGTGAACAAAATGTACTTAAATTTAGAAAATGTAGCTGGTACAGTTTATATACTAATGTGCTCACTAGTCAAGCAAGTACTGTATCAAACCCTACTTAAGTCTCTGGAGTAAATGATTTTCCTCTGAGGTGGTGAATTGATTTACAACATGTTATTGAAGTCTTTTTTTTTTTCATGTTAAACTGTTTTTTTTTTTTTTTATATATATATATCAAAATCTCCGTGGATTTGAACCCAGGCAAATAACTTGAATGGAGTGGAGTGGAGGTGGTGCAGCTGGAGCGGTCCGTACGAGCTGCAGCAGAGATACTACTGCTGTGGTAGTTTCCCCACGCGCGCGATAACCAAATATCAGATGCACAAATTTAGTAACACTAGTTTTGCACAAAATGTCAAGGTTCATGCATCTCCAAGGCTCCACTTAAGTTTCCACAGTCAAAGTCATTTCAATCTAAAGAAACACTAAAATGTCTGCTTGAAATATACTGCTACTTTGTATTTTGAACTTGTTTTGTAATATGCCAGCTCACCTCCAGGTGGCAGCCTCTGCGTAAACTGTTGAACTGATCAGTTTTCATGAAAGAAATGTGTGTTGATAATTGAGCAGTTTGAAGTGTTTCTTTGTAAACGACTAAACATTAATTTTCTAATCACAAATATTTGCCTCCAGACTATTTGAAGTGCCCAGGCTGAAACACACTTCACTAAACTGCAGTATATATGTATACTTTTGAATTTCCTATACAGTATACAATCTGAATTTACAATTATTGAGAAATTGGGTCACATCTTGTTTATAATCGTACTTCCTGGTTGCAAACGAGAACCACAACTAAAGTAAAAATATGACTTATCAAGTAGAACCATGACACTTACCACCCCCCATTAAACATCAAAACCCACTACATCCTACCCAAAATTATCAACCATAAACCCTTTACTCTTCCCACCAAACCCCACCCTCTCATAACATATTCTCACAACACCCACCAACAAAATAACCCTAAATCAAACTCAAAACCTCTCCATACCAATTATATACACCTAACCACAACTAACAACCATCAACACCCCACCATATCCCCCCACCTAAACACAATCCCCAACCCCCTAATTAACCCCCCCCTCCAAATAAAAAAATCACTATTCTTCCATCCCCAAACGACCTCCTTACTAATACCCATACATACACCATCCACCATCACAATAACTATACATCCAAATCAACTCCCAAATACCAACAACAACTTCTATATCCATCACCTTACCCCATATCCCCTTCCATCCCTCCTCCACCCTCCAACATATCTTCTACTCTTCATATTCAAACTCCAAAAAATTAATCCTCAAAAATTCTTTATCTATATATCCTATCCCCCTCACTACCCCCTCCTTTCCCACCCATCCCCATACTACCATCTCTACACTCCCAAATCATCCCCAAACTTAATATATCCCATAAAAATACACCCATAAAAATATTTACACATCCAGTATAGATATAACCTATAAATACTCACCCCTCCACAACAAACCACTAGAACATCCTATAAAAATAACCACTTCACTATAAAATCATCAAAATTTATCACCTCAAACCCCCACCCTCATACTCACTAACATGCCTCCCCCCATGACCCACTACTGAATTCTACATCTACCTTCTAAACCCCCGCAAAACACTACGCCACACTCAGACACACATATAACCACCCCACCATACTCCCATCTTCAACCACCCACACATCTACCACCTTACCCAAATCTGTCACACACCCATACACCCAACTACAATATCATCAACATACACAATCTACCACACCACTCATCCCACTATACCTACACCCACAACCCCCAACCTTCAACACATACTCAATACCCCAAGCCCTGCCTACAAACCTAAACACCCACCACCCCACACAACACAAATAACTCCCTATCCTCCACCCATATAACAATACAACAAAACACTACCCAAACCTACTATTGACCCCCACTAACCACCACTATCCCCTCTCACCCACTCCACCCCCCCCCCCATCACACAATCAATTCTCTCACCTCAAACCCAGCTCCCATATTAACACAAACAACACACAACTCAATCCCCACCCCACGCCCCCACCAACCCCAGCACTCACCCGTATAACTCTATCATTATCAATAACCTATCAACTATAGTGACACACTCCTTGTAATTCATAGTGACACCCACTCCATATCAAATCACACCCCAACTCCCCACACACAATCAATACCCCACATCCACCCACCCCCCCCACCCACACCCTACTCATCCACACCACACCCCCCACACCAACCCAACACCCCCAACCCCCCAACACCACCCAACCCACCCCAACCCCCCCCCACCCACCCCCCCCAACTCCACCCCCCAACACACCCCCCACACCCCCCACCCCCCCCCCCCCCCCCACCCCACCCCCCACACCATACACACAACCCACCATACAACCCTCATACACACACCTAACATACTCTATCCACCCTCCTCAACCGCCTCACCACCATCCACCCCAACTACTCCGCAACATTGTACAACCCTATCATTTCAATCCCCCACACAGACCCATTTACAGACTGACATGAACAATAATCCACACCCAATCCTAAAAAATAAGAAGTCTCTCTCACACTCCCACCCCCCACCCCCCCCTAACCACCCTACCCTTACACCTATATCCCCCACCTCACCCACTCTTACCCACCATACCCACCCTTACCCCCCACCTCATCTCACCATACCCACCCCCTAACCCCACCCTTACCACCTGACCTGCACCTAACTCAGTACTCACCTAATGTACATCTACCCACTCGTCACCACTCTACCCCATCTGTAATACTAGAGTCCGACTACCCCTATACCACCTACATCTTACACTCTCACCATACACAATTCCCCACCTACACTACCTCACCTAACACCATAACTACCCCTCATCCCCACCTACACCACCTCAGACACCTACCAAAACCCACCATCCTCCCTCACCTAATCCCAATCCCCCGCATCTCCAAATCCACCTCCCTGATCCCCGCCCCCCCCCCTCCTCCCATCCACTCATACACCTACCTACACCCTCATACATCCCCTACAACATCCCCATAGTAACTCCATAATCAACTCCCACAACCCCCCCCAAAAATACACGAATCAGAATGTACACTCCCATATCCCGCCTAACACTCCCCCCCCCCCCTCCCCTTCCCATCAACCTACACTCCACCCACACGCCTAATATGAATCAAATCCACCTCCCATCCAACCCTACTCATATCACCATCCCACCCCCCCCCCTACCCCCCCCCCCCCACCCCCCCCCCACCCCCCTCATACCCCCAATACCCTCTTACCACCAATACCCACCCATCCCCCAACCAACCCCCACATCCCCCCAAAACACACAACCCCCCCACACCACAACCCCCCCAACAACCCCAATCACTCCCCCACTATAACCCCCCATATCAGCCCCAATATCCACCCCAAGACACTCCATACAAAATCACCCATCCCCAGCCAAACACCCCCAGACAGACGCAAGACCAGAATACCAGAATCTATACA
Source organism: Knipowitschia caucasica (assembly GCA_964034765.1). Taxonomy (NCBI): domain Eukaryota; kingdom Metazoa; phylum Chordata; class Actinopteri; order Gobiiformes; family Gobiidae; genus Knipowitschia; species Knipowitschia caucasica. The sequence continues at coordinate 9,122,966 of OZ035824.1, read as the reverse complement.
TACAAGAATACATAATACATAGACTACCTAGAACTCTTCCTACCCACACATTTCCCATCTACCCTCCCCACCCACCCCCTCCGTCACCTGATATACCGCCTTATCCCCATACACTCTACCCACCCCCCCCCCCCAATACCTACCCCCAAACTCCTCCACTCCCTCCGCCTAACATTCAACACTATACCTCTATCCCCTTCCTCCTCCCTCCATCAAAACCCTACCCAAACCACACCACCCCCACAATCCTGAATCAGTCAACACTAATCTCCCATAATACTACACACACCGCATCACTCCCTACATACATCCACCTCACAAAACAACAAAAACTCCACCTAACCACTCCACATAACACTATACAATAAAACCCAACTACATCCCTCCATTCCTACCCCCCCCTCCCATCCCATATTTCCCTCTCCAATCCATTCTGTCTACATTCTTCTCATCTCTCTCCCCCTTGTAATGACACCACACCTCTACTACCCATTAACACACCACACTACATAATAACTACACCACACTTAATGTAACTCCTACAAACACGTATCCCTACTGTACACATTACGTTATCACACCCACACCCCCTCCCACCCACACCCCTAAAACACACATAAACTTCCCTTCTACTCATATGTCCATGTAATCTGTACTCTCTCCCCTCACTACTTCCCTAATTATCACTATCTCCTCACTCACAATATCCCATAACTCCTCCTAAGTCAAACTCCAAATCTCATCAATCTATCAAACCAACTCCCCACCCCCTATTACCACAAACACAAAACAATACAACACAGACGCGACACCTACTAATCCATACCCCCACACACTCCCACCCCCCCACCCTCCACTCTCACTCGACCAGACCAACCCCTCTCAGTCCCCCACCCCCACATCCCCTCAACTTCACTGACCTAGTTCTAAATCCTCACTATTAAATCATTATATCTGATCCACCCCACCCCATCTCATTATTCATAGTCCAATAAATCTCACTCCTCTCACCACATCCACCATTGTCACCCCTACTGTCACCCATACTCACCCCTCCCCCCCACGCCCCCCACATACACCACTTACACTTACATTCTCTAAAGAACAAAAAACCCCCCCCCCCCCCCCCACCCCCCCCCTCCCCTCCCCCCCAAGACAAACACCACCCTAATTCTACATTATCACAATATCACCTCTATCTCTACCCCTACCAAAACAAACTTCAAACACAAAAAACTAACCCACCCCCGCATCATTACAGACAAATATCTCTCCGTAACCCTCTCCTAAATCATACAAATGTCCCTTCACATCCAATTCCATCCCCACCTCCTCTATTATCCCCCCCGTTTTCTATTGTAACATACCTCCTATACCTATAGATCCGTACCCCCTCTCTACATAGACTACACACCATACACATACCCTCACCCACATCAAAACTACACCATAAATCCCCAATTCTCCTTATCAATGTCTCTGTCACTCACCCGATATAACATACCTACCCCAGAACTATCTCACTACCAAACCCCTTAATATGACACCACGCCTACAACGTGATGACACAACAACTACACCAGCACCCTCGTGTTACATCTAAAACACACCTGTGCTTGATTCCTGTCTCGCTCACACTCTCTCGCTCAACCCCACTCTCTCTAAACCCCACACATGCGCTCTCTCCTACCACTCGCGCTCTCACTCTCTCACCACTCGCTATTTCAAACTCTCTCTCATCTCAACGCTCACACCTCATAAAGACCTAAAAATATACTCATGTATGTTGTACGTGTGTCCACCACCCCCCCCCTCCCCCCTCACCTCCAACACACTCCACCACAAATCCCTCCCTATCCTCCACCTCAATAAGAAATAGTCTCACCATTATCCATCATCTCATACTCCAAGTCACCATGTCTTCATATAATCACAATATTGAACACAGACACATGAATATCATAACACATACTATAATTATCACACTGCCCCTACTATTTTACCACAACCACCTCCCAGATAACTGAAAAATATCCTTACACATAATAATACCACATTAGTCAACATACCCAACCCCACATAACCCATTACATACAAATTCAAACATCTAAACTTAAAACACCCCATATACACATACCAAGAAAAAGGTGAAACACAAACTCATCATCAGTAACTCCACAACTTCACAACACGCACAAGAAATCTTAACCCCACCCCACTCCCTCAAAACCCCAGATCCAGAGACACCTACAATTCAATTCAAACTAATCACGTATAACAACTCGTCACCCACATAATATCTCAACATTCTAACCCTCTTTAAACACTCTTGCTCTCATAATCCCAGATCCACCATACCTACATATAGTGTCACCCTGCTGCTGCACCTCCTACAGTAATGTGACTACTAGTACACCCACCATGTTACCACTACTACCCTAACTACCTATAATCCCTTCAACTCTGCCCTCACCACACCTTCCCCCTCTCCCCCCTACGCGCACACATACCCCCTTTTCATAAATCCATATGTCCTGACTGTCCATATCCCACATCATTCCTTAAGTCTCTACCATCAATCAATGCCCTGAACAATGCCTAATTCATTATCTATTGATATAATATCCACTTCTACTGTCATCTCTCACTCCCACCTATCTACCCCCTTTTCCTCTCCACTACACTCTCTTCTCCCCACTCGCACACCACCATACATCCCTACTACCCTACTCCCATTCTACCTCTCTTCCGTCAACACATACACCTCTTAATCCTAATAGTAAACACCACTACTCATCCTCATCCTCACCTATAATGTGTGTACACTCACCCTTCAACTCCACTGCTCCCTTAACCTATTTGACATCCAATTGATCTATCGCCACTTCCAGCTTCATATTACTACCCCACCCCCACCAACATTCCCACATATCCACCCACACAGTCTCATCACATCACTACGTACAACCACATGATATGAATTTACATTTAAGTCTTCACACCCAAATATCCCACCATCCCACATATTTACATTTCTATTTTCACTAAATATCCCTCTATCTGACCTACAATCTTCTCCATACCTACACTAAGCTGTGTGTTCTCACATCTGATACAGAATACCCAACCCCTAGTCCCCACCTACACTCAACCCCACACCTACCTCACACTTCACCCTAAATGTCGTTCACCCCTTTTAATCACACCACCTCCCCACAACTCCCTCAGCATTGTCTTCAAAAATTACACTGATCCTTCCACCACCATGACACACATCTCCTCCACTCTCATTATTGTCCCCACGCTCTCTCCAGCCCGCTCTCTAACAGCCAACTCCACCACCTCAATAAGTACCCACACCTCTCACTCTCCCTACATCTCTTCACACCTACCAACTAATATCACAACACTCCTACTCCCAACTCTGACTCTCTTACTTGATCGTCTAATACACACTCATCAAAACAGCACCAATCAAGCTACCCTCCTACTCTTTACCACCCCCTAGACATTCAAATAACAGCAATACCCCTAAATACACAATCATACAAACATCAACAGACTACAACAAATCCCCCCTCGCCCCAACTCCATCCCTACCACCCCACTACCCCAACACTTCTCCCATAAACCCATCCCACCCCCCACACCTTCATTCCCAAACAACACCCCCCACTCTTTTCACAATCACCATCCACAATCAAATCCATACAAACCTCATCCCCTTTCCTATGTCCACCCCCCCCCCCCCCCCCCCCCCCTAAAATCCAAACCCACAATATATATACAGCCAACCCAACAATTCCCTGCATCACATCAGGATATAGAACATAACTAACACATATGCCCTGTCCACAGACCTCCACACTTCTCCTCGTTTAATGCAAGTCCGGTAGTCTCGCGCAACTCTTCGACTTCGTACTCGAGAATCTCCCTCTTGTATATGACACCCAGACCCGCCCCCTCTTTGAGACCCTCAAATAGCCCTACTAGAGACCCAAATTTTCTCCCTCACATTTAAACACTCTCTTGTTATCTAATGTGTCCCGCTTTCGCACAGTGTAATATCTCTGAAAACTGAGTCCCGTCCTGACCCTAGACTTCAACACCTCACTCCACCCTCCCCCACTCAATCTCGCCGTATACTCTAACTGCCCAATGTACCCCTCTACTTTCACCACACTTTCACAATACACTCCCCTCCGTAGATGGACTACTCAAATAGTGTTGGTATTATGTGCCTCTCTCTCTCCTATTACACCGCAGCATGTGTCGCCAAAAGCTCAACCTTATTATAACATAGAAACCCCCCACTCGCGCGGCTCCCACTTTCACCAATTCACTTTGCACATTCCAATCAACCTATAATCTGTCTCTCTTTTGTTTCCTGTCTTATTGTTAATCCGACACTAACTTTTTCAAAATTGTAAAAACCTTCAATTTAACACATAATACCAATAAGTATCAAATCAACCCACAACATAATCATTAGTCCTTTACATTATAACATATATAGACAATATACTCTTAAAATACAATATCATTATACGCAGTTCACAAGTTGTCACTTGGCCGCTACGATTTCCGTCACGCTCGTACATATGACGACCATTCGAGTCTCTTATTTTAGAAAGCGTCGTGATCTTGCTGCTGCTCATAATAAATCGTCCGCTAATGCCGTTCACCCACTCATAAAAGATAAGAGTCTAGCAGAGCCCGGATCACCTCGCAATTGAAACGAAAGCAAGACAAAACAAAAAACAAAGTGCTCTTCGATTTGATTCTACATACATTCATAAGTCGCTCACCTTTGTACGACTCTCTCAAACGAAGAAAGCTTCAAACGTAATTAACATAAGACGCTCGTGTTCCTAGAAATCTGAAGCTCTTGCCTTCTCACCCACTAAAAAACATACAACGCTTATAATTCTCATCGTTATTTAGATGTAAGAATCAAAGCATTCTAGGCAGACAACGGGAGAGAGTTATTGTGCAGCATTTCATTGCATTTTACTCCACCCTTGCCCCTCCCCACTCTTCCCTAGCGAGCTACAATCCATTTCTCTTACCTGATTTGAGAAAAGTTAATATTTCGATTCCGAGTCGTTTCACCAATTCTTTTCCAATCCATCCACACCATACTCAGAAAAATAATCACCCCATATCTAGAGGCTGTTGTGTAATAGAAGTATAGCTAATAAAATATTAAAAATCTATACTAATTCATGTGTGTTATTTTTTCTTCTTTAATTGTACGAGGTAAATAACTTGTCTATATCCCCTTAATCTATGTTCATTTCATCACAATTCTGAAATGACGCGTTCTGAGTGATTCACGACCGCGACTGTTGTAAAGACGAGTAAGTTCGTAGCACTCACATTGGCTCTCCAGCATTATGCTGGACTTCGTGTGCTAGTCTTTGATTATGTTTGTGTATTGTTGTTCATGTGTGTGTTGCGTAGTGTGTGTCTGCCAACGTCATGACAGACTCGCTCTATCCTGCTGAGGTGTCATGGCTTGTTTCAGGCTAGATCACGCCGCCAACTCGAACAGTCATATACCAAGATAAAAAATTGATGCATAGGATGACAGCCAACTGTCGTCTGTCAGATAGAGGTGTGAGTTAGAAGGTACATAAGAATCGCGCGTCTGTCACAGAAAAAAACCATCGATCTATGGAGCCTGCTATATAGTAACGCGTGTCTAAGGCAATCTCACGGATTCTTTCTTGAAATAGAGAATAACAGCCTCTTATAGAGTACCCGCTAGATATATGTAGATCGCTATGGTGTGTATACTAGCACGCAACGCGAAAACTATACAACAACCTATCCGGTATTTGGACAGTCATAGATGATCGACCTCCCAAGATGCTACTTCACTTGTCAAGCTTTAGACGCTAGTCGTGCCCTGTATAATATGGTCTCGCCATATGTACACTAAAACATTTAATGACAGGACTTATGTCATCTCTCGTAGATGATCAGAAAGATCCATCTCTTTAGATGTAGAGCATATGGGTACGAGCAAGTAGTGGATTAATGTAAATGGTGTGTAATATAATGTCATTATTGCGTCTTCACAACTCACCACTGGTATACTAATCACTGACATAAAGATAAGACTCAGTATGATATGCCCCCACCCCCCCCACGCGTCCCCTCAGCCCTTACAGATCGCGCAGGAAAAGACCAAACCTTTGTACTAGTGTATGTAGGTACGAGGAGAGAGCTTCTCGTGACTTTTTTGTTTCTCTCTGCGCGTGAGCCTCAGCAGACAGAAAGCAAGGCTCTGGCTCAAAATTTATGTACGAGTCAGAGATATGTTGATTGCGCAGTAATAATGCAAAATTGGAGCACTTCTATATGCGTGAGGAACATGAGTGGATTGTTGTCAACAGACAGTGTCGAATCTCATGCTGTACCTTCTCTCATAATTCTACTCCTCACCATCAATATACCCACCTACATTTTTTTCATTTTCCTATTTGTGGCCTTTTCGTACCCTCTGCTTTCCATGTGTTTCAATCCCTTTTTGCTCCCATTTATCTCATTAGCTCCTGTCCTTGAAGCAAAACGACATGACGGGTCATATGCGAGCCAGCCTAGACAGGAGGCCACCCACTTCTCTTGCGAGACATTGATGACAACACACGGGGGGTCCAGTGCTGCAACCCCCCCAGATTCACATTAAAGAAATTACTCGGGGTTTGCGCAGTGGAGCTTCTTGGCAACCTTCGAAGGCCAATTAGAGAACATGAATTCTTCAATTCTACACCCCACCCCCTGAGGGGCATTCTAGTCTTAGTTGCTCTCACATAGGTTAGGACCAGGGAGATACTTTGAACGAACCGTTTGCTACAGACTAATGAGGGCTCAGAGAACCTTAATCGGACAATGAAATCCTCCTGAAACGTTGCAATCCTACTGTCGAGCCTCAAATAATACTCCAGAGTATAAAAACATAGCAGTGAGGGGTGCTATTGGAGTCCTAGTATACATACAATTTGCGTGTCTCAATCAGTATTTGATTTATAAATGCATTATCAAGTAATCGACTGTGCTATTAATGCTCCAAATCCCATACTCCAGCCACCATAGTCGCACTGGTGATCCAGGGCTACACTATGAATAACAACACACATCCACGCACTTGCAGATATCATTGCAACAATAAGAAGAGTCTCTGCTGTCCATTAGTTGTATGTGTGGGATTTGGTCAGGGTACTCTGACCTTCAAAGAGGGATTGATGCGGAATTCATGAACCCAGCACCATTCGAGGGCATAATGTCAACTATTCCAAAAGCTCTTCATTCGGCTGTCGCTGATCTCTTAGGAGCCAGGCCCGACTAGAGATCCAAAAATATTCCTCTTGATAGTGAATCATGCAGAGGGATCATCCTGCTTGCCAGAGGAGAGGAGACTCGCTTGTTGCAGTGCTAGCTGATTCCAGACTCCGGACATGAAGGGCTGGCCCTCTCTGCACCACTGTCGATGGCGCTGTGTTCCCTTTAAAAAACACTTCATGCTTACACACGGGAATTACTCTACACATACGATACTTCTACCTTCCACTTTTATCGAATGTGAGTCCCTATACACATACAAACATCGGATTCTATAAGTATTGTTAATAAACAATGCCATTCAGTCCACTGGCCATACATCTCAGTACCTCCTGCCTGTCAATGATGCCCTACACCAGCCATTCCCAAAATCAGTAGAACCACCGAGCGCCCCCTTAAACATCTGCCGGCAGAGTCCTGCGTGGCCCCCCAAAATAATTAACCAACGAAGACAAACATTAAGAATAGGCTCTTTGGTTATTTTATTTTGGGGGGAATAGTCTCTGCTACATACACAAATCTTACCGTGGCTTATTTCACAGTCCAAGCTAATGAAACACAACTATTGTAATATTACAAACTCAAAACTATTATAAATTGTAACATTAAATAATTTATATATCTATATTTTTTTTTTAAGACCTCCGCGGCCCCCTGCAGTACCCTCGCGGCCCACCAGGGGGCCGCGACCCCATTTTTCGGAGACACTGCCCTACACGATTGAATCCCATCCTCTCAAAACTTATAATTACGCGATGCCATGGTTCGCTACCCACTACATTTGGCCCCTATCGGGTGTTGCATTAGTTATGTTCACATAACAGCACAGGGCGCACTGTCAAATAAAATCGATCAATCCGTTGCCACCCAAAAGTGTGGTCACAGAACCTGACGCAACAGTTACGAACACTGGGGAGATAGGTGTTTCTGCTTCTTAGAGCCTGCGCCAGAGGTCCCGTTTGTAGTTGGCGGGATTAATCCTATCTCCTGTAGAGTCCCCCACTTGCTAGCATCGGGGTGGCTGGCATCTCTTTCACAGCACCTAGCCTATCCATAAAAGGAGTTTTTCATGAAGAGTTGCGGTGGGTACTACACTATATCTATATTGTTTATATATATTTTATAAGCCAGTGTGGGTTAAATACACTACAACGCATTTCATATTTTTCTGGTTCACATTGACATGTCTGAAACCTGATTTGTCTCCCTGTATTGCGTTCATAAAGACGTGCATGCTTTGGACTCGGGTGGTCGTTGTCTGCTGTTATCGAGACTTCCCGAGAGACGTCATCTGCTCAACGGAGCTGTGCCATTGATAAATTAAATGATAATATTATATTAACCAGTACTTCCGTGGCGGTGGACGATCACGTAGCAGCAGGGTTTAATTCCGGGAGCGGGGCAAGATCTGATCGACAGTAATCCCAATTCCCAGGACATGTTCGGACGGGACCACGGACACTGAAAGTTAAACAATAATTCCATGCGCGTTCCCAAAAGATCGTGCGCGTCTACTGGTTGCACAAAGTTCAAACATTTTCTATTCCACATCAACCTTGTATACAGTTGAGAGGATGGCTCATAAAGGGTGTTTTTGAACCCACGTATAGGTCTTAATTGCACGACTCAACCACGGCTTGTAGTGTCACCAAGTGAGTGCCAGTAATTCTGGCTGCACATCCAATTCCATCGACAGCTACTTTCTATTTTTCTCCTCTGCAATTGCCATTTACGGGAAAGGTTATGCTTCCAATGGAACAATGTGAATGATAAAGGAAGAGAGGTGAGAGGGTATGAAGGTTGATGATTAGAAGATTGGATTCACCCCGGAGAGTCGGTTTTTACTCTTATAAAACTTCGAGGTATGATACTTATCTCCAATCGTCTGAAGTACATATCGCTCCCTGCTGTCTCAAGACGCTCCAAACTATTCTTCAGTGACATTAAACATGAAACAGGACTGAATTGGAGTGAGTCACGATGCTATTCATTCATCAGCAAAGGTAAGGCCCAGAGACACACTTGGACAATGCGTGTCCTTTTATTAACTTTTGCGTTTTGTATGAGCAACACAATGCGGGCATCTGGGAGATCATATTCTGCTGAATAAAGCCAGCTCTGTCGTTCCGTGTTGATATGATATACACTACAGTATATGTCAATCTGATTGGGCTTGAAGTCAGTGCCTCCACACCTCCACCGCACGTCCCACTGGACGGACACAGGTGGATTGTGCAGACATTTAGAATCTCGCCTAGTGAACTTCCTTGAAGGACAGCCCTCAACAAAACACGCAGAGCTGGCTCCTACAAAAGCTCTGCGAGGGGTTCAGTTCAATTTCTGCCCCTATTATGATAGTCCATTTCTGGTATTGGGGGGGGGTGGGGGTGACCAACTAGAGACTGCCACCCACTGCTCATCGCACCAGTGGGCTGATACCTCTGCCAGGTGGGGACTCCAACAGCACGATGGCCGGACTACCACGTGGTTTGCCACTGCCTGGCAGTTTCCGCGGGAGCTTCGGGTCAATGTCGCGGAGTGACCCCCCCCCCCCCCCCCCCCCCCCCCCCCCCCCCGCCCCCCCCCCCCCACCCCCCCCCCCCCCACAGTGATCTTGCCACGGGGGGACACAACGCCAGCAAGCCAGTCGAGGGAGCACAGTGTTGCGGTTGTTCGCAACCCACGCACGTTTCAGGCCAAAGGGCCCAATGCCTTCTCCCAACTGAGCTACTGACGTCCCAAGCTAGCAAGTCGTCTTAGGTGCAAACACTCAGCGGGGAGGGTGGAGCTTATTGATGGAATTTAAATAGTAATATATGAGGTGATCGCATACATTAACTCGGGCTAACACAGCACAGCACAAACAACAAAAATAACAGCTATTTCCCAGGGCAAAGCAGTCGTCTATTCCGAGAAATGATTTGATCTCATATTTCGGGAAGGGAGAAAAATCAATAAACCCTTAGTACGCAGCACTTGTTTATCCAGTCACATAATGATAGGTGATCTTAGGGATCAGCAGGGATGACCACCATCCGCCACCCCAGACAAAAGTGCGTGTTAAGTCCATGTATAGTCACCCTCAACTTTGCATGTAAAAGCAATGACCTGAGTCACATTGCCCATTAAAAAATGGTCATCACATGACATACTATTACTTCTAATGATCCTAGGGCCGCTGGCTAACATTTGAAGTTCCAAGACAACCTACAAACAAATATCGGTATCATGCAAGCCAGTCGATCTCTGTTCATTGGTCTATTGAGTTGCTTACCTGCCGACAATGGGTGATGAGACACTTCATCAAAAAAACAGAGCATTTTCCAGCATAATTTATAAATTCCGGTTTGTCATCAGGCTCCCCTAGTACATTCTCTCGACATGGGACGACAACATTAGCTGGTGGCAGTGTAACGGTCACTACAAGGAACGTAGACCACGTGTTTCTCCGCTTCGCAATAAGATGGATTCAAAACAACGCTGCTTTTGATCAATCACAACACAGGCCGGGGCACCGGTTCGCCACAGCCTCAAATTGAATTTATGTTTTCTTACCTTACTAATGAAGAGGTCTCTGATTAAAATAATGGTATGGTAATTTGTGTGACCGCGGGACCAAAGCAACGACCCTTATAATAATCCCGTTGTGCTTGTAGCAAAGGTTCATGAACTTACTCAGGTACTGTTGTTATACTGTTTCCTACTCAGGCAAGGTAATGGCAAGGTAACGGTTTTCTAAACTCCATTCTTTTTTTAAACTTGTTTTAATTCTATGTTATAAGTGGTATGGTAAAACTATGTTTCATCCAGCTATTAGTCAAAATGCTTGTGTATGCATCACAGGCGAGGAATCAATTGTATGGAAAAACTTACAAAAGTGCCCTATCCCGTTCAGAAGCCTGAAAAACTAAGGCAGGGCAGGGGCCTGGTTAGTACTGTGATGGGAGACCTCCGGGAACACCAGGCGCCATCCGTGGGTGTCGCTGTGGCTGTAAAGTGGCAAATTGATTGTTGTGTGATCTTGTGTGTTGTTGCGGCTACGGGTACATTTCACTCCATATGCCTCGATTGAGTCTGGGTGTGTGTCGTGAATGCCTGGTGGGGGTCAAGTGGGGCCGCTCTGTCAGTGGTTTCCAAGGGATTATATATTATCTATATAAATAGTCTGGTCGCAACCATACTTCAGTCTCTGCTGCTCTGTCATCTCATGCCCCCCCGCGAACGGGCACATGCGCAAGCGGCGTGGTGAACCAACAAAAACAAAGATCCTCCTATTGTGCAGGTTCATGTTCTTACATCACAAGTTAGGGGAATTCACTTCAAAAGTAAATTTTCTGGTTACACGTCCATTCGACCCATCCATTTTCTTACCCCCTAATCCACTTTTAAGTTGGGTGGTGGGGTGTCGTCCGAGCTGCCACCCAATTTACAGAGCACCAGCCCACTCACTGTTCCTCCTGCACGTGTGGTGAGTCACAGGAGCTGTATAGTTTACTACGGTTGACAATAAGTTCTTGCGTTTACAAAACTCTTCCCCCAAAACGTGTTGTTAGATAGCAGACATGTTATTCTTAGTAACACCTACAACAATCCAATAGTGACACGGAATAAACACACTTTATCACTCATTCACCAGCAGATATCAGAACGCTGCGAGCTCGCAGGGATCTTAAAGCTGATTGCTGTAGGTCCCTTTTACTGCTGGTTTCTAGGGGATGCTTTCTCACGGGCGATCGCTGGAATCGCGCTGGAGTCGTTGCGCCACCAGACTGCACATTCTTAGTTTTTCCGACCCAGGGTTCTTCTTGACGGAAAGTCTTGGCCTGCGGTGGCAGAGGTGGCAGTCGATGATGTCTATGAAGTCACGGTAGTTTACGTTCGCCGGCTTAATGTGTAAATCCATGTATCTACCTTCGTATTTGTTCACGTAGTTGCGCTATCATTAATTTACAAACATCCCCCCCTTACAAATCATTTTTCCTCTCACCCCCCCTCCTAATCCACCCTACCTTCTTCCATTCCCCAACCATCCTACTCCAATACCATTTAAAACTATCATACTAATAAAATCATAAACTCTATATTAACATAATACTACTCTAACCATAATTCCCTTAATTACCAAAATAAATTAAACTATCCCCCTACTATCATCACCTCTACATCTAAAAAATCCCCCCACCCCACCCCACAACAAATAATCCCAACCCCACCAAACCCAAAATAAACCCTTTCCACATCTAATAATTCATACAAAAATTATCCCTCCTACATCTCCCCCACCCCCCCCCACCTAACAATACTCTACTCCCCCACAAACCCCCCAAAAATAACTCACTTCTAATAATAATCAACAATCTATTCCAATCCCAACACATCAACTAAAACAAAAACCACTCACTCTAACCCACACTAAACACCCTCTCCAAAATCAACTTACTTTTAACCATACACATCTAACTTCATCCCCCATCCCTCCCCCCTCCACTACCACCCACTCATTACCCAACATATCCACCAATCCATCCCCACCCTCCATTTAAAAAACATTCCTCCCCTAATCAATCAAAACCACTCTCAATATTCCATCTATCCTACCCCTACCAACTTACTTATTCCCTTACAAATCCACCAACCCACATTCAACCATACCAACTAATATCTATAATCATTTCTTTCACATTATAACACACCCTTTTATCACAAATTTAAAAAAACAATTCCAAAACTCATCCTCCTTCATCCTCTCTTTAATAAACTTTCTCATTCTCAATCCATTACTCCCCCCCCCCCCCCATATCCCAAAATAACATAACCCTAAAATCCACTAACCTACCTAACACCATACCCCCTACCCCTACCAATCTAACCCAACACCAATCCACTAACCCCTAACCTAACCAAAACCAAAAATACTCACAACCCCCCCCAAAAAAACCCCCACACTACTCCACATACTAAAAAATCCATATCAATATCCCATCACCCCCCATCCCAATACATTAAAACAGTATCTAATCCAAGCCCTCCTTACTCCTAACCCAAAACTCTCCCATCCCAATACACTACCCCCACTTCCTATGTCCAACCAATCTATCCCCTTATACATATCCTCAATCATACCCTTATAACCTACCTCCCCCCCCCCCCATACATCTCCCTTATCACCTCCTCTATTCAAAATTTACCTACCATACTTACTCACCCCCCCCCCCCTCCACCCAAAAATACACCCACCCATACTAAAAAATTCACCATCTAACACCCCCTCCCTCACTACCCATAAACCTCCCAATTAAAATTCCCACATAAATATTCACTAACAACATCCACTATATATCTTACCTATCCCTCATCAACTATAACCTACCCACATCCACTTTCCATACACATATCTCAAAATCTCCCCCCCCCCACCAACAACTCTCACCCTCAATACCTCCACCCCCTAATTCATTTACAACTCCCTTCCCTCCCCCCCCCCCCATCCCATCACCCCCCCCCTTTAATCCCTAACCTTCCTCCATACATACCTCCCAAAACCCATTCTACCACTCCCCCCTAATCTCACACCCCCCCACCCAATCCCCACATATTTATCTCTATCCATACCAATAATCACTTCTCCCTCCCCCCCACCCATCACATCTCTCCTCAATCATTCTTCCATATCCCCCCCCACCCTCAACATATATATCCCCCCTTACCCTCACACACTACCACTAACCCCACAATAACAATCCCCCCCCTTAACACCCCCCCACAATCTAATCAAAAAATAACAATCCCCCACCAACAAAACCCCACCAAAACACACTAAACCCAAATCCTATACCACATCATCCCAACCTCAATACAACAAAAACCTATTTCTCCCAATCCCCACTTATTATCACCACCAAAAATCATAACAAAAAAAACCAAACCCTCCACCAACCACATCCCCATTACAAATCATCAATACACACAATCAAATCACAATACACCTAACACACACCACATCTACATATCATCTACTATATAAACAAAACAATAACCCCCATACCCCCTTAATTACACATACTACAAACAATAAACACTCATAACCAAATCAAACCCCCCCATAATTAATAGTTACTTAATGTAACTTAAGTTCTACGAAACCTTTCCTTCTACCTTCTCTCACCCAAAAAATACATCTAAACCCCTCTCCCCCTCTCATACATAAAAACCCCATTTCCCCCCCAACTAACAAACCCCTATCATATTATAACCAATAATAAAATCCTAACTCCCCTCCATCCCATCCCCAAATCTAAATACCCCCTTAATTTTCTAAATAGGTGCGTAGTCCCTTAGCTACGAGCCCATCAGGCCAGCCCGGCTTGGCAGAGTTCAAGAGGGGGTGCGGCCTTGTGCAGGGGCATTTATAGAGGAAGGTGGCTGGTGATTGGAGCAAATTATTTTGATCTCTCTGGCGTGTGACCTGGGGGTCACGTGACACCCACTAGCGAAGTCCTAAGGGACTACGCACCTATTCGTAGAACTTAAGTTACATTAAGTAACTATTAATTCATTGACTTGCAGATACTCAGGCGCCCTCTTGTGGCCATGGGAGAGTTCATTTGAGATTTAATCATTTGTGTTCGTTTGACACATTTACACATAGCTGGAGCATAGTCTTCAGAGTGGTCACGGTTGATCCTTTGAGCTTAAAAAAAGATTTACAATAACACGCACTATCGCAATAATCAGTTGTAGACGTTTTGCTTCCAACAAGAAAAGCCCTTTGAGCTACTATGGTTGCAATCACAAAGATTGTGGGCTTGTGGCTCTAATCTATACACTGAATATATAACATAAAAAGAACACTTATGTAGACCTTTTTGATTTTATTGTTGGATGGGAATCAGCTCACGGACATGATGAGAATGTTTATGTTCATATTGACGTATCACAGCATTTTCCACCTCTCCCAACAACAATGAAATGATGCCTTTGCATGACCTGTTCTGCCAGACATGATTCAGGGATGTTTGGAAGCAAGAAAAGCTCTGTTTAAGCGAGTGCTTTGGTTGTTACAGCGATGAACCCAAAGTGACTGCTGTAAAAATGTAAGATGGACAGTAGTACAGCTTCTGGGCATAATATATTCTTTATTCTTTCTTCTTCTGCATGGGCCGACAGTACAGCATCTCTATAGAATACTCTCTCAGTGGAATCTAACAGGACGATCTTGTTGTCTCTTCTGGTTATTATTCTATTCTGAAAAAATAAGTCAGCATTTCTCCAACAGTCCGTCTATGGTCAGACCATCGCTCTTCTTGGACAGGTGGGGACATGTATTGATTGACTGACTTATGACAAAATGTAGGAGACCAGTTTTTTTGTCGACCTCCACAAAATCATACTTCCAGTCTTGACACATGTACTTAACAAATGTACCGGACTGAACCCCGCTACTCTGCGACCTGTACAGCCATGCAACCATTATATGTATTATTATTATTATTATTGCGGTGGAGGTGGGCTGCTGTTAGAGCAGAGTTTATGGACTACTCCATCAAGTTTCACAAACTTTAGGATGCGTAATGTCGATTGACAAAAAAGACTGGTGAATGAGTGTAAGAATGTATTTTTGTGCGAGAACCCAGAAGTCTGGGTTGAGAGCTAAATGCAGACCCTGGAATTCACAAAAAGATTGTATGGCGTCTGCCGACGTCGAAGTGGACGAAGACAAACACATTTATCAGTCGGCTCCGTGCCACTGTTTGACAAGAGCTGGAGTCGAGCGTAAGTCAAGCTGGTTTCTCCAAAAGGACATAAGTTTAAAAAAAAAACTCTTCAATCTCCTCCCTGGTACTTTCAAAGATTATAGATAAGGAGCTTCTGCAAAGACAATGCATGCACATATCGCCTACATTGTCAAAACCTGATGCTTGTATCCATGTGTTCAACATTAAAGGACAACTCACCCTCAAATCCACTTTTTTTGCTGATAAACGGTATAAATGAGTGTCCAATAGTGTTGTCTACATATCCTGGTCATAATCTTGTCACTTTGGTGCAAATTAGTTGAAAGTTAGACTTTCTGCCTAAAACCGTCTGTGAGGCGCCATCTGCTGGCGACCTGTATTACTACATTTGAATTTTGAATCTGGCGCCAACACTGGCACAGAAGTTGGACCTGACGTCTGCAAGTTGGACCTGACGTCAGCAGCCCCCCGCCCAGAGCAATGTAAACGGCCCAGTCTCGTTCACGCCCCCTTTAGTCCTCCAGGCTACGCCCATTTAGAGGAAGATTTGAACAGGAAATGTGAGTAACGTAAGCTCCGAGGAGCGGGGGTGAGAACCACTTTAAGACTTCCTGCTTCTATAAGTATCCAGTCTGCTATTCATTATTTCATTGATTCTTTACCTATCTACTTGTCCATCTTAACATCTTACAGGCCGCCAACCAATGAGCAGTTTGGACTAGGGTCTTGACCATGACTTCAATAATGAGTCCTCATTTGCCTCCTCAGAGTTTCTTTTACCTTTGGCTCTGCCCATAACAAGTCAACAGTGCGTTAAAAACACTTCATCAAACGATGCTGTTGTTGAATGCCATCAAAGAAATTACAACTTTTTTTCAAATGTAGTTGGTGCGGTGTATACACAGGTGTGCGTAATAGTCCAACAAGTACTGTACTAAGTTTAATGTAAGAACACCTCTGAGAGAAGGACGTTCTGTATCTTCTTAACCTTAAGTGGGATTTCTATTTGTATTAATTCATGAACCCAGAATGGACTTCCCACAGTTCATCCATGTTGTTATCAAAGCAGTTTAAGAAGCAAATATTTTCCAGGCCTTTCCTTGAGGCATCACTTCCAATAATGTTGAATTTCCTGAATATGGTGATTGTTATGAAGCCACATGTATCTGTCTGCTCTGCTTCGGTGCAGCGGCTGTTTGCGCATCGCGGAGCCGTGCCACATTCTTGGGCCTCGAAACACGGCCTTTCTCGGGCTTTTACACGCAGCCTGTGCACTTTGACAGAAAACAGAGGAGAGCTGCTCATGTGTTTATTCAGGTCCAGACATGTATGCAGACAAAAGTAAGAAATTGCATTAAATATCAAAAAGTCATACAAGACTGCAAGTGGAGCGAGGGGAGGAGGGGAGGCAAACACGGCACACAAATGTTTTTCAATTTATCAATTCATGCTATACATTTAACACAACACATCACATAAGCAACAATAAATAAACAGAATTACAAAAAAACATATACGATAAGAAGACTGTTTACCAAAGGAGCTACAGTACTTTCTGGACTATAAGACAAGGAAATCTAGGTCTTGTTTTTAAGTGAAAGTCAGAGCAGTTTATATACTTATTATTTTGACTCCATCACGATTTAATAGGAATTTATTGTATTATTTACCAAAATGTTGAATAGGATTTAAAAGTGATCGTCGTCCATCCCTTTGTTTTGCTCAATCAGATAAGAAATGAAAATGAAAACCTGCGGCTTATATTCAAGTGCGGCTTATATGTGAATAGAATGTACTTTCTCCTCAATTTTAGCTGGTGCGGTTAATAGTCCAGGAAGTAATCATACTGCTAAAATATATTATGGTATTTTGGTTTTTCGAAATGAATGCAATTATAGCACAATTAAAGCAGTTTGACAGAAGTCCTAATGAGAGATTGGACTGATTTGACAACAACACAAAAATATAAAGTTTTCCTATGCTTTTCCTTTTCTCACACTTATGACTTTTTTTTTTACATCACACTACTACGTGTTTAATGTACACACAGCATTTATTACTTGAGAAAAATATACAAACTGTTTCATAAGGTATTTATAAGTCATAATAATAAAAACACACTACATTATGAATATATGTTATGATAGTATTAGTGTA
The DNA here is from genome assembly GCA_964034765.1 of Knipowitschia caucasica. NCBI lineage: Eukaryota > Metazoa > Chordata > Actinopteri > Gobiiformes > Gobiidae > Knipowitschia > Knipowitschia caucasica. The sequence goes on along the minus strand of OZ035824.1, from coordinate 9,104,727 downwards.
TATATACTTATTTTCTCAAACATATAAATACAAAATAGATCATTTCTCAGGTGACCATAATTGTTCGCTGTAAAAATCAAACAGATTTTCTAACCCACGTTGTCATATTATAAAAGGGCATTGTTTTATACCAATTCTTGGGTTTCATTAAACTGGCCAGTAGGGGGCGAATGAGCAGAGGTGGGACAACTCAGTTTTGCTCCCATTGAAAACCATGTAAATCGTGTCTGTTTTGGAGTCAAAAGGCTCTCATCCTGTGCGGTGTACGGTTGTTGGAACAGTCTTAATCGGGGACACTACATTCTAAGGGAGTACTAAAAAATATTTCTCAAAAGAGTCCTGAATTAGGGCATTTTTTGAAGAAAAAAACTGAAGAAATTGCTGCGTTTCATTTGGGTGGCCTGCAGGGGGCGCTTATTGGGAAAGCCTTTAGCCTCATTTGAGTGATTTTTTTAAAAGTGCACTCCTTTATATGAGACCACAGTTGGAACACGGAAGAAACTCTTGTCTTTCTCTGTATTTGCGCGGTTGCTGCAAGCGTACACCGCACAAAAAGATGGCATTTTGACAGCGCTTCTTCTTCTACTATATCTCTATGTATAAACCCTGCAGACTGCACCGCCAGGGTACGTCACGTCCTGTCCCACGTTTGTTTATCGCGCCACTGCCCTAACGTCATATGAAACCCAAGAATAGGGTCAAAAACATCTCACCCTTCAAAACAAGTCATGATGCAGTATGTCCTCTCACATGATACACATAATAATAATAATACATACGTAATAATAATAAAACATTGTACCTATATAGCGCCTTTTTGGACACTTGAAGACGCTTTGCAGAAGAACACACACACATAATACACACATACCTTTCTCACTTTTTATAGTTTTTCCCGGGTCACTGTCGACAAAGTGTGAAACCACATCACAGTCCTGCTCCCAGACCACTCTCTACACGCACCGAGCAACATACGCACATGCCCTCTGAGTATATGGTATAGTAATATATAATCATAATCAACGTGAAGGAATATCTGGTATATTACAACACTTTTGATCCTTTAAACAAATCCCAAAGCAAGAAAAGTAACCGATACACAGACAACCAGGCCGTTATCTTGCCGTAGTTACTGTACCGTTGGGTATCATGGCTATCAGATGACACCCTCGTGGCACTTTATATATTGCTGTCAAATACTGTACTGTAGTTTTGTATTGCACCCAGAGACTGTAAATATTAACGGACGTAGTTTCTCCTATCTCTGCCATTGAAACTAATGTGCCACCACTTTTGCCTTATGTAGGGCTTTGTCAAAATGGCCGCAGGGCTGGAAAATGTGAAAAAACGCATTTGCGCATGCGTCAGCTGGCACTAGCCCCATTCATTTAACAAGTGCCTTCTAGAAGTCCACAGCTGCTAAACTAGACTGGTCCCAAAAAATGATACTCCCCTCAGCATTGACACACATCTGGGACGTAGCTTTGGGTCAAGAGCCGACTTTTGGACCATCCTGTAAAAGCCGGTTTTGAGAGGAATGAAGTCGTCATACAAAAGCATTGGATAATTCCTTTTCCGGGTGCACCCCCACCGGCCCGAATTGAGATTAGGAGCATGTCAGCGCACGTGCTCATGGACCTTGCACCTTATACTGCAAATTAAACATTCTCCATTTCCTGCTAAATATTAATTGTGTTGTTTTTTTGTACATTGTGACCGGGGACTGTTATTGTGTTGGTAACTTTGGTAAAGACTACAGGTGGAAAGTAGGATGGTGCTAAATCTGGTGCAGCCATCTTTAATGTAGCTGCACATCGTCCTTAATAAATGAAACTCTAAACTCTAGCCCTTCAATATTCCTTCAATATTCAACATTTTCACATTGCAGACCGGTATTAAAGGGGGGTTAAGAAGGAGACGTCTGCAGTCAATGCACTGTGTACCTGAACGGAGGGAATTCTATTTTTTATTTAAGGGTACCAGTGCTAGCTTTTCAGGGCCAGAACTTTCAAAACTCTAAAACCCATGTCACAGCTTCTCGCATTGCCTTCTAAAGTCAACATTACAGTGTCAAAAGGCAAATAAGGAAATAGTTAAATGTAAAAAGGCCTGTACTTAATTCGTGGTCATTAAAAACGTACGTTCATGTGATTTGTTATACGGACATACCTTTATTTTCATGTCCTTTTCTAAATATTTGAACCACTAAGAATGTTTACACTGTATACGGTATTCTTAGTGGTTAAAATACCTCGGCAAAAAGACTAGGTGGAAAACTAAGTGGAAGTAGAGTCAAAATGACACAGCATCGTGGGCGGGTGGTCAGTGTGAATGGAAAAGGCGACCGGGCCTTTTGATTCAGTAAAACATTAAGTAAAAGCAGCTGGACTTTTTAAGGTTTTTCATGTAAACGTCATCATGTCGCCCCATTACTGAAGCAGCCAGCGGAATTTTTTTAATCCGTGGTTCGAATGGGTGATTGTCCCAAAAATGTTCTAACAAATTTTAAAATGCCTTTCAAACATAGAAACGGTCCTCTCCTACAGCTCCTAAAACCCGTGCAGCTCTCGAGCTACAACTAAAACTCATTATCCAGTCAGATTTGTCATGATTTGAGCGCAGCATTTCTGAACTGTGATCAAAATATTGCTTTGATTGAACACTTTTTATTTTACTTTATTTTTTACAAGAAACTGAAATGACTTGATCCAATCTAACCACACAAAATAATGTGTTGGAAATTGAACCTAACTCTAAATGGTGAAAGTAAATATTACTAGACTGGTCAAAACTTACCAAAATAAAAAACGAAATTCTGACTTAGACTGATGTATAACCATGAAAACAGAGGTGTGTGGCGTTGGCATGGTGACCACATCAAAAATCGTACGGTGACACAAACAGCGTGACCTTTGTGAGGTAGCGTCCCAGCAGCGCGCTCCTCTCCAGCTCGCTCATCTCCACCTCGGCCTCCAGCACGGCGGGGCCTCGGATTGGCTGCACCAGGAGCAGCGTGCCCGTCTGCCGGCCCGACCTCTGCACGCTGAAGTGGCCCCGCCCCCTGCCGCCGCCCAGGCCGAAGCGCAGCGTGTCGCCCAGCACCCGCGCCGCAGACACCCGGAAGAGCACGCGGGGCGCCGACAGGTTCGACACCACCGACAGGAAGTGGAAGGAGATGGAGGAGGGGGCCAGGGCGCAGGCTTTGTCCCCCAGCATGCACGGGTTCCTCTCACAGCGCCTGCGGGAGAGACAGGGTTACTATAAAGGCACGCATCGGTACAGCCATGGTAACCCGGGACAACAGTAGGAAAGATAAGTGAGTCATCTTTATCAATATAGCTCTTTAAATGTTTGGAAAATGGCAGAAGTGAGATGCCGGATACACTCTGGCGCATCGAAGCCTCCCACCTTCCCATTTGGTTAACCCACTCGGTACATTCGGAACTGTTGTACATGTTTTTAGTGGTAGGGAAAACCGGAGCACCTGGAGGAAACCTATACACATACATTGAGAACTTGCAAACTCCACATAAAAAAAGGACTGGAATTGGAATCGAACCCAGGAACTTCTTGCTGCCACCATGTTGCTTTTCACCACAGGGAGGACCAGTATGTGACAAAAAGAAAAGTCAAAAGAAACATTTGACTTTCAAAATAAGTTTTCTAAAGTCACAGCGCAGTGCACCCTGGACCAGAGGGAGTCACTCTATGAAGAACTACTGCAAGTTTATCATCCACATGGAGCAGCATCAGCATTTTTAAATCATGTAACTCCTAATACTTAATACAGGAAAGGGCAGCTTGTGCAACAGCCCTAGCCTGGTCCTACCATACCATAGTAGTACTGAACGTAGCTCAGTGCAGCACCTCCAGACCTTAGTAAGAAATGTAATTTGTAGTACAAATTACATTTCGGTCTGGAAGTGCTCCATTGAGCTCCGTGAACAGGTGGGAGGGGTTAACTCCTTTTGCAGATTGAAACGTTCGGATCTGAGTTTACCGTGACGTATGTAATGAGCCCGAGTGAGTCGTTAGCATGTAGCATTTAGCCTAGCCATCTCCTTTGCCGCTAACGGAGCCCGTGGGGAGTAGCGCCACCATTTTTGCCAGCGATTACATTTGCTAAACATTCCTCTTGCTCCGGCCTCAGTTTCTTGATAGAACCAGACCGGATTACTTTACTATCGCATTCTTCGCCACTGCCAAACTACAACCTGCCTGTTCGACGCAAACTCTTGACATCACCCACAACTAACTACAACACCCGCCTCCTGCGCTCTCTGATTGGTCGGATGGAATTCAACCGATTGTATTCGCTAACACAGGGACCAGACCCAGACGTTACATGCAGTGAAATGATGATTGTGCGAGTGTAGGATGGCTAAGGCCAGGCGACAACAGCCCTAATAGATGGTAAGAACTTCACTCTTGTTAGGTTGTCATTTTGTTGGTTTTATTGCTGTCTGAATAATCATGTAATTATTGTTTTTATATAGCGTTTTTTTTTAACACGCGCCACAGCTGCCCTCGGGCACACTGACAGAAGCAAGGCAACCAGTATGTGCATTGAAGGCAAATTTTGGTTCGCACTGTAAACGCCTTGGCCAAAAAAACGACCTTGCGAGGCGGGTCAAACGGCGCGTCGTTTTGACACCGCAGCCCGTGTTGCTCGGAGCGACCCCTGTTTTTGTGCAGTGGGAATGAGGCTTGAGTCGCATCACATTCTGTTTTCTAAAGGAGGGCAGAATGCAGTTACCACAGCTAGAATCAAACCACACACATTTACGCTTTGGGAGCTTTCTCACTGAGCCACTACTTTAAAAAACAATTCACGACTTTACTGAATATAACGTCTTTGTTTTGACGCCGTGTTCTTGCATTATCAAAATTCTTGTGAGCAAATCAAAGCCACCGTCTGTGGTTTCAGTGCATTATTACCTCTCCGTCTCTTACAATCAAACTATACAGTGGGCGGATGTTTAAAACCGAGCCTCATTGTCTAATATGGGCCTGTTTTTGGACTTGGGACGTCCCGTAATGATGGGTGCAGAGCGGAGAGGAGGGGCATCCTATTGTCTTGGGTCTCCTCCTCTGAGCCTGTGTGTGTGTGTCCCGTCTTACAACACCCGTCCTTGGGAGTTGGGACATCCAGGGTCAGGCCTATTGTCCCGATCTGCTGCGTCTGCAATGACGTTGTGGCTCTTGGCTCATGTGGAAGCAGCAGGTTCGCCCTCTCGCTGGGTTTGCTGCTCACTCAAAGTAGCAATATGTGAGATTTTCATGTCCTGTTCTGTTCAAGCTGCAGTAGTGTGTGAGCTTTGTGTGAATTAGACAGGATATGTGCATGCTTATTTTTGCATCAACCTATATTTAATTTATTTATTTTAGTTGGTTTGATTAGTTATTTGCATGTATGTTATACCCACAGATATACGTACTTTTGAATGGGCTGGAAACGGCAGCAATTCCAAGTAGCTCTGAAACAGTTGTTTTGTGCTTTACAATTGTTATTTATTGTATTATTTTGTTATTTCTACCTGTAAATGTTACGGCAGTACAGTGTTCATGGTTTAATACTGATCCAGACCAGAGCAGCTGGTCTGGATCAGCGGCTACACCATCTCCGCACTAAAAACAAATATCAAATGCCCACAAATGCCCAAAGGCAGGTTTTGGTACGAGGGAGGTTACCCTCCACACAGGATGTAAGAGGATATTGTCTCATCATGGTCCCAAGCTCATGTGGTCTCTGCAGCCTCATTTCCACTGAGCAAAAAAACACAGGAATTTCAGCCGAAAACCCCAGGGGCAGACTTTCTTTACACACTGGGCGACACAAACTGTCGTGTCAGAACGACTCAGCATTTAACCAAACTTCAGAGTTAGCCTTTTTCCCGAGACATGTTGAGTGTGAACACTTGGACCAAATATAGTTGCAGATCAAAACTGTTTTATGGCCCGTTGTTCTTATATGGCTCAGGAGACAAATATTATACAACTACACACGAGTCACACAAGGGACCCAATGTCAGTTTTTGCATTTGACTCTTTGTCATGAAAAAAAAAATTTTTTTTTTGATCCATGTGGTACTTGCTCTACGACACTGTGTAGCATAGAGAACAAGAATTATGACGAGGGCCCCACGCAGGGACACACTTACATTGGAGATGTCTTGATGTAGGTGGCGTTCTTCACGTCAGGACAGTCCACCTTCACACACTGGAAGCCTCCGTACGTGTTCACGCAGGTCTGCTCCGAGCTGCAGTTGTGCAGGCGGCTCTCACACTCGTCAATGTCTGAAAGGAAAGGGCAGAGGGGGTCTCAAGGTGAGCTCCAACCGACCACACCAGAACATTACTGTGTCACTGTACAGTAATGGTGTGTAGTGAGAGGTGTGTGTTCTGACCGGAGCAGCTGCGTCCGTCCGTGGAGAGGTCATACCCCTGGGGACAGAAGCAATGGAAGCTCCCGGGAGTGTTGATGCACTGATGGACACAGAGGCGCCCGGGCTGCCCCAGCGGGAACAGCAGACACTCGTCTATGTCTGAGGAGAAAGAAACCATGGATTTTTAAAACCCAAAATGGAGACAGTGACACAAACGATTACTGAGTGATAAGAGTTTACTTTTCAATATAAGTCAATAGTAGCATCATCCATGAGCACTTCCCCATTGGGTTAGCATTGTCCGTCTACAACAGTGAATTTGGACTGACCTGTGCATATGTTGTTGTCGCGACCGGAGATGGTGAAGCCCACGTCACAGGTGCAGCGGGTGGAGCCCAGGAAGTGGGTGCAGTGAGAGGGGCGCACAGACGAGGGCGCTGGAGAGGTGGAGAAAGTGAGGGAAGGGGAGGGGGAGGAGGAGGATGAAGAGGAAGAAGAGGATGCGGAGAGTGCGGCCGACAGGGGCAGGGCCGACGCAGACGCTCCAGCAGAGAAGAAGGGTAGAGCGTGAGAGCTGGAGTTAAAGCCTGAGGAGAAAGGAGACAATATTTACTTTTCTAGTTCATTAAAAACTTTATATTGAAAGTTGACATATTCAGTTAAGTTAGTTTCAACTTTCAACTTGGTGGGGCGACAGTAGCTCAGTTGGTAGAGCATCGGCCTTAGGGCTTGAAGGTTGTAGGTTAAAATCCACCACGAGACCTGCTTCACGACCCCACTGAAAGATCTCAGCTCCTGAGGACTCACCACCTGCAGGAGGATCAGTGAGGGGCTGGTGCTCTGTGGACTGGGTGCAGCTCTGACTGCCACCCCCCGACCCAGAAATTGATTAAGGGGACAAAAATGGATGGATGGATAGTTCCAACTTAACATACAACATTTTGGGAATATAAAAATAACTCTAATAAAGAGACTTTGGTAGACAGAACCACCCATTACATTTTTGTTCCTAACTTTTTCCATAAATTTGACACGTTTGTCCCAACATGTCTTATGGGAAAACCTGTTTAAGAACAGTTTAAATACATGTCACCAAGGAACTGGTTATATTTGACAGCATAGTTCATGTTTGTGGTTGGAATACCCAGATTCAAACTAATTATATATGTATAAATCATGTTCAAATATCCTGCATGGCCCCCGTTATGCCCTCTCTCTCCAAATGCTTCATCTTCACTTTAGCTAGGTCCCTAAAGGATTATGAAATATTTGTAAAAATGTAACTTTGTGTATTATTCAATGGATAAATAATTGGTAACTTAGATTAGAAGCCTGAAAATAAAGAGTCCTGGATCTACAGCCTCAGACCTGGGTCCACAGCCTGAATCCAGGATCTGACTTTTTTGTTGATGTAGGAGGGTTTAAAGAGCAGAATACTCCAACCTGCTCCTGGGGCGTGTGTGAGACTTAGATGGGTTTATACCACTGGCGCAAACAGACACCCGTCACACACACAAACTGACGTCACACACAGAGTCAATGGAGAGGCCAGGACCAAATGTAGTGCCACCAAAAAAGGTCGAGAAGGCGCCACACAGACGTTTTTAGGCTCAAAAGTGAGATTTTATCTAATCTGCACTAAAATGTCAAAGAAAATGACCAGGATATGTAGAGAGCACTACAATAAACATATTTTTGCAGTTTATGAGTTAAAAAAAGTTGATTTAGTGTTTAGTCGACACAGTGATGATCCAGGTCATGAATGCAAATGTATGGACATTGGTCATTAATTCTCAACTTCACAAATTATTTCACATTCTAATACATCAACTACTAAATAAAACATTCTACTGATCTTTAAAAGCCAAAATGAGCACACATAATACATTTTAGTATTTTAGTTAAAAATGCACGGTGGTCTTGTTATGTAAAAGTAGCGGTTATATGAGGTTGTTTTCGCGCAAAAATTGCACACACAAAAATCCGGCAAACAGAAAAGCCCCGAAAGGTTGTTAGTATTAGATAGCAATATGGCCTACATGCAGGACTGTACAAGGACTCCATGTTATGACTATGATGTGACTGTCTCTTTGTGACACGTATGTCTTTCGATGTGTGACGTGACAATGACTATATAAACTGTGTACTGCCTTTATTCTGTCTGAGAGAAAGAAACAGAGGAAACCAGTGGAACTTGAGAGAAACTTAAATAAACTTCCAGAGTTTGGCACACCACGATCCGTCTCTCTCTGCTTCATCCTGACAGATTTGGTGGAGAATGCGCGGCTCAGTGTGTGCCATTCTTTGGATTGTTTTGAGGGAGTTTGCTTTGTTTCTTTTCCTCGGCGTGAGAGATCGGCATGCTGTGTCTGGGAGGGGAGATTCCAGCAGGCTGGAAGAGCTGTTCCTGGATGCTTCTTGTCGCTTCTGTCACTTTTGTTTTTTAAATTGAATATTCCGACGCGGAAAAGAGTTGGCAGACCTCTCGGACAGTCCTTGGATCCTGTTTGACAAGAATAAGGTAAGCAGACACCTTTTTATATGTAAAGTCTGCATAATTGGATACTAGCTAAATTTTGGTCTGTTTTTGAGGTCTGTCGAACTCTCTAAATTGTGTTCAAATAAGTGAGGATCCATAAAGTGTATAGGATCCATAAGTGAGAAGGCCATAAAGTGAGTGAAGGATCCATAAGTGAAAAGTGTTGGCCATAAGTGAGGATCCATAAAGTGAAAAGTGTTGGCCATTAAAGTGAATAGGATCCATAAAGTGTAAAGGCCATAAAAAGTGTAGGATCCATAAAGTGTAAAGGCCATAAGTGAGGATCCATAAAGTGAAAAGTGTTGGCCAATAAAGTGAATAGGATCCATAAAGTGTAAAGGCCATAACAAGTGTAGGATCCATAAAGTGTAAAGGCCATAAGTGAGGATCCATAAAGTGAAAAGTGTTGGCCATTAAAGTGAATAGGATCCATAAAGTGTAAAGGCCATAAAAAGTGTAGGATCCATAAAGTGTAAAGGCCATAAGTGAGGATCCATAAGTGAAACCATGGTGTAAAATTAAAAGTAATTATAAAAAGGGAAACGTGTTAAGGAGGCCTTTGTTACAAAAGCTTTGAAATTGACAAATTTCAGGCTGATAAATGACAAAAGTAAAGAAGCAACAATATTTCAGTGATCACGGTTTAAATTACATACAGAAAAAGGGAGTTTTTGTTTTTTGTAGTGAACAGAGTTCACCGGAGAATGCAGAGTTATATCTAAAGTTGAGCTATGAGAGCTTTCGTGAGTTATTTACATTTTTTGCCGAGTTTTATCTACAGTTGAGCTATGAGAGGGTTGTATCCAACAGTTGTTTTTGTTTTTTAGAAAGAGATTTTGAGTTTAAACTAGTTTGCTACCTCGATAAAATAGAAGCGTAAACGTGAAAGACAAGAGTGCCTTTTGTTACAAGTGTGGAAAGTGATCACTTCTAGACTTGGATGACAAAAGTATAAACTACAAGTTATATTCGCAAAGTAATCTTGAAAGTTATTCTTCTTTCTGTTTTTGCATTTTTGCTAAAACACTACTTTCTGCCTGTGTGTGCAGCTCTATCTTGCTGCCGTTGTCAGGGGAAACGGCCCCCTCCTTTGCTACTCTGGCTCTGAAGCAGAGCAAAGCTACTGCTTTAGGATTTCTGGCTTTTCATAGTTGTTATTCCGTTAAATTTGCGAAATTTGCCATTGAACATTGTGTTAGACACAGTTAAACATTTTTAAACACCATTAGGAAATAGAAGTTTTGAATTAGTATGTTTTTGAAACCCAAAGATTAGTACAAAAAGCTTTGCTTTTCTTTTTAAATCTGCTGCTTATTTCTTAACTTTTTGTGAGTTGTGTTTGTTTGTATGTTTTTATTTTAGTTACAAAAGCCGTTTTTCAAACATTTAAATTAGAATCTGTGTTAAAAGTGATTATTGATTATAGACTTTGTCTAAAAAGAAAGAGGGAATTAGGCTGTAAAAGTATTATTAAGTTAAACTACCCAATTCACCCATTGCAAGCGGTGATGTTTTTGTTTTGACTACACGCCTGACCTTCCTCCTGCTGCCCAGAGACAGGAGGAGGCAGCTCCGACGCACAATTGAGTTTTATTTATTGAACCGAATCCAGTTTAGCTGGAGTTAAATTTTTTGTTTGATTTCAGGTTATGTTTTAATGTTTTCCAAAATAATTTCATTTCATGGCGTCTTTCAAGAAACCCAAGGACGCATAGATAATTAAACACACAGTACAAAAGTACATAATACATATTTTAAAGTTTAAAAAGGTTTTTTTAGATTTGAGTCTTGTTTTTTATTAAGAGAGTTTCTGGTCTTAAAAGTGTCATCATTAGTAAGATAATAAGTAATCTTTATTTACATAGCGCTTGGAAAGCCAAGAGCGCTCCAAAATTGTTTTGACTTTAGGGAGAAAAACAATCTCATTCACATACTGATACTGTATCTGTTGTTTTTAAATTGGCCGTCTCAAGGATTGTTTTTCAGACTCTGCCACACTGTACGAGAGGTCACTGCTGGACACTGGACAGCGCAAAGCCCACCCAGCCACAGGTCACAGATCAAAGAGCAAAGGGCAACAATGCCACCTCTATGCCCCTCCCCCCACTACAGAAGTAAGTGGGAGTGAGACCGGGGCCATGAAAGTGGAGGTTTCTGGAGGCAGTGATGGGTGGAGGCCTCAGGTAGAGACCTAGAGGCAGTTGAAAGTGTGTCCACGTGGTTACATCGACACAGTGTGACCTTTGAGACCTGCAGGTGGTTCGAGGAGTCTGGAGACACAACCCCAAAATTCACACCCTACATACACACACACACACACACACACACACAATCATACATACATCTACACACTCACACATTCATATTTACATATAGATACATGAAAAAGTAGAACATGAGAAAAAAGCATTTTAAAAGTTTACTCCAATGTAAACACATATTTTTAATTGTCTATCACTTGAATCTTTAGTTCAATCTGTATTTTTTGAGACCAGAAATGTTCATTTGAATTCTATATTGTCATGTACTTAATTGACGTCTGTCCTGACACTTTTGATTTGTTGATTTTGTACTGTGTGAAGTAATTACATTGATTAGAATTAGATCTGATAAAAACACAAATTAGAGAAGTAAACTGAATCATTGCGCTTGCTTTTGTCTGAGGGACAGAAGCAACAGCATGAATAGAAATTGTGTTAAAGTAGAATCAAAGTGACTTAACCATAGAAAGTAACTATTGCATAACAAGCTGTGTACAGGAACTGAGACACTGAACCATTGACCAGAAGTGCATCGCAAATGACCTGATGTGCTTCAAGTGAAAAGACTGTATCTGGAGATCTGATGTGCATCTGAAGAGACCAGAGCCATGGCTTGGACCCTACTGATGTCCAAGATGACATCTCTCGAAATATGACCTGACCTGATGACGACTGAGACTCACCCTCAGGGGACCCTGAGGACCTGAGGACCTGAGGACCTGAGGACCTGAGGATCTGAGAGAGAAAAACCTGGGGAGTGATTGTTTATATTTTTGAAATCATACATAGATGAGTGCTAAATGAGAGAGATACTCATGATTCTTTCTTTTGTTTTTGTTTGTCCCTAGCTTCTGGACATCTGATGATCTATTGGACACAGACATTTGCAGAACAAGAACCAGCCAATGAAAACGTCTATTGCTGATGCTTTTGCTACAACCAGAACCACAACTGTGACAAATGCAATATACATGTTAAGTATTCAGACATCTGACAGACAAAAACTTTGAAAATGATAAAGTATGATTATTGTAGCGTTTTATTAGATGTTAAATAGTAGTAAAATAGAATAGAATTATCCTTCCTTTGTTGTTCATAAACACATTTCCACATAAGAGTTAAAATAGTACCATACAATGTTATCCTTCTGATAGATCAGCTAGAATATTAGAATCATATTTATGTTACAGCCATTGAAAGTGACAGAAGTCACAAATTAGGAATATGCCTTGACTTAAGCTGCAACCGAGCTTTGGAGTCACAATAGTGTAGAAATAGAAATACAGTAGATAAATGCATCAACCATAGATGCTTTCAAAAATAGAGATTATTTGTAGCCAGTGCTAATATCAAATGGTAAAGGGACCATTTCACAAACATTTACTTCAGAAGTAGATAAAGTTACTTACAGTTTTATGTACAGTTTTATTAGATACTTGCCAAATTCACTTGTGTTCACACATGAGTGAATGTTGACAATGCAAAAGTCCATATGAGTGTAGTCTAGATTAATGAGATAGATTAGAACCAACAGAGATTTAAAAGCATTTTGATGTATTTGTGTATAGCACAAAAACAGTATAGTAGATATTTAGATATTGAGAAGTTTCCAGCACAAACACCATTGTAGAATAACTGACCCCAACCCCAAACCTGCAAAAATAGATTAGCTCTTGTAAGGATAGTTCCAATTTGATTAAAGATGTACATTCATCCCAAACTGATAATGAGAGTAAATCACAGTGCAGAGAGATTTATTAGATTAAAATGTATGTTTAAGAATATGGCTCAATAGAAGCAAATATGCAAACATATTTGTAAATAGATTAGAATAGTTTTAAACTATAGTGAATAGTAAAAGTAAAGTACACAGTCTAAGATTAAATAGTGAAAATAATACAGTGAAATAAGATTGAGTGAAGTGTAAACAATTAGCATTAGAATAAAAGCATAGAGTAATAAAAGTGAAATTAGCTTCTAATTTGAGACTCAGCTCGTTTTTGTCTGTGTTTTGACTGAATCTGCTGAGTTCTTGTGTGTCCAATAGTGTTTGTTTGTTTTTATTTTTGATTTATTTTTGTTTGTTTATTTTTTCCCAGGATAGAGGATAAAATCCACTGATATTGATTTGATGATTATGAGTTTAATGCATACATTTTCTTTGTTTTTTAATAATTTTTTAAAGTTTTTTTTTGATTTTTTTTTTCTTTTTCCACTTTATTGATTGATCGATTTGAGTGATCACATGTGATTATGTGATCAAAGGGGAGGGTGTTAGTATTAGATAGCAATATGGCCTACGTGCAGGACTGTACAAGGACTCCATGTTATGACTATGATGTGACTGTCTCTTTGTGACACGTATGTCTTTCGATGTGTGACGTGAAAATGACTATATAAACTGTGTACTGCCTTTATTCTGTCTGAGAGAAAGAAACAGAGTAAACCAGTGGAACTTGAGAGAAACTTAAATAAACTTCCAGAGTTTGGCACACCACAATCCGTCTCTGTCTGCTAAATCCTGACAAGGTGAACCGTGTTACAGCGAGGTATGGGGTGCCGATTGTAAAAATTCTGTTAAAATTTTTCTACATTTAGCTCACTTTCCTCACATTTAGCGCATTTTCCTCACATTTAAGACAGACATTCATGTAAAACAACACGTTATATGTAGTTGTCAAATACATGTTAAATATTATATATATATGTTTATATCTAAATCTAAATGTGAAATGTTATATCTAAATATTATATCTATATCTAAATGTTAAATGTTATATCTAAATATTATATCTATATCTAAATGTTAAATGTTATATCTAAATGTTATATCTATATCTAAATGTTATATCTATATCTAAATGTTAAATGTTATATCTAAATGTTATATCTATATCTAAATGTCATATCTATATCTAAATGTTATATCTAAATATATCTATATCTAAATGTTAAATGTTATATCTAAATGTTATATATATATCTAAATGTTAAATGTTATATCTAAATGTTATATCTAAATGTTAAATCTAAATGTTATATCTATATCTAAATGTTATATCTAAATGTTATATCTATATCTAAAATGTTATATCTAAATATTATATCTATATCTAAATGTTAAATGTTATATCTAAATATTATATCTATATCTAAATGTTATATCTATATCTAAATGTTAAATCTAAATGTTAAATCTAAATGTTAAATCTAAATGTTAAATCTAAATGTTATATCTAAATGTGTCGCCAAGTGTAAAGCTAAATATATAGAAAATATTTAAATCCGCAAGGAAACCACGCCCACTGCAGTGGCTTCAAATCCAGTGGGGGGTCCGCCCCCTTTCCTGAAATGAGTTGCTCTAGTGGCAGGCCGTGGTATTGCAGCCTACGGCTCAAAAGCCCTTTTCGCCATAGACAACCATGTAAAAGGAGCAGCCTGTAAAATGGTCCACGGGGAGTTTCAGATTAAGGCAAATATTTTTCTTTAAAATGACTATTTTTAGGACATGGACTTATTTTCTTCGTAAAAGAATTGTAAAGCATCAAAAATCATTTAAATTTTTTTTTAATTTTTTTTTTTTTAACTGTTTAAAAAAAAAGTTGTTTTTTAAACTTTAAAAAGGTTTTTCAAAAACTGGACTAAAAACAAGGATAAATGCTAACTAACAAACCCCTCAAGTAAGTTTGTTTCTGTCTTTAGCAGCATTTCATGTACTTTGTAAGTTTACTATGTTATTTGAGTGAGTGAGTACGTTATTTGAGTGAGTACGTAATCTTTATTTAGTAAGTAAGTGCTTTATTGTCATTGTACAAGTGCACAACGAAACAGTGTTCAGGTGTCAGTCCTGACACCTGAACACTGTTTCTGTATTTGTAGCACCTTTCACAGACAAGAGCCACAAAGTGCTTCACGACAGTTTAAAAATCAGAAAAATACACACAATAAAAGGGTGAAAACAAGCAACTCATTTCAGGAAAGGGGGCGGACCCCCCACTGGATTTGAAGCCACTGCAGTGGGCGTGGTTTCCTTGTGGATTTAAATATTTTCTATATATTTAGCTTTACACTTGGCGACACATTTAGATATAACATTTAGATTTAACATTTAGATTTAACATTTAGATATAGATATAACATTTAGATATAGATATAATATTTAGATATAACATTTAACATTTAGATATAGATATAATATTTAGATATAACATTTAGATATAGATATAACATTTAGATATAGATATAACATTTAGATATAACATTTAGATATAGATATAACATTTAGATTTAACATTTAGATATAACATTTAGATATAGATATAACATTTAACATTTAGATATATATATAACATTTAGATATAACATTTAACATTTAGATATAGATATATTTAGATATAACATTTAGATATAGATATGACATTTAGATATAGATATAACATTTAGATATAACATTTAACATTTAGATATAGATATAACATTTAGATATAGATATAACATTTAGATATAACATTTAACATTTAGATATAGATATAATATTTAGATATAACATTTAACATTTAGATATAGATATAATATTTAGATATAACATTTCACATTTAGATTTAGATATAAACATATATATATCATATTTAACATGTATTTGACAACTACATATAACGTGTTGTTTTACATGAATGTCTGTCTTAAATGTGAGGAAAATGCGCTAAATGTGAGGAAAGTGAGCTAAATGTTGAAAAATGTTCAGCTAAAAAATTTTAACAGAATTTTTACAATCGGCACCCCATAGCGAGGGGCCACTTTGACCATTATTGTTCTCGGCAGCTCCCTGGACTCACGCTGGCACATGGGCTGCTGTCCGCTCCACTTCAGGGACTCCTGGCAGACTCTGGTGCGGGGTCCCAGCAGCTCGTACCCAGGTTTGCAGATGAAGTGCACCTCGTGGCCCACCCCGAACACTCGCCCCAGCCGCCGCCCGTGAGCAGGCGGGTCGGGCTTTGGACAGGTCACTGCAAAACACACAACAGACACACGTGAAAATGATGCTTCAGATGGATATGTGGGTTTTATGTTTTTGTAGTAACTGAAGTTTATGAACAAGACATACGTTTTTCAGCCTTCATTTGTTATGGTCATGCGGTTTTTCCCATGATTTGCAGCCTAAACTTAAATATTCACCTCACAATGAAGTTGAATGAACAATATTTACCAGTAATCGTCAAACATTTCAGTGGAAAAATTGAATTAATAGAATGTTTCGGATAATTCCCTGTTTATAATCCTATTCATTTGTATGGATCATCAGAGACATTATTTTCAAAGCGTCACATAAGAGAGGATTTGTAGCACGATAGATAGCAAGAATGAGACATAAATAAAGTTTTTTTTGCAGTACAGGTGACATACTATATGAGCGTGAAGTCTGACCATAAAATAATTTCAGTAAGAATTTATTTTTCCCTGCACTGATAAAAGAATTCTCATAAAATTGTGATTGCATAATTTGCTTGAGAATCCTCACAAATTAGAACATTATTATTGTAAAATGACGTAGTTCTAGCTGGACAGGCAATCTATATTTAGCCTTAGAAGGACACTGAAAAGTTTGATATTAAAGGGGACATGACCCAATTCTGTTCTGTTCTAAAATGACTGCCTGTGACCGCTGTCTGTCACCGCTGTGGCTCCTAGTGGGAGTGAGCTAACGTGTTATTATTAAAGAAATTAGTAAAGTAAATCCCCCGTTTCCTCAAATCCCACCTCCTCTGGCGGAGCATTACAGTAAGTGAATCTTCCACATATCACTGATTCCGAAAAGAAAATTGGCAGAGAAAGTAAAACCCGGTGAAAGGGAGAAGAATGGTGGAATTTGTATATGGGGATATAACAGTAAGTAAGTAATCCTTATTAATCTTATAAAAAACTCAAATATGCGTAAATCATGTTAAATCAGCTTTCTGTGTGGAAATGATAAAACGGGAAGACAACTGTAACAGCTATAATCATCAAAAAGCTGAGAAAAGTTTTTAGGTTATGTCCCCTTTAAGATGGTCCACATTTTGGCCGTGGGTCAGTCCTGGCGTCCTGAATGAAAGGCCAAAGCTTGTGTAGCGTCTCACAGTTCTTGCCGGCTCTGAAGAAGGCCATGGTGCTGTTGTGCAGAGCTCCCAGCTTCTTCTTGAGGCCCCTCAGACCCTGCTGGTACGAGGCCTCCTGCACCGCCAGCATCTTCTGCATCTGACGCAGAGAGTTGAGCAGGTCCTGGATGGACGTGCACTCCTGAAGCCACACACACAGGGAATAGTCACATCAATACTATTTGCAAAAGTTGTCGATTTGTCAACAACAGATCAGAGAATAAAATCCTTCGAAAACAGGAAATGCAATAATAACAAGCACAAAGGAGCCGTTGGTCCAGAGTAACACTGTATAGTAACAATGCTGCAAGTTACTGGTACTGTGATAGTGATAATTGAAATGCATTTCAGGAGCCGCTAAAAAAGGTCCAACAGCAGAGGGGAAGAAACTGTTCTTATGGCGGGAGGTTCTTGTCCAGATGGACCGTTGCCTCCTGCCTGAGAGGAGTGGTTGGAATAGTCCATGTGCAGGGTCAGAATCACTGTCCAAAAAAAACTGCCATCATCCTGCAGGTGGAGGGTCCACGGGAAGATGGCCGCTCCGTCAACAAAAACACGGCCAAGGTGTTTCAGTTTGGGCTTCAGGCAACAGGAAGCTCCAGGAACACAACGACAGCAAACATCACTGGGAGCAGGTGACGTGAGTCGTGGGGGGGATCGAACCAGCCCAAAATAATAACCTGAAATGTATCATGTAATGTCCTGTTGAAACTAATGTGCCGCCACTTTTGCCTTCTGTAGGGCTTTTTCAAAATAGCCACAGGGTAGGAAAATGTGAAAGAACACATTTGTGCAAGCGTTTGCCTGCACTGGCCCCATTCATTTGACAAGTGCATTCTGAAGTCCACAGAGGCTAAACTAGACTGGTCCAAAAAATAATAATACTCCCCTCAGTATTGACACACATCTGGAATGTAGCGTTGGGCCAAGAGCGACTTTTGGACCATCCTGTAAAGCGGTTTTTGAGATGAAAGAAGACGCTATACAAAAGCATTAGGTAATTTTCCGGGTACACCCCCACTGGCCCGGAGTGAGATTGCAGCATGTCAGTGCATGTGCTCATGGACATTTTGGAGACGGGACCCGCCCCACTGGTCTTATCCTTAAACCTTAATTTGCTTTACATTCATGATAGTGTGATTCCTGGCTCTCCACACACTGTACTGGACTGACCCAGAGCCCTCCGCTCCACATGTGGTTGAGTTCGGTATGAAAGAGTTTCTGAACAACGTGGCTTTGCTCTGTGGTCCAGCAAACGAGAGGGACAGGGTTTGATGATACTGGCAAAACATTAGTACAACTCTAAATGAGGCAGTGATAATGAGGGGCTGCTCTGGGCCAGTCGAATCTGCGCTGCTATATTTACAGTTCCAACATCAATGAATGCAACGTTTCATTTGTTGCGGCAAAGTCTATTTTTGGAAAGGTTCAATGAGAAACAAAAGACTTTGTGTAATATCTGTTATGTGTATCGACTATTTCAATCTGGACAAACTCGACTTACTGTATATCCTACAGATTAGCTGGAGTGACGTTCCTATTTGTGTGTTTTACAGTGTTTAGCCCTTTGTCAGGTCCAAAAAAATGCTCTGATCTTAAAACAAACCACAATCTATCAGAAGACCAAAAAACCTTCAACGTTTATTGAGTAGGTTTGCATGAAGGAAACTGGTGTGTGAATAAACTCTACGATTTCTTACTAATGATATTTGTTGCCTTTGGTTCCTTAAATGTCGGACAGTGATGGAGAGGAGGTGGGTTGCTGCTCGAGCTGAAGCTTAAGCTGTGAGGCATTTAAATGCCGGCAGTGAATTAAATGCACAAGTGCAGGTGTGTGGGAGAGGAAGGGTTCAAGTGAAACAGGTGGGAGTGTGAGCACAGACTGAACAGTGGATACAGCTCCATATCTGCATGTTCTTAGTGCAGCAGGAGTCGGCCACAGATACGGTAAATGTTTGAAATGTATTTGTGGCATTCTGGATTTGGATTTGTTATTGTTGTATCTAAGTCATTTGTGCATTATTACCAACATTACTTCTTAATGTTTTTTTTTTCTTTTGTTGTACATAAAAGGATACACCATTGCAACTACTGTACTGTACATGTTATTGAAGCTGGGGTACCTAACTTTCACATTTCAAAGAACTTAACAATGTAATCAAATAATCCTAACTAGTTCCGAGGTTCACTAGTTTTTTCACGCTTGTATATTTTACTGTTAATATTAGGTTCCCCAGCTTCAAGTTGAAGAAAAGGGATGAATTGTAACCTCGTGTTTATACTGTATGTTTATATTCAAGCTCTATAAAGTGTTTTTTTAATGTTTGTGGCAAAGTCAGAAGACTTTGCCACAAACTTTTAATGCTCGTGTGCACCGCGTGATTAGTTCAGAGTTTAGTTCTGTGGTCCCCACCGACCACAGTCCTGTTCCTGCCCCTCAGTGCGGTGTCCTTTGCAGCTGTATTTTACTGTTTGATGTCAGGTTTGATGTCTCTAAGATCACACTTCAGCAGTCGTGAGTTCATGCTTTTAGAAAAGTGTGTGTGTACACCTCACAATAAACCAAGGACCTCTGTGTACATCATACTGAAGTTGCCTGAATGAAGCTGAATGTTTGACACAGACTTAAAAAAATATGTTTTGGAAATTCAAACTATTTTTTTGCCTAGCCTATACGCCTCAAAATCTTGCCATAACTAAAATACCCAAGCATTTATTAAAAAGAAAGAAATGACAATAATTATACAGGCTCTACACAGCAAAAAGTGATAAATTATGTAAAATAATGTCTCATATTTGGCAAAATGTATCTTAATTTGAGCACATTTTGACTGCCTTAAAACAAGAGTCGCCAATGGAACAAGCAACAACATCGTGTTACTAAAAGATACAAGAAATGTCTCCGTTGGAATGAGAAGAATAAACAACAGTTCTTGAAAAGACTACATGGCTTATTCTTGGCTCAGTCAGGAAGTACTCAAATGATGTCAATGTCAACATCAACTTTAATTGTATAGCACATTTACAACAACACCAGCTGCCCAAAGTGCTTCGCAGGCACATAAGATAAAAAAAGAAAGAAAAATGCATAAAATACATACTCATAAAAGTAAAATGGTAAAACTTAATTGGTGTGAAAAGCCAAGGCGTAAAAAATTGTCTCATTACTAGACTTAAAATCTGAAAATTAAGATAAAAAACCCTTGATTTAAGCATATTGTTTACCTCATATTTGATCATTTTTTGCGTGAATAGATATGAACTCACCTGAGCCGTGGACGTGGACACATGGTAAAGACACAGCACCAGAACGAGCGCACAGACCGCCTTCATGTTGCGTGTTCTTCTGGTCCTCACTCCTGGACAGCACTGACCCATCTCCGCTCCTCGCCGTCTTTTCGAGCGCACATGCCAAATTTCCTCCTCCTCCTCCTCCTCCTCTCTTCTCTTGTTCTCTGTCTACAAATAAACTTTCTTTTTTCTACATTCGGCACAACCACAAATAACTCTCAAATTAAAAGTCAGCTGCGAGTCATTTCTGCGTCTTCTAATCAAGGCAAACAAAGCGGGAGACATGTTGGAATTCCATCGCTCCAGGAAAAAAAAAAAGGGGGCAGGAATGTGGTTCAGTTACAGTGGTTTTGTGTCATGTTGTGGAGAAAGTGGTGTGGCCTCAGTAATGACAGGACAGGCGGCCGTGTGCGCTCTCGCCCCAGCTCACCTCCCCCTGTGTGTTACATGAGGACTCTGCAACTTTTATAATTAGGACGTTGGGTTCTGGGGGGAATTGTCATTTTATATCAGCAAAGCGGCAATTTGCAAAGAAAAAGAACATAATGATGAAATTAGCCAGAGTATGCGTCAATGTCTTGTGAACCCCATTAAATTCCTTTCAGTTCAATTTATTTTGTTTTTTCCTTAAAGGAGCAGTATATACAATTCTGGCCAACAGTGGTACTGCACTCTCCCTGACTCAGTTTGCCAGATATATATATATATATATATATATATATATATTTTATATATAATGGTCATAATATTTGAATAAAGAGTTTGATCAAAAACAAATCCTTAACCAACACCTTTTTCACAAAGATAGAAATCCTGGTTTTATCCTTTGTTTTGTCGTTAATTTGAGAATCATAATGAGACCTTTTTTAGTTCTTCAGCCACGTGTTACTTTGAGTGAGTTCTGGCAACCAGGATCACGGACTTTCTGATTGGTAGAAAAGTGGAGGGCGGGACAACAAAATGAAACAATTTGAAATTCCAAATTTCAAAGATCCATGTGAGGCAGTGAAGGGACGGAGTGGAGGAGGAGGGTTGTGTCATTTGTTCCAGAGGAGACCATAGCTGATACATGCCACAGACGATGCATACGGAAGCCATAAATATGTACGTTTACACAGAGGCGTCCTTGGGCATAAGGCAAGGCAGGCAGCTGCCTGGGGGCCCCAAACTGGCAGGGGGCCCCGGAGGGCCGACGGATTTGACACAAGTGGTCAATTCGTACAGGCTACAACAGCTAGCTGTAGTGACAAAATGACAATTTTGGATTGTATGTAACAGTGGTCTAGTGGTTAAGTTGCGGCACTTGTGCTACAATCCCACTAAGCAAGCCGACGTTGAATCAACGTAATTTGAACGTCGTTGTCCGACGTAGAATATAGGTCACTGGTGGGTGCAGAATGAAAGTTTTCTCGACGTCGTTTCCCGACGTCACCTCAACCTCCAAATGTTACGTTGATGGCACGTCAATTCAAGGTTTGAATGTGGTACGGAACCGGTCGGGTCTGACGTCCTATCAACGTCTCATATGACCAAAATATTGACGTTTATATGACGTTCGTTTTCAGTCGTTCCCACTAAGCAAGCAGATGTCAAAACAACGTAATTCCAACGTCATCTGGACGTTCATTCAAGGTTGTAATGTGGTACAGAACCAGTCGGGTCCGACGTCCTCTCGACGTCTTATATGACCAAAATATTGACGTTTATATGACGTCCATTTACAGTCCTATTGACCTCTGTAGAATGACTTAATAGTCGAGACATACTTTTTGCAATAGGCAAGGCAAGTTTATTTGTATAGCACAGTCAAAACAAAAGGAAACTCAAAGCACTGAACAAAAGATAGAAACAATCAAACAAGGCATTACAATTATAAATATTGACAGTAAAATTAAAAAGATACAAATAAAATCTCTCATAAAATCTCTCAGTTGAAGCAGAAACAGAAGTGTTTTAAACCTGGATTTTAACATTGTCAAAGAAGAAGCCTGTCTCACATTTCCAGGAAGACCGTTCCAGATTTTAGCCTTGTGAATCTGAAATGCAGCTATATCATGTTTAGTTCTGACTCTGGGCAATAAACGATAAACACAGCATTCAAAAATCATTAGAACAACTGTAGTAGAAGGATATCAGTCATTATTGCAAATGGAGCTGCATTAAAAATCATGTTTCTCTACATCAAAGTAAAAGTTAAAGCACACAGGGCACAGTGTTATGAACACTACTGTACTGAACAGTTCATGCCAAAGTAAAAAAACATGATTGTAGCGCCTATGTTTGGATCAGTATTAAAACAGGCACAAGCTACACTCTAGGTTCCCCAGATGTAAAAACACAATCTGAAAGGCAGAAGAATGCATTTATTGAATGTTGATGTTCCAACATGTGTCCCTCTCTTGGTCTTCAGTCTCTCATCACAAGGTCCAAGCACAGCACCTGGAAATGTGGAACATGTTTAGTTTCAACATAATGTGGCAAAGTGATATAACAACACATAACTTTCTATTAATGCCTCAAACCACTCGATCCATCACCATGTGATACAAACCTTGGCACTGCACTAGCTCGAGACACTGGAAGACACTCCGTCTGAGAAACTTGGGATAAGGCTTTGGTCATTGGAGTAATTCCATGTAAAAAAACAATTGCAAATGTGCATTTGTTTTGCACATGGACACAAATGAGCCCTGAAAGCTACTTACCCTGTATTACTCTACACATGTCGCATTTCCGAGCGGGCATTTTCCCCTTGTTGCTCTTTTCCCTCATCATGAGTGAGTTGCTGAACAATCTGAGAAAAAGATAGATGTTTTCAAAGAGAATACACCAAATAATGGTTTATTCTAAAAACAACATATTAATACAGAACAACAATCAATGTGTGAGAGTGTGATTCTTACCTTTGAACACCTTCAACACAGTCTGACACCTGTAAGACTCAAACACACATGACACATTAGTAATACACATAGAACATTAGTTATTGCAACAATCATGAAATTATACTCTATGGATTTCACAAAAAATTGACTGCATTAGCAAAGGTAAATGTATTTTAATTATCATATGGCTGGTTTTAATGTTAATAAGAAAAAGTAAGAAATTGAATAGAGTTGCAAGCGCTAGTTAGCTTGCTACCAGCAGATGAATGGATATTTAATATTTGCAGCTAACAATAACAAAAATAACAACTGTAGTGGCTCATTTAAACAGCCACAGTGAGAAGAAGTGAAAGTCTCTTACATTGAAGACCTGGGAAGACATTAAATCCATTTATTAAACAAAGCAATACATGAACATTAAACTCTCTTTCTGCAGCAGGTAACATCTGTGTGCTCCTATGGTCCCACATGGTCCCACACCTGAACTCAACTCCAACTGATGACATCACAGGTGTCTAAATGATGGGAGTGTCCCAAATATTAAAGCTGATCTCCCTGTTTTTAAACTTAGTTTACTAAGTACTGTTGTCTTTTTGCAGTTTATAAACCATTGTGAAATATACAGTAACTTTACATTTTAGAATTGAATTATTATTTTAAAACTCAAGAATCTTAACCTTTTTTAACACATAGTTTGTTGGACAGTCTAACCTAAGAATTCTAATGTGTTAAAAATAGTTTGAAATATGAAAAACAATATCATATTTTAAACTTTAACTTAAAAACAAAAAATCATAGGAAAAAGATAACAGATAAGTAATTCCAGATTAAAAGAAGCCGTGCAGATTTGTACATTAGAATAAAAGATATTCAAAAGCAGCTGAGAACAGGTGGGTCTTTAACCTGGATGTAAACAAACTGAGTGTTTCAGCTGATCTGAGGCTTTCTGGGAGTTTGTTCCAGACATGTGGAGCATAGAAGCTGAATGCAGCTTCTCCGTGTCCGGTTCTGACTCTGGACTCGGATCCAGATGACATGAGGGGTTCTGGTTGGTTCATAAGTTATGAACAAGGCACTCAAACACAGCAAACAGTGACAATCTTATCTAAAGGCATTAGGTTTTCACCCTCACATTTGAGAAGCATATGCACAGGTACAGTTGAATGTAAGAATTTGAATTTGTTGCGCACAACACCAATCACCCTCTCAACGTGAATTCTGAGATGGAAGGTCTAATCTGAGGCGCATTACAGTCAATAGGACAAGCTGGAAGGGTGAGAGCTTCCTCATCCTTCCTTGAGGCAGCTGCTGGGCCGGCGATGGGGGCTGCTGGGCCGGCGATGGAGGCTGCTGGACATGGGCTGGGAGTGATGACTGCTCCAGATGCTGGGTACTGCGCTTTACTTGCCGCTGATATCGCGCTCCATCTGTTTCTTTAACATTATTGTGGCCTAACCGCAAGGATGGTGTCCAGTCAGGGTGATTCTCCAACATCTCATATGATGGTTTACCTAGAACAGAATAATGTATGTAGTCAATGCTTTAAACTGGCAACAAGGTAGCATAATGTCATGAACAGAATCTCAACTATTTTTAGCAATCTCATATAATGGTTTACTTACATCAGATTAATAAGATTATTAAACAATCTGGAATCTAAAGAAATATTAAACAAGAAGGTAACGCTATTCATGGTTTCATAAAAGGGCTCAGGGGGTAGTGGAAACACAAGACAAAAAAAAAGTTTGGGCACCACTGGTTTAGAGAACATAAGAGACAGAGACAAACGCACTTTGAGTGCCCATATTCCACCAACAAGGTAGGATAATGAGCAGAAACTTAAATATTCTTAGTTAACATTAATGGTTGGCCATTAAGCATTTTCATAGAGGCAACAGTTTGTTAGATAGTTAGCTAGGCAGCTAACTTAAGATGCACTTCAGTGTTTGCAACATTAACAGCTAGGTAACCTACACTTCTTAACTTTAAAAAAACAACATAAAGACATTTTAGGACGTACCCGAGTGAAAATGCAGAGAACACACTCTCATCGACTGGGGGTGAGATCGAAAGTAAGGTCCTTTCTTCTTATTGCAGCCAACCAAGCCATCCGGCGTCTCTTCGTCAGGTCAGACACTTGCGCTCCCTGATGTTGTATCCATTTTGGTGGCCTAAAAAATTGTAAACCGTTGTTCCTACGTTTTCCTTTCTTATTGTGTGAGGTACTGGAGCAGTTTTTCACACAGCAATGAGCTCCAGGCATGGTAAAACAGAAATAGCGACGACCTCCTTTGCTACCGAGTTAACAACAACAAGTGTTTGCCGCTGGGATCCTACCAACATGGCGGAGACGGGGAGGGGCTCTGTGCTATGACGTCAGCTCCTCACTCTCAATAGATTCATGCACTGGCAATTCAAAATACAGATAATATACAAAATATACTTAACAAAATCCACGTATACGTGAGAAAACAACTTACTTTCTGTCTCCAACTCTTTTCAATGTGGAAATGATACATCTATATCTAAAAACTGTGCAGACTGTGTACTTACTAGAGAGGGTGATTCCAAGTAAATAAAGCAGGGCAGCGACAGAGGTACAGATTCAACGTCATATCAACGTCTGGGAAGACATTACTTTACGTCCAGATTCACACCTTACGTCGTTTAGACGTGGAAAACAGGTCCTCGACCGAGCGACTCACGTGTCAGGCTGTAAAGCCTAATAAGTTATACTTGCGCGGCGCATAAGTGTGCGTCGGTTGTTTAGGGTGTTATGTATTATGTTTTCACAGTAGTCTGGATAAATGCCTGGCCGTGGTGTAGCGGTTGCGTATTGAGACTTCAGTCCCAACGACGCAGGTTCAAATCCCCGTCGGAAAACTTTTTACTTTTTACTTTTTAGCGAACAATTTTTCTGTTTGGTTAAAAACGAATAAACACTCAACATAAGATTATGTAGTGGCTAATAATAAAACTTGTGAACCCATGCATTTGCATACAATCTCAAGTGCTCACCCCTTATTTGCAAACTTGAGATTGTTAGCACAACAAATGCATACATTCACAAGTTTTATTATTAGCCACTACGTAATCCTATGTTGAGTGTTTATTAGTCTTTAACCAAACAGAAAAAAATTGTTCGTTAAAAATCAAAACAAATATGTAAAGATAATAATACACACACGTGGGCTCGAACTCATGTAACCAAGGCTGCACACATTTGCTTAACCACTACACTACCGTCAGGTACACTGAGATCGCTTCACAGCCTATATATTGTATTGCTAGATCAAGACGTACTGCGTCGGTCGGCCGATGACCTGTTTTCGACGTCTAAGGGAGGTCGGGATTGAACGTCATATCCACGTATATGGGAGGTCATTGTTTTACGTCCAGATGCGCACCTTGCACAGACGTCGTTTGGACGTAAATAAAAGGTCACGACCGACCGACGCGATATTGACGTGATCTGGAGGTTGAGTGGACGTCGGATGTTTAGTGGGATGTCACAGGTTCGAGATTGGGGGACATCTGTGTTTTGGATTTAAGTGTTATATTCTATGACAAATTGCTCAAGAACAGTAAAATGTAAAAACAAGCCGTTTTATGTAGATTTAAGCTAAAAGCCTAAGTCTTTTGGCCGTCGGTGTTTATAAATGAATACCAAGGGCCAAATGAAAGATTAGATTTTGGAGGATTAATACACTTTGATTGGTAGTTTTTGTAATTAATTATAACATGAGTGTGTAGTGAACAAGCTTATAAAAAGACATGCTGAATTATTTCTCATTGCGTTGTGTCATGATAAGTACTGAAACACTGCATGTACAGTTTGTCAGGCAGTCCCCAGGCCTATCCATTTATTGTTAAAAATAAGAAATTATCTACATTTGATTTATATTAACGTAAACGAGTAATATATATTGCACTTTACCTTATTATTAAATATACATTTATACCTACTGTAATATAAACCTTTTGTATGTGGTTATGTGGTCAATATTGGGGCCCCCAAAGACTCTGTTGCCTGGGGCCCCGAGTACCCTTGGAAAGCCACTGCTAACTCTCACACCAAGTTTCCCACACTGTCTACTTTGACCACGCATGCGCTCCTGGGGGCTTTCTGTTCTTTCTATTGAAGATGCGCGATAAGATCTTGTTGAACAGCTGTGAGTTTCCTGCGTGTTTGACAATGTTTGTGCCATGATCAGCCGCGGTCTGTGCGTAAAAGACGCGGAGGATGTAAACTGCTTTTGTGCACAGACTGGAGAAGCGCATATGGCGCGGCGTTCTCTGTTTATGATGGACATAGTTTTGCTGAGCGTAACAAGTTTCTTATTACATCTCAATGAAAATAAAGACACAGCGCACGCGCCTCTTTTTGTCAGAGGTGCGTTGCTAAGGGCATCTGTTGCTAGGGGCATCTTTTAAAACAGTGCATCTTTTGAATCAGTGCATCTGCGCAAAACTTTGGCTGCGACACAAAAACATTTGGTGAAACTTCACTCGACGATTTCTTCAACCAGGAGACATCACTGCTGACCAGAGACTCTCAGACCGCTGCTGACCACCTGCTGACTCCTGCTCATCCCTTCTGTCCGGACTGTGAGACTGTAGACCACAAACGTGAGCTTTCCACTTTCCCTGTTCAGTCCTATGCTGTGGCCCGTGTTACTCAGACACAGTGACTTGGATTAAAGCAGGTTTATGTGAGTTTAGACACATGTATTAGTGTCTGTGCTGTCAGCTCCTGCACGTCCATGATACAGGATCAATTATACAATCATTAACAACTCATTACTACAACTGACACTCATTTAACGTTTCTGAACCGAACTTCAAAACCACAAGATATGGACCCATGTCATACAATCCATGTCACTTGGTCTTGAACAGTTTGCATCTATCACTAGTTTTCACATCATGTATTTTTGGCCTTTGTCACAACTAGATCAGCTTTTTCAGACAGACACGTGATGAAGAGAGAACCTCCCTCACTCAGCCAATCAGCTCTCAGCCCAGAGAGTCAAATAGTGGCTCACAGGGCTCTTTCTTACAGTGTGCAAAAGATGACATGTTTCTTATTATTGTCTCATTTGTTCTCCGTCTGTTGAGAAAAACTAAATGTTGTTCATGGGGTAAAAAGTGAAGTCCCCCAGCTTTAATTACAAAGATGACTTGAAGAAATGCCACTGGATATAACTTTAAAATCAATATAAATCTGTAAGAACCATTTTCCAATGACCACTTAGGGATAAAACATGAACACATCTGTGGAAACAAAGGCAGGAAACACTTTCAGACAACAAAGTGCATGTACAAAGAAAACATGGAGAAGGAGGCACTCTGAGAGCTGTGTTTTTTATATAAAGTTGAGCCGACGCGTTTTGACATTTGTCAGGGCATAAATGTGTTGCCTTAAAGCTGGGGTACCTAACTTTCAATCCACAACAAATATGAGATAATGAAACAAAATAATGTCCTCAAAGGGCCAGTGTTCCTGGCTCAACAACATTTTGCTTCTGTCACATCTTTCCATCTGCTTCTTCAGACATAAAAGTGAAAAAAAAGAGGACCACCCTCACTATCAGCTCAGAACAAAGTGTCAAATAGTGACTCACAGGGCTTTTTCTTACATGTATGAGTCTTATCAAATGTAAAACAGCATGTTGAGGTCTGCACAGACTTTCTGTTGGGACAAACATGTATTATTTATGAAAACGAAAATATGAAATCCACTGATCAAACTTGTAATATGGACATACATAGTTCCATTTATTGTGCTTTGAAAGTTAGGTACCCCAGCTTTAACTCTTGCATTTACATTTTCTCAGATCTCAATGAAATGAAGAATATTAAGTCGATGCAGTGTCTGTAGTGACTCTGTGTGTGTGAGCTGTTTGCACTGATGTTTGACATGTTCTGTTCTTCCTCCACAGATCCTTGTGCTCCTTCTCTGCCTGACCCCCGGACCTCTAGACCCAGACGTTCAGACCTCCAGACCCCCAGACCCCCAGACCTCTAGACCCAGACCCCAAGACCTCCAGACCTCCAGACCCCCACCTCTAGACCCAGACCTTGTGCACAGGACTCTGCTCTGTAGCTAAGTCCTCACTCACTCTCACGATGCCTGGCTCCTCTGCCAGTTTTTCTCTGTCCGGGAGAATCTCTCTGTACTCCTCTTCCTCTCTCCCCCCTCGCCCCTCTGTTCCTCCTCCTCCCCCTCCTCCTCCTTCTCCTCCTCCTGCTAAGACTAAGGCCAAGGCTAAGTCCAAGGCTAAGGCAAAGGCCAAGGCTAAGGTTAGGTCTAAGTCTCGCTCTGCTACTAAGCTCCCTAAGCCTTACTCTGCTCCTGCTGTTCCGCGCCTGGTTCCTGTTTCTTGGCTCCGCACTGTGCATCCTGGCAGGCTCCTCTCTCACCCTCCTCCTTCTGCTTACTCTACTCCTCCTCAGCGCACCTCTGCTCCTCCTCCTCGCTCTGCTCTTCCTCCTCCTCGCCCTGCCCCTCCTCCTCCCGGGCGTCTCCAGCTCACCTCTCTGACTGACTCTTGGTTCGCTCCTCCGTGCGTCCCCAAAGTTCCCAGACGCACTCTTTCCTCTAAGCCTAAGACCCCTCCTCTCGCTAAAGCTAACCCTGCTCCTGTTGTCCCACAGTCGGAGCCTGCCCCCCCCCATCCCGAGACCTTCCTCGGACCGGCCCGTGTCTAAGGAGGCCCATCAGCACAAACACAAAAGGTCATGTGAGGCGGAGAGCAAACATCCAGCCAAAAAACACAGGTCTTCTTCCCATTGTTAAGAACTGATGCGCTCTCTGCTTTGTTTGTTTGAAGGAGCAGAGAGGAGCTGGGATTCACAAGACCCTGTTCTACTGTTGGTGACGTTTCACTTTGTAAATATGTTGGTGACGTTTCACTTTGTTAATATATGTTCATAGTTGGATCACGTTTGATCCCTTTCAACGTTTGTTACCTTTATATTTTGTCGGATCCATGTTTGATCCTTTTAAACAGTTACTCTTTTACTGGATCCTTGTTTGATCCTTTGTTAATATACGTTAAGTTTGTTTCTGTTTTATTTGTTGTGTTCTGCATTGTTGAATCCTGTTTGGATTCTTAAAAAAAAAAAAAAACTCCAAAACTAAATATTCTCTGCACACTCCGGTGTGGAAATGTAATGTTTTTCCTCTAATGTTTGTGGTGTAGCCTGATTCACAGGTTTGCTCTTTGTGAGTAAAAAGAGGAACAAGGACACGACTGGTGAGCACAGGTTAAACAGTTATAGTCACATTACTTTACACAACTTTACACAAATAAATACACACTGCAGGTGTCGCACAGAGTTTGTGTGGAACAGATGACTTCAGACAGTGGAGGAGGAGGGTTATGCACACGTGTTCAAACCAAATACAGGTAAATCATTGTTTCAACATTTCATTTGTCCCTGAAGTGTGCCTCATTGCAATGCATTGTGGTCTTATTTATAGGACACAGCAGTGACCAGAGCGGTGAGACAGAACATGTCAGACAATATACCACAGCAGATGCCAAAAGGCGGCCGTTTAACAGAAGGTGTCGCATCAGGTGCCACCGCTGAGCTGTAGCCGCTGACAATGCAACAACATGAGCTAAATTAACTTATAAAATGTGTAAATAGTTTATATATATACATTT
The DNA here is from genome assembly GCA_964034765.1 of Knipowitschia caucasica. NCBI lineage: Eukaryota > Metazoa > Chordata > Actinopteri > Gobiiformes > Gobiidae > Knipowitschia > Knipowitschia caucasica. Next base: position 9,073,558 of record OZ035824.1, on the reverse strand, counting down.
GTTTATATGTTGGGATTTCATTTACTGCCTTTAATGTTTGTGGTATAGCTTTGATTCACAGGTTTCTTCCCTCCATGTTTTCTCTTTGGGCTTAAAAACAAACGTTATTATCACATTATTTTACAATAATGCTTTGTTTTTAGATAAAAGGAGATGTAGAAAAACATTAGAAAGTAACAAACACAGAATATTCCGTGTAGGTGTGGCTTACAGTTGTATCTGTGTGTGATGAAGTGCAGTGAATTCATGTGTGTGTTATTCTCCAGTGTGTGGAACATATGATGCAGACAGTGGAGGGACAGAGTGGAGGAGGAGGGTATACCATGTGTTCACATCAAATACTGGTAAATATCATATGAACATTTCATGTGTCCGTCCTCCTACTTCACTGCATTGTTGTCTTCTTCAAGACAGACAGCAGTGACCAGGTGTCACAGAAACATCTATAACAGAACAGATGCCACACATCTGACATGGCAGAGGTCATGAATACGCCAGAGAGAAAACCAGATGTGTCAAAAACCATAAAGCAGCTGTGATACCAACAGAAATGGCCAGAACCATGTGAGACAGTGGAGAGATGGAGTGGAGGAGGAGGGTTCAACCATGTGATCTTATCAAATACAGGTAAATCAACATATGGGCAGTTTTGTGTGTCACAGAAGACCAGCTCTAAGACCTGGGTTTACAATAGACACTTAACAAGATGCCAGTAAAAAGTCAGATGCAAGACCAGATACCCAAAAGGCCGGACTGAAGAACACAAATGTCAAATGTGCCAGATGCCACAAACCAGCTGTGAGACAGACAAAAGTGATCAGGGCAGTGTGAGGCAGTGGAGAGACGGAGTGGAGGAGGAGGGTTGTAGCATGTGTTCATGTTCAATAAAGGTAAATCCTCAAATTGACTTATTCATGTGTTCATCCTCTCACTTCATATTATTGTTGAGCTTTTCAGAACATAGGACACAGCAGTGAACAGGTGTCACAGAAACTGTACTAAACAAGGTCCCAGAAAAACTCTGGGATGTTCCAGAACATGAAAGATGTCAAGCAGATGTTTTTACTGGATCCTTGTTTGATCCTTTTTTAATATATGTTAAGTTTGTTTCTGTTTTATTTGTTGTGTTCTGCATTGTTGGATCCTGTTTTGATTCTCAAAAAAAAAAAAACTCCAAAACTAAATATTCTCTGCACACTCCGGTGTGGAAATGTAATGTTTTTCCTCTAATGTTTGTGGTGTAGCTTGATTCACAGGTTTGCTCTTTGTGAGTAAAAAGAGGAACAAGGACACGACTGGTGAGCACAGGTTAAACAGTTATAGTCACATTACTTTACACAACTTTACACAAATAAATACACACTGCAGGTGTCGCACAGAGTTTGTGTGGAACAGATGACTTCAGACAGTGGAGGAGGAGGGTTATGCACACGTGTTCAAACCAAATACAGGTAAATCATTTTATCAACATTTCATTTGTCCCTGAAGTGTGCCTGACTGCAATGCATTGTGGTCTTATTCATAGGACACAGCAGTGACCAGAGCGGTGAGACAGAACATGTCAGACAATATACCACAGCAGATGCCAAAAGGCGGCCGTTTAACAGAAGGTGCCTCATCAGGTGCCACCGCTGAGCTGTAGCCGCTGACAATGCAACAACATGAGCCAAATTAACTTATAAAATGTGTAAATAGTTTGTTTATTGTTGAGATTTCATTTACTGCCTTTAATGTTTGTGGTATAGCTTTGATTCACAGGTTTCTTCCCTCCATGTTTTCTCTTTGGGCTTAAAAACAGGGATAAGGACAAAAGTGTGAGTATAAGGTTAAGTAACGTTATTATCACATTATTTTACAATAATGCTTTGTTTTTATGTAGAAAAACACTAAAAAGTAACAAACACAGAATATTCCGTGTAGGTGTGGCTTACAGTTGTATCTGTGTGTGATGAAGTGCAATGAATTCATGTGTGTGTTATTCTCCAGTGTGTGGAACATATGATGCAGACAGTGGAGGGACAGAGTGGAGGAGGAGGGTATACCATGTGTTCACATCAAATACTGGTAAATATCATATGAACATTTCATGTGTCCCTCCTCCCACTTCACTGCATTGTTGTCTTCTTCAAGACAGACAGCAGTGACCAGGTGTCACAGAAACATCTATAACAGAACAGATGCCACACATCTGACATGGCAGAGGTCATGAATACGCCAGAGAGAAAACCAGATCTGTCAAAAACCATAAGGCTACCGACAGAAATGGCCAGAACCATGTGAGACAGTGGAGAGATGGAGTGGAGGAGGAGGGTTCAACCATGTGTTCTTATCAAATACAGGTAAATCAACATATGGGCAGTTTTGTGTGTCACAGAAGACCAGCTCTAAGACCTGGGTTTACAATAGAGACTTAACAAGATGCCAGTAAAAAGTCAGATGCAAGACCAGATGCCCAAAAGGCCGGACTGAAGAACACAAATGTCAAATGTGCCAGATGTCACAAACCAGATGTGAGACAGACAAAAGTGATCAGGGCAGTGTGAGGCAGTGGAGAGACGGAGTGGAGGAGGAGGGTTGTAGCATGTGTTCATGTTCAATAAAGGTTCAAGATTCAAGATTAATTTATTATGTCCCGTAGGAAATTTGTCTTGGACTCACAACTGCTACATTGAAAAAACACATAAGACAGACATAAAACACAACACAGTAACACAGACATAAACCATCTCCGTTCTGCTCGATGGTCTGCATTCAGGAGGTTCACAGATATGGGAATGAGTTCTTATACCGGTTTAGATCCATCCATCCATCCATTTTCTACCCTTTAATCCATTTCTGGGTCAGGGGGGTGGCAGTCAGAGATGCCACCCAAGTCTCATAGCACCAGCCCCTCACTGACCCTCTGCAGGTGGTGAGTCCACAGGAGGACAGCTGCTCTCTGAGTGAGAGCATAGCCTGGATCTTTCAGTGGGGGCTTTGGGCAAAGTGGGGTTAAGTGTCTTGCCCAAGGACACAACGACAGCAGTCATCAGTGGGAGTCGGTGGAGAAGAGGTGGTTGCAGAGGTGGGTATTAAACCCACGACCTTCTGGCCTTAAGGCCAATGCTTTACCAACTGAGCTACTGTCGCCCCGGTTTAGATATCGTTTCCTATTTCTAGTTGGTACTCTGTAGCGGCGGCCTGATGGGAGGAGCTCATATTGAGAGTGGAGGACATGGGAAGGGTCTGAGGTGATTTTCTAATAACAGTCTCTTCAAATATCTGCTGCAGAGATGGATGATCTCTAACTCCCATGACCTTAAGTGCTGTGCGCACTAATCTGTAAAGTTCTGCTTTTGTTTTAACAGTCAAATTCACAGGGTTAGGGTTAGGGTTAACCACACACACATACCATATCTTATTACACTCTCAATTACAGCATGATAAAATAGCCTCATCATTTTCTGTTCGACTCCAAAAAGTCTTAATCTCCGCAGGAAATAGAGTCTTTGTTGAACCCTGCTGCAGACAGAGTTCACGTGGACATCCCAGACCAGACTTGAGTCGATGTGGACTACCAGGTATTTATATGAGTGTACCTGTGTTACGGCTCAGAGGAAACCACACTCCACATCTTGGAGTGGGGTTTCCAAGATGTCCCGGGTCAAAGATGATTTCTTCTGTCTTCTTAATATTGATGATGAGATGGTGGTCCTCACACCAGTGTACAAAATGCTCCACCTGCAGATTGTATTCGGTAGTGTCTGTGTCCTTGTTCATGAGTCCTAATATAACAGTGTTGTCTGAGATTTTGATGATTAAAGTGCTGGAAAAGCTGCTGGCGCAGGTAAATCCTCAAATGGACTTATTCATGTGTTTCAGTGAACAGGTGTCACAGAAACTGTACAAGACAAGGTCCCAGACAAACTCTGGAATGTTCCAGAACATGAAAGACGCCACGTGGATGTCATAAAAACACATAGATGCCACAAAATCTGACGGATGCCCGACAGGGTTCCAGAGGAGAGCACATCCATGATAAATGTCACAGAAGATGCATACGTGGAAGCCATAAATATATACATATATATCTACAACAAATGACAAATACCAGACCAGATGCCACCAGCTGTGAGACAGAGTGACCGCCGTGTTCACCACAGACACAGACTGTGCTTTGGCACATGTGACAAGCAGGAGAAATAAACTTTCATGAAGGGAATGGAAGTTTGTTTTTTATCTTTTCCAAACACATCTTTTGACATATTTTACTTTAATTTCAACTGTATGTGGGAACCATGATAATTAACATGTATAACAATAACCCTGTAATGCAGCCAGCGAAAGTTCAATTTGGTAGACGTCAGCCAAAGGTAACCCCTCCAGGCCGGTTCTCATCCCCAGCCTATCGCGCTGCAAACGCCCCTTCCAATCACCGCACCGGCCAGGCAAGCCGCTTAAAAGCGGAGAAACTCCCACTCTCTGCCTTCTCGAAGCCTGCAACCACCGCCTCCCCTCCTCCTCTTCACCCTGCCTTCAATCCGCCTTCAATCTGCTTCCCGCTGCCAAATGCCGCCACCAGTGCCTAGGTCCCGGGGGATTGGCACGCTCCATCGCAGAGCCCCTCCGATCTGAAGGCCGCACCGGGGCCTAGGGCGCCAAACCTCCTCCCAATAAAATACTCAAAAGCTTCTTGTTTCACGTCTCTCCAAATTGAAATAACACCCACCTGGAATGTGTGCTACATTATTAGCTTTTGCGCTCAACATCTGATAGAGCCATGTGTGAATGGCTTCCTGGGGAGCTAACAAAATAATTATACAAATAGTAACAGCTTATAGTCTGGCATTTATGGTAAACCTTTATTCAGTTTTCACACAATGAAATTACATAAATTCATGTATATTTACACACAGAAATAACTAAATACTGTTTTTCATACATTCAAGGGTCTTCTATTACCTCGTAAAAACATTTATTTTGGTTTGGCATTGTCCCTTTTTTAAAACTCAGCTCAGGAGTTTAGAGATTGACAAAACACTTCCACAAACTTATAAACTCCTTATGTTTTTCCATGAAAGAAATGAGGTCAGATTCTTTGTAAACTCTGTAATTATAGATAAATTCAGTGTTTAAGTGATCTAACCTGTCATATGCACCTTAACTTAGTAATTAAACCTCAAAAGTCACAGGCCTATGTAAGAATGTATAAGGAGTTATAATGGTGGAGTATAAACATAATGTCGTATCGGAATGTTCCAGCTGTGTTTGGGTTGAAAAGGATTCCCAGGAGAGCGGGAGCATTGCAGAGAAGTTTTATTCTAGAAAGGCCTGAGTTGAGACTTTCTCCTGTTGATCTGTGACTGGGTATAATGGGTACGTATGTGCGCCGTAAAACAGCAGCTACCAAACTCTGTGTTCTCCAACTATTCATTTCAGAGACATAAAACATGAAAAGTAGACCTCCAAAACTTCCATAGAGAGTGGAAGCAAATTTTGGAGAGAGAGGATTTCAACGGAAAGGCAGTGAAGGCAAGGCAAGTTGATTTGTGTAGCACAGGCATATAGCACTCAGAGTGCTAAGCAATAAACAACTGTTATTACTTACTGTATACTGTTATTATACTATGAATAATCACAGTACATTAAAAAGAGTGAAGATAAAATCCTTCATTTGTATGCAGACAGAGTAGAAGTCTGTCTCACATTTTCAGGAAGACTGTTCCAGACAATAGCTGAATTGTGTTGTCCTGACTCTGGGAACCAGCAGGAGGCCAGTCCCTGTGCTCCTCAGAGTCCCAGCAGGAGGCCAGTCCCTGTGCTCCTCAGAGTCCCAGCAGGAGGCCAGTCCCTGTGCTCCTCAGAGTCCCAGCAGGAGGCCAGTCCATGTGCTCCTCAGAGTTGGGTCACATGGCTTCAACATGTCACAGATGTACTTTGGTGTGAGGTCTGCAGTTTAAAGTCATATCAGATCCTATTGTCATATGAATCTTTTTAATTTCACAATTGTAAAACAGACTGCAACCAGATACAAAATGAAGAACAGGTAATGAGAAGGCATTCAGAACAATCCCCTTTATATTCTGGCTAAACTCATTTGGTAGTTTTATCCATTTTCCAATATTAATTTCCCATGTTCTTCTCTTTTGTCAGTTGCTGGGTCCCACAGGCTGCAGTCAGAGCAGAGAAACAAAATTGTAAAATAAAACGGGAAATCAAACCTTTACCATGACGCAGGGCATTTGCCTTGTCTAAATGAAACCTTTACTTTGAAAATACTCACAAAGTCTGTTTATTTGCCAACGAGACTCCACATTAATGCAGTATTTCAACATAAGATCGTCACGAGTTGAAGCTCCACAGAAACGAATGTAAAACCAACATTCCAACCACGCAGTTCTTCTGATGTCCACTAGAGGGAAATATTCACCTTATAAAACAGGGATGTCAAAGTCAAAAACATCAGAGGGCCTAAATGCTACAAGTGCGTGCCGGATTGGTTCAATGTTTATTAAAACATATTAAAATGATTACATTCAACCCATTGAGCCAAGACCTAACACAGTGGGCCGTATTTTCTATAATGATTAAATGAGTAATACAATATTTTCTTATGGGTCTGTCAGTAGTTTCAAGTGAAAACATTTTTCAACAGGTTCACATTGAAAAAAAAACTTCCTACAAAGAGAAAACACGTGTCCTGAATATTACATTTATAATCCAATATTTTCTTATGCCTCTGTTTGGGCTGGTTCTAATACTAATCGAATATCAAACCCCAGGGGCCAATATAGTTCATAGGCCCTGACTTTGACACCCATGTTTTAAAACATAGGTACTTTACAAACAGACTTCTCATGTTTAAAGCACAAAGCTACATTCCTCTAATCTAAAGAGAGGCTTACAGTAATCAATAACCTTTTCATTTTTACATGTTTACAGAGCCACCACAACACTCGGTCTCAGCTCTCTCATGTGTGTGTGTGTTTGTGTGTGTGTGTGTGTGTGTTTGTGTGTGTGTGTGTGTGTGTGTGTGTGTGTGTGTTTGTGTGTGTGTGTTTGTGTGTGTGTCTGTGTGTTTGTGTGTGTGTGTGTGTGTGTTTGTGTGTTTGTGTGTGTGTGTGTGTCTGTGTGTGTATATAATTACTGCTTTTGCTTCGCCTTTTAATCTCCTTGAATCATTTTATTTACATTTTTTGTTTCTCCTTTAATCATTTTATTTACAAAACGAGGATTACTCCTTCTACACACTTCAGCTTTGTGGAATTTATCAACTTTAGTCATGTCGGGACGAAAGAGACGGAGACGCGTCTGCGGCGGCTGTTGTGCTTTGGAATATCAGCTGATATCTATTGTGGAAACAGAAATGGGACTAAACCCGACTCTTCCAATGAGTGAAAATGGGATGAATGGACAGACTGGAAATGTAAGTTATGACGTCATTTCTTTTCCCAAAATCAACAATGAGAATTATTGGAACAATTGTGGAGCTAAACCCAAAGTTGACAAAGCTAAGAATGACAATAGGAGTGAAATAAGGCCACAACTAAATGTTCTGAAGACTTCAAACCGCTTTTTACCCCTTTCTGAAACAACAAAGCCGCTAAAAACTGCAGCGCCTCCACCAAGGGCAAACTGTGTCCTTATCGGAGATGGTTCGGTGAAAAATGTAAACATGGAGTCCATGCTCACTGTCTCAGTTCACTCTGCAAAAGTTGCTGAGATAAGGACTCTCCTGCCTAAAGTGTTATCTGAGAACAGTGGTGTGCGTACATTATTGATCCACACTGGGGCGGTAGATATCTATGAGAAGGCAAGCGAGAAGTTACGAATGGATTTAACGCTGTTACTGGATGATCTCAAGAAAATGGACATAAACTTTTTTCTTAGTGGCCCACTTCCAAATATAGATGGAAAAATGGAGAAGTTTAGCCGTCTGTATCAGCTAAATACATTCCTACTCAATGAGTGTTCACGCAGAGGACTTGGCTTCATTGAAAACTTTAATCTGTTCTGGAATAGGCACGAGCTTTTTGAAGAAAAAGGTCCACATCTGAACAACTACGGAGTAAAAGTGTTGATGGATAACTTTGCATCTGCCCTAAGACCTCAGCCTGCGCAGCGCGTGCAGCCGTTGAAAGGGAGAAAGAAGAAGCAAAGGGCACAGACATCACGACCATCTCCACCAACTCCCGAGGTCTCTGCACCCCCACCGCCTCAAAAGAACTCCACACCTTCACGATTCAAGAAGAACTCAACACCTCCAAGGTTCCAAAAGAACTCAACACCTCCACGGCTCCGAAAGAGCTCAACGCCTCCACCCCCAGCATCATCAGCAGCTGCCACATCTTCATCAGCGCCATCAGCATATACAGCACCACCAGCAGCAGTGGATACAGTAGCAGCAGTGGCTGCTCCATCATCTTCAGCAGCAGCAGTGGCTGCTCCATCATCTTCAGCAGCACCTTCCCCACCTACAGCTCCCGTGAAGCTTCCCCCATTACTCCAGGCTACAGTCAGGCCTGTACTTGGGGTTCCTCAACCACCTCTGTCTCCACCAAAGACTCCCTCATCACCTTCCATGGACCCGGCTTGGGTCCCCCCCGCTACATCCACTCCATCTAGGGAAAATGAGGACGACCTTTCCCTTTGTTTTCTATCCCCGCCTTCACTACTGGATTTACCGGAACACTCTGCAGGCATGATAAGATCGGCGATGAAGACTATTCCTCTCACACCCACTGTAGCCAGATCAAGAGTCCTATCTAACATTCAAAACTACTCCCCATACGTACCTCCAAAGCCACCTAGGGCGTCCAACTCAAATTCTCCCACAAAATCCACCCGTCCCGCCTCTAACCCCATAAGTATTCCACCCCCCCTCCTGCTCATTTAGCCCACCTCCCCCCTAACTCAGCACCAAGAAACCCTCCACCTCCACTCCCCCCTCGTCCACCACCCAACTCAGCCTGCCCCTCCCCTAACCCATCACCAAAAACCCATCCACCTTCAACCCCTCCCCGTCCAACTCCCAAGAACCACCCGCCTCTCCATCCTCTTCCCCCGCCTTCCCCTTCCCCTCTTTTCTCTAAACACTAGGATGCACAGGGTCTTTGTTTCGCAGCCACTGGCAGTCTAGTTAGAGGAGAGACCCGGCTGGGGCCCTGTCATGAAGCCACCTGTGCCATTCCCTTAGTGATAACACAAAGAATACATAACAGAAAAACATCTGAAGTTAATCAGTCTAATCAGGAAAATCTAATTCTTGTTCCGTGTAAGAATCAGCCGACCACAACCGCTGATACTGAAACTTTTAAACTTGCTATGCTAAATGTCAGATCTCTTTGTAACAAGTCTTTTTTAATCAATAATTTTATTTGTTCTTATAATCTAGATCTTATGTTCATGGCTGAAACATGGCTTGACCAAAATACAGAAAATGCAGTTTTAATAGAAGCATCACCACCAAATTTCAAATTTGAATCTGAAATACGGGAATACAAAAAAGGAGGAGGCTTAGCTGCCATTTTCAGAGACCACTTTGTCTCCCATAGAATGTCTCTTGGGAAGTTTCCGTCTTTTGAATATGTGTCTTTTAAAATACAACAAAAACAATCTCCTCCAATACTTTTCGTTGTCCTATACAAGCCACCGCAGTCATGTCACAGTTTTATTGATAATTTTACAGAGTTGCTTTCAGTTGTATGCACAGATTTTGATAGTTTAGTTATTACAGGTGATTTTAATATTCATGTGGATAATATTGATGACAGAAATGCTAAAGAGCTGAGTTCTCTTCTTGAATCTTTTGGTCTCACTCAGCATGTGAGTGGCCCCACCCACAGCAGAGGGCACACTCTAGACCTGTTAGTTACAAAGGGGGCGAACATTTATAATGTAAACGTGGTCGATGTTGCGCTTTCGGATAATTTTTGTATATTTTTTGACATGTGTTTCACTAACAAACCACCAGTGGACTCTGCAACTGTACGAAGAAGACACATAAATGAAAATACGGGTAAACTATTTATGGGAATGATAAACTTTGAGAATGCATCGTATTCTACTGTAGATGAACTGTTTAACTCTGTCACCTCTAGTGTTTTGAATGTTCTGGACACCATCGCTCCTGTGAAGGTTAAAATAGTGAAAAATAAGCAGAAGGCGCCGTGGGCTAAAGCAGACTCGGTCAGGGCACAAAAGAGAGAGTGCCGGAGGGCCGAGCGGAAGTGGCGCAAGTCCAACCTCCAGGTTGATTACAAGATCTTCAAAGATAAGCTGTGCGAGTTTAACCAGGTGCTACGTAGTACGAGAGAAAGGTATTTTTCTGAAATGATTGAAGGCTGCAGCAACAATCTGCGTGTTCTGTTTTCAACAGTTAATAGATTAACAAACCCCCCTGTTCAAATGCCATTAGAGCTAACTTCCAAACGTAAATGTAATGAGTTTGCACATTTTTTCAATGACAAGGTTCAAGGCATCAAAAACGCCATTGTCCCCAATCCACAGATAACAATCCAACAGCCAGAAAGGCTCTTTGAGCTAACTTACTTTGCACCTGTAAATGATCAAACTGTCCAAGAGATAATCTCCAGTTTGAGCTCCTCCACATGCAGCCTGGATGTACTACCCACTATATTTCTAAAGTCTGTTCTGAGCAGTCTGTTACCTTCACTCACACAGATAGTAAACATGTCCCTTGATTCTGGAATATTCCCAAAGGCCCTGAAAACTGCAGTCATCAGGCCCCTGCTAAAAAAGAGCAGTCTGGATGCTACGGTACTTAACAACTATCGTCCCATCTCAAATCTGCCATTTATGGGGAAAGTCCTTGAAAAAGTTGTCTACCTACAGCTTACTAGATTTCTTATAATCAACAACTCATTTGATATGTTTCAGTCCGGCTTTAGACCCCACCACAGCACTGAGACTGCTCTCGTCAAGGTTACAAATGATATCCGGCTGAACACTGACGCAGGCAAAGTCTCAATCCTAATCCTGTTAGATCTAAGTGCTGCCTTTGACACTGTCGACCATGAGATCCTCTTACAGAGACTAGAGGACTGGGTTGGCGTCGCTGGCTCCGCCCTAAGTTGGTTTAGGTCTTACCTTGAAGACAGGAAGTACTTTGTGGAGATTGGAAACTGTGTCTCAGATCATGTGGCCCTGACCTGTGGAGTCCCACAGGGGTCGATCCTGGGACCTCTTCTGTTCAATCTCTACATGCTGCCGTTAGGTCAGTTAATACGCAGAAACAAAGTTTCCTATCATAACTATGCAGACGACACTCAGATCTATGTCTCACTGACTGCAGGAGAACATGGACCAGTGGACTCACTCCTTCACTGTATCCAACAGATCAGTGAGTGGATGCAAAACAACTTCCTTCAGCTAAACGCAGACAAAACTGAAATGATTGTCTTTGGTCCCCAGAAACAAAGAGAGAGCGTCATCTGTCATCTACAGTCTCTCTCCCTAAAACCTTCAAACAAGGTCAGAAATCTAGGGGTAATACTGGACTCAGACTTAGATTTTAATAGCCACATCAAATCAGTAACATCAGCAGCTTTTTACCATCTAAAAAACGTTGCCAGGATCAAAAACATAGTGTCTAAAGCAGACCTGGAGATTCTTATCCATGCATTTGTCTCCAGTAGGTTAGACTACTGCAATGGCCTGCTCACAGGTCTGTCCAAACAGGCTGTAAAACAGCTGCAGTACATTCAAAATGCAGCAGCTCGAGTCCTGACTAGAACCAGGAAGTACGACCACATTAGTCCAGTCCTCAGGTCCCTGCACTGGCTTCCTGTGGCTCAGAGAATAGACTTTAAAACAGCTCTGCTTGTGTACAAGTCTCTCCATGGCCTCGCACCAAAATATATTAGTGACATGTTAGTCCCATATGAACCAGCCCGGACTCTGAGGAGCACAGGGACTGGACTCCTGTTAGTGCCCAGAGTCAGAACTAAACATGGGGAGGCTGCTTTTCAGATTCATGCTGCTAAAATCTGGAACAATCTTCCTGAAGATGTGAGACAGGCCTCCTCTCTGACAATGTTTAAAACCAGGTACAAAACGGTGCTGTTTAGCTGTGCATACAACTGAGGGATTTTATATTTTTATCTTTCGTTTTAATGTTCTGTAATTATTTATGATTTTAATGCATCTTGTTCAGCACTTTGAGTTGCCTTGTGTATGAATTGTGCTATACAAATAAACTTGCCTTGCCTTGCCTTGCCTAATTATCCATCTTTGCTTGTGTTTTTATCCAGCAGAGATGGAGAGCACATTATTCTTCCCTCCAAAAGCATAATGAGTAATGTCTTAATGACAGAGCAGAGTCCGAGCCTGTAACGGAGACTGGATTATTTTGTACTTTCATCAAACTGGCCTCAAAGCCACTATTTACTGAAGTCATCAAACCAAGACCAGCCAAACCAGGACTAGCCCAAACCAAGACCAGCCAAGCCAGGACCAGTCCAAACCAGCACCAGACAAACTAGAACCAACTTAAACCAGGACCACCTCGAATCAGGACCAGCCCAAACCAAGTCCAGCCAAACCAGGACTAGCCCAAACCAGGACCAGGCCGATCCAGGACCAGTCCAAACCAGGCCAATCAGGACCAGCCAAACCCGCACCAGGCAAACCAGGACCAGCTCAAACCAGGACCAGCCAAACCAGCCCCAGCCCAAACCAGGACCAGCCCAAATCAAGACCAGGACCAGCCAAACTAGGACCAGCCCAAACTAGGACCAGCAAAATCAGCTCCAGCCCAAACAAGGACCAGCCAAACCAGGACAGACCAAACCAGGACCAGCCCAAACCAGGACCAGCAAAATCAGCTCCAGCTCAAACAAGGACCAGCCAAACCAGGACCAGCCCAAACCAGGACCAGCCCAAACCAGGACCAGCCAAACCAGGACCAGCCCAAACCAGGACCAGCCCAAACCAGGACCAGCCCAAACCAAGACCAGCCAAAACCAGGACCAGCCAAACCAGGACAGACCAAACCAGGACCAGTCCAAACCAGGACCAGCCAAACCAGGACAGACCAAACCAGGACAGACCAAACCAGGACCAGCCAAACCAGGACAGACCAAACCAGGACAGACCAAACCAGTACCAGCCCAAACCAGGACCAGCCAAAACCAGGACCAGCCAAACCAGGACCAGCCCAAACCAGGACCAGCCAAACCAGGACCAGGCCAAACCAGGACCACCCAAACCAGTACCAGCCCAAACCAGGACCAGGCCAAACCAGGACCAGCCAAACCCGGCCGCTCCATAGCATCCCTGATAGGAGCTGACAGAGGGGATCACCGATGACCAGCGGCGGCCTCCTCCTCCTCCTCTCTGTGTCCTAATCAGAGCTGTCAGATGATATGTAAATGAAATGCGTTAATGGGTTTTGTAATTAGAGCAGAGAGGTGTCCGGGCGCCCCTCTTCATCACTGATTAGTCTTGGCTTTAATCGCTCCATCTAAAGCGCCTCTGAGACCAGGGAGTCCCAGTCCAGCACCAGCAAACACCGCTGCGCTCACACGGCTTTGATAAGAGCTCAGACCGATGCTCGCTTATGATGAAGGAAATGATGTCAGTTCAAATAGTCTATGGAAAAGAAAGTGCTTTTTATGACTCTTATTCATCATAAAAAGATGAATTTGTGTCTATTGTCTCGGCTCCAATAGATTTGAATGTGGAACCCAGGAGTCTCTTTATGGCATAAGTGAGGCCTCCACACAAAAACACATGGATTTTTTATTCTGTGACTTATACCATCATTTATAAAGAAATCCCACTCTCTTTTAAATCATTTTTTGTGAAAATCTACAAAATACTTGCATGTGAAAGCCAGATTCCGTCAGACTGCTGAAGCTGTGCTGGGCAGGGGCTGGTTAGTACTGTGATGGGAGACCTCTGGGAACACCAGGTGCCACAGTGGGGCTATTGTGGCTGTAAAGTGCCAAACTGTCGCTGTGTCCTTAGGCAAGACACTTCACCCACATTGCCTAGAATGAGTCTGGTGTGTGTTTGAATGGTTGGTGGTGGTCGGAGGACTCTATATAAATCGATGCGTTGTTTTTATGATTACTAAAAAAACCTTATTTGATTTATATTAATTTGTGAAATAAAGCTCAATTTTGTCGTGGTTTTGACAGAATGACAGAACCAGCCAAGGCCCAAGTAGACTACAGAATTTATTTTTATTTTTTTACTTTAGTCAGCACTGGCTTTTGTCCACAACTTGAGAGTTGCTGTAGGAGCTGGACGCGTCCCTCTCTGTCTGTGTCTTGGACCACTGCGAGACATTTTGCTCCGTCCTGAGTGGTTGCAGTCCAGTTCCTGCTGGACTGCAACCAGATAAAAAAAATCAAATTATTTCTTGTACTCTTACATCATTTTTATATTGCATTTTTCAAGTTTAATCCCCAGGTTTATGCATTTATATAAGTAAAGTAAATATTTTTTAAACTATTGTGTGAGTATTTACTCAAAGTGCATACAGTATATTTGTTTTATTTATGTTTATGTTATAAATTAAATTATTATAAAAGAGTCAAGGTTAAAAGCCTTTGAAATGACGGTATTTGTTAAAAGTATTTTAATATTGTAATGCATTAAAAAGGGTACAAACATTTATATGAGGAAAATGCAGAGAAAATTGTGTGTGATGCTAAAACTTTGATAAATAATTGACTTTAGTTTGAAATGAAAACGTATCGATTCTGATCATGTTTTCAACTTTCCTGAAATGGCTTCAGTGCAGAAGGCTTTATGTTTTGGGGCCTGTTTTCCATCCTTTCAGATTCAAATTCATTTCATTTTCCATTTGCAGTAAAAACCACAGTGCACCAGACAAGAAAATACAACAAAAATACAAGAAAAGATGATCACGGTAAAAACCGTTTCTAAACAAGTGCAAGAACATTACAGCACTGCAAAAAATGCACTTGCTTTATTTTCTCATTTCAAGAGAGACACTTCTGGTATATCTTTAAAACAAGATCATTTTCGCTTTGTCCCATCGGCAAATCTTGGCAAAATGTGCTTAAATTCAGATACATTTAGCCAAATTTGAGAAATTTTTCACGTATTTTCATCACTTTTTGCAGTACTTTGTTTAAACACTTAACTTTTACAAGACTCTTTCTGTTACGACAAAAACATGTGTTATTTATTGAAAATGTTTGGTTGTTGATTGGTTGATTTCATGTGATAATCTCAATCTGATATCTGATAGCCACTTTTTTGTTGACACTTTCTATATCGCTGCTAAATACTGTACTGTAACTTTGTAATGCACCTTATACCAGTAATTAGCCCATTTTACATTTTCTGCTAAATTTTCATTATATTGTATCTTGCCCATTGTGACTGGGGACTTGGAAACTTTTTACTGATCTGTATTTTAAAATGTATGTTATATATTTTTGTTTTGTCAAGGACTACAGATGGAAAGTACCACGGTGCAAAATCTGGTGCAGCCAACTTTTTTTTTAATGTAACTGCACATTATCCTTAACAAATCCAACTCTGAACTCTAAACTCAACACTAATATCCGTATTTTTCCACATTTTTTCCTTAGCCTTCTCCTGCTGCGGCCCATACCAACCCCCGGATCTCCCCGTGTGTGGAGGAGGAGTGGTACAGCCCAGCGCTCTCATCTCTCCTGTATCTCTCAGCTTCACTCTGCTCCTCTACCTCAGCCCACACCATCCTCCTCCTCTCCCTCTCTCTCTCTCTCCTCTTCATCCTCTCTTCTTTGGTTCAAACAATGACCCATTTTCGGAGCGACCAGCACCAAGATCCGCGTGAGTACCGCAGACGAGAGCATCCCCATTTACACACAATTTACACACAATATATTCAGAATTGACACAGGGAATGGGCTGATATGAGCGCTGTGTTGGGTGCCTCTGCTCATAGTTTGGCTCAGAGTTACTGTGCCGGTTTGAAAAGGCTTTTGGCATTAAGTGGAAGGGATGAGATTACTCAGCGTTTGCTACAGGATGTGAAACTTTGCTGCTAGTTAATGCTTGTTTTGGGAATAATAGACAGTTTATTGGTGCTGATTTGTGGCAAACTCAGGCTTAATACTAAACCTTATCAAACAGCTGAGAGGAAATGTGAAAGAAACGTTTAATTCATGCTTTCAATATTGTGTTGTAAGTGAAAATTAGTTATATAAGGGGATGGCTGTAAGTGACATACAATATTATAATATTTTAGTATGGGTAGCAGACTGCATATGGTTACTCATGCCAAAACCTTATTTATTCACTTAATATTAATGTATTTTATATTCATTAACAACCAGAAATATAGTGTTATAGTAATAGGAACACGAAGTAGTAGTAGTTGTAGTTGAAATGGTACTGACATTTTTTATATTTGATCTTAACTCGTTTTAATGCACTGCGGCCATTGATTTGATTTTATTCCCATGCGTGATTTTAATTTTTTGATTTTTTCTATTTACTTGTGTGATCATATTTTTGTATCAGTTTTAGTAGTAACAGTAGTAGTAACATTCAAACATCATTTATGATCCAAAATGTGTGTTTTTGCTGTTCAGTGGATTAGGATTGAAAGGTTTGGTTCTGAGATTCTGAAACCCGGATATTTTAAACAACTTGTTGGCTGCTACTGTATGTATTTGTTATCATTACACTGCCTGTGTTTCAACGGTTCGATTCTCTGATCTGTTGGCGAATCGACAACTTTGTGAACTCCTCCGAGACGACTGCTGTTGTTATTTAGAGCTATTCAAAAATACATTGAATTAAATTGAATTGATTTGAAGTGCACTTGTGGCGTGTACGCTGTAGTTAGCAATCAGGAAGTTTTACATTTACAGATAGTTACGATTCCACTTGTAAGACATGGAATATGACCAGAATAAATAGCCATAATATTAATAATTAGAGCGAGTAAAGTGACTAGTGAATTATCAGTACAGATTAATGGCCTATTTACAGGCTCCTAATAGGATGGCCCCGTGTATATAGCGCATTTCTACCTTTTCTAGGAACTCAAAGCACTTCACATCAAGGCACCAAGACACTAACACATTCATACACCAGTGTACACAGACGAAGAAGTGTCTTGCCCAAGGACACAACAGCAATCAGGAATGGGAGCTGGTTTCACACCTGCCAACACTCTACAAACCGTGCTACAGCTATAGGAAAGACATATTCTTCTATATTCTCCTCTGGTTTCAAACAAACACTTATTACAAATTCAATCCGGTGAAAAACTCGAAAAAATTGATTCGACCATCATCCATCCTGACTCAACAGCGCCACCAAGAGGAGCCAAAAATATAAGTTTCTGAGCCTGAAATTGTAACCGACCAGGTCACTTCTCACTTTACACTTTGGAATCTTCAATTTCTGTAAAGATAGATTTAGAAAAATTGTGTGATGAAAACATTTTCAACGAGTCACTGTTTAGGTCGCCTTAATCACAAAAGTCTAGTCTACCATAATAAAAATACTGCTTCACGCCTTCATCACCTCCAGACTTGAATACTGCAACAGCCTCCTCTACGGTCTCCCTTCCACACATCTCCAAAAACTAGAATACATCCAGGACTCTGCCGCCCGCCTGCTCACCCACACCCGCTCCAGAGACCACATCACCCCCGTCCTCAAACAACTCCACTGGCTCCCTGTTCCTTAACGCATACAATACAAGGTCCTCCTCCTCATCACCGCCAAGTCCCTCCATAACCTGGCCCTTCTTACCTCACTGACCTCCTCCATCATCACTGTCCCACCCGCCGCCTCAGATCCACAGACTCCAACCTCCTCACTCCCTTCAGGACTAAACACTGAACCTTGGGGGTCGGAGCCTTCGCCGCAGCCGCCCCCACTCTCTGGAACTCACAACCCATCATAAACTCACTACAGAACTTTAAACCTCTTCTCAAAACCCACCTGTTTCAGCTTGCCTTTCCTTCATTTTGTTTTTCTATGTTTATTTGTATGTATTTTGTTAAGCGTTTTTGAGTGTCCAAAAAGCACTATATAAGTTTGATGTACAGTATTATTATTATTATTATTATTATTATTATGTTTGAGGTTGTTGGTTCCATGCCACGCTCCTTTCATATTATTCCCAAAAAAAATTTAATAGAAGAGGGGGGCATGGGGGCAGATGGCGAGGGCGCCGTTGGCATTATCTTTATCCACCTGCATTCAAGATAAGATAAACTTTATTGATCTCACAATGGAGAAATTTACAAGGGCTGTATCCGAATGTCCACACTATACCCTAAATAGCGCATTATATAGTGACCGAGTGGATAGGGTA